>CM046944.1:12196095-13396095 GCA_025698515.1 Gossypium sturtianum | reverse complement strand
ACTTGAGCAAATGAAACCAGGAATAAGTAAAAATAATTCAAGTCCATTTAAATCACATTTTCACTGCATGGCCTCCTCGAGTCCATCCGGCTCCTCATCCGCGATCTACGAGTCACCTGAAAAATGTTAAAGGAGAAGGTGAGTCACCAAGACTCAATGTGTAACCCTTCCCCGATTTAGTGCAACAACATACACAATTTATAACAAATTAACATGCACTAAACCATGCACCCAACCTAGCCATCCAAACACCTTTCTCTACCCCGTGTGGTACCAAACCACTGGTGGTGCCAAACCACTGGTGACCCGAAGTCACAAATCAAATGATGGGGCCAACCCATCGTGTGATGCCAAATCACTGGCGTCAATCCCATAATGTAAACTGTGGGGCCAACCTACTGTGGTGCTAAGCCACTGGGATGAGACGCTATGAGGTGCCAAACCTCTGGAGGTGCCAAACCTCTGGTGACCGTAGTCACAATGTGGTACCAAACCACTGGTGTCCGTCGACACGAATATCAGTTCCCCCTCCACTCATATAACCCACATCAATCTATGTTATTTAACAGAAATCATGTCAACATGCTTACTTAGCAACATACACTGGATTTATCAATAACCATGTATTTAAGTCACATATACCAAATATGTCATGCTTCCCAAAAGCATCATAAAGAAACTCATAACGACAAGGACTTACCTGAATCCTTGCTTATACCATGATGGTATTAAATCCAAATCTACACGAATGCATTTAGCATACACAAAACTTAGCACATTAATAGTTATAAAGTGTGTATGTACACACCTGTTTCTACCGAAATTCTTAGATCCCGAAGATTCGATCTACGATGCTAAATCCCTTGGCCTATAATCGGCCAACAACATGATTAGGGACTTAGGCCTATTCGGCCAAACCAAATTAATACCAAAGGCTCTTTTACGGACTTACCTTGAACGGATTTGATTCCCAAACAAATCCCAAATCGCTACTTGATTAAGACTCACGAAATTCCTTTAACAACCCACAAGAAGATCACCACCACATATATTACCTAACATGGCCTTGGGCCAAAAATCATAGCCTACATACCGAGCTTACCTTAAATCCGGAAGACCTCTCAATTCTTCTTAATGTCGGCTTTCTAAAAGGGTTACAAATCCAAGATCCCGAATAGGTTTAGTCATACAAAAATTCATGGTTAAACCTCATGGTTTCATTTATAACAAGAATAAAGATTAAACACCGAGAGTGTCCTTACCACACTTATTGGAATCGGCAGAAAGACCTTGCTTTAGGGAGGATTCGACCTTGCCCACAAAGAAACCTTAATTTCGGCACTTTAGGATGGTGAAGAGATAAACTCAAAGGGAAGAGATATGAATTCGGTTAAAAACTCTTGTTGAAATCGGCAGAGACACAATGGTTTTCAGCTTTCCAAAACAAAATAGAAAAGAGGGAGAGGAGGGTGTAGAGAGATTCGGCCAGCAACCAATTTGGAGAAGAAAAGAAAAGAATTTTTTTTTATCAATTTCAGCCTCTCTCTATAGGTGATAAACTCAATGTGGACACCCCCAAGGAGTCCTAAAATCGCCAACACCTTCTTTTGGTGATAAATTTCAGCTTTTATCAAATCATATTTATCTTTTATTTATCCCTTAATCTCCTCTTAAAAAAATAAAGCCACCCTTGCCTTCTATCTTAACATAAATAAATAAATAAAAAATAAAGGCCAAAGATATACCCCAAATTAATTCAAAAACCAAAACTAGCTTCATCTTTTATCTCTTTTAACACCCATTCAAATTAATAATAAAAATAAAAGAAACCATGTGCTCATCAATTTCCTTCCACCAAATTTTAAAAAAACAAAATCAGCTTGATCCTTATCCCAATTGAAGATACCATGTGCAGCCAATTCCTTCTCTCCTTTTTCACGCCAAAGATTGAAAAATAAAAACCCCAATTGCGCCTCCCTTGGTTCGAACTCGAACCTCATTGCCGCAGCCTCTCTCTTTCCAACGCCCAGTGCCACTCTTCCCAATTGACTTTCATGTCATAAAACCCCATCATTAAATTTTAAGGCCTTCCTACTTAAGCCCATCACCGCACATATAAAAATAAAACGCAAAACGCCGCTTCTCCAAACATTCGAACTGCGCCCATCTTCACCTCCAACTCCTAAGTGGCGCATGGAAGCCACTTTACCAAGGCTTGTGTTATGTCCAAAAGCGCCTATAACTTCTCTTAAGACCTCCCCAGCCCGACTTTCCTTCCTAACGCAAAAGGAAAAATAAAATACTCCCATGCCATCCTCAAGACTCGAACTCTGCACCCTTGTTGGCGCTATTCCCAGGCCTTAAGTGGCGCCCTTAAGCCACTTTACCAAGCCCCCTTCCGTGACCCAAAACGCCCACAAATTATTCTTAAGGCCTCCTCAGCCTAATTTCCTCTTTTTACACTTAAATCCAAAATTTTTCCAAAGCTTTCACCCTCATTCTAAAGTTCTAAAAACTCTTAAAACATCTCCAAATACCCTTAAAACCCACTAGCACTTGGGTTATGCTCCAAACGCATAACCCCTAATCTAGGATGTTACATTTTTACTAGGGCATTTGAAATTTTGGAAGAAGAAAGCGGTTGGGATTGAGTTTGCAAAGCATTTTAGTTCCCACTTGGATCTCATTGAAGGTCTAGCGGTGAGCTTTCCCTCCTTATTTCCCGTATGCATATTGTGTTTAAAGTTTAAATCTTTTTTTCTTCTCAATTGCTCCATGCTTCAATTAATAATATTATGCGCATAGGCTGTAGCTTATTGTAGTTATTTTACATGCACATTAAAATTGCTTATTGCTGATAGGGCTCTTTTTTTATTTTATTGACTGCTATGGAAGGTTTAAGTGAAAGTTGGTGTTATTGTGATAATTAACACCAGCTATTGTGAATTATTTAGTTAATTTCTGATCTCCTGTCTAATTACATTTGTCACTGCTTCTTTTTAATAGCGGATTTTGATTTCATTGACAATGAGCCCATGATTGCTTTAGATTGCTAGTCCACCTAGATCTTGCACAGGCTATTTGTTATCTTCTTTCATCCAGTGAATTTTTGTTTCTGTTGATGTTCTGTTTTTAATATTCACCCCATGATTGTTGTTTATAGATGTAGAGTGTAAGAGGTCCATTTTGCCCGGGCTTAGAAATAAACTAGAATAAAAAAATGAAATGTCCAAGTTATTTTTTACAGTCCATTTTACAAGTCCATTTTAGTACAGACCCAAAACCAATTAACAGCAGCCCAATTACAAGCCAAAACAGATTACAAACCCAAAACTAAAACCAAAGCCCGTTACACCCTTGGCCCACACCCTAAACAGACCTGACCCAAACTCGCACAGCCCAAAAGGGCCCAAATACAAAGCAGAGTCAGGAAACCTAGGGTTTCCTGGAAACCCTCACGCCGCAACCTCGTCCAGCCCCTCACGCCACAATCAGCCCTCGGTCACGCCGCCATCAACGCGTAGACAGCATTTCGTCGCCCGAATCACTCCACCGCCGAGATCTCCGTTGACCTGCAAAAAAGGAAAGAAAACGCAGCAGCAAATATGGATAGAATATATTTCTTTTTTTTTATCATTTCGGGGCTATATAAAACCCCCAAAAATCTGTAAAACGAACACACAGAGAATACACAAAAAAAACATACAGAAATAAAAGAACAAATTTTTTTTACAACACAGAGGTGATTTCTTTTTTTTTTCTCTCGCATTCTTTTTATCTTTCGATTTATGCATACATATTTTTTATATAAAAATACTAAAATAGATAAACGGAGCTTTACCTTTTCGATTCGCACCGAAGAGATGAAGTTTCTGATCTCCGACCGCCATATGCGGTGGCGCGTGCGACGACCCTCCATCGGAGTCCTGGCCGAAGGTCGAAGGCCAGAGAGAATTTGGGGGGGGTCTCTGATTTTTTTTTAATTCCGTGTTTAAAATGAATTTTTTTTTAGTTTTTTTTTACTTATATAGGGCCTATTGTACGACGCCGTTTTGGAGGTCCCCTTTTAAGGCCAAAACGTCGTCGTTTCAGGAGAAGATCCGCGCGTTGACCCGAAAACTCGGGGAGGATCCGTGTGTTTTTATAAAAAGGGCAATTTTCCACTTTAACCCTTCCGCAATTTTATTAGTCTTAATTCAGCCCAATTGGGATATTTATTTTTTTATTAAATTGGTCCTAAATTTACATTTTGTTCCAATTAAGTCCTTGGGCTACTTAAAGATCAAAATCAGAACGACGCCATTTTGGAAAGAAGGCATAATTGCCATATTAGTCCCGGCAGTACGACGCGCGTTTCGATTTAATCCTTTTATATTTATTTTTATTTGCTATTTAATCCTCCTTTCTTTATTTATTTTTTATTTTATTTTATTTTTAAATTATTCTAATACTATATTTAATTATTTTATCATATTAAAATATTATATTATTCTATTTATTTGTATATTAATTTATTAATAGTATAAAATTCGTATATATTTTTTTATATGTATTATCTTTATATATTTTAAACTATTATTATTTATTATTTTATTTGGTTTAATTATCTTTATTACATATTATTTTAGGATTTATATATTAGTTATTATATTATATATTTTAAAATTTTGTACATTATATAGTATTATATTATATCGTATATTATTTTTAAAATTGTATTTTATCTAAAATTTATTTATATTGTATAAAATATTATTTATTCTTAAATATATAGTTTTTTTACTAGGTTATTATAAATATGTTTTTATTTAAAGTTATAAATCATTTATTTATTTTTAAAACGTATTTTATTTATTTTCTCAAAAAATATATATATACTGTTTTTTTATTTTTTATTTTGCAATATTTGTTTATTATTTGGTATATGTCATTGCATGAAAAGTTTAATCTTGCATGAGAAGTTTTCATATTTATTTTGTAGTTTTCTTTATTATTTTATTATTTATTGCTTTATATATTCTATTTGTCCATACTCTTTCATTTATTTACTATTGCTTTAGTGTAGGTATTTTTATTAGTCGTATTTTATATTATTATTTCCTTTATTACCTATATTAATATGAAATGTTAGTATATCATGATTGCTTTTGGTATTTATGTTTGATATTTTCACATGGATCATCTTTTAGAATAAAATACATTTTGCAAAATTACTATATTTTATTTAAAGGTTTTATAAAATAAGGCAATGTTTTGTATTTAGAAATTCGGGAAATAGTTCCCTAACGTGCTGGGTTTCGATTTTCCGTTTGACTAAATAACTAAATATCCTTTTAATAAAATTTTGTAAATCATGAGATGATTTTAGTTACGAGGGTTTAAAAATATCATGTCCTAACGTGCTGGATGTGATGTTTGTATTCTTTCGGAACAAAGAAATCTCAAATTTTAACTCAAATTGTTCATTTTTTTTTTAGAAATCATGTTTTTAAATCTTTTCGAATTTTCGACATTAGGCAATAATTAATCAATCTGGTACCAATTTTGGGCGTTACGAGGGTGCTAATCCTTCCTCGTACTAACCGACTCCCGAACCCGTTTTCTTGAATTTCGTAGGCCAAAATCAATGTTTTGAAATAAAATATTTTATAAGGTGATCCAATCACACCTAAGCAAAAAGGGATTGGTGGCGACTCCCGTTTTCATTTTTTAAAGTCGATCCCCGTTTTCTAAAAAAATTGGTTTCGACAGTTTGGCGACTCCACTGGGGACCAATAAGAGGGTCAAGCCGTAAAATTGATTATTTCTTGTCCTTTTGTCCAAATTTAAAAAGTTTGATTTGAAAAACCATGATCCTTTTATTGCATATGGTTCTATTTTATAAAATATCTCTGCATTACATTGCATGATCGTTGTGGTCGCACCTTTAAGTGGGAGCGAGAAGCTATGCCTTCGTGAGGTTTTCACCTCCGCATGGGCTAGTGGATTGCTTCCGGGATACATCTGTACCTATGTCTCCATGAAGTTTTCACTTCCGCATGGCCATAGGTAAATGTATTCCCCTGAACTGAACTCGGTCCATATGAGCCTATAATGGGTGAGGATCGAGGAATCTGCTGGTTCAGGTACCTCAACTTTAAAGCTAAACCGCATGTAGAAAACCTAAGGACTTACCCTAGATAGAACTATACCAAACCTTAGCAATTACCCAGATATACATTTGATTATTTGCTTTATGTTTTACTTCGTGTTACTAACTGAAGGTGTTTTATTTTGTTGCATGTCATTTTATATTTCAAAGAGGTATCAATTCACGGTCAGTTTCTAAGTTAGAAAGCTGGTTATGGAGAACGAGTTTCTTGATAAAGTGGGAGACAACGCAGCCGTCCGCACATGGTCAGAGCAAACGCAATTGGAGAAAGGGAACAACTTAGCTGACGGGTATGTATCTGAACTATGGGATTTTACTCGTATTAGTATTACGCAAAATGAGTTCCAAGAGTTGAAAGAGATATGGATTCAGTGGGATGATGAGGCTAAGCAACTGTTTTATTGCAATTATGGAGATCTACGCTATTTACTCGACATCAAGGTAGATAAGCATCTTTTCCGGGCCATGACTCAGTTTTGGAACTCTGCCTATAGCTGTTTCACTTTCAGAAAAGTAGATTTGGTGCCCACGGTGGAGGAATATACAACCTTGCTTCGTTATTCGAAGGTCCAAGTCGACAAAGCTTATTTTAGGGCTGCCAATGTCCCAACTTTTGTGAAGAAGTTAATGAGTATCACGGGGATGAGTGAACAGTGGGTTGCAGCTAGAATCTAAGAGAAAGGTGAGGGTAAATGCATACCTTGGGTAGGTTTGAGGGACCTGATCCTAGCACATCCAGATGTAAAGAAGAAGATCGACGTCTTTGCCTTATGTATTTATGGTTTGGTAATTTTTCCTAAAGTTTTAAGACATATAGATGAAGCAGTTACTGATTTATTCGACCGACTTAACAAGGGGGTCATACAAGTACCTGCGATCTTAGCCGAGACGTTCAGATCTTTGAATGCATATCGGAGAGCTGGTGAAGGTAGATTCATTGGATGCGCATGAGCTTATTATTAGTTTGGGTCCACAAATATTTTTGGAGGGTTGACAAGGTTCCTTGCCGAGTGTTCTTTGAAAGTTATTCCCCTTTAAAAGAGGCCATAACTACGACAAGGAGGGACGATCTATCAGAGGAAAGGTGGATGGAAATTCTTCAAAACCTCCGAGAGGAAGATGTTGAGTGGAAAGCCCCTTGGTTGGTTCCCGACGAAGTCCTTTATCGGTGTGGAAATTTTGATTGGGTACCTCTGCTTGGAATCTGGGGAGCTGTTGGATATGCACCGTTGCTCGTACTAAGGCAATAAAAATCAAGACAGTTCATACCGGCGACATATGGGTTAGCTTAAAGTGAATTCTCATATAATGGGGATAATTATAAGAAGAGGATTCGAGAGATTTCTGAGGCTTGGAAGCGAGCTCGCTGTATGAAGATATTGACTGGAGGACCGATGACAACCCTGGAATACAAGGAGTGGTCGAGCAAAAGGATTAATGATAACATCCCTAGGCCAAGCTTGGAGGGTGTTCGGTCGATGAAGGAGTATTTACAAGTGGTCCCATCGGAGTTAGAGATTATAAAGCAAGACTTTGAGAGGCAAATTTTAGAGTTCGGAAGGAGGATAGAGAAGTTGGAAGAAGAGAAAATGTATCTGAGGTTAGACGTGGATGTTCAGAAACTGGGGGCTGAGAAATTAAGAAAAGAAAAGAGAAAGATAGAGGAAGATCGAGATAGTTTGAAGACAGAATATAAGAAGATACGTCTGAAGATGAAGAACGCTGGATTGGGAAAGACTTCGGAACAGTGGCAATAAGAGATTCAAGAGGAAAAGGTCAAAGCTAACTATTAGGAGAGAAAGTTTCAAGAAATGCAAGCGCGAAACGAGGCCTTAGAGAAGAGTTTGGCAGAAAGTCGAAATGAAAAAGGAGAATTAAAAGCTAGAGTGGCTGAACTTGGGCGGTCTCTTTATCACCATCGAAGTCGTAATTCTGAAATCGAGCTAAAATCAAGTCTGAACAAGATCGAGGAAATGAAGGGTAAGATTGAAGAGTTAGAATCAGCATTGCACAGTTGTGAACTTCGGATCGAGCTTCTTGAAACAAGAGAAGGGCGTTGGAAGGAAGAGCTTCACCATTCTCATGATCAAGTTAGAAGTCGGGATTACCTCATGGGTGAAGCAATCGTTCAGATTCTAGAGGTAGCTGATCACCTACAAACTTTGGCAGCACATGCTGATATATTGAGCATGAAGTATGAGCTACAGTCGGATCGTGGTCAAGAGCTAACTTCTTTGTTTGGGAAAATTAAAACTTTAGGCCTTAGGGCGAAAGCATATTTGTAGTCCGTTTTATGTAAAGGATTTTGTTTTCTAATAAAGTTTTCTAAAATGAAGCTGAATCTGAATCGATGCCTCTTTACATTCATGCATTTGCATTACATCATATCATATGCATTTAAGTTCATAGAGAGATCCTAATTAGTTGAAATTATCAGAGAGAGAGAGAAAGATAAAAAGAAAATCTTGAAACCAAACATCATTACGGTACACGCGCCAAAACAAAGAGTATTGAACAAAGACTTGAACAATTACAGGGAGACATGCAAGACCAGATGCAAGAACAATTGGCAAAGCTCCAACAAGAAATGAGAGACCAAATGTTGGAAGCTCAAAGGAACATGATGGCTCAAATGGCCCAAATGTTGAATGGAGCGATGGATAAAGGAAAAAATCCCATGGCTATTACCGGAGAAGATAGTAAAGGCATTCCCCCAGGATTTACCCCACCACATGCACAGCCTGAAGAATATCCCCAAAGGCCATCTGTCACGATTAGGCCTCAACAAGGGCAAGCTGATACTAAACCACCCATGAATTTTCATGTTGGCTCAGGATCTAACCCAGGAGATAACCCTGCTAATCCCGTTATCCCTGATTTGGATATAGTAGAGAGGGAAGGGATAAGAACTGAATCCTTGAGACGGTTAGAGGATCGCTGTAGATGGTTGAAGGAAAAGTTCAAGGCTTTGGAAAATACCGATCATCACCATGGTATTGACGCAAAAGACTTGAGTTTGGTTCCAGATTTGGTGCTTCCTCATAAATTCAAGATGCCAGAATTTGAGAAGTACAATGGGACTAGCTGCCCTGAGGCCCACATCACTATGTTCTGTAGACGGATGACTGGCTATGTTAACAATGATCAACTCTTGATTCATTGTTTCCAAGACAGTTTGGTGGGGGCAGCGTCCAGGTGGTACAATCAACTTAGTCGTGCTAATATTAGCTCCTGGAGAGACTTAGCCCAAGCCTTCATAAAATAATACAATCATGTTACAGACATGACGCGTAATAGAATCATGTTGCAAAACATGGAAAAGAAATCGAATGAAAGCTTCAGGCAATACGCGCAAAGATGGAGGGAAGTTGCCATGCAAGTTCAACCACCTCTCCTAGAGAAGAAAACCACCATGATGTTTATTAACACTTTGAAGGCACCATTTATCACTCATATGATAGGAAGTACCACCAAGAGCTTTGCGGATATAGTGATGGCAGGTGAAATGATAGAAAACGCCATAAGGGGTGGTAAGATTGAAGCGGGAGAAACCACTAGAAGATCGGCTCCTAGGAAAAAGGACAATGAGGTGAATAATACAAGTATATATAACAAAGGGTACTCAAAGGCAATTACTGTTAGCCAGCCAAAGGTAGTTACGGCTGGGCAACAAGGGTCGACAAGACAAGAATCAGGCCCAAGGCAAAATTTTGAAAAGCTCCAATTTACGCCAATCCCAATGACGTATAAGGAGCTATATCAAAGTTTATTTGACGCGCATGTGGTGTCCCCGTTTTATCTAAAACCGTTACAGCCCCTATATCCCAAATGGTATGACTCGAACGCTCAATGTGATTACCATGCGGGAATAACGGGACATTCGATAGAACAGTGCACTGCCTTCAAAAAGTTAGTCGAGAGATTCATCAAGATGGGGATTGTGAAGTTTGATGATACACCTAGTGCGGAGAACCCATTACCCAACCACGGGGATAAGGGGATAAATGCGATTGGTGAAAAAGTCGTGAGAAAAATCAAAGGCGATGTCTCGGAGGTGAAAACCCCGTTGAGAATGGTCTGGAGGGAAATGGTAAGAAGAGGAATGATATTATCTGATTCTTTGAAAGGATGTGAAGGACTAAGGAACTACTGTGAGTTCCACAAAGCAGAGGGGCATGAGATCCAAGAATATGCTGAGTTCAGGGTCTTGGTGCAAAGCCTTATGGACAATAAGAAATTGGAGTTTTATGAAGAAGGCTCAGAGGAAGGAAATATATATGCAATTGAGGAAGAATTGACAAAGCAAAAAGTCAATCATCCGATGATCAATATCTCCCGACCACGAAATACGGAAGGTGAAGCACGAGTGGCGCCAAAGATCGTAATCCAGAAACCTGTTGCCTTTCCTTACAAGGATGATAAAATGGTGCCTTGGAATTACGACTGTAATGTGACAATACCGGGAGTGGAAAGCTCAGTCGGCCCTTCTGAGGAAGTCCAAAAGGAAGGGTCCTACACACGTAGTGGAAGACGTTACGATTCGTGAAACGTCGAGCGAACCCAAGAAAATCAAAGACTGTGGCAGTTGAACGAGAGAAAGGACCTGAGGCCCTTATTAATGAACCTGTGAAGGAGGAAGAGGCTAAAGAATTTCTGAAATTCTTGAAGCACAGTGAGTACAATGTGGTAAAGCAGTTGCGCAAACAACCAGCTCGCATATCAGTGCTAGCCTTACTCTTAAGTTCAGAAGTGCATCGCAAAGCATTAATGAAAGTTTTGAACAAAACTTATGGTACTAAAGATATATCTGTCAATAAACTTGACCGTCTGGTTAGTAACATAAGTGCCGACAACTTCATTTACTTCAGTGATGATAAAATTCCACCTAGAGGCATGGGATCGATAAAGGCTCTGTACATCACTACTCGTTGCAAGGGATACACTCTGCCGAGTGTGTTAATTGATAATGGATCAGCTCTGAACGTCTTACCATTGTCCACGTTGAAAAGATTACCAATAGATAGTTCTCACATGAAGACATGCCAGAACATGGTGAGAGCATTTGACGACACTAAAAGAAGAGTGATGGGAAGAATTGATATACCGTTGTTGATTGGACCTAACACATATGAGGTGGACTTTCTGGTGATGGATATTAATCCCTCTTACAATTGCTTGTTGGGAAGGCCCTGGATTCATTCGGCAGGGGCAGTGCCCTTATCACTGCACTAAAAACTAAAACTGGTAACAGAAGGTCGGCTGGTAACCATAAACGCAGAGGAGGACATCATAGCAACCGTTACCAATGATGCGCCATACTTAGAAGCAAGTGAAGAGGCCACTGAGTGTTCCTTTCGGTCTTTAGAGTTGGTAAACGCAACATTCATTTTGGAAGGGAATGAAGTTTTGGTGCCTAAGATATCTAAGACCACGAGGATGGGTTTACAAATGATGATAGGGAAGGGAGCCCTACCAGGAAAAGGACTGGGAAGACATCTCCAAGGGGAAGTTCAAGTTCCAATGCTGAAAGAGAAGAGAGACCGCTTTGGCTTGGGTTTCAGGCCAGATGCTAGAAAAAGGAGAAAGGAAATAGAGAAGAAGCAGGAAAGAAGAAGGGCACGGTTGAATAGGGAAGAAGTCAAGTGGGAATCGATGACATTCCCCCACATATCTCAGACCTTTGTATCCAGAGGGATAACTCACCCTGAGAGAGGGTTATTGGAAAATGAAAGTCCTCACATCAATGCCATACACGAGGAAGAAACTGGACAAAGAAACCTGTCGGGCATTTGCCCTTATGAACCTGGAAGCGTTCTGAGCAATTGGACTGCAGAGGAACTTCCTGTAGTATTTAGAGATTACACAGAGTAATATTCAGAATGCACTTGTTGTTTTTTAAGCCTAGGAACAATAAGATTTCTTTTGTGAAATAGGCTAATGTTCAGACATTATTGTTTCAATAAAATACATCTTTGATAATTAACTCGAGTAAATATTCTTTCATTTTTTTATTCTTTTTTTTCCATTTTTTTTATTCTCATTCATACCATATAAATAGTTTTTCTCGAATTCATTTTGTTCTTTGTACATTCTTTGGCGCCCACCACAGGTCCTCAGATATCAATGACATGAGCAACGATACTACGGATTCAGAGGTCCATTTTGAACAAGACATGTGTTTAGAGGAATCTCAGGATTTTGAAGGTGACAGAGATTGTGACTTGTCTCCAGATCTGTTAAGAATGGTAAAGCAATAGGAGAAACAAATTTTACCCCATGGAGAGGAGGTAGAGAACATAGCCTTGAAGGAAGGAAAGGTTGTGAAAATCGGAACCCACATATCCGAGGAGACGAAACAAGACCTTGTTGGGTTACTACAGGAATTCAAGGACGTCTTTGCATGGTCATACCAAGATATGCCTGGGCTAAGTACTGATATTGTAGTGCATCGCCTTCCCATAAGAGAAGAGTGCAAGCCAGTTCAGCAAAAGCTACGAAGGATGAGGCCTGATGTAGTGTTGAAAATAAAAGAGGAGGTCCAGAAACAGTTTGATGCTGGTTTTCTACAAGTGGTCAAATACTCAGAGTGGGTTACCAACATTGTAACTGTCCCTAAGAAAGATGGAAAGGTCCGGATGTGTGTAGATTATAGGGACTTAAATAAAGCTAGCCCAAAGGATAATTTCCCTTTGCCTCTTATTGACACGTTAGTGGATAATACGGCGGGATACTCATTGTTCTCTTTCATGGATGGTTTTTCGGGATACAATCAGATCAAGATGAACCCTGAGGATATGGAGAAAACTACTTTCATAACATTGTGGGGTACCTTTTGTTATAAAGTAATGCCATTCGGACTGAAGAATGCATGAGCGACATATCAAAGAGCCATGGTAACTTTGTTCCATGACATGATGCACAAAGAGATTGAAGTATATGTCGATGATATGATCGCCAAATCTCGATCAGAAAAGGAACACATTGAGGTTTTGAAGAAATTATTTTTGAGGTTGAGGAAATTTCAGTTGAAGCTCAACCCAGCAAAGTGTACTTTCGGAGCTCGGTCAGGGAAATTACTGGATTTTATGGTCAGCGAGAGATGAATTGAAGTTGACTCAAACAAGGTCAAGGCAATACAAGAGTTTCCTCCACCACGCACCCAAAAGGAAGTTCGAGGCTTTCTTGGAAGATTAAATTACATTGCTCGGTTTATTTCATAATTAACCGAGAAATGTGATCCCATATTTCGTCTTCTCAAGAAACACAACCGAGGTGTATGGGACGAGGAATGCCAGAGAGCTTTTGACAAAGTCAAGGAATATCTGTCAAATGCCCCAGTATTATCTTCGCCTAATCTAGATAGACCATTGATACTGTATTTGTCAGTGTTCAATAACTCCATGGGATGTGTGCTTGGTCAACATGATGAGTCAGGAAGAAAATAAAAGGCGATATACTATCTCAGTAAAAAGTTCATTGAATGTGAAATGAGATATTCGTTGATTGAAAAATTGTGTTGCGCCTTGATTTGGACAACTCAGAGGTTGAGGCAGTACATGCTATATCACACTACCTGGTTAATTTCTAAGCTTGATCCGTTAAAGTATATGATGGAGTCCACTCCTTTGAATGGAAGGATGGCAAGGTGGAAGATTTTATTGTCTGAGTTCTATATAGTCTATGTAAACCAAAAGGCTATAAAAGGGAGCGCAATAGCATAATTTTTGGCTAGCAGAGCTTTGGAGGATTATAAACCATTAAGCTTTTATTTCCCCAATGAGGAGTTAATGTATGTGGCAACTACTGAAGAGCATCAATGGAAGTTAAATTTTGATGGAGCGTCCAATGCTGTGGGAAATGGAATTGGAGCAATCTTGGTATCCCCTAGTGGTGATCATTATTTATTCACATGCAAATTGGATTTTGATTGCACAAACAAAATGGCCGATTATGAAGCGTGCATCATGGGCATTCGAGCAGCTATAGAGCGTAAAATCAGAGTGCTAGAAGTATATGGAGATTCTGCACTAGTGATTTACCAGCTTAAAGGTGAATGGGAAACTAGAGATCCTAAACTGATCGATTATCGAAAGATAGTTTTGGGATTGATTGAGGAGTTCGATGACATCACCTTCAATTATCTCCCACGCGATGAAAATCAGATGGCAGATGCTTTGGCAACCCTGGCTTCTATGATCAAAGTAAACAGACTAGAGGACATGAGACCTATTCAGATAAGTATTTTTAAAGTTCCAGCTCATTGTTATTGCCTGGAAGAAGAGGAAAAAGATGACCACCCTTGGTATCATGATATATTGCAATACGTAAAAAATCGTGAATACCTAGAGCATGCGACTGAGAATGAGAAAAGGACATTAAGAAGATTGGCCTCTGACTATGTTTTAGATCGGGATATCTTGTACAAAAGGAGAAAATATCAAGTACTATTAAGATGCGTTGATGCTGTTGAAGCTAGGAAAATCCTAGAGGAAGTTCATGAGGGCGTTTATGGAACCCACGCTAATGGATTCACAATGGCCAGATGGATAATGAGATTTGGATATTATTGATCCACCATGGAAGGAGATTGTATCAACTATGCCAAGAGATGTCATAAATGCCAGATTTATGGAGACAAAATTCATGTACCTCCGTCACCTTTGCATGTTATGACTTCCCCATGGCCTTTTTCCATGTGGGGCATGGATGTTATTGGACCAATCTCACCGAAAGCTTCGAATGGGCATCGATTCATCTTTGTGGTAATTGATTACTTCACGAAATGGGTAGAGTCTGCTTCATATGCTAGCGTTACCAAGTCAGCAATTAGTCGGTTCTTGAAGAAGGAGATCATTTGTCGATATGGAATGCCTGAGAAGATCATATCAGACAACGCACTAAACTTGAACAACAGTACGATAGCGTAGGTATGTAGTCAATTCAACATCAAACATCACAACTCATCTCTGTATCGTCCAAAAATGAATGGGGCAGCGGAAGCGGCCAATAAAAATATCAAGAAAATAGTAGGGAAGATGACTGAGACTTATAAGGATTGGCATGAGAAATTACCGTTTGCACTCTATGCTTATCGGACGTTCGTCAGAACCTCTACTGGGGCAACGCCTTTCTCATTGGTCTATGGGATGGAGGCAGTTTTACCTATTGAAGTGGAAATACCTTCTCTTCGAGTTTTTTCAGAAATAAAGCTGGATGAAGCTGAATGGATCCAGGCTCGATATGATCAGTTGAACTTAATTGAAGAAAAGAGGCTAAGGGCTATTCGTCACGGTCAGATGTACCAAAAACGAATGATGCGAGCCTACGATAAGAAAGTCTGCCCAAGAGAGTTTCACGAAGGGGACCTTGTACTGAAAAAGATTCTTCCCATACAAAAGGATTTCAGAGGAAAATGGATGCCGAATTGGGTAGGACCATATGTGGTGAAGAAAGCTTTCTCTGAAGGTGCACTGATTCTGACCGAAATGGATGGGAAAAGACTCGGATTCAGTCAAAAAGTATTTTACTTGAAAAGGAAAAGAGGCCAAAGTGAAAACCCGCAAAGGGCGCTTTGAGACTTCTAAAAAAAAAGAAGGGAGAGGCCAAGGTGAAAACCCGCAAAGGGCGCCTTGAGACCAAAGGGGTTTTGAGTTGAAAACTTGAAAAGGGCAGCTCAAATTCTGAATGAACACGCAGCCCTCTTGCTATACTTGAATCAACAAGAAATGAAGTATGTTACATATCAGGGCATCAACAAAGTACTTTGGGTCTTCTAAACACATGTTAAGCACAAAACAGTCTTCGTGGAGTTTGTATATAGAAGCCCAATCTGCGATATCTAGGGCATCTGATCTTTGTCCTATTCATTTTAATATCTTTGATTCTTTTTCTTCTCAAAGATATGTTCCCAGTTAATCTTCTTTGTATTTTTGATAATTCATTTAATTCTCTTTGAGATCAATTTATTTGTTACCCATTATTCATAAATATGTTGCATTGGAATAATGATTGACGAACTAACAATTTCACAAAAGAAGTTCTACATATTACTTTGGAAATTTCTAGATAAAACAAGGAACCGAAACAAGACAATTGTTTAGAATTTCCATGTGCATAGATTGGAAATATTTGAGAAAGAAGAGTCTAGATAGAGACTATTTCTCTGAATTCTTTATCCAAATGATAAATGGACCAAATAATGAGTTGATGTGACGAAAGTAAGAGATGTCATCAGGTCATAACATTCGGGGAATGGTGTGACAAACTAAGTTGATGAAAAATTTAGAACCCCTGAATTATGGTGGAATGGGTTGAATTTGAAATAAATCCTATACCCTAAAATTGCAGATGGGACGGATTGGAAAAGTTTCAATTCCTATCGTGGCAGGATGGTACAAGCCTTGTGTTCTCAAGTTTCAAGCGGAGTTGACTCTGAAATTACAGCGAGGCAAGCTTGTTGAGCAGAATATGATTGGTGTTTCGAGAGGAACAAAGATAAAGAATAAATGAGTGATGACACCTAGAGTAGGAATCACACCCATAACATTTTTTCATTAGGAGCATTTTATTCATTCCGATCATTGCATCCTAATCCTTAAATGATTAAAAAGGAATCATTTTCATGACATGTTGCATTCATGTCACTCATAACACATGTGGCTAGAAGCATTTGAGTCATTCTGATCATAGCATCTTGGTCATGTGACATGAACATATGGAACTGAGTCTACGGGACATGTCCCTCAGTGGATGGTGTAGCAATATCGGTAAATTTACAGATCTTATCTCCTAAGCGAGTGGAGTAGATCAAATTTGGCGAATCTTATCTTCCCGGTAGTAGCGGGGATCGATTTTTTAGCCATCACCTTATCTCCCGAGGTAGCAAGGAGCGAGGCTAAAGTTTGTAGTCTTATCTTCCCGAAGTAGCAAGGAAAGCGGACTAAAGATTGTAGATTTTGTCTCCTGAAGTTGCAAAGTGGAGCAGATCAAATTTGGCGAATCTTATCTTCCCGAGGTAGCAGGGGAGCAGATTTTAGCCATTAGTCTTATCTCCCTGAGGTAGCAAGGGAGCAGGCTAAAGTTTGTAGTCTTATATTCCTGATGTAGCAAGGAAGCAGACTAAAGATTGTAAGATTTTGTCTCCCTGAAGTTGCAATGGAGCAAATCGAAGAAGGTGAATCTTATCTTCCCGAGGTAGCAGGGAAGCGGATTTTAGCCATTAGTCTTATCTCCTTGAAGTTACAGCGAAGTAGACTGAAGACAGCCGATCTCATCTTCCTGAAATTGCAGGAAGCAGATCAAAGACATCAGATCTTATCTTTCTGAGTTTACAGTGGAGCAGATCGAAAAAATAGCGGACTGCATTCCCGGTTGCGGAAAAGCAGATCGAAAAAGTTCCAATACCGTTGAAGTTGCATTGGAGTTGGAGCCATTTGAAGAGGACAAGGACCAAGAAGTCAAGGCTCGGTAAAGACCTGGCAAAATTGGGCCTTTTATAATCTTTGCTCTATTATCGTACACGACAATGAGCAAAGATGGGCAGCTGTAAGAGGCCCATTTTGCCCGGGCTTGGAAATAAACCAGAATAAAAAAATGAAATGTCCAAGTTATTTTTTACAGTCCATTTTACAAGTCCATTTTAGTACAGACCCAAAACCAATTAACAGCAGCCCAATTACAAGCCAAAACAGATTACAAACCCAAAACTAAAACCAAAGCCCGTTACACCCTTAGCCCACACCCTAAACAGACCTGACCCAAACTCGCGCAGCCCAAAAGGGCCCAAATACAAAGCAGAGTCAGGAAACCTAGGGTTTCCTAGAAACCCTCACGCCGCAACCTCGTCCAGCCCCTCGCGCCGCAATCAGCCCTCGGTCACGCCGCCATCAACGCGTAGACAGCATTTCGTCACCCGAACCACTCCACCACCGAGATCTCCGTTGACCTGTAAAAAAGGAAAGAAAACGCAGCAACAAATATGGATAGAATATATTTCTTTTTTTTATCATTTCGGGGCTATATAAAACCCCCAAAAATCTGTAAAACGAACACATAGAGAATACACAAAAAAAACATACAGAAATAAAAGAACAATTTTTTTTTGCAACACAGAGGTGATTTCTCTTTTTTTTTTTCTCTCGCATTCTTTTTATCTTTCGATTTATGCATACATATTTTTTATATAAAAATACTAAAATAGATAAACGTAGCTTTACCTTTTTGATTCGCACCGAAGAGATGAAGTTTTTGATCTTCGACCGCCATATGCGGTGGCGCGTGCGACGGCCGTCCATCGGAGTCCTGGCCGAAGGTCGAAGGCCAGAGAGAATTTGGGGGGGTCTCTGATTTTTTTAAATTCCGTGTTTAAAATGATTTTTTTTTTTAGTTTTTTTTTTTTACTTATATAGGGCCTATTGTACGACGTCGTTTTGGAGGTCCCCTTTTAAGGCCAAAACTATGTCGTTTCAGGAGAAGATCCGCGCGTTGACCCGAAAACTCGGGGAGGATCCGTGTGTTTTTATAAAAAGGGCAATTTTCCACTTTAACCCTTCCGCAATTTTATTAGTCTTAATTCAGCCCAATTGGGATATTTATTTTTTATTAAATTGGCCCTAAATTTACATTTTGTTCCAATTAAGTCCTTGGGCTACTTAAAGATCAAAATCAGAACGGCGCCGTTTTGGAAAGAAGGCATAATTGCCATATTAGTCCCGGCAGACGGCGCCGTTTTGGAAAGAAGGCATAATTGCCATATTAGTCCCGGCAGTACGACGCGCGTTTCGATTTAATCCTTTTATATTTATTTTTATTTGCTATTTAATCCTCCTTTCTTTATTTATTTTTATTTTATTTTATTTTTAAATTATTCTAATACTATATTTAATTATTTTATCATATTAAAATATTATATTATTCTATTTATTTGTATATTAATTTATTAATAGTATAAAATTCGTATATATTTTTTTATATGTATTATCTTTATATATTTTAAACTATTATTATTTATTATTTTATTTGGTTTAATTATCTTTATTACATATTATTTTAGGATTTATATATTAGTTATTATATTATATATTTTAAAATTTTGTACATTATATAGTATTATATTATATCATATATTATTTTTAAAATTGTATTTTATCTAAAATTTATTTATATTGTATAACGTATTATTTATTCTTAAATATATAGTTTTTTTTACTAGGTTATTATAAATATGTTTTTATTTAAAGTTATAAATTATTTATTTATTTTTAAAACGTATTTTATTTATTTTCTCAAAAAATATATATACTGTTTTTTTTTATTTTTTATTTTGCAATATTTGTTTATTATTTGGTATATGTCATTGCATGAAAAGTTTAATCTTGCATGAGAAGTTTTCATATTTATTTTGTAGTTTTCTTTATTATTTTATTATTTATTGCTTTATATATTCTATTTGTCCATACTCTTTCATTTATTTACTATTGCTTTAGTGTAGGTATTTTTATTAGTCGTATTTTATATTATTATTTCCTTTATTACCTATATTAATATGAAATGTTAGTATATCATGGTTGCTTTTGGTATTTATGTTTGATATTTTCACATGGATCATCGTTTAGAATAAAATACATTTTGCAAAATTACTATATTTTATTTAAAGGTTTTTTAAAATAAGGCAATGTTTTGTATTTAGAAATTCGGGAAATAGTGCCCTAACGTGCTGGGTTTCGATTTTCCGTTTGACTAAATAACTAAATATCCTTTTAATAAAATTTTGTAAATCATGAGATGATTTTAGTTACGAGGGTTTAAAAATATCATGTCCTAACGTGCTGGATGTGATGTTTGTATTCTTTCGGAAAAAAGAAATCTCAAATTTTAACTCAAATTGTTCAATTTTTTTTTTTAGAAATCATGTTTTCAAATCTTTTCGAATTTTCGATATTAGGACAATAATTAATCAATCCGGTAACAATTTTGGGCGTTACGAGGGTGCTAATCCTTCCTTGTACGTAAGCGACTCCCGAACCCGTTTTCTTGAATTTCGTAGGCCAAAATCAATGTTTTGAAATAAAATGTTTTATAAGGTGGTCTAATCACACCTAAGCAAAAAGGGATTGGTGGCGACTCCCGTTTTCGTTTTTTAAAGTCGATCCCCGTTTTCTAAAAAAATTGGTTTCGACATAGAGGACTAACCTTTCCGAAAAGAAAAAAAAAAGATGTGGAGGACTATAATGACTCGTATATCATTTTGATGTTTTAATCCTTCATTTATTTAAGAGCTGTATATCATCGACAACTTCATAAGATTTTTAAATATTATGCTATTGAAAACTGATGTTTCTATAAAATATAAAAGGTACAGATAAAGACTCTTATCATCATTTCAATATTAGTGATTGTTAATTTCACTCATGAAATTGAATTTGCCGTTCAGTTTTCTGCCATCCAATTTTCTGTTTTTTGTCATCCAATTTGCTTAGCTTCAATCCATATTGTCTCAGGTAAGACAGCTCTACTTCCCTTCTTTCTCCAATTTTTGTTGCTTGTTTTCCTGTGTAGTTAGCAACTCAGCATCATTGGCTTTCTTTTTTATTAAATTTTATTACCATGTTCTTCTTAAAAATTTATATATGCCTTTTGTCTTTGACATGCACTCCTCGTGGTTTCTTTCGAGTTAAGTAAGAGAGAACATTATTATATTAAGAAAGTAATTAATTTTTTTTTAAAAAATCCCGAAATCCATCTGAGCTTGGAATCAGCAAAGATGACTGATGAGGTGAAGCGAAACAAATTTTAATATGTTTCCTGGATCTTCCCCAAGCATCCTTATCAATGCAGACAATTCCCCGGATTAAAATGGAACCCAAGCATCACGTTAACCATTTTTTGCTTCAATCTTCCAATTTCATACGCTTAACACTAATATATATAGAACAACTATTTTATTTATTTATTTAGATGTTTCAAAATTATGCCGAATATTTATAATTATAATAAATTTATGTTTATTTTATTACAAGGTAAACAATAATTTTTTCTTGATATGTTTTTTTAAGGGGAAATTAAGTAAATATGCTGCTTTTGAATATTGTTCTTTTCGAAATTTAAGAAAATAGATTATTTTGAAATTTAAGTAAATATGCTGCTTTTAAATATCCTGTTTGAATTATTATTATTTGATATATTAATTATTTTGTTAAGTTATTTCTTTTTTTATGTTTTTATCATAATGATTTGATTTTAATAAAAAAATTGTTTCCCGAAAAATATTAAAATATAAAATGTTTAAACAATTTGTTAGAGCTATTCGATTCACAAAAAACATTTTTTCTACTTTTATTTTATTTTTAAGTTACCTAATTAAATTAAATTGTATTTAAAGTTTTAAGTCCTCATGTTGATTCAAATAACAAGATCAACTTGGAAAAATTTTAAATATTATTAAAAAATTAGACTTGACTTACTTGCAAAATATATATTTTTTAATTTATTTTAAGGAAATAGCCCGTTTATATTTTTTAATTTTTTAAGAACAGATGGCTCAGATGCAAGCGAGCACAGTTGAGCAAATTGCTCAACTTAAAGCGAAGGCAGCATTGAGAGAAGCTGAGGTTCAAAGAAAATATGAAGAACTCCAGCAACAACTTAAAGCGGAGGCAAGGCGAATGAGGAAGCGAGAGCAGAGCAGAAGTACGACGCACTCCAGCTACAGCTTCAGAGTATGATGAAAATGTTTCAGCAGTCGCAAAATCCGCCATCTTAGACATTTGTTTTCTTATTGTAAGAATATTTTTAACATTCTAAATTTTAACAATATTGTAAGAATATTTTGAATTATACTTCATTTATTAATTTATATCATATATCTTTCGTTGAATTTGAAGTATCATTTAGATTTGTTGTATTTGGTTGGATATTATGTTACAGGAAGGGTTGTATATGGATGAAAATGGGATGTTGCAAATCTGTCAAAGTTAGGGCGTTTTTTGTTTAAAACGCTGCTAAAGAACGGTACTTTTAGCTACGTTTGTGATAAAAGCGCCGCTAAAGGCCATGTTCTTTAGCGGCATTTGTGATAAAAGCGCCGCCAAAGGCCATGTTCTTTAGCGGCGTTTGTGGTAAAAGCGCCGCTAAAGGCCACGTTCTTTAGCGGCGTTTGTTATAAAAGCGCCGCTAAATGCCATGTACTATTACGGCGTTTTGGCAAAAGCGCCGCTAAAGGTCATGTTCTTTAGCGGCGTTTGTGGGTAAAGTGCCGCTCAAGGTCATGTTCTTTAGCGGCGTTTTTTCACATAAATGCCGCAAAATTTAGCGGCGTCGTATGTGACGCCGTTTTTTGCGGCGCTTGTAAAAACGCCACAAATAGTTTTAGCGGCGCCTCTAAAGGCCTAAAAAAGGCCGCTAAAAGTCTATTTTACTGCAGTGTCCTTTTGATAAGGAGATATGTAACAGCCCGATTTAGGGGCTAGTCGGAGCAGTGATCTCGAAATCACTAATTCGAGGTTAGATAAAATTATTTTTATGTTATGTCATGTGTTATAACATGTTTTTAAGGATGCATGAAAATTTTGGTGCCTTAATTTTAGCGATTTCTAGCTAAATTGTGAAAAAGGACTAAATCGCATAAAGTGCGAAAGTTCTATTTTATTTGCTAGAGGTGCCAAATAGTTATGGAGCATAATGTGGAGGTCTTTAAAGGACAATTAGACCATCTAGGATATGATGGCTGGCCAAGGGGGACAAAGACATTAAATGATGGTAAAAATTTTGGTGATGTTAGGTGTTTTAAATGAATAAAATAAGATGAATAAAGATGTTATCATCTTTTCACTATTCCTTCACCTTCTTCCACTGAAAATTGAAGAGAAACAAGGGCTATGGAGCTCAAAAATTTCAGCAAACATTTCTCCTCACAAGTAAGTGATTTTGATGATTTTTCTTGATAAAAATTGTACTTTTGGAGTCCCCAAAGCTTAAGCTTTCTAAAGAGGGGACTAGTTTGCAATATGGTTGAAATTCTAGGGACTTTCCATGAGAGAGTTTATGTTGTTCGATGAGTTGTTAAGAGAATTGAACCTAAGAATGGTAAGAAATGTAAATAGTATGAAATGATGATAGTTAAGGTTCCGTGTAAGACCATATTGAAATATGGCTTCGGTGAGAGATATTAAATAAGACCATGTCAAGGACATGGCAACGATGTGATATTTCGTATAAGGCCTTGTCGGGAACATGGCATCGATATGATAATTCATGTATGACCCTATCAGGGGTATGATGTCAATGTGACAATATGTGTATGAGACCTAATAGTATTATTTAACAGTTGAGATAAATTCAGTATATGATGAACCTTTGGTGGGATGGGTGCAATCAACACACCTTAGTGTATGAGAGAGAGATTTGTTAATGTATTGTGTGAACGCGAATGAGAATCGTAGAAAGTTAAGTAAGAATGATAGTGAGTGAGGATGTTTACGGATGAACGTTTGAATTAGAGAAAATGTGTGTGGATAAGTATTTGCGAATGTATAATATCGGTGGGCTGTGTGCGTTACCACCTGATATATTATTAACTGATGGGCTATGTGCGATACCATCAACTATATTATTATCGGTGGGCTGTGTGCGTTACCACCTGAAATATTATTAATTGATGGGCTGTGTGCGTTACCATCAACTTTATTATTATCGGTGGGCTGTGTGCGTTACCACCTGATAAATTAGAAATCGATGGGCTGTGTGCGATACCATCGCTTATAAATGATTGGTGAGCTAAGTGCGAAATCACCATAGGTATAAATGATTGGTGGGCTGTGTGCGATACCACCCTATAAGAGATTCAATGATGGGCTAAGTGCGTAACCACCGAGAGATTAGTAGTATGAGTGATTTATTGAGAATGCGTGATGTGTTGTTTTATATGATCTTGTGATGATCAGTGCAGGAATGTATGCTATTTAGACGAGCATTTCGTTTATGGTATGGTAAGAATATGGTAAGAGACAGAATGAGTAAGCTTCAAAGGTTATTGTGTAGGTATCTATGAGTTTAAGATGAAAAACTCATTATAATACCTTACGGTTAAGTATAATCAATGATTATCAATATCTGATCATTATAAGCATATGAACTTACTAAGTATTAGTGCTTACTCCACTTCCTTTCTCATCTCTTATAGGTTAATTTAGCTAGCTCGGGTTGAAGACCGCCGAAGATGTTTTCACACTATCGAGGAGACACTTGGTATGAGGTATCAAGTCTTTTTGAGTCATGGCATGTATAGGGCTAGTACATAAGGTTGATTTAGTCATTGTTAATGTGCCAAATGTGTTGGCCTAAATGAGTTATGGGACAATTGTATATAGACATAGATGGTGGCTTATGTTGTTTGTAATTATATTGGAATAGTTCTCCCTAGTGTATGGGATGAATGACTCTATCCCTTAAATGATTTGAGAATGTTTTGAAGAAATATATGAATGTATGCAAGTGAGAGTAGAAAGAGGCTTGGCAAGATAGCCTCTAAGTGCCACACGGATAGATAGACACACGGCGCGTGTCTCAGGCCGTGTGCCCCGCACCTTGGTGCCTTAAGTCGAGAATAGACCACGGGCTGATCACACGGCCGTTTATCCAAGTCGTGTGATACGCACGGCCAGCACATGGGCGTGTGCCTAGGCCGTGTTGAGTAAGTCAGTATATCAAGGTATAGCACACAGTTTAGGCCCACGGGCGTGTCAAGACCGTGTGTGATTAGTCAGTGTCAGCCACGGGTGGAAGGCACGGACATGTAATAGGGTACACGGGCGTGTTCCCAAATCGCATGGGCGTGTGCCTTAACCGTGGGGCATTTGGCAGAATGCTTGGATTTTTAGGCACGGTCCGGGGACATGGGCGTGTGTGTCTATGCACGGGCGTGTCTAATCCTACACGGGCGTGTAAGACCTATATTGAAGAGAAAAATTTTAAGATTGGAAAAAGTTCGGGATTAGTCTCGAGAGCCCTCATGTGTATGAGTGAGGCCTCGTAAGTCAAGAATGAGGTGATTGAGGTGACTAAAGAGAGTAGTCACGATTAGCCTAAGTGGCAACCGTGAGGTTTTAGTACGGTAACATCTCGGGCCCGGTTCCGGTATAGAACCCGGGTAAGGGGTGTTACATTTAGTGGTATCAGAGCTATGGTTTAGTCGGTTCTCGGACTAACCTAGCGTGAGTAAGAGTCTAGCTATACATGCCATAGGTGGACTATGATAGTGTGATATCTCCCGGCTCTAACGAAATTGTTTTGTTAAGACAGGGATGGTTCCCAACCGAGATAAATCCAATAATGTTGTAGGTGATAATGGAAAAATTGAAATGCTCTTATGCAATGATGAGATTCAAATAGGTATGAGTAGAAATATATGACATGTGTGTGATAATACATGAAATGAGAAGCTTATCTGCATTGGCTGGATGTGCATAAGGTGTTATATACTCAACCTAATGGGTTAGGTGCATATAGTGAGTAAATTTACCCAGAGAACGGGGTATATGTGTATGTATGATTGTTTGAACGATGTATGATCAATATGTCCACATAGTTGAATCTCATGTGCAACTATTAAAATAGATGATGTATAATGTTTTATTTCGTGACTCTGTATGAAACTATGAGTATTATGCTGTTAGAGTTAAACTGGGAAGTTGACTAAGTAGAATGCAGGGATGAGTACGGTTGTTCAATGATAAAATGATGAATAAGACCATGGTTGGACCATGGCGATACATGTGATCCCATATAAGACCATGTCTGGGACATGGCATTGGTGACAAATAGCGATCTCGTGTAATACCACGTCTGGGACCTGGCTTCGGTATGAGATCGTGTAAGACCATATCTGGGATATGGCGTTGACATTGATATGAGTTTTCATGTAAGACCGTATCTGGGATATGGCATTGTTATTGATATGAGATTTCGTGTAAGACCATAGCGAGGCTATGGCATCGTAATGACATGTAAAGTAATAGCTAGGCTATGATGTTGTGATACGAGTAAGACCATAATTGGACTATGGCAATCAAGTAAACGACATACTCAAAACCCGTAAGACACTCTATAAATTGATAAGCAATAGTAAGAGGAAGTAGAATCAAATGTTAAATACTCAAGTAGATATTAATGTGGAACTTGAGTAAGTAAAGTCACTGTTCGAAAGTATGAGAGATAGAAACAATTGTGGCATGAAAAATGTGAAAACTCACTTGGAGTGAGTTGTGTGACTATGATGATATCTCATTGATGATGAATGTTAAATCATATGTATGTGGTTACGAGAGTCAAGTTATGGGACGCTACGACCCCACCCCCTTACCACTGTTAAATTATGATGAGATGTTATGAGAGTTAAGTTGAGTAAGTTTGCATTCGATTAATGCAATAATTATGTTAGCATAATTGAGAATGTTTTGTATCACGTTGATACATGATACCCTATTAAATAGAGAATTCTTTGTTGAACATGAGGGTGAAGTCCTAGGGGACTATAATAAAAAGGCTATCATTGAGATATGAGATAGATACGGTCCCGTATAAGACCATGTTCGGGACATGGCCTCGGCACCGAGTTGAGATTCCGTATAAGACCATATTCAGAATATGGCATCGATACCTGATGTGGAAGTCCATATAAGACCTTATCCGGGATATGGCATTGGCATTTAGAGGTGACACCATATAGGACCACTTCGTGGATGTGGCATTGGTTTCATACCTACATGAATGACGATGAATATGCGTCTTTGAGTATCCCTAGTGATCTTTGGGACAGATGGATGAGTCTAGAGGTAGAAAGGAGAATTGCACTAAAGTCAAGTGAATGAGTGAACACAGGCACTCGTGAACGAGTCGCAGGGAAATGAGTATGGAGTGTGGCACGGTATGTGCGTAATAAAGGCAATTGTGAGTAAGTATGTCTGAATACTTTGACGATTGTATTGATTATGCAATGCTAAGAATAAAGAGAAAGTTATCCTAGGCTATTTGATTCAAGTAAATAGGAAGCCTGAGGTGTATGTTTATCGAGATCTTCTTAAGCTGATGTTCATTAACGAAAGAAATTGTTAAAGAGTTGAGGACGGAATGGTTAAAGAAACAATGTTTGAACGGTGAGAGTATTCAATTATGATAACCATAGTTGTATGGATCATAATGATCTCTTTAAGTATTACGTGTTAATATCTTTTACCTTTCAGGGTCGATGGGGTTGTTTATCTCATGAATCAAGATCGTGTGAGAATGTTAGCCGATTGTGAAATTAGATTAAACGGTTGTCGGTTTAGTAACTGGAATTGACATTCTTTATTCTCCTCGTAACCCTATTCGGGTGTTTTGTGGGGGAAGCTGGAGATGATTCTAGTATAAGGAGTGGTCATGAGTTTCACGTCATGTGATGGGTTTTCGGACAGGCCAAATAGAATTATTGATTTGATCAAGATTGTACCTACTATTGTGAGATGTGACGATGGTAAAGGTTTTAGATTAGTATAGCAAGAGAAACTCAGATGAGAGTGTGCTTGAAATATGTTTTCAGTGTGGAGAAAAGAGTAGATTAATGTATTGAGATATGATTCGAGTTCTATGTATATTCACGCATGAATCAACAAAGAGAGTAAATTTCTGTGTGTTCGTGAGTAGAGAGCATGGTACGAAGATATTCTCATTGAAATGTTCAAACCGCGATAGTTGTGTTGGAAGCTATAAAAGGAACTAGTAATTGAAAGTTCTAGTATTGAGTTCAGTCTGAATCGAGAAAAAGAGTTGACAGGTTGGTGATCCAGAGACGATCACTTTTGTATCTGTGTTGTGAGCTAGATGTTTTGTAATGATCCATGGGGAAAATAGATGTGTATTTTCTGAATTTTAATGAGTGAGGGTATCTTATGCTACAGAAGATTTTGTTCTAGAAATGTTTGTCATTTTGTTTAATCCTTTCATTAAGGTTTTTGTACTCAATAAATTTCAATCTTATCCATGTTGCGACCTTGTTCAAGCATTTTTGCATTGAAATAACGGTTAATGGACTAACAATGTTATAAAATAAAATGCTTTTTGCATATCGCTCTAAAAGATTTCTAAATAGTACATGGACCTGAAACAAGACCACTAGTTAGAAATAACCAAATTTGAAAGTTGGAAAGGTCTTGGAATGAGTAGTCCAGATTGTGATTACCTCTTCGGGTTTCCTGTCAAAGATATTAGACCTGAATAAGAAGGCATGGTAACACATCAGTAATAGAACCTTGACGAACAACGAGCAATGTTAACCTAAGCAATAAAAAGGGGACTATTCTCGAAAATGACAATTTGCATTCACACAAATATCATTCATATGCATCTAGTTAGGAGCATTTGATTCATTCTGATCATAACATCTTAATCGCTTGGGATAAAATATAGGCCTATGAAAGGGATTCTACGGGTCTTGTTCCCCCAGAGAATGATGTAACGAACCAGTAAAACAAACCCTATATCCCTGAAGTTGAAGTAGAGTGGGGTGAAGTTGCAAAGAGCAGTAAATTCTGTCTTCCAAAAGTTTCAGTGAAATGGATAAAGCAACAATTCCAGTCTCTCTAAAGTTGCAGTGGGTTGGAATGAAGCTAAAATGGCGAGTCTTATCTCTCTGAAGTTGTAGTGGAGTAAGACGAAGCTACAAATCCTATATCCCTGAAGTTGCAGTGGAATGGATTGAAACTACAGTAGCAAATCTCATCTCCCTAAAGATGCAGTGGAGCAAGATTAAGATACGACCTCAAATCCTATCTTCCTGAAGTTGCAGTGAAATGGATAAAATAGAAGCCTTATCTCCCTGAATTTGTAGTGGAGCAAGATGAAGTTACGAATCCAGTCCCTCTGAAGTTACAGTAGGTTGGAATGAAGCTACAATAGCGAATCTTATCTCCCTGAAGTTGCAGTGGAGCAAGATAAAGCTACAAATCCCGTATCCCTGAAGATGTAGTGGATCAGATTAAAACTATAGTAGCAAATCTCATCTCCACGAAGATGCAATGGGGCAAGATAAAGCTACAACATTAAATTTGGTTTTCTGTCAATTTTTTTTTCCTTCTGCTTCTTTGTTTTCTCTGCCGAGTGTTTTTCCCAAATCGTCTCCACTGTTTTCTTTTGCTTTTCTTCCCCACTTTTTATCGTTTTTCCTCCCTCAACTCTCTATTGTTGTTGCCGAAATTTCAATCGGTATTCTTTCTTCCTCTTTCACTTGCGTTGTTCTATTCAATTGTTCGGGATTACGTATCGTCGCGTTGTGTGAGGTTGGTAAGCTTGGAACTGTTGTTAGACTATCGATTCTTTTGCTTATTAATTGATTAAGAGGGGTTTCGGCTGGTTTTAGGTGTTAATCGAGAGGCTGAACAGTGGTCTTCAACGATTTAAGTATATAGGATCTCTGTTGATTAACCGAAGGTAAGGGATTTTTATAATTATAGTTTGGTATACCTCACTGAATTTTGATTAATTATTGATTAAAAGTAACCGATTGGAGGGTTACTTTCTGTTTTGACAGCAAGGAATTGGGTGGACTGGGGCGGTTATAGCTTTGATTTGTAGTTGGATCATTGAAGTGTTGAGCGAAGCTGGAGTGATCATGGTGGCATTAGCATAAAAAATGTTTCAGGTGTGTAAACACAACTCTGCAAACGGAAATCAGTGAAAAGCCGAAAAGTGAGACTGTTGACACCACACGTGTAACACCTCTAACCCGTAACCATCGTCGGTTTAGGGTTAAGAGGCATTACCGGACAATCAAAAACTTTTACAGACATTTCTTAACATAATTTGACAAATCACATCAAAGTGTCCCTTAAATAGGTCTACGAGACCTTAATCATGCTTTAGTAAGGGGCCGGGACTAACCGAACACATACGGAAATTCTCAGAAATTTAAATTTTTTTCTAAGTTACAGAGGTCACACGCCCGTGTGGGCAGGCCGTGTGCCTCCCATGGCCTCAGACACGCCCATGTGCCTGAGCCGTGTCAAAACAGGGCATACATACTGACTTGTCCACACAGCCATGGACACGCCCGTGTGCCTCACCCGTCGTCGAGCCTGACTTGCATCACACGGCCAGTCACATGCCCGTGTGTTCAGCCTGTGGTCGAGCCTGACTTGTTTTGAAGTTCAACCACGAAGGCCAAAATGTGTGCTCAACCGTGTGGGCAAATATAGGCCATTTGCAAGGCCAAAATGCCACCCACACTTTGGGTCATCCATACAAGCACCTACAAGCATCATACCAAACACAATTGGCAACCAAAAACATACCAAATGGTCATCATTTTCAACTCATTCAAGTACATTTCATCACAACATATTATATGCCATTTAATTCAACCAAATCACAAGTATATCTAGTAATATTCACCCATAAACTTACCAATTCATTATGGCATCACTCCATCAATATTATACCAACTTTTCATCACCAAAGCATAGATCAATATTACCACATGCTCAACCATTAACAAAACACATAACATAGCTTATCTACTTATTCATAACATATCATTTACTAGTCATATCACATGGCTATGTACATATCACAAACATAATTCAAAGTGACTAGCCTATACATGCCATACTTAATATATACACTTTCAAAAGTTACCAAAAATAGAATTGAGTAGTGTGATGATGATCCTAGACGATCCCCAAGCCATTCATAGCTTTGACGACCTATAAAACAGAGTAAACACACACAAAGTAAGCTTTCTTAAAGCTTAGTAAGCCATATACAAATAAACTTAACATATAGGCATTCATTACTCATAACAAATATGAGTTTACTACTAGCTCATTTGCACATTCATGATTCTTCTTGGCTCATTTATCTAGCCATTTGCTTACCAACATATTTATCTCCATGTACTTCTTTAGATCATAGCTCATTCACACATATAACACATTTTACCTTATCAAATCTATTCACATATCTCATCTAGGTAAGTTCATATAAACACTTACCTTTCATACACTTCCTTAGTGTACAATTCAAACGTACCTGATTCGTTTATACATTTCACGTAGACTTCCATTTCTCAAATTTGCCCATTGAACCATTCAGAATCAAATAGGATACTCAGAATGCTCGGAATAGTCGTACAATGCCAACGTCCCAGACGTGGTCTTACATATAACCAGATATCGATGCCACTGTCCCAGACATGGTCTTACATGAATCAACACGATGCCAATGTCCCAGACATGGTCTTACTCGTAAATCTCAAATTGATGCCAACGTCCCAGACGTGGTCTTACACGATATCACATATCGGACACCTATGTCATGATATATGTAATCCTATCTATTCCTAAGTTTATACGGGACTTTTTCGGATGTTGACATTATGTCGATACTATCTCGGATTTCATGTGCTCATCATCTCATATACATTCATCATTATAAATTTTCATATGAACATACATATATCAATGTAGATACATTTATTTGTATATAGACTTACCTCGTACGGGAAGAATGGAACAAACGGCTATTCAATTACTTTTGACTTCCCTCGATCTAAGTCCGTTTTCTTTAGTTCTTGATCTATACATATTCAAATTTAACCCATTTGTTCACCAAACAATTCAATTAAATCCAAAAACACATATTTAGGGCAATTCATAATTTAGCCCTCACATTTTCACATTTTGACATTTTAGTCCTTATTTCACAAAATCACAAAATCACAAAATTTGCATAATTTGCTTATACTCATGCTTAGCCGAATATTACCCATGCTCATACAAGTCCACACATTTCATTTATTTTACAATTTAGTCCCTCAAAATATTATTTTCTCAATTAAGTCCAAATTACTCAAAATCACTAAAACTCCAAAGACAAAACATGTTAATCTAACACTCATATTTCATCATCAAACATTTCAAAGCTCATGAATTCATCAATGGCCTTTTTCAAAATCTTCATCAATTCACAAAATTGAAACATGGGTTTTGAAGAACACGAAGCAACGATTACAAAAACGTAAAATTATCAAAAAACCGATCAAAAATACATACCCGATTTATGCTTAGACCATGGCCGAATGAAACAAAGCTCAAGCTCGTTCTTTTCTTTAAATATTCGGTGGAAAAGATGAACATCCCACTTTCATGCTTCATTTGTTTTATTATATTAACATATATTATTAATTTACATATTTTAATCTTTAATATAACATTATAAATTCCCACTAACTTATGGATTTATTGTCCATCCATTTCAAATGGTCCAATTGCATTATAAGGACCCTATATTTATAAAGCCATGTCAAATAGGTATCTTTTCATAAAGCATGCAAATTTTGCATCTTTCACAATGTAATCCTTATGTCAAATTAAGCACACAAACGGACAAATTAATTCACAGAAATTTCACACATGCTTAATCATATATCATAGGCACGAAAAATAATATTAAAATATTTTTCTAACTCAGATTTGTGGTCCCGAAACCACTATCCGACTAGGGTCTAAACCAGACTGTTACACCACGGGCGTGTAGCCGCCCGTGCGGTAGGCCGTGTGATCGGACACGGGCATGTGATCGATGAGGCAGGCCATGAAGTATTTATGGGCCGAGACGAATTGGGCCGTGTGAGCCTCACACGGGCATGTGAGATTATTGGGCCAGGCCATGTGATCCACACGGCTAAGGCCATTTTGGGCCTTGTGGGTCGCTCGGGCGTGTGAGCCCACATGGGCAAATTGCATGGGCTTGTAGGCCAATTTTCATTATTTTGACTGCTAAGGTTGAACGGGTCGCCCGAGTCAACTGTGGACCTACTGTAGGGTCGGTAAGATTACCTAGATCCCTAATTGACTAAATGACTGTTATATCCATGTACTTTATATATATGTACGACTGTATTTTGAGCATGCTATTAAAACTGTACTGAATACATATATGATACCATGATTTGGCATGACATGATTGTATGATGCATTGCATGGGGATGGATTTATATAGATCGGAGGAAGTGTATTGAAAGGCTTCGAGCCTAACTTACTGGCAGCTCAGCTGCAAATTACTGTCGGTACTTTCTGGAGTGTAGGGATGGGTGGGTTGATTATATCCCCACACGGAGTGTAGGGTTGGACGAAGATGGAGTGTAGAGGCTGGCTGGGTAGGACCTGTATATTGTATGATCTGTTACTGTACTGACTATTGTTACTGTAATGGGCCAAGGCCCAAACACATGATCGCTTACATCTTGAGATGGGCTAAAGCCCAAACTGATATTGTCACCGATCATCGAAAATGACTCGTGCCCGCATCGTGATTGTTTTCTGTCTGTTTGCTTTATTTGGGATTACACACTGAGTTTTCAAAAACTCACCCTTCTGATTTGACTGTACAGGTAATCTCCGACATAGGCGAATCGATGCGACGGAGGACTCAAAGGTGGCCACACGACCTAAATTATTTAATTTAGTACTTAATAATGATTTTTATGTTTATTTTAGGGTATTATACTGTAATAATGGCCTTTTTGGATTTCCATGGTTAATTTAAGATTTCTATTATTTTGATTTACAACTGCTAGTAGTAGGGTTAATCGAGTTTTCAAAATGAATCAAATGCTTTAACAGAATACACTCAAATACGCAAACTGATTTAAAAAACTTCCGCAATAAGTAACGTTTTGAAAATTAACAACGTTTTGAGAAAGAATAATTTTGTGATAATGCACTACGTTTTTTTTACTCAACGACGCACCCGAAAATTAACACAAGATTTTGTAAAGATGTTAAATATAAAAGAGGTTTTTACGACAACTCATGTATTTCGAAAAACGCTACCATGTGACATCGCCAGATTTGACCATAACGTCTAAGCCGGGTTTGGGGTGTTACATTTAGTGGTATCAGAGTTAGGTTGCAAAACTCGACTGTGAATTTGGGTTTTTAAACTTGGGTTTTAAAAGCACCGATTTTTAGATGATTAAAATATTTTCGCAGCATGTGTGGTACACCGAGTCTTCGGCGTCGATCCTGTAAGTTTACTGAAACTGCCATGTGTTGTAAACTGAAACTACTATAGATAGCATATACTAAGACTACTATAAAAAGATTGAAAACACTTAAGTTAGTGTATACTGATACTGTAGTAAAATCGAAAGACACTGATAGACACTGCGTTGTACGAAAATAAACTTTACACTTCTGATATTGATTTCATAAAATACCCATTAATAAACACTGGAACTCTAAACTGACGCATAAAACTGTTAAAAAAGATAAATGCGCTTAGACAATGAGCACGAGAGGTACTCGCAGACGGGGTACAATAGGCCGTGGTAGAGGCCGTAGAAGTGCTCGAGCTGGATTTTCATCTTCTGGCAACTTGCATAATTTGGATACAAGTGAGATGCCGACTTCACCAATGACTCAGACTGGGTCTCATGATCGAGCAGCTGGGGACGACGCACTATCCCAAACCATGTTAAGGATTCTAGAGAGGATCGCTGGGCCCAATACTAGAGCTGGAGGTCGTGGGTCAATTACGGAATGACTCCAATCTAACGGAGCTGAGCTCTTCAGGGGTATTGCTGGAGTTGCCCCTAATGTGGCTGAATAACATATTGAGGCTACAAAGAGGATTATGGACGACCTGGACTGCACCTCTGAGCAGAAATTAAACGGTGCTGTATCGCTGATGAGTCATATCAGTGGTGGCTCACTGTTAAGGAGGGCACTCAGCCCGATCGACTAACCTAGGAGTTCTTTAATACGATGTTTCCAGAAAAAGTATGTGGGTGCCAGTTACGTGGATGCTCGTAGGAGAGAATCCATGAATTTGACCCAGGGTGATAGACCAATGGCCGAGTATGAGGCTGAATTTCTGCGACTGAGCCGTTATGCGCGAGGAATGGTGGCGACTGAGTACGAGCGATGTGATCGCTTTGAGGATGGCATAAGGGATAATCTGAGGGTTCTGATAGCTCCACAGAGGGAGCGAGACTTTGCTGCAATGGTTGATAAGGCGAAGATCGCCGAGGAAGTGAGGCACACTGAACGCCAAAACAGAGAGAGAGGCAGGAATAAAAGGGATTCGGAGCCCTCGAGTTCCGTTCAGAGGCCTAAGAAAAAGGCCAGTGTTGATGGGTAAACTAGAGTTGGGGATCCTATTGCTGCTACTGGACAGCCGCCGTGTACTGACTGTGGTAGACGCCATCAGAGCAGGTGTTGGAAAAGGACTGGAGCATGTTTGAGGTGCGGTTCTTTGGAGCACCGTATTAGGGATTATCCGATGAGATCGGATCAGATGCAAGCTTCTGGCATGGGTACTGCACCACCACTGAGGGTAGTTCAGCAGCAACCGAAAGGCCGTGGTCAGGCCAGATGTGGGAATGGTCTGGGCCGTGGTCAAAGAGCACCGGGCAGAGGTACTGGTCATACTAAGGTGAGGCAGCCGGCTCTAGTTTATGCTGCACGTCACCGAGAGGAGGGTGATGCCCCGGACGTCATTACGGGTACGTTTTTTATTTATAATGTACATTATACTGCACTGATATATATAGGATCCACTCACTCCTATATAGCTTGTACCGTAACTAAAAACTTGGGTATACTGGTTGAGAGAACTACGAGTGAGGTCACTATACTGAGTCCGTTGCGGCAGTCAATAAGGGTTAACAAACTGTTTAGAGACGTTCCTCTAGAGGTTCAAGGAGCTATCTTTTTGGCTAATCTCATGGAACTGCCTTTTGGAGAATTTAATTTAATACTGGGAATGGACTGGTTAGTTAAACACCGAGTGAGCTTAGATTGTGCCACAAAAAGGGTTGTACTGGGAACTGAGGGGGACAGCGAGGTAGTCGTAATTGGGGAACGTCGGAACTACTTATCGAATGTGATTTCTATATTGAAGGCTGAAAAGTTGGTTCGTAAGGGATGTGAGGCGTATCTGGCCTACATCAGTGCTTCAGATTTTGGGGATTTTTTAGTTAAGGATATAATGACGGTTAAGGACTTTTTAGATGTTTTTTTGAGGAGCTGCTTGGGTTACCTCCGAATCGTGAAGTAGAGTTTGGGATTGAGCTCCTTCCTGGTACAGTTCCGGTGTCCATCGCCCCTTATAGAATAGCATCGAAGGAGCTTGTGGAGCTTAAGGCTCAGATTCAATAGCTATTGGATTGTGGGTTCATCCGTCCTAGTGTGTCTCCGTGGGGAGCACCGGTTCTGTTTGTGAAAAAAAGGATGGATCCATGCGTATGTGTGTCGACTACCGTCAACTGAACAAGCTAACCATCAAGAATAAGTACCCTCTACCGAGGATAGATGATCTATTCGACCAGTTCCGAGAGGCTTCGATTTTCTATAAGATTGATCTACGATCAGGGTATCACCAGTTGAGAGTTAAAGAGGTTGACGTGCATAAGACGGCATTTAGGACTCGCTATGGCCACTACGAGTTCCTAGTAATGCCATTTGGACTGACGAATGCACCAGCAGCTTTCATGGATCTAATGAACCGAGTGTTCCAGCCCTATCTAGATCAGTTTGTAGTGGTATTTATTGACGACATACCGGTGTATTTGAGAACTGAGGATGAGCACGATAAACATCTCAGAGTGGTTCTATAAATTCTACGAGAGAAATAACTTTACTCCAAGTTCAGTAAATGTGAGTTCTGGTTACGTGAAGTAACGTTTCTAGGACATGTGGTTTTTGCTGAGGGGATTAGGGTCGATCCTCGAAAGATAGAGGCGGTATTGGAATGGAAACAGCCTAAGACTGTATCTGAGATCCGTAGTTTTCTAGGACTGGCAGGATATTATCGATGATTTGTAGAGGGGTTTTCACTGATCGCCGCACCCTTGACTAAGCTGCTATGTAAGGGTATACCGTTTAACTGGACTGACGCGTAGCAAGAGAGCTTTGAGAAGCTCAAGACTGTACTAACGGAGACCCCTGTTCTGATACAGCCAGAGTCTAAAAAAGAGTTTACTGTCTATAGCGATGCATCACATGTCGGTTTGGGGTGTGTGTTGATGCATGAGGGTAAGATGGTAGCGTATGCGTCTCGTCAGCTTAAGACTCATGAGGCAAATTATCCGACGCATGACTTGGAGTTGGTCGTGGTGGTATTTGCACTGAAAATCTGGAGGCATTACCTGTATGGTGAGAAGTGTATCATTTACACTGATCACAAGAGCCTCAAGTACCTCCTCACTTAGAAGGAGCTAAATCTTAGGCAGCGTAGATGGATTGATCTGCTTAAGGACTATAACTGTACGATTGAATACCACCCTGGCAAGGCCAATGTGGTGGCCGATGCACTGAACCGTAGGGCGGTGACAGATCTGAAGGCGATGTTTGCTCGTCTCAGTTTATTTGATGATAGAAGTCCGTTGGCTGAACTTCAAGTTAACCGACGTAGATAATGCAGATTAAGGGTAAACAGTTTGATGAAAAGTCTTTGGTTCCTCGTTTTCGACAAATTGAGAGTGGGAATACTGTGGATTTTGGACTGAATAGCATAGGTTTACTCTGTTTTCATGGGAGAATCTGTGTACTGAATGATACTGAGTTGAGGCAATCTATATTGCGAGAGGCGTATAGTAGCCCTTATGTTATGCATTCTGGCAGAAACAAGATGTATCGAGACCTTCGTGAGTTATACTAGTGGCCAGGTCTTAAGCGAGAGGTTACTAAATTTGTGGCTAAGTGTCTGACGTGCCAGCAGGTTAAGGCTGAGCATCAGTTACCTTCGGGATTGTTGCAGCCAGTTAAGATTCCACTTTGGAAGTGGGAGCGAGTAACTATGGACTTCGTTAGTGGGTTACCCCTCACACCCGCTAAGAAAGATTCTGTTTGGATCATCGTGGATCGATTGACCAAGTCTGCCCACTCCATACCTGTTCGTGACTACTCTCTGCAGAAGCTGGCTAAACTGTATGTGTCTGAGATAGTGAGACTGCATGGGGTACCGATTTCAATAATATCTGATAGGGATCCTCGCTTCACGTCTCAGTTCTAGAAGAAGCTACATGAAGCTCTGGGTACTAGATTGGACTTGATCGCTGCGTTTCATCCTCGCATGTGATGGTCATCGTGAGAGGGTGATTCGAATCTTGGAGGACATGTTAAAGAGTTGCGTGATTGATTTCTGAGGCAGTTGGGAGGATTACCTGCCGCTAGCAGAGTTTGCTTATAACAACAGCTATCAGTCTAGCATTCAGATGGCACCCTACGAGGCATTATATGGTCGTAGGTGTCGCACACCTTCATGTTAGACTGAGTTGGGTGAGCGGCGTGTCTTGGGCCCTGAACTGGCTTCTAATACCGAGGATAAAGTTAGACTTATTCGGAACCGACTGAAAGCGGCATCTGACAAACAAAAGTCCTATGCAGACCTGAAGCGTCGAGAGATAGAGTATTCTGTGAGGGGACTCCGTTTTTCTCAAGGTCTCACCATGAAGAAAGTACTGAGGTTTGTTCGCAAGGGTAAGCTGAGCCCTAGATTTATTTGGCCTTATCGTATTCTGAAGCGTGTAGGACCAGTTGCCTACCAGTTGGAGTTACCTCCGGAGCTAGATCAGATTCATAATGTATTCCACGTCTCAATGTTTAGGCGCCACCGCTCTGATTCTACGCATATTGTTCATGTTGAGGAGATTGAGGTTAGGCCAGATCTGACCTTTGAAGATGAGCCAGTCCAGATATTGGATCATAATGTGAAGGTTCTAAGAAGAAAGTCTATCCCACTGGTTAAAGTTCTTTGGCGTAATCATAGTTCTGAGGAGGCCACATGGGAGCCTGAGGATGCGATGCGACAACAATATCCCCATCTGTTCTGAACAGGTAAAAATTTTGAGGTCGAAATTTTCTTTAAGGGGGTAAAGTTGTAACGCCCCAAAAATCCTTAATATTTATTTTCGTATGTTTGTGACACAAATGTGTGTCTGCTTTAGTGGTTAAGTGTTCTGGGAAGTGTCTGAGAGGTCCCAAGTTCAAGCATTAGCTTGGGCAAATTTTTGTTTTTAAATGAATAAACCCCTATCTCAGGTCAGTAGGCTTATAATTAAGTGTTGGTAAAATATGTCAGAATGGGCCTGCTGGTCTGGTGGTTAAGTAGAGTGTCAAGATGCTGGTGGTCTTGAGTTCGAATCCCTATGCGTGCAAGGGAGCGTTTTATTTTGCTGCTTGTGTCGTGTGTGTGTTTTGGTTTAGCCGAAATACTGAAGTGTTTGACTGGAATTTAAATTCGGTTGTTGTGAGGTAGTGGTGGACGGTTTTGAGGAGTGGAATGAGGGATTTAGGGAGAAAAATAAGGGATGGAGGAGTTTCAAATTATCCCAAATTAGGTAATGGCAAGTTTCGGCTCTCCCCTCTCACACTCCCAACTTTCTGTCAGTTTTTTTCCTTCTGCTTCTTTGTTTTCTCCGCCGAGTGTTTTTCCCAAATCGTCTCCACCATTTTCTTTTCCTTTTATTCCCCACTTTCTGTCATTTTTCCTCCCTCAACTCTCTATTGTTGCTGCCGAAATTTCAATCGGTATTCTTTCTTCCTCTTTCACTTGCGTTGTTCTATTCAATTGTTCGGGATTGCATATCGTCGTGTTGTGTGAGGTTGGTAAGCTTGGAACTATTGTTAGATTATCGATTCTTTTGCTTATTAATTGATTAAGAGGGGTTTCGGCTGGTTTTAGGTGTTAATCGAGAGGCTGAACAGTGGTCTTTAACGATTTAAGTGTATAGGATCTCTGTTGATTAACTGAAGGTAAGGGATTTTTATGATTATAGTTTGGTATACCTCACCGAATTTTGATTAATTATCGATTAAAAGTAACCGATTGGAGGGTTACTTTCTGTTTTGACAGCAATGAATTAGGTGGACTAGGGCGGTTAAAGCATTGATTTGTAGTTGGATCATTGAAGTGTTGAGGGGTGCTGGAGTGATCGTGGTGGCGTTAGCATCAAAAATGTTTCAGGTGTGTAAACACAACTCTGCAAACAGAAATCGGTGAAAAATCGAAAAGTGAGACTGTCGACACCACACGGGCGTGTGGCTGCTCGTGTGGTAGGCCGTGTGATCGGACACGGGCATGTGATCGACGAGGCAGGCTATGAACGATTCATGGGCCGGGCCGAATTGGGCCGTGTGGGCCCTACGGGCGTGTGGGCCTCACACGGGTGAACCACACGGGCGCGTAGGATTATTAGGCCAGGCCGTGTGATCCACACGGCTAAGGCCATTTTGGGCCTTATGGGCCACACGGGCGTGTGGGCCCATATGGGCAAATTGCATGGGCTTGTAAGCCTATTTTCACTGTTTTGACTACTAAGGTTGTACGGGTCGCCCGAGTCGACTGTGGACCTACTGTAGGGTCGGTAAGATTACCTAGATCCCTAATTAACTAAATGACTGTTATATCTATGTACTTTATATATATATGTACAACTGTATTTTGAGCATGCTGTTAAAATTGTACTGAATACATATATGATACCATGATTTGGCATGACATGATTGTATGATGCATTGCATGGGGATGGGTTTATATGGATCGGAGAAAGTGTACTGAAAGGCTTCGAGCCTAACTTACTGGCAGCTCAGCTGCAAACTACTGTCGGTACTTTTTGGAGTGTAAGGATGGGTGGGTTGATTATATCCCCACATGGAGTGTAGGGTTGGACGAAGATGGAGTGTAGAGGTCGGGCCGGGTAGGACTCAGATATCTGTATGACTTTATTCTTGATCGACTATTGTTCTTCAGAATGGGCCAAGGCCCAAAACATGATCGCTACAGATCGAGATGGGCTAAGGCCCAAACTGATATTGTCACTGATACTAAAAAGGGCTCAGGCCCAGACTGTGATTGCTTTCTGTCTGTTTGCTTTATTTGGGATTACACACTGAGTTTTCGAAAACTCACCCTTTTGATTTGACTGTATAGGTAATCCCTCGACACAGGCGGATCGATCCGGCGAAGGACTCAGAGGTGGCCACACGACCTAAATTATTTGATTTAGTACTTAATAATGATTTTTAAGTTTATTTTGGGGTATTTTACTGTAATAATGGCCTTTTTGGATTTTCATGGTTAATTTGAGATTTCTATTATTTTGATTTACAAGTGCTAGTAGTGGGGTTAATCGAGTTTTCAAAACGAATCAAATGCTTTAACAGAATACACTTAAATACGCAAACTGATTTAAAAAGCTTCCGCAATAAGTAACGTTTTGAAAATTAACAACGTTTTGAGAAAGAATAATTTTGTGATAATGCACTACGTTTTTTTTTACTGAACGACGCACCTAAAAATTAACATAAGATTTTGTAAAGAGGTTAAATAGAAAAGAGGTTTTTACGACAACTCATGTATTTCGAAAAACGCTACCATGTGACATCGCCAAATTCGGCCATAACGTCTAAGTCGGGTTTGGGGTGTTACAATTTATTTCCTTTTTTTTAAATTCCCTGCACTTTTAATTTCTATTATTTATATTTCTTCCCCTTTAAATTACACAATTTGTTATTTGGTCCTTAATTATTATCATTAATTATTATTAGCACTAATTGACATTATTTTTTACAACATTATTATTTTTATTATGATATATTGCATTATTTATGTTCTTATGATATCATATAACACGTTTATACATACTTGTGTATTCCATATAATGTATTATGTTCGAATAAGTCTATAGTATGTCATGTTAGAAGCTACTCATTTTCATACAATGTATATTTAGCAATTTGAACCCAGGCGGTGTTCTTTAATTAGGGGATTCGAGAAATTGTGCCCCTAACTTACGGGGTACGATTTTCTCCTTGAATCGAAATAATCGAATGTTCCTTTTTCTTTAAAACCAAATTCAAAATGTATAAGATTTAGGTAATAATTAAACGATGAGCATTCTTATTTTTGAGAATTCGAGATTTTGTTCCCCAACTTACGGGACATGACTTTTCGTCTTGATCAACCCGAAATAAGAAAACCTCCTCATTAAAATTTAAGTTAGACGTTATTAAATAACCTCACGTGAAAGGGGATCATATTTTAAATTTTCTCCAAATTCTCATTTTTCGACACTAAGACATCAAGTAATCAACTAGGTACCAATTTTGGGCGTTATAATGGTGATAATCCTTCCTCATACGTAACCGACTCCCGAACCTATTTCCTAGATTTTGTAGACCAAAAATTATCGTTTTAGTAAATCTAACCCTTTTATTAAAATGACTAAGTTTCGAGGTGATCCAATCACACTTAATAAAAAGGATTGGTGGCGACTCCATCTTCATTTTTAAAATAAAAAGTTGAGTTCCAAAAAGGGTTTCGACAATTGATAAAACCAATTGAATTCAAAACTTTATTTATTCATACATTTTTTTAGAGTTTATGAATAATATATAAGACTTAAACCTAGAATAATTTGAAATGGAACTCAAACAAAAGCCATCAAAATCCGAAAGCCTCACCATATACTTTTTTTTGGTTGTTTACTAGATTAATATTGTTTTAAATTTAACCGTAAATTTATATATTGTTGTTGAAAGAAACAATCTTGATCACCAGATACTACTTTATATTAAACATGGTAAATATAATTTTTAAATTTGAAATAATCTTATCACCAAAAATAACATTTAAAAAAAAACAAAATAAGTTAAATATTCAACTTGTATTAAATATTATAATTATTTTACTAAATTAATATTTATGTACTATTTTATATTAATTTATTAAATTAAATTAAAAATGTTACTAAATTTATCATAAAAATTATAAATTTTATGAAAGAAAATCAAATTAAGAAAACTTGGGGGAAACACAAATTCATCAAATCAATTTTCTTTACACTTTCCCCCTTCAATTATTGTGCTGTACCAATCAAGTAAATCACAATCGGAACTTTAAAGAATTGTACCCGAATTTTCAGCTAACTCTAACAGGAGCAAGTACTTGTCTTTAATGATGATACATTGTTTACTTCCGTCTTATAAAAAAGCCTCAATCCAATCAATTACAGATGAGTATTTGATCGAGTCGAGTCGAATAAAAAAATTTTGAGTTAGTCGAATATTTTAGCAGCCGAACTCAATTTAATTTTTTTTCGAATCGAATCAAAAAAAAATTTAAGTCAAATCGAGTTGAGTTAACGAATTCTATTATTTATACTTAATATTGTGTTTATATGGACCGATTATTTAATTAGTTGACAAAGTAAAAGATTATTTAATTACATAAACAATACAATAGTTTTACTTTTTTATTTAATGGATAAACATTTATCAAAACGACGTAGTTTTTCCTTTTGACTTTATGGTTTTGACTTGTAACTGTAGAAAAGGTAAATATTTATCAAAACGACGTAGTTTTGCTTTTTTTTTATTCGGATTTTTGGATAACTCGAATTGTGTAATTCATATTCGAGTCAAACCAAAATAATTGATTTTTTATTTGAGTTTATCCAAATAACTCGAACTATTTAATTTAAAATTTTAATTTTTTATCAAGTTTTTCGAATCAAATAAGATTTTATTCACCCCTACAATCAACAAGTTAGGTACGATGCATTTCTTTTTTAAAGATTATGATTTTGTTGGAATTCAAAGTTTTATCCAATTATTACTTTCGTAAAAAATAAAATTGGCAAAAAATCATTTTCAATCCCTTACTATATTGATATTAAGTATATTGATCTATCTAAAAAATTAGAGCAATTTAATTCTTGTCAATTTTGAAAGTAAGTAACTAATAAGGATGACAATGGGACAGCCTCGACTCGGCACTTGACCAATTTGCCTTGACCCAACCCCAAATCTTAAGAAAAATTCGCCCCAAATCCGAAATTTTATAGGAGAACTGACCTGAATTTAGTTTAATTGTATTGTTTTTTTTTTTTGAAGCAAATAAGATTAAATATATTTCAGTTTAGACTTAAAACTTAATATATATATATATACATATTTATATATTTATTTATTGAAAGTAAAAATTTTAATATACATTTATATATATTAAGGGCATTTTTGTAAATATTTTGGGTGAAATGGGGCGAATTTACCTCAAACTTGACTCACCCTGAACCTGATTTTTAAAAAAAAAAATTTGACCCTAATTGATTGGGTCAGGTTAAAACCCAGCGAATTCAGGGGTTTTTGGTATCACTAGCAACTAAGGATAATTAATCATCGCTAATGTTTTCCGTCAATTGCATATAATTTTAATTAGTATAATAACAAATTTAGCCCTCAAAGTTTATGCATTTTGCCATTTTGGTCCTAATTTATCAAATTTAACCTATAAGAAGATTTTATACGAACCCTAGTTTATATATGAACCCTTATGCGAACTCCAAAGAATATAGTATAGGATTTATTATGCGAACCCCTAGTGCAGGATATGCAGACCCCCTTAGTGACTATATGTGAGCTCTATGCTTCATGCGAACCCATAGGAATTATCATGTGAAATTGTAGAAAACATCTTGCGAACCTTATAAGTTTATTTACGCGAACCCTACAAGTTCTAAGATATGCGAACCCTATATTTATGCAACCCCCATGTAGTGCGAACTCATCTATGCGAACCCCTATGTGCGAACCCTATATGTGTTATCACGCGAACCCTTAGTGAATATGTGTGAGCCCTATATGTTGTACTGTGTGAACCCTATATGTGCTAACATGCGAACTCTTAAATAATATTATGTGAACCCTTGATGGTTATCATGCAAACCTATGGGAAATTCTATGCGAACCATATATGAGTGAACCCTACATATGAATTGGTTATGTATGTGTTAGTCAAATAAGCATGTTAAATAATATAATAACGATATATTGACACGAGCTTTAGCTGCATGAAGAAATTGTATATGTGAAAATGATATGAATACATGAATACATGCCATTAAATGTTAGTATGAGATATTGAATGTGCTTGACAAGCATAGCATCGATTGTTGATAAAAAAACATATTTTTTTTAAGTATATGTGCATAATTACATCAAAATTAGGTACAAAGGACAGAGGAGTTTCGTAGGAGATAGTGGAAATTTAAGTTCATACCAAAAGTTAATATTGCACGAAGTAGGCGACAATGTAATCACAACCAGATAAGCCAGGATGGTAGGTTAAAAAGTCACCAAACCAGAATGACCGGGATGATAGTTATTGTGGTAAAAAGCCATCGAAACCGGGCAATCGGGATAGTAAGTTATTGTAGTAAAAGTCATCGTCACAAATGACGAGTGAACGACCATCGTCACTGGAAAAAAAAAACCCTGAGATGGTCAGTTATTGATATATATCTTTGGTGTGTCGAGCGATTCTCGAGGGCGAATAGGATAGGCGAGTGGGAAATTTTCATTTGCATTGCATCATATATATATATATATATTATGTATGCATTGATTTATTATATGTTCTTTTCATTATGCTTAAATTGTTATTATGCTATAAATGTTGTACTGTTTGACAATTATATATATAATGGTTTAAGATTAGTCTCACATTAAGCCGTTGTAAGTTCATTCCCCTTTTCCTTACCTCTCAAGTAGCGCAGAGAACTAGGACTCGATATGGCATTGGAGGACCTTCGAATTAGCAGCTTATTTTGCTTCTATTTAAAAGTTTCCACTAAGTTTTCCTTAATCAATTTTTTTTGTGATTTTTTAGCTTATTTATTTTAAGCGTGACATTTAGTTATTACTCTAATATTTGCATACTTTCCGGTTTAGAAAACCATTTCTTTAAATGATTTTCACTGCTTTATAAAATACATAAAGCTTCTTAAAGTTTTGATAAGACTTTCTTAAAAATCCTAAACTATTTTTCAAAACACCACATTAATAAAATTAGAATTGAATTGTTAAGTAAAGTCGTTTTAAATTAATGAATGTTTTACCTAAAAGCAAAAGAGCACTTTTTATACAAATCAATTCAAAGTAAAAAAGAATGATTTCACAAGATCACTTCGGTGATCAATATAAAGCCTTCAACTTAGCCGAAACTCTTAAGCCTAGTCGGGGGTGTTACATACAATATGCTCTAAGTTTTTATATTATTCATATATTTGGAATTTAATTTTCATACTTTTATTTTAAAAAATTTAGTTCCTCTACTTTTTCGAGTTCAAAAATGTAGAACTATTTATTAACATTGTTAAAATTAATTTGTTAAATTTGTGTGATGATTTAGAATTTAAAAAAAAAAAAAAAAAACTCACTTGGTATCCATGTAAAAAAATGACATTGTAATATATTTGAATTTTATAGAGAATTTTAATAGTGTTAACAACTCTTAAAAATTCATATCAATATTTTAATTGGAATAAAGTATTTAGACTAACTAATGGCATTATAAGAGGTGAGGTGCCAAATTATTTAATTGGAATAAAAATTAACTATTCTTATATAATCTCAAAAAAAATTAAAGAGTTATAATTGAAATTTAACCATTATATTATTATGTCAGAACAAAAAAAGAAATGGAAATAGTTATATATAGTAGTATACATATTTTTTTTTATATAATTGGGGATTGAGAATGGGGTTGCTTAAGACCGGACCTCAACTCTCAAACCTATAACATAATATTTTTGTCACTAGGCCAAAAGATTATTGACACATTAATTTTTTTTCTTTTTTAAATTTTATCTTGATCGATTGTAAATTCTAAATTGATTTAGAGTTAAATTGAATAACCACTTTAAAAATATGATTTAAAATAAAAAAGAAATAATATGTTACTAAATGAATTTAGAAAAAATTAAATCATTAATTGATTGAAAAAATAATTAAAAAATAAAGCATTGATATTTTGAACCCTATACTTATATAGATGGATGTGTCAAAATCTATATATAATCAATGTTTAAGCATAAACAATAATATATAATCATAAATTCATATGATAAATTTACAGTAATACACAAAAAACCAAAATATAGATTTTAATTTTTAAACCAAACAAATAACATGACTAAATTTCTTTAATGTATAGATAGTAAAATATAACACTAGAAAAAGTAAAGAAACAAAACCAAAAAAAAGGACACAAGCACATGGGGAGGAGTGAATGTCACAAGCCCATTGTCATCATCCCAAATGTGTCAGTACCCGTTTATGGACCTCTAGACCCTCGTTTTCCTTTTCAATGTAGCATTAATGCCCTTTATTGCACGTTTAATTCACTATAATTGAATGAGTTATTTAGGTTGAATGAAATGAAATAGACATATAATTATATTATTGTGTTTGGTTAAATAAAATAGATATTTTAATAATATAAGGAAAAAAAATTGAAATGACCAGAGTACTTTTAGCATATATTTTTAAGTAGATGATTATTGTTATTATTATTAAATTTTAATAGAATTATTATTAAATATAAATTAATAATAAATAATTTAATCATATTTTAATATAATTATTATTAAATATAATTTAATAAAATATAAAATATAAAATTTAATAACATTTTTAATATGCCGATTGAATCTTAGCTTGATTGGCATGAACATCATTATTAATGCAGGAGGACGTGAGTTCAAGTGTCCTGAAATGCATTATCCTCCTATTTATAGGTTGGGAAGAAACTATTGGTAGTTGTAGGCATTGTCTCAAAAAAAGCAAATATTGCTTATTATGTTTAGTCAAACAAAAGAATGGTTTATCAATCAATGTATAATGGGGGAATGCTATTTCATTTCCCCCAACCAAACATGGTGTTAGAGTTTTTGGCCAAATATTCTCCCCACCCAATCTCATAACACCATCGTCATGGGTTCCTCGGTCATGATTGGCTCGTCTGACCTACCTTATCTTTTGGGGCGCTCAGCGCAAAATCAGATAGTCAAGGGTCTCTTTAATACCAATGTTTTTTAAACTGAACCAGTAGTCGAATCGATCAGGTCACCGGTTCACCAATCCAACAAGTTTAATTAAAAAATTGTTAGAAATTCAAATTTTAAAAAAATGAAAAATAAAAACTAGTTCAACCAATTCAACTGATTTTTAGTTGGTTCAACTATCGATTCAACCCATTTTTAATCGGTTCAACCGGTTCGTACAAGTTCCCGATTTAATCGGTTCAAAGCTACTTTTCGAACTGGTCTCTTGATCAATTCTTGATTCAACTAATCTAACCGACCGGTCCGATTCAGGCAGCACTATCTAATACCAACTATCATAGAAGTGGATTTTAATCGAGCTAATCATATAACCTTAGGCAATGAATTCGCTTCGATTATTTAAGTAAATCAGACCTCTCGAAGTTTGAGAATCCCAAAAAATTCCCTAACGTACTAAAGCATGGAAACTATTAAGCAAAACAAGCAAAGAGAAAGAATAGTCAAGAAGTTTGATTAAATACTCTCAAGTTGATTGCTCAAGTGATGAATTTCATCGTTATTTTCATTGAAACTTTATTAAGATTGGAGTTTGTTATTATTAAATATTTTAATTATCAAAATAGTTAGTATATTTTAATTGTATTAATTAAACTAAATAAATATATTATTTAATAAAGGCTTGAATGTAAAGTTGATGTTCAAATTATATTGTTTTCCTCGTTTAAGTATCTAAAGCTTTTTTGTTCAAATGTGGTCAAATGAGACAAAATTAATAATTTAAATATCTCTCTTACCAAAAAAAAATATTAAGTACCTAAGCTGAAAAAAGGGTTAAGTTTAGGGGTCGTTTGTATAATTAATCCTTTAATAGATTAAAACATTACGTGGGTAAAATTAGAGGTGTGCATGGGCCGGGCCGAGCCGGGCTCAACTAAAAATTTAGGCCTGTTTGCTCGGCCCTGGCCTGGCCCAAAAAATAGGCCTAAAATTTTGCTCAAGCCTGACCCAGATAAAACTGTTAAAACCCGGGCCCGACTCGACCCGCCCATATTAATTTTTATATAATTTTAAAATATATATAATACATCAAAAATACTAAAAATATCAAAATAAATATTTCCCAACAAATTGAAAATAAATTTTAAAAAATATGTATACTTAAATAACACTAGGATAGATGCAACTTATAACAAGCAAATGCCTCTAAAATAATAACAAAATTAACAAATGTCTTTAAAATAATAACAAAATTAACAATAAAATAAGTTTTATACAACATCCAAACAATAACAACATAATAGTAGTAACATAATAGTAAAATGGTAGCAAAATAAGGAGAAAATAATAAGAAAATAATATTAAAAAAACAGATTTTTTTGTCCTTTAGTGAATTTGGGCCGAGTCGGGCCAAAAATACCTTACCTGAGGCCCGGCCCGTTTTTAAACAGGCCTTATTTTTTTGTCCAGGCCCATTTTTCAGGCCTATATTTTTGCCCAAACCCTCCCACATTTCGAGCGGGCCTTCAGGTCGAGCCAGGTGGCCCGACCCATGAACAGGTCTAGGTAAAACTATATAGGCATGTGACATTAGGAATAAGCCTTACTTATAGGCCAAGTCATTCGTCCAGGCTTGAAGGCTTCTTAGAAAAATGGGCAGGTAAAATTTAAGATTCGTTTTCTGTATGGACCTAGCCTTGGATGAGTTTTATTTACCCAAGCCTCGTCTAGCCCGAATACATTATGTTATAAAAATTAATTATATATGTTAAACAATAATTATTTATATTTATATTAAATCACTAATATTATTTATATTTATATTAAATCACTAACCTAATAATAATCAAACACATTGTCCAACACCTGAAAAAAACTTACACAGCTAAATAACTCAAGTCAAAATATAAAATTTTAAAAATTATATTTAATACAATAAAATACTTATCATATTTATGATAGTATTTTTTGATATAAATACTTTTTTAATGCATTTGAAAACTTTTATTTTAACGTTTTTATAATGCATTTAGTGGATTATATATATATTTAAAAATTATTTTAAAAATAAAAAATTAATATAAAAAATCAAATATGGACTTGAGTCGGACCCAGATTAACCTTTCTTAATTGAATTAGATTTGAGAAAAAAAATAAGCCTATTTTTCTATCCAAAATGAGTTATTGAAAAATTAATCTAAATAACCCTACCCATAATCACATTTATTAACATCCAATAGACAACTACCTGCTTAATATATTAAGCAGCAAGCAATTGTGTTAGATATCTATCTTTTTTTTGCTTCCCTTGTCTAGGAAAAAGAAAATGGAGCAGTGGTGGTGGTATTTTTGGTTTTCAATCATCTCTTTGTTTGGTGCAAGTTTGGGGAACTGGATTCACAGGTGGAGGAACCCTAAATGCAACGGTAAACTCCCTCCAGGTTCCATGGGACTCCCACTTATAGGAGAGACCCTTAGTTTTTTTGTCACTTCCAACTCCATTGACATCCATCCTTTTGTCGCTCAAAGAATGAAAAGGTAACCACACAAACCCGTACATGTGGAATTTTAGAGGGTCTCCTCCTTGTATTGACAATATCGTGTCTTAAAATATATATGTGGAATTTTAGGTATGGTTCATTGTTCAAGACGAGTTTAGCAGGGAGACCAGTGGTGGTATCATTAGATCCAGATTTCAATTATTTCGTGCTGCAACAAGAGGACAAACTTGTCGAACTATATTACATGGATTCCGTGGCCAAGTTGGTTCACCAAGACGACATGAAAAACCTAGGTGGCGACTTCCACAAGTATTTCAGGCGCGTCATCCTCAGTCACTTCGGACATGAGCCTCTGAAACACAAGCTCTTGTCTCAGTTTGAGGATGTTATAAACCATGAATTGCAGGACTGGAGCAAGCTGCCTCAGGTTGATCTTAAACACCAAACTGCTTCTGTAAGTAAACTCTTTTAAGTTTATATAAACCAATGTTTTTCTTTTAATATTTAATATATATTAGCAGTTGATTGATGTAACATTTCTGATTTTCAGATGTTATTTAACATGGCCTCAAAGATTCTGATGAGCTGTGTACCAGAAGAAAATTTAGGTCATGATTTGAGCGACATCTTGCAAGGACTTATGACATTTCCTGTATATTTTCCTGGGACCACTTTCTACAAATGTTTAAAGGTAAACATATCCATACAAGGCGAACTTCATCCGTACTTTCTATGTATAAGTTTATCTTTGTCATGGTCACCCATGAATAAATAATTATAAATATGCATGGCAACTTCATAAAACTTATACTTGCTTAAAACCTAAACTTGTTTTTAGATCTAATTGGTACTTGAACTTGAAAACCTTAAATTAACTTCGTATTTCTTTTAGGTACCTGATAATACTATTAAAATAGGTTGAGATGACATTAATGACCAATAGTATGGTGACATGTGACGGCTTCGCATTTTGACATGTGGCAAAAATATAATATTTATAAAAATTATAAAAATTATATTTTTTTTGCCACGTATCAAAATGTGAGACTACCACGTGTCAACATATTGTTGGTCGTTAATGCAACATCAACATATTTTAATGATGTTAATCCGGTACTTAAAAAAAGTACCAAATTGACTTACGATTTCCAAATTCAAATACCATGTAGGTCCAAAAAAAAATTTAGGTACTAAATATAAGTTGTCAAGTTCAGGTACCTTATAGTAGCCCATTATTGCCCGGGCTTAAATAAATAAAAATAAAAAATAAAGAAAACCAATGTTTTTTTTACAGTCCAGTTACAAAACAATTAGCCCAAACTACCCGTGGCCCAAATTACACCCTCAAACCCACTACTCTACCCCAAACCCGATTAGCCCAATACTAAACCTAAACCCAGTGGCCCAAATAGCTTGCGGACGCAGGAAACCCTAGGTTTCCACTGCGCCGCAAGCACCCATAGCAGCCTCAACATAGCCCTCGTCAAGCCGCGATCCGCGCGCGAATAATGCCCCACCGCCGAAATCCGCGCCGTTCACCTGCAAAACAAGGAAAGAAAAGGGACAGTGGCAGCAAAATAGGATTCTACATTTATTTTCTTTCTTTTTTCGATTTATTTTAGGGTTATAAAAACCCTAACCAAATCTGTAAAACGGACACAAGAAACAGAGAAAACCCAAATACAGAGGTGATTTCCAAATATCTATTTTCGTTTTTTTTCTTTTATTCTCCTTTGATTTATGCATTTTTTTACAAAAATACTACTAAAATAAAAAAGGGGCACAAGTATACCTTTCGATTCGCACGGAAGAAGTGAAGTTTTCCACCTCCGGCCGCCGTATCTGGCGGAGCCGACGATGGCGCGTGAGGCGGTGGCCCTTAGGTCCGGTGACCGGAACCCAATCGGGTGACGAGAGGATTTGAGAGAATTTTTTGAATTTTTTTTTTAAATAAGGTTTAAATGAATTTTTTGGTGTTAAAACTGACTTATATTGCAGTACTAAAACGACGCCGTTTTTGCTTAAGCTAATAAGCATAAAACGACGTCGTTCAGGGCAAGGATCCGCGCATTGACCCGAAACCCGGGGAGGATCCGCGCATTTTTATAAAAGGGTCTAATTGTCTTTTTGGCCCCTCTGCATTATTTCAATTTTATAATTACGTCCAGTTATATTTTTTCTTTACTTACAATTGGGCCCAGAATTATTTCTTATGTTTCAATTTGGTCCCTCGGGCTATTTAAAGGCGGATATCAAAACGGCGTTGTTTAAGAGATAGGGCATAATTGCCCAATAAGTCCTTATATTTTGGCGCATATTTCAATATCATCCCTTTTTTATAATTTTGCCCCTGATTTTTTTATTTATTTTTTGATTTGATCCTTGTTCATTTAATTCTTTTTGTTTTACTCTTATTTTTAATTATTTCAATATTATAATGTATTAAATTATTATCTATTATTTTATTTTATTAAGTTTAATATTATTCATATATTATATATTATTTTAAAAAACATGTACATTAGTTATTATATTATACATTATAAATTTTGTGAATTATATGGTATTATATTTTATTATATATATATAACTTTAAATTATTTTATCCTAAATATTGTATATGATTTTGTATTGTTTATATTGTTTATTCTTAAATATATAGTTTTTATATGTATTAGATTATTATAAATATGTTTTTTTTATTTAAAGTTATAAATCATTTAGTTATTTCAAAATGCATTTTCTTTATTTTCTCAAGAACATATATACTATTTTTCTTAGATTTTGCCATATCATTTTTATAATTTTTTTTATATTTATTTATTATTTGATATATGTCTCCCATTTTAGTTGATTTATTTTGCACTTAATCTTGCATGTAAAGTTCATATTTACTTAGGAGTTTTTTTTTTTTCGTTATTTATTGCTTTATATCTTATGTTTATTTATATTTGTTTGTCCATGCTCTTTTATTTATTATTTATTTTATGATTACTTTAGTATAGTTTTTTATTTATTACTCGTTGTCTTATATCATTCTTTCGTTAATTGTCTATATTAATGTTATTTGTTAATATGATTCATAATTATGGAGAATTGCTATTTGAAATCGATATTTTGTAATATATATGTCACATCCTACTCCAAAACCATTTTTTTAAAAAATACCTTTTGAATTGATACATTTTATTCAAATATTTTTAAATACGATGATACATAATGTTTGGGGGCTTCGAGAAAAATTGTGCCCTAACTCACTGGGTTTCAATTTTTCCGTTGAACTTAAAATATTAAGTATTCATTTCCTTTCGAAATTGAAACTTATAAACCTCAAATCAAAACTTATTCTCGGGAATTCAAAACGTTGTATCCTAACTTATTGGATGTGATGTTTTGTGTCTCGAGGTAGGTATTTTCTACAAATAAAGGATAGCCTAGTTTTGAAGTCATGAGATGTTACATCCTAACTTATTGGGTATAGCATTTTTATTTCTTTGAGATAGGTAAGTCTTGGCTTTCTTTCAAATAAAAGGATCGTATTTTAAATTTTTCAAAAATTTCGACATTAGGACATGAGATTATCAATTAGGTACCAAATTTTGGGCGTTACGAGGGTGCTAACCCTTCCTCGTACGTAACCGACTCCCGAACCCGTTTTCTTGTATTTCGTGGACCAAAATCAATGTTTTGAAATAAAATATTTTATAAGGTGATCCAATCACACCTAAGTAAAAAAAGGATTGGTGGCGACTCCTGTTTTTTTTAAAGTCGACCCCCGTTTTCCAAATATAAAAATGGTTTCGACATACCTCAATATATATTAACCCATTTATAAAAGATATAGACTCAATGCTTTCTTTTATTCTGTATAAGTTGTCAAGTTAAATTTTAACATGTTAATGAGTATTTCTGTATGCAGAAGAAAGAGAAAGCATTGAAGCTGACTAGTGGGGTGCTAGAAGAGAGAATGAATTTGTATCCAACAGATAAAGGAGATTTGCTGGAGAAAATGGTGGGAGACATGGGAAATGAAGCAGGCTTGACCGAACAATTCGTCTCCCACGCCTTATTTGGACTCCTCATTGCCACCATTGAGACTATTGCCCCAACTATCACTTTGGCTGCTAAGTATCTATTGGACAACCCATCAGCATTGCAACATTTAACTGTGTGTATTTACTTGCTGGCTTTATTTTTAATAACCATATATAATCATTCTCCAAACAAATTTAAAATGTGTTTGTAATTTTGAAATAATTAAAATTTGAGTGGAAATTAAGTAAAATGAATTGGTTGATTAGGAGGAGCAAGAGAGAATTGTGAAGCAGAGAGAAGATGCCAAATCAGGAGTTTCTTGGGATGATTACAAATCCATGACTTTTACTCATTACGTGAGTTATGCCACCTAGCTAATTACTTCTCTAATTTCTCTTAATTAATTACATTGTGTTTAATTTTATTACTATATTATTAGGTCATTAACGAGACACTTAGGTTAGGCAATTTCCTTCCTGGAATCTTTAGAAGAACCATAGCTGACATTTCCGTTGACGGTACCTACTTTATCTATTTCTTTTCTTCTTCTTTTTTTAAATAATAATATCATTATTTAGTGGTTAAATTATGTTTTATGTTCTTCTACTCTTCTTCTATGATTTTTATTGCTGACACAGGTTTGTACTCTATCGATGTAATTCCCCCCTCCCTCACTTTGTACCAGAAAAAACATGTGTTTTTTTAAAAAAAATGTGAAATTAAAGTATAAAAACTAAATTTTAAATTTGAACATAATAGATGGACCAAAAACAAAATTGAACCATTTATTCATTACTAATTAAAGGATCATTGATAATTCTTAATTTAAATTAGGATATAAATTATATTAGGAGGATCTTAGAATATATAAATTTTAGGTACCAATAATATAATGTCACATCATCAATTTTTAAAAAATGTAAATTTTATTTTACACTCATTCATATTTACTATTTTCTCTAATTTAATTTTACTTTAATTAAATTACTTAACAAATTAAAAATTTTAATAAATAAACAAACATGTTTTCTTCTTCTATAATTTTAAAATTATTTTTAGTTTTTCTTTATAAATTTAATCATCTTTTATTTCTTTATTTTCAAATCGTGTTTTATTTTTATGTAGTCAATTTTTTTATTTCTTTTAATTTTTACGTAAGTAATATTCTTTTCTTTTTCTTTTTTTATTTTAATTTTAATTTTCTATTTCTATTTGTTATCTTTAATCAAATTTCAGAATTTGATAAAACCATATGGTGGTTATACTTTTTCAAATTTCCATCTTTTACTAGTGTTTTTTTTACCCTAAATTTTTAATGGTTGATTTTAGTTATTTTTTCAATTTTTGCTTATGATTTTTATCATTTTTTTTATTCTTCATGTTCGTTTCACGGCTCATGTTAGGGGTTTATAACTGTCCATCCCAACAATATTGTCTCCAAGGTTCGAACCTACATATAGTTTCAATGTTTTTTGGTTATATTTTTTTTTTTCATATAGTTTCAACATTTTTCCCCAATTTTTAAATTATTTTAATAAAAATTAAATTAAATTAAATTAGAAATGATATCATATGTGACTGAATGTAGAATAATATTTATATATCTTTAAAAACTGATGATATAACATTATCTTATTGATGTTTAAAAATTACATCATTCTAATATAAATTATTCCCTTTAAATTATAAATTGCAGGGTATACCATACCAAAAGGTTGGGTTCTATTGATTATTCCCGCTGTCCTTCATCTTGATCCTAATACCTATGAAGATCCTCTTGCCTTCAACCCTTGGAGGTGGAAGGTATAACAATAACAATCTTTATTTATAACTGTGTTGAGTGTTTTTCTTTGTCTGTTTTAGATGACAAAGTTGTATATTTATATGACATAGTTAATGTTCATTGATGTAATATCTTAGGTAGGTTCTATGCATGCCAATACATACCTTATTCTAGACTTAACACATGTTTATACGATAGGGATTCACCTATATAGTGACGTGTGAACCCACATCGCACGGTCCCATGTGCGATCTCACGTGTGATCTAATGGGAGAGTCCCTCCTATGAACACTTACTGTCATACGAGCTCGATACGTGAGCTCAATGTACAAGCTCGATATGCAAACCATGTAAAATTCAACCCGGACCCATTCGGGTTATGGGTCGGTAATAGTAAGTATCATAATAAATTGTATACCAATATATGTTACAAATTTGTTCTAAGCCAAGTTATACTTTCAAATAGGAAGTTTTGTTGTATATTTAAAGTCGAAAGTGTTAAAAGATAATAAAAAAATATTAAATTCGAAAAATAAGATTTTAAATTCTAATATTCATCCAACCTGAATACAAAATTGATGCTTTTAGCCTTCTGGAATTTTTAATTTTATTTCGGTCCCTTTGCATAACATTTCTAGCATTGTCCATAAATTTATATAATATAAAAATTAAATATATAATATTAATGTAGAACATTGAGCGCAATACAATGGCAAAGAAATTCATACCATTTGGTGGAGGGAATAGGGCATGTGCAGGAGCAGAGTTCAGCAGGGTTCTAGTTGCTGTCTTTTTACATGTCTGGCTCTCCAAATACAGGTTTTTTTTTTTTTTAATATATACAGATATTGCTTTTAACTATGATTTTTTTTCAACCTGAAATTAACTGATATTTAATTTAATTTAATATGAATATAGGTTGACCAAAATTAAGGGAGGGGACGTGGCTCGTGCGCCTCTTCTGATGTTTAAAAATGGTTTTTATGTTAAAGTTTCAGAAAAATAATATTAATTAATTGTTACTTACAGAGACATATGCATTAGATATCAGATACTGTCTTGTCTTAACTAAAACTAGTTTGGCTGCAACATTCAACCCCTTTGCTGTACGGTATCATAATATTAAGTGCTCTGTTTAAAATAGGGATAATGGCACGACAGACCCTATACTTGAGTGTTTGTTCTAGTGTAATACCTATATTTTCAAAATGTCCAATTTAATTTTTGTACTTTGCTTCTTCTTTTTTTTTTAATTATTTTGCTCCATTACTCTAACACTGTTTGCTTTTACTGACATGTCGTGTAGGCTAATAAGGGGCCGCCTAACTTTTGACCGGCTATGTGAGGCCCCTTTTAGCAATTCGCCCTTTTTCTCTTTTCTTTTTTTTCATAGAAAAGATAAAACGTGAGAGTAATCTTAAATAATTTCTAATATTTAGTTTTCGATATATTGAAAATAAAGAAAGTAATATGAAAATAAATGTAACTCATCTCTAAATCCAAAGAAAATCCATTCAACTGAAAAAAATTGTTCAAACAAACGGAAATTTTCCTCTAAACCCAGACAAGAACCATTGTTCTCTAAAAAAATCATTATTCGAAAGTGTAATCTTATAGTCTTGGCAAAAAAAACCCTACCGCTTATGAAATCTTTGCAATTTGTGAATCAGAAAACCATTTGTATTAATTAGAATTCCCAAATCAGAAACCCAAAAAACCATTTGAAAAACTTTGACGCTTGAATAAATTGTTGGAAATTGTAGATTACAAATTCATTACTCAGAATGATTCATGAGCACTTATTCGGATTAGAAAGTGATGATTCATTCATCCAATGGATACATTTGATTTCCATGGAACATATTTCTTCTAAGAAGTATGTCCAATACGAAAGGGTTGTGGCTCTTCAATAGTGTCCATTGAGTGCATATAAATAGAAGGACTATGGTGCTCAAAAGATAATAATTACAATCAATCCAATTTCAGAAATTAGAGTAAGAGTTAGGGAATTCATCGATTTTGTTAATCAAATAAAATAAAAAAGCTTCGTTGTATCTTGGGAGGACCTTTGTCTAAACCCACTAACAACTTTGTGTGGGGGCAAATTGTTTACTTTGAAAGCGTCACCCGCGCCTCGAAGTCTACTGTTTTAGTTTCATATTGTCTATGGATTTATCGTCTCTATTCAAATATCCAACAATCAAAGAGAACAATTTAGAGATGGCGACGGAGGCTACCACTGTATTCAAAGTGATGAACCAAGAGTTTGTGAAACTTGACCGATTTGACGACTTTAGCTTCAAACGCTAGAAGGACAAGATGTTGTTCCTTCTTATCGTCTTGAATATGGCGTACGTTCTGGATTCAAACCTACAACCTGTGGAGGATCCCGCCCCCAATGCAAACCCTAAGGGAATTGCGAAAGTGGTCGAATTCAAGAAGAAGCACGAGGAAGACAATTTCACTTGTTGTGGACACATTACCTTGTCTGATCTATTGTATGATATCTAAATGTTGATGCAATCCCTGGTGGAAATATGAAAAGCTCTTGAAGTGAAATACAACACCGAGCGGCAAGGTACTGATAATTTTTTAATGATGAAGAATTTCGAATTCAAAATGCTCGATAGTATCCGGATCATGGATCAAGGCCATGAACTACAAGTCCTTGTAAGCAGGCTTCGTGACCTAAAAGTTGTTATTCCAAAATTATTACAAGTCGGGGCTTTCATCTCGAAGTTTCCGTCATCTTGGAACAATTATCGGAAGAAACTTCTGCATATGGCAAAGGACCTCATTATGGAGAAAATACTTAGGCATTTGCGTATTGAAGAGGAAACTCAGAAGCATGATGCGGTGTATCTTTCCCAAATTTCTGAAGTCATTATATGGTTTAAAACAAGCCCTTAAACAATGGCATGAGAAATCTGACTCGATTATCTTGTCATATGGTTTTTTACATAATGGTGCGAATAAATGTATTTACACTAAATTCACCGATAGGTACAGTGTAATTATTTGTCTCTATGTAGATGGTTTGTTGATTTGTGGGACGAACTTGGAAGATGTTCATGAGACCAAAGAGTATCTAGTCTCGAATTTTAAGATGAATGATCTCAACGAGGTAGATACAATTCTAGGTATAAAGGTACAAAAGCATGAAATGGGCTTTGTACTAAGTCAATCTCACTACATCGAGAAAGTATTGGAGAAGTTCAAACACTTGAATATTAAGTTTTCGAACACTCCATTTGATTCAAACTTCAAGTTAAGTGAGAATAATAGCAGGACTATAGTGCAACTTAAGTACGCCAGTGCAATTGGAAGTCTAATGTATGCAATGAATTGTACTAGACCCGATATCGTATTTGTCGTGTGCAAATTGATGAGATTTACAAGTCCTAGTACCGATCATTGGAAAGGAATTTGTAGGATTTTTGGCTATCTTAAGAAAACAAAAAATTTGGGATTGTTCTATAGTGATTATCCCGCGGTACTAGAAGATTACTTGGATGCAAGTTGGATTACAGGTCTAAGTGACAATAAGTCCACATCGGGATGGATTTTTACGATAAGAGGTGAAGCCATTAGTTGGGCCTCCAAGAAACAAACTTGCATCTCACATTCAACTCTGGAGGCTGAATTTATAACCTTAGCGGCCACCGGCAAGGAAGTGGAATGGCTAAGAGATCTCTTGCTAGATATAAAGTTGTGGCCACAACGTAGGTTCGTCATTTCCGTATATTGTGATAGTGAATCCACCATGTTTCAAGCGTACAATAAGGTGTACAATGGAAAGCCCAGACATATAAGTTTGAGACATAAGTATGTGAGACAATTGATTAGGGATGGTGTGATAATTGTTACCCATGTTAAATCAATTGACAATTTAGTGGATCCATTGACAAAAGGTTTGTCAAGGGATTTGGTTAAGAGTACCACCACTAAAATGGGGTTAAAACCATTCTAATTGCATCATTGATAATGGAAACCCTACCTTGTTCTAGACAAAAGTTAGTTTCAAGGTTCAAAGGGTAATAACAAATTATCGAATGACAACGTGCACTAAGAATCAGGATTTAGTGTTTATGTTTTAGGAGGATAAGTTTTAATTTTAATGGATGGACATTAATAGTCATGAAATCCACCTATATGGACATGAAGTGGTGTCGCTTCAACCAGAGTTTTATTTATGGTATTCTCTCATACATGTTCATGAAACAGGATGAACACATGGCTATAACGGTGCTAAAGTAAATAAACTCTTACTCTAATACTTACGATTATGTGTGTAATTTTTTTGGTATTGACTTTAAGAGTGATGGTTCAAGCGACTAGCCACCATTCACTTTATTGATACCACTAATTGTAACACCCATAACCCGTCTCCGTCGCCGGATTAGGGTCACAGAGTATTACGATAATTTTTTAAACATTTAATATTACTAACTCACAAATATTCATCTATAATTACCAATAATCACATCACATTCTAAATATATAACAAACATACACTTATGGCCTTTAAACCGAGTTTACGGAGCCCTAAAAATAGCTTGGTAACATTCCGAGATCAATTCAAAACAAAACATAAAAATTGGAAAAAGTTAAAAATCTTGAAAATAGAGAACACACGGCCATGTGTCACAACCTAGACCGTGTTGACATTCAAAATCCAGACACACGGTCGTGTCCCCGCCCGTGTGTCCACCAGTGTGTATATTCGAATTAAGGTCACACAGCCGTGTCGCTGGCCATGTCTTAGACCGTGTGACAAACTTTACACCTAACTTGGCCATTAATCCAAACCCTTAACCAACTTTAAAATATCACTAAATACACTTCAAAACAAGTCATAACATACCAAAATACAACAACCTAAATGACTAACCAATGTGCCCTCATTGACACCACATTTCATACATATAATAACATGCAAAATCTTCCACCAACACACGCACATATATATATATACCTAAACATCAATCACCAACAATCCTTTTTACCATATTAACCATACAACAATCCCAACTACTTAACTTACACAATACACAATCAAAGAGTTAAACTCATAAGACAAACATATATTTATCCGTAATTTATCTACAAGCATTTGTACTAAACAAAACATAACTCAAAAGCTTACATGACAACATCCAATACATGCAACCTTCATTAAGATCAACTATACACCAAAATGACCATTGTTCAACATTAACATCCTAGGTACATTCTAAAACATAAAAAAGAGCATCACCAACATTAAGTTCGGGATTATCGTTGGATGTTGAGTCGACAATCAAAATATAGGTACCTAACCTACACACAAGAGGATAATCAAATAATGAATAATTTCATTAACTCAAAGAACTACATATGTGTTTAATAATGCATCAATTTAAAATATCTAACATGTAATGGTTATTACCACATAGTGTACCATAAGTTCATCATGAACATTTCATATACAATTCAAGCTATCTCTCATTTACCAAAAATCTTCAAGGGATCGGTTAAACATCAATGATATTGACCAACCTGTTATTGGCACTTGGTGCTTGACAGATAAACCGTAACAAAGTTTTGTGTCCAGCGTTAGTCGGATAAACCTATGATAGGTGTGCCTTACACTAGTCAGATAAACCGGCAATGTTTTGCGCCCAGCACTAGTCGAATAAACCGACAATAGGTGTGCCATGCACTAGTTGAATAAACCGATAATGTTTTGCGCCCAGCACTAGTTGGATAAACCGACGATAGGTGTGCCCTGCACTAGTCGGATAAACTGCCAATGTTTTGCGCCCAGTGCTAGTCAGATAAACCGACAATGTCAAATGTGTGCCAGCACTAGTCAGATAAACCGACAATGAATTGCGCCTAGTGCTAGTCAAATAAACTGAAAATGTCAAATGTGTTTACGTAATCCTCAAATTTTCATTTCATAATTCAACCACTTGCATATATATAAGTATTATTAAGATATCAAGTAATAATTAAATTATTTAAAATAAATAAATGGAGTTCGAGTTCAAGGACTACGAACTTACCAAAATTACTCTAGCTCCTGATAGTTGAAGTCGATTACTCAGTGGCTTTCTCCTTTCCTCGGCTAATGACCGCTCTACTCTTTTCTTGATCTAAATATTATAATTGAATTTAATTAATCAATTCAAGTATCATACAATGTTTAACTCAACAATTCATCCTATAATTATCATTTCACACATTTACCTCCAACGGTTTAATTTCATTCAATTTAGTTCATACTTCAATATTCAAGCAATTAACATCATTAAATTAAATCTCTTCTCAACCGAATTTATAGTCCTAAAACAGTCCCTATACTACCAACATTCTATAGTTTAAACCACATTATTTTTAACTTATAACATTTTAATCCCTAAGTATTAATACTAACAAAAACCATGGTACAAAATATCTAAATTACTCAATAAAACTTAGCAACTCAACCAAAATTTCCAGCACAAAGAACAACCTCCAAAACCAGTCCCTAAAATTCACGTAATTTAACAATTTAACCCTTATATTAGCTCAATCTAGCTCCAATGGTTCCAAAAATACAAAATGTACTAAAAAGGGAGGTTAAAAACACTTACATGCAAGGATTTTAAATTAAAAAAATGCTCAAGCTCTTCTTCTATGGAATTTTCGGTGGTGGAGGTGTTTTTGAGAAGATGAACACCTCCACTCATATTTGTTTAAGTTAATTCTAATTTTTAAATTACTATTTTACCATTTAAAAACTATCATATTTACAACAAAACCAATCCCATAAACATCCACTAACTAGAGATTTGGTATTATTCCTCATTACATCCAAAAATTTCCTTTTTATGACTATTTAAACACATTTACTAATAACTCTAAACTTCCGCATCTATTACACTTTAATCCTTTTAATTTAATTAGCCATTTAAACCTTAGAATTTCACCACCAAATTTCTATATGACATCCCTAATACTATATAAATACTAAATAATTAATATATTTTGACCCACTTGCCGGAATTGGGGTACTGAAACCTTTACTCCTGATATCCCTAGAAACGGGTCGTTACACTTTGATAGTTTGCACTAAAAGAAGGTTCAATCTGCAGACACCCTTCATTATGCATGATCGTTGTGTACTTATTTTCTGGAATTAGCAATATAGTGGGGGATTGTTGGAAATTGTAGATTGCATATTCATTAGATATTATTAATTGATCACTTAGTGTGATTCATAAGCACTTATTCGAATTAGAATACATTTGATTTTCATGGGACATGTTTCTTCTAAGAAGTATGTTCAATAGAAAGGGTTGTGGCTCTTCAATAATGCCCATTTAGTGCATATAAATAGAGGGACTATGGTGCTCAAAAGTTGATAAGTACAATCAATCCAATTTCAGAAATTAGAGTAAGAGTTATGGAATTTCTCGATTTTGCAAATAAAAGGAAATCAAAAAGTTTTGTTGTACTTGGGATGACCTTTGTCTTAATCTTCTAGCAACTTTGTGGGAAGGGCAAATTGTTCCCTTTGGAAAACATCACCCGTGCCTCGAAGTCTACTATTTTAATTCCATATCGTCTTCGGATCTATCATCTTCACTCAAACCTCCAACATAAATCTCAGTACATGAAGACTTCAAGGCAAGCTCGAGTTTTAGGTGTGTTTTATATATATATTTTTAATTAATCATTCAATGGCAGAAGTAATGATTGTTTCTTGTATGTTAAATAGCTTATTAATGACTGTTTCTTGTATGCAAAAGGTTTTTTTTTTAATTAAGTATAAATATCGATACGTAGCTTATTAATGACTGTTTGTTGTATGTTAAAGTTTTTTCTATACAAATAATAAAGTTAAATACGATGGTAGTGAGAATATTTTTAAATTTAATTGATAATGTAGAGTTGATAGGTTATAAGAAAGAACGGAGTGGTTGAACTTTAAGAATTTTTTCAAATTACAGGATATGTTTATATTACTACAATGACAGTAAAATAATATTTATTTTAATTAAAATTTAAATATTAAAAACATTTTATTAAAGCCAAAATTATATTTTAAGTATGATGCAATTTTGATTGTAAAACTAAATCTTATCCCTATATATTTATTGACATTAAGAAAATTGAAATTTGTTATTATTTTCATTTAATTTGAAGGTTTTCATTGTTGATATTTTAAAACAATCTAAATTGTCAATACATATTAACTGTGTTCAACAATTTTAGCAATAGTAATATTTTACATTAAATATACATTGTTTAATAAATTAAAAAATAAACACATATATGCAACAGTAATTTAGATATTATGGTGCAAATTGAGTATTAGTTTGATTGATATCGGCATTGTTATCAGTGTACGTGGGTTCGAGTGCGTTGAATCGCATTATCCTCTTATTTATGGGTTGGGAAGGGTTATGGGTACTTCTAGGCATTATATAAAAAAAGAGCAAATATGATAAAAACCTATAATGAGATTATTGTTTAAAAAAAAAACTTAAATATTATTATATAATTATTGATAATAAATGCATTCTTCACCTATATATGCAGAATTTTAGAATTTACTCAGATTAGTCCCTGATTAGTTTTAAGCTATTTTTAGTATTTAATTTATTCAATTAGTCGCATGATATCATGAGTAATGCTAGAATACATGCCCTAATTGATTGAATTATTAATTTACTAATATGTTTGCATGATTTGTGAATAGTGATGTTAAATTAATTTCCGTGTTTGTGAAGGTTCGAATAGCATGCCTTAGGATACCACTAAGCTAAACCCTTGAAAAAAATGTGTTTTGACTACCAAATTGATTGGTTAAAAGCATGATTGTTGTTTCCATATGTGAATAATTATAATCATTATTTCTGATTTATTACAGTTTGTTTAAAGCATGCTTTATTTTATTTGCACGGGATGGCACGTTTTGTAGGGAGGAAGTTTTGACAGTATAAAAATCTGTAATTTTGGTGGTTCATCCACATTTTATCTTACAGCTATTATCTGAAATTATGTTGTGTACTCATTACCATCCGACATCGTGTTCACCAGCAATTTTGGTGGTTCATCCACATATTATCCGGCAGCTAATGTCTACAATTATGTTGTGTACTCACAAGTCACAACCATCCGGTAGCGTATTAACCTGCAATTTTGGTGGTTCATTCACATATTATTCGGAAGTTATTATCTGCAATTATGTTGTGTATTCACAACCGTCTAGCAGCGTATTAACTTGCAACATTTGGTGGTTCATCCACAACTTGGTGTGTAGGATGGATGAGTTCTGGGAACTCGTATAGTGTGTAGCGGTGGGGTAGGAACTTATCTGTTAAACTAAATTCGTTTGCATCCGTAAAGCATGTGCTTGAAATTCTAAAATTTCTGATGTGATATGGTATATGTGTTTTTGCTTATACATGGTGAAAACTGTTATGCTAATATGATATATTGCATTTGCTAAATGTGATTTAAGCCATGTAATCTGAAATATTGATATGTGTGAAATTTCTATGGTGAATTGTTTGAATGAACAGTGTTACTGTATGATTAATCGTTACACCGATTATTCTTGTGCTGAGTTAATCTAAAAAAATGATATTCTGAAATTATTATCCTAGTATGATTGTCGAAACCCTTTTTTTTGACTTTTTATTTGAAAAAAAAAAGGAAATGGAGTCGCCACCAATCACTTTCAGGAGGTGTGATCGGGTCACCTCGTAATTTGATCATTTTAGTAAGAGGTTTGATTTACTAAAACAATGTTTTTTGGTCTTCAAAAATCCAGAAAATGGGTTCGGGAGTCGGTTACGTACGAGGAAGGATTAGAACCCTCGTTACACCCAAAATTGGTACCTAATTGATTACTTGATGTCTTTAGCGTCGAAAATTGAAAATTTGAAAAGATTTTAAAATACGATCCTTTATTAAGACATTACTTAACTAAATTAATTTTCACGAAAAAGAGCTTATTTCAAGTTAATCGAGAAGAAAGGATCATGTCCTGTAAGTTAGGACACAATGCCTTAGATCCTCGAGAATAAAATGAGCGCCATTCAACCATCACTTAAATCTCGTTGTTATTTATTTTAAAATAAATATTCGTTTATCTCGGTTTTAGAAAGAAGTCATATTCTGTAAGTTAAGAACACGGCTTTTCTAATTCCAAAATAATGAACATTACCTTGGTTTTGAACATTTTATACATTAGATGGAACAAATATGTAACCCCCTTTTTTAAAACGACATATATATATATATATATTAAAACACATTTAAACTTAGCAAAACGAATGGATATATTTGAACACAAAACATGACATAGTAATTTAGCGAGAATGAAATAAAACAATAGTGGAAAAATAAATGAATGAATAAATAAGTAAGTAGATAAAGGATAATAAGAAGATAAAAACCAAAGAAATGCTATGCTAATGAATAATATCGGTACTTCTATAGTGATAATAAAACAGAGATTAAACGATAATCATGTTGTGGTTACTATCATAATATTAAATTGAATAAATAAAATAATAATGACAATAACAAAGAATAAAATAGAATAACATGTGTAAATAAATGATATAGTAGATAAAATAAAATATAAAGATAAAATATATAAATTTTAAATACTAAATAAATGATATAGTGAATAAAGAAGCAAAATTAATCGAAATTCAGATTAAATTGAAATTCAAGCAAGGTTTAAAGCACATATCGCAAAATAAATGAGTAAAAGGGCAACAAATATGCAAATAAAATGAAAATGAATAATAAATTTTAAATATAATAAAGAAAATAAAATAAAAAAATGAATAAATGACTAAAGACTAAATAAATAGATAAGTAAATAGATAAAACAACTTATAGAAGGATGAAATTAAAAGAACGAGGGTTTGGATCGAAATTTAAACAAAATTAGAGGTACAAACCCTATAAATAAATAAAATAATAAAACAGAAGAATGGACTAAAATAAAGTGCGCTAAAAAGAATAGGGACCAAACTGGCAATTATCCCAAACCCTTGAGACACGCGTCATTCCCTAGAGGGTTAGCAGGCTGAGGACTAAATTGATACAAGCAAAAAAATTAAATGGTATAATTTCTAAAAAGGAAAATAAATGGAATTAGGACCTAATTAAAATAACTTAAAAGGCGGAAGGACTGAGAGCGCAAATAGACCATTTTTAAAAAACACGCAGATCTTACTAAAGGATCTGGTCGGACTTCGGGTTTGGCCCCAAAACGACGTCGTTTTGGGGCATTTCAGGACGCCTTGAAACGGCATCGTTTTGAATCAACTATATAAGTTAAAAAATGTTTAAAAAATATCATTTTAAACTGTTTAAAAAAAACACTTTGGCCTTTTTTGTTTCTCTCCAACCCCCTGGTCCGGCCATCAGGTCCGGCGAGGCCCACGACGGCCACCGGTAGTCGGCAACGGCCTCCACCATTCCCGGTGGCCGAAAAAAAAAAACCTTTTTAGCCTTTTCAACTCCCTGAACCCAAATATGGAGTCCATTTTCCCAAAAACATAAAAAAATATTAAAATCTCAAAAAGCAAAACCTTCATTTTTTTTAGGTTTCAAAAACCCTTTCATCAGAAAGAAGCCATATTTCATCGGAGATGGCGGACCCCAGCCACTCACAGTGGCAGTATGCGAAGCGTTAGGTAAGCTCTTTCTTTTTATTTTTATTTTATGATTTTTTATATATATAAAAATAGATTCAAAAAATAAATAAATAAGAGAAAAAAATTCACCTTCAGATTTTTTTGTATTCTGTTTATTGCCTTTTTTTAATAAAAAAAAAACTTGCTTTTACAATCTGTTTCAATGGCTTTTATAGCCATGATACACTATTTTTTGCGTGTTTGTCTTCTTTTTTTGCAGGTGCTTCTGGAGTCAATGATGGGGCAGGAGCAGTTGACAGTGGCAGACCTCGGGCAGCGTGAGAGGAGCGGCGTGCGACACTAGGCTAGGGTTTCTCTTCCTCTTTTTTTTCTAAAAACTGTATAGGCCATTAGGGTTTTCTAATTTGGGTCATATTGGGCCATTGTAAATTTGGGCTATTTGTTGTAATTGGACTGGACTATTTTATTTTGTTTATTTACTATTATTTTATTTTGGGCCGGATAAAATTGGCCCATTACAATGATTATTTTGAATTTTGAGAAATTTATAATGAAGTGTTTTATGAAAAACTGTTAATATGAAATGCTTTGTGATTGTGTTTATTCCTGGAATTGTTAAAGTGATTTGTCTATTGTTTTGTTTTAGCTTCCTTGTAATAGAACCCACACTGAGCTTTTATAGCTCACCTCCTTATTTTCCTTCTTTTCAGATAACCCACAAGGTTAGGATGCAAACTCAACATTCAGAAGGCTCGGCTTGAAATATCGATTTCTATATAAAAGTATTTAAGACTGATTATTTTATAATTATGGTTATTTGAAACTATATTATTATTGTAACGGCCCCAAATTCTCGAGTCAACATTCAAGTGTTAACCTGGGTTGGCGATGGATAAATTTATTTTGGAATTGGGTTTTGTTGGAATTAATTTTGGTGAATTTTGGACCTTTTTATAAGAAATTAAGGATGTTGGGAAGCTTGTGTGAAGTAAGGGGAAGATGGATGGCTAATATGGTAATTTTACCATTTTTGAATAAAAATATTCTCCCAATTAATGAGAAAAGATGGTTTGGTAGATTGAGATATGGGATAAAGTGGATTTGTCCCTATTTTTCCCTATATTATAATCACCCTATTGTTTTTTTCTTTTTACATTTTTTCATTTTTTTTTCTTCTTTTCTCCATATATTTTTCCTTAGCAAGTCATGTAGAGGGAGAGAGATTTGAGTGAGTTCTCACCATTTTTTTTCATCTTCCAATTCTCAAAGAAGGTAAGGATCTTGATCTTTTTTTTTTTTTAAAGTTCCATGGAAGAAAATATATATATATATATATATATATGTTCATGAAGGATGAAGGTGGAGGTTTTTGGGTATTTGGAAGGGTTTGAGTTTGAGGAAGTCTCTACTCATCTTCTCATATTTTATTTATTTATTTATTTAAAGTATGTATTTTTACATCCTATCAACTATTATTTTTATTTTTATTTTTGTGGGAAATCTTGTGTGTTACATGGTTATTAGTTAAAGAGGGTGATGAATCTTCTAAAGCTGGGTAAAGGCAAAGTGGTGGAGAGCCAGGTAAGAAACTTTGTTGGTGTTCTTCCATCAAGGTGGTACCCTCTAACTCTCCTATACTTCTTGATAAGTCATAAATATGATGCTTGTGTGATACTGCATGCATGTTATATGTCTTTGGGTGGAAATCTTATTTGGATGATTTAAAATGAAGCTAAAAACTTAGTTGTGAAATCTACTAGAAACAGATTATTACATGAACAGTAATTTTGAAAATTCACCATAAATTCTATAAAAATAATTAAGAAGTGATCAATATATCGTTGTAACCGTGAGTCAGTCTAGTTTTGTCTAGAACAAACGGAGATCGATTTAAAATTTTATTTTAAAAGATATGAATTTTTGAGTGTTGAAAGGTCATAAAAATCTGACAGCAGAATTCTTATAAAACAGATTTAGCAGTGACTTTGAAAAATCACCAAAAATCAATGATGTGATCCGGCTCAGGAATGATGAGTGGATTCACGTATTTTGGCCGTGTTAAAAATATAACGTCGGTAATGACAAATATATCGCAAAGAAAAGAGAAATAAAAAATAAAGAACACACAGATTTTACGTGGAAACCCTTTCGGCAAAAAATCACGGGCAGAGGAGAAGAAAATTCACTATGTCGAATTCGAATTAATTACAAGAGGAATAGACTATGTCTATTTATAGGCTTGTAAAACCATATTCTAATAGGAGTGTAGTAAGATTGAAACACCTTATTCTAATCAATATCAAATAGATGGAGTTTAATAAGGTTTAAAAAATCTTATTTAAAATAAAATAAAAGAAGTGTAGTTCTATAGGGATTCTTTTTTTATTTTATTTTACCATTGTATTTTATTTAAATAAGGATTCGGGTCACTTAATTCTAACAATCTCCACCTTGACACGAATTCTCAATGAACAAGTTCTTCATCGCGAACTCTCAACGAACAAGTTCCCCACCTCTTCCATAAAACCCCTTAAGGGTTTAACTTCAACAATGAACATCAACCAAGTCTAAGCAATGCTCAAACTTGGTTATAGGAAGTGACTTAGTCATCATATCAGCAGGATTTTCATGAGTACTAATTTTGCTCACAACAATATCACCACGAGCAATAATATCACGAACAAAATGATACCGAACATCAATGTGTTTTGTTCTCTCATGAAACATTTGATCTTTTGTAAGGAAGATGGCACTCTGACTGTCACAAAATATCGTGCTGATTTGAAGGTATTCATTGAGCTTAATAAAGAGTCCCTTCAACCAAATATGTAACAGCCCGATTATGACCCTAATCGGAACGATTTATTTCTTTAGTTTATTTCTTCATAATGTTGTAGTGGACGACAACATGTGGTGTTGGAATGTTTTTATAAGTTACTTTATATGTTAGTGATAATATATATATATTTAAAGTATTTTATAATAAACTTATTATTAATAAAAGCATAAAACAAAGAGAACACCTTGCATGTTCATCTTTTATTCTTCCTTCATCACCGAAAACAAAAGAAAAGAGAAGAGCTTAAACTCTCAACCATTCGGCCCCTTGCATGCTCAAATAAGATCAAGAATGAAAAGAATCGGGATTGGATCGGAGAAAAGTAAAGTTAAACAAATAGTCGGGAAGCTTAATCTGTCGATTTTCGAGGTAAGTTTATAAGCAATTTGGTTGAATTGAATTTTATTTAGTCATCATTAATGTATATATGTAAAATAGAATGAAGCTTATTTAAATAATTTAAGGCCGAATGTGATATTGGGCAATATATATAAATGTATATATATTAGCCGAATTTATGTGTTTGACTTATGTATGAAATTTAATATACTTAAATTGGATGAATGTTTATGGATTGAATAGTAGTTAAATGTGGACCTTGAAATAGATGAAGGTTGTATTTGAATAAGTAATTATGTGTATAAATGAGTGTGGCCGAATGTGATGGTAGGTCAAGATGCCAAATGAGACATGGGAATTTTTAAGTGTGTTAACCGAATGTGGTTATTATGAATATGTATATATGTATATCCCTTGATTAATTGAAATAAGCATAATTAAATCCATTTTTGCCGAATTTGTTATGGTATGGGATTATATATATATAAACTAGCCGTATGTAAAATTGGTTTATATATATATATATGTTTAAGTGTGAATTCATTGAGTATTATAAGTATACGAATGAATGAAAAGAGTAGCTAAATGTGAATATGAAATGAGAGGGTTGTTTATGTTGAGCAGATGGATGAAAACATATATGTGTACATGTTAATGATTTGTGCCGAATGAAATGGTTTGATGTAAGGAAATTGAGTTGTTGTTGGGTATTTGAATATGTGTATATATGCATGAGATTGAAATTATAAGTGTTCGTTAAGCAAAGAAAGGTTCAATAGTAATGGCACTATGTGTGCGATACATTACTGCTAAAAGGCACTATGTGTGCGGATTAAATAGTAATGGCACTATGTGTGCGATCCATTACTGCTAAAAGGCACTATGTGTGTGGATTAAATAGTAATGGCACTATGTGTGCGATACATTACTGTCGAGTGGTACTATGTGTACTCTTTTACAAGTAACGGCACTAAGTGTGCGATACGTTACATGAGTTGCACTGTGTGTGAGGATTATCGGACCTCTCAAGAACATGAATCAATGAATGAAGGTAATCGAAAGTGACATGTAGGTAAGTAATGCATGGTAGTTGAATTACTTGGTACAAATGAGGTAAATTGTTCTTGTATACTAAATTATAAAATGTGATGTATTTATTGATCCTTGAGATTATTCGAATTGGATATAGGGCATGTGAATAATTGGTTTTGGAGATCTAATGATCATAGTTTGGTTGAAGGGTAATATGCTATATGATTTGTTGTTACCATTTCATTTCTGATTTAGTTGAATTTAACAAAATTTGTATAATGGTTTATTGATCATAATATCTTTTGCTTATAACTTACTAAGCTAAATTAGCTTACCGTTCGTGTGTTTGTTTGACTATTATATAGATCTTGAAGGCTAGCTCGTGCTCGGGGATTTTCGTCAAAGTCAATCGCACTATCGTTTATCTTTGGTATTCTATAAGCTATGTCTCTTTTGAAACTTATGGCATGTATAGACTATGTCCTTTGGGTGGTGTTTGAAAGACGTGTAAATATATATGTATTTAAATGCCATTCGAAAATGGCTTGTCCATCTTGTTAATCTTGGAATTTATATTTTGGTTTGATGATTATGTTTGGTTGTGGTTTTGGTTGATTTGGTTTTAGTATATATATAAGTATGGTTAATGTATAGAGTTTAAATAAAATGGAGTAAAGATGTTATAAACTAGTTAACCATATTTTGCAATGAAACAGTTTTTGGTTAACAGCAGTGACGTGATTTTGAAAAATCACCAAAAATAGGAGAAATGGAATTAGAAAGTGAATAAGATATAGAGTTAAATATTATTGTGTCTATTTTTATATGAAAGAAACAGAGTAGGCAAATAAGTTTTATATTATGAGATATTCAAATTTTAGTGAGACTGGTTCAGAATGACTTCGTGATCCCCTGTTCTGTCTTGGAAAAATTATTAAAAATCGTAAAAAAATAATTAGGGAGCATGGTTTATATACATAGAATCCTTAATGAGTCTATTTTTTATTGGAATAAACGAGAACATTAATTGAATTCTGTACAATGTGATAACTGAGTTTCTGTAAGGATAGGTCAGAACCATCAAACAGTGTAACATGGGAAACTTTAATGAATAAACTGTACTAATTGGCCACATGAAAAATTCTGGAAAAATTATAGTAAGAATATATATGATTCTAGTTTCAAGGAAAATTTACGGATCTAAATTTCAAGTTTTTTAACTCGAGTTATAGTCAATTTAGTCAACATGACGCAGATGGACAGTTTTAAATTTTTTTTATACCCGAATTAGTAGTTAAGTCTAGTAATGCCTCTTGCTCGACTCCGGCAACGGTCTCGGGTAAGAAGTGTTACAAAATAGCTTCTTTACAAGCCTTAGTAATCGCCATGTACTCAGCTTCAGTGGTAGACAAAGCGACTGTAGTTTGCAAAGTAGCTTTCCAACTGATTGCACAACCTCCGATTGTAAAGACATAACCAGTGAGAGATCTTCTTCTATCAAAGTCTCCAGCAAAATCAGCATCAACATACCCAATGACTCCATCTCTAGTTCTTCCAAACTGTAAGAAAACATCAGTAGTACCTCGTAAGTATCTTAAAATCCACTGAACTGCTTTCCAATGTTCTTTATCGGGATTCGCCATGTATCTGCTAACTGCACTGACTGCATATGATAAATCTGGACGTGAACAAACCATAGCATACATAAGAGATCCCACTGCACTAGAGTATGGAACATGTGACATGTACTCAATCTCATCATCTGATTGTGGAGACAAAGCCGATGAAAGTCTGAAATGGGCTGCTAAAGGAGTACTAACAGGCTTAGCACTCTGCATATTGAACCTGCAAAGAACTTTCTCAATGTACCCCTTCTGACTTAGGTACAATTTACTTGCTTTTCTATTTCTGAGAATCTCCATACCAAGTATCTTCTTTGCTAGTCCCAAATCTTTCATCTCAAATTCTTCACTTAGTTGGGATTTGACCTTTCTTATCTCTCATTTATCTTTTCTTTGCTATCAACATGTCATCAACATAAAGAAGTAGATACACAAAAGAACCATCACTGCTTATCTTAAAGTAAACACAAATTGTCAAAACTACTTCTTTTAAAATCATGAGAAGTCATAAAGGAATCAAACCTCTTGTACCACTTTGTCTTGGTATCAAGTTTCAAACCGTAAATGGACTTTTTCAGCAAGCAAATATAGTCCTCTTTTTCTGAGACTATAAAACCCTCTGGTTGTTGCATGTAAATATCTTCCTCAAGTTCTCCATGCAAAAATGCAATTTTTACATCTAACTGCTCAAGCTCCAAATCATGCATGGCCACAATACCAAGCAAAGCCCGATCGAACTATGCTTCACAACTGGGAGAACACATCATGTGAAGTCCACTCCTGAATTTGATCAGAACCCTTTGCAACAAGCCTTGCTTTATATCTGGGTTCTTCAACTCCTAGAGTCCCTTCTTTCTTTTTAAACACCCATTTACTGCGAACAGCCTTTTTACCTTTAAGAAGTTTCATAAGATCCCATGTTCTGTTTTTGTGGAGTGATTCCATCTCCTCTTGCATAGCAAACATCCACTTTTTTGAGTCTTCACAACTAATCGCCTCAGAATAATTAGACGGCTCTTGGTTTGCATCTATATCTTCGGCCACATTTAAAGTATAAACAACTAGATCAGCCTCGGCATACTTTTTTGGAGGTTTAATTTCTCTTTTAGTTCTGTTTTTGGCGATAGAGTATTATGGTGAAGAAGCAACTCTATTCTCAATTTTTGTACTGGCTTGAGGAGTCAACTCTGTATTAATCTGATGGTCCACCTGCTTTTGATTTTCTTTATTGGAAGAGTCTTTAAGAGATAAGTTAGGTAGCATAGCAGTTTCATCAAAAACATCTCTGCTAATCACAACTTTTCTATTTTCAGGACACCATAACTTATACCCTTTTACACCAGCTTTATAACCAATAAAAACACAATTAATGGATCTCAGTTCTAATTTTCCATTATTAACATGAGCATACACAGGAAACCCAAAGATCTTTAAATCAGAATAATTAGCAGGATTACCAGACCATACCTCTTGTGGAGTCTTTTTCTTAATGGCAACGGATGGAGATCGGTTGATCAAAAAACATGCAGTAGAGGCTGCTTCGGCCCAAAATGACTTTGGTAAGTTGGCATTTGACAACATACATCGAACATTTTCCATGATCGTTCTGTTCATTCGTTCTGCAATGCCGTTTTGCTGTGGAGTATGACGAACTGTCAAGTGTCTCACGATCCCTTTTGACTTGCACAGTTTATTAAGCTCATCATAACAAAACTCTAAGCCATTATCTGTGCGAAGGTATTTTATTTGTTTTCCTGTCTGTTTTTCAATCATAGTTTTCCAAGACTTAAATGCGAAAAACACATCGCTTTTCTACTTCAGGAAGAATGCCCAAACTTTTCTGAAAAAATCATTAATAAAAGTTAGCATATAATTAGCTCCACCTCTCGAAGGCACTCTTGATGGCCCCACAGTCGTAATGAATATACTCCAACGCTCCCTTCGTGTTATGGATTCCTCTGGTGAATCAAACTCTCTTTTGCTTCCCAAAAACGCAGTGCTCATAGAACTTCAGTTTGCAAATTCCTTGTCCATCAAGAAGTCCTCTTTTGCTCAATTCTACCATGCCATTTTCACTCATATGCCCTAGGCGCATATGCCAAAGTTTAGTAATATCATCATCTGACAAGGAAGAGGAAGCGACAGCTGCATCACCAATAACATGAGAACCACCAAAAACATATAACTTGGCTGTCTTTCTCTGCCCTTTCATCACAATGAGGGAACCTTTGGAAATCTTCAAAATCCCACTTTCAACTGTGTATTTGTACCCTTTTGAATCAAGAGTACTTAACGAAATTAAATTTTTCTTCAATTCTGGAACATGTCGTACGTCACTAAGTATTCTAACAACTCCATCAAACATCTTAACTTTAATTGTCCCAACACCTGCAATTTTACACGAAGCATTATTTCCCATCAAAACAACACGTTCAGACACTGTTTCGTAAGTTGTAAACCAATCTCGATTGGGACTCATGTGGAAGGTGCACCTGAATCAAGTATCCACTCCTCGCTCACTTTAGATTTGTTGACGTGTTTACTAGAAGTTCACCATCGTTGTAGTCTTCTACAACATCACTTCACCGAATTTTCTCGGTTGTTTTCCTTTTGATTCGCAGCCTCCCTTTTAATCTTGTTCTCAGTAGCTTATAGCACTCAGATTTAATGTGCCCTTTCTTCTTGCAGAAGTTACAAGTTTTACCTCTGTTTGAAGACTTCGATCTACCCTTAGATTTACCGTAAGGATTTCGTTCCTGTGTCTTTCCATGATCATCATCAGTATTCTGATCTTGTCTCCTACGAACAATGAGACCCTCTCCCTGAGAGTCGGGTTTAACCACAAGATGCTTCATCTTATCATACGAGGCCAAAGAATCATAAACCTCATCAACTGTGAGAGACTCGCGGCTATATAAAATCGTGTCTCTGAAGGTTGAATAAGACGGGGGCAACGAACAAAGTAGAATCAACCCTTGATCTTCCTTATCATACTGAACCTCCATGGCCTCCAAGTTTAAGAGAATTTCTTTAAACACTGTTAAGTGTTCGTGCACAGACGCACCTTCCTCCAAACGATGAGCATAAAGACGTTCCTTCATATGCAACTTGTTGGTTAGAGTTTTCGACATACATATTTGTTCTAGCCTCTTCCATAATGCAGCGGCAGTCTTTTCCTTCATCACATCCTGCAAAATTTCGTTAGACAAATGCAGATGTAACTGTGTTAACGCCTTTTGATCATTGCGCTTCTTCTCTTCCTCCGTCAATGTCGAAGGCATCTTATCTACCCCTAGCAGGGCTTCCTCTAAATCTATCTGTGTAAGAACTGTCTGCATCTTTATTTGCCACAACGCGAATCTGGTGTTGCGATCCAACAGCGGAATTTCATACTTCAAATACGCCATTATCGTGATCGAGATAAAAAACCCAGAAGCTCTGATACCAATTTGTTAAAAATATAACGTCAGTAATGACAAATATATCGCAAAGAAAAGAGAAATAAAAAATAAAGAACACACAGATTTTACATGGAAACCCTTTCGGGAAAAAACCACGGGCAGAGGAGAAGAAAATTCACTATGTCGAATTCGAATTAATTACAAGAGGAATAGACTATGTCTGTTTATAGGCTTGTAAAACCATATTCTAATAGGAGTGTAGTAAGATTGAAACACCTTATTCTAATCAATATCAAATAGATGGAGTTTAATAATGTTTAAAAAACCTTATTTAAAATAAAATAAAAGAAGTGTAGTTCTATAGGGATTCTTCTTTTATTTTATTTTACCACTGTATTTTATTTAAATAAGGATTTGGGTCACTTAATTCTAACAGTCCGATCGTCGACGAGGAGAATATTCGCAATGTCGGAAAAGGTAGTTTCGGTTAAGGGTAGCGAAAGTCTTAACAAAAAAGGTTTAAAATAAAGGATAAGTTTATAAGTTTTATAGGTTCGGTTTAGCAATAAAATGAAGGATAGAGAGGTTGGATAAATGGTGGTGATGGAAATGGGAACTTAAGCATTAAGAACAATTTGATACTATAGCGAGTATCGTCCCGGGACTTATATGGCTTAAGGTGAAGGATGGAAATAGTTGATGGACCTCGACCCGTTACTTAGCAAAGTAAGAAACGAAGGTATAATTCAATAGACGAACTCCACACCAAGGTTGGTGATAAGTTCGGAATGAGTTCGGGTTGACGCCACTAGCTCTCTAGATAAGTCAATCGAGACTCGAATGGAATATGAGAGGAAGAAACCTCACAAGAACAAAAGTTCATATAATAATTTGGCAAATTACAAATGAAATAACATACTATTTATAGTACTTAGCTAAGGTAGCTGAATGGACAAGTTCACTAACTTAATATCTAAGGAAATTCGGCTAGAATGTTCTAAAATATTCTAGAATAAATTCATTAAGTTGCTGGAGCTAGATTCAGCTGAATTTAGCTCAACGGACAGCTTCTAGAATGGGCTGATCAGCTTGCATGAATTTGGAATACTTCAAGGATGCATGGCACTAGCTTGGTTCAGCCAATGAGCTTAAATGGAAGCATTCAATTTGCAACCTTTGGCTGAAAAGATAGCAGCATTAAAAGTGGACTTGAACAGCCAATGATGTGTGAACAAGGAGCTTGAGAAGTCCTTTAAATGTGAACAAGGCTAGCCGATTGGACATGGAGTGTGAACACCAAGTGTGAACGGCATGATGCTGTTTTAGGAATAGGATCGGCCAAGCTTGGGGAGTTGAGTGGGCTGGTGACTCTTGGCTGAATAGGTGCTTAGGGAAGCCAACAATCAACTCAATATCCATTGAAGATGGCCATGCATGCATCGTCCCATACATTGAACCTAACGTGCATGAACCTTGCTTAAATGCACTCCACATTCGGCTCACCTACAAAAACACATGAACCAAAATTAAATTAAATAAAATTCAGTTGCACCATGCATTGATATATTTTAGACACTAATTAACTCACTAAATAAACTAGAAAAATTTAATAAAGTCTTAAACAGGACACATTAATATTTGGCTATGACCAAAACATAATTAAAACTTGTAATATCTAAGAACATATTAATGAGCTGTAACAGTTTTAACTAAATTGAATTAAACACTTAATTTATTCCAGCAATAAAGTTAATGAGCTAAAAACGAGCTCAATGAGCTAAATTGAGCTCGTGTGAGCTGACTTGAGCTCAAGTGAGCTGAATCGAGCTGAAATCAGCTTGCACTAAGGTGCAAGGCTTCTCTAAAACGTTGACCCAAGCTTTTCCATCTTCATCGAGCTAAGTTTCGGTCCAAAATTGAATCAGTAAAGCCGAAACAGCTTCTTGGATTTGTTTGGCTCGAGCTCGAGTCATGGGGCCTTTAGGGAGCTCGAAAGGATCGGAAATTGCATTCGCTAAACCCCCAGGCGTGCTCACATCATTCCCCCTTCTTCAAAGTGACTTGTCCTCAAGTCGAGTCATTTGTTCACCTCAAAACTTACGTTCTCTTTTGACTCGCTAGAGACAAATGGGGTGAATGGTCTCGCATAAATCTGTACATATGAAATCTCAACATTCGGCAATGAATTAGGCATACGATTCAATTCAAAAGGCATGCAAAAACTATCACCAAATTGATTCACACACGCATACATCACACGGCCTAGCTGATCATCAGACAAGGTTTCACTAAACAAACGATTCAAAAGAAGTATAGACAAAAGGAATTTAAATCGTTCACTCACCTTGAATTAGTCATGGTCCAAACAAATTAATGTCTCATAACAATTCATGAAACACACATTTCGATCAAAATCAGAAAAATGGGAAAATTTATTTGTTTCACAATTTTGCACATCTAAACTTGGCAATGGATGTTTGAATATGGACTCTCCAATAATCGTATTAACATCACGTTTTCCAAAAGTGAAAGTCTTGTTGTCATCATTCAAAACAAATAATTTTTCACCAATCAAATATGGGAAATTATCTTCAACAAATTACTTTACCTTTCCAAAATTCAAATCGTGAACAAAATCATCAATTTGAACCGAATGGAGCTGTTTAGGAAATTGAGAAATCTCACCTTACTTACCATTAGAGATGGAAAGATGAGGATCGATTTTACCTTGTTCATTTAGCACAAACTTTCTCTCATCGGCAAGGTAGTGTAATCGAAGCTCCTTGGTCGAATGAACCTAAAAAGAAGAAGAAACATGAAGACATCGGTTAATTAAGACATCTTTCTTTTTCTCACTCATTTTTCTTTCATTTCTTTTTCTTTTTCTTTTCTTTTTTCATCACTCTTATTTTTTTTACAACTCGAATTCTTTTCTCTCGATTGCTCCTCATTTCTCTCTTTTTCTTTTTGATTTCTTTCTTTTTCTCTTATGCTCTCCATGGATTGTTTTAGGCGTTGCTGATCTTCCAAGACTTGCTGGGGCGAGAGGGGTGCCAAAATGATATTTCGACCTTGAAGTTTGAAAGTATATTGATTGGCAAACCCGTCATGTTTGACCCTCCGGTCAAATTACCATGGCCTTCCGAGCAATAGATACCCCGCGTGCATAGGCACCAGGTCACAAAGGACTTCATCTTGGTATTTTCTAATAGAGAATGGGACGAGGGCTTGTTTGGTTACCTTTAATTCAACACCTTCATTGAGCCATTGCAGCTTGTACGGGCTCGGGTGCTTAGTCGTCGGCAAAGCTAACCTTTCGATCATTAGTGTGCTCGCAACATTCGTACAACTTCTTCCATCGATAACAAGGCTACAAACTTTTCCTTGGACATGACAATGAGTATGAAACAAATTTTCTCGTTACGATTCACTTACGGAGCTTTGCGCACTAAGGTTTCTTTTTACGACGAGCATCTCGCCTTCAACCGCATATTCTAACTCATCTTCGTCATCAGAGGGATTTTTGTCATCTTCTTTGTTCTTTTCTACTTCCTCCTCCAATTCGATTTCACCGTTAGGAAGAATCACCATTGTATTGCGATTTGGACATTGACTCGCAATGTGCCCTCTTCCTTGACACTTAAAACACTTAATATCTCAGGACCGGATTTGAACATTTTTAATAGACTTACATTTGCTAGATTTGGCCAAAGGCTTGGTGGACTTCACCGGCACCGCTGGTTCTTTTGCTTGACTAGCCGAAGGGGTCTTATTCGCACCTTGGCTCTATTTGGACACATTCGGAGTGGAGTAACCCCGGGAAAAACCTTTTTTCTTGAGTTGCTTCTCGACTTTAATAGCCATATACACCATGTCAACGATCTCCACATAGTGTTGCAACTCGACAATGTTAGTTATCTCGCGGTTTAATCCGGCTAGAAATCGAGCCATAGTCACCTCGCGATCTTCTTGCACGTCCACACGAATCATAGAAACTTCTATTTCCTTGTAGTAATCTTCCACGCTTTTGGATCCTTGGGAGAGGTTTTGGAGTTTTTTATACAACTCCTGGTGATAATAAGATGGGATAAATTGTCGTCGCATTACGGCCTTCATCTCGGCCCATGTATTGATGGGTCGCTCGCCATTTCGTCTCCGGCTCGTCGTGAGTTGGTCCCACCAAATCATTGCGTAGTCGGAAAACTCAATAGCAGCCAACTTAACTTTCTTGGCCTCGAAATAGTTGTGACACTCGAACACAAGTTCGATCTTCTTCTTCTACTCGAGATAAGCTTCAGGATCCGATCGGCCTTGGAACGGAGGAATGGATAACTTGATGCTTTTAAGGTCTGCATCGAACATTTTTCGATCTCTTGGCCTCGATTGCGTTGGCCTCTCCTCCAGTCGCTTACATTAGAACCTTGATCACTTTCGGGATCGCTTGGTTCAGAAAGTTCATCGTTTTGAACTCGTCGTCGGCTTCGATTCCTCGAAAGGCTTAAGGGAGTTCTTTCTCGTTGGGCTCTTCCTTCCACATGGTCGAGTCTTTCTTGAATTGGCTCAAACTTCCGGTCAAATAGACGTTCAACCTCGCGGAGTAAAGTTTGTAGATTCAAGTCCGGGACGTTCCGAACAGGTTGTCTTTCGTTTCACTCCGCCATGTTCCTTTCGGGACTTCGGGACATAAGAATATTGAGAGACCTCACCACAAAATTCTCACAAGTCACTCGGAAAGAAATATAAGAATTTTTTTTTTGCACTCACGCTCGTGTTTCACTCTTTTTAATAGGCTTTTTCTACACTCGAATAGACTCACCACTCTCTTGCCTTTTACCGCTCTTTCTTGCTCTCGTAATTTCGTCTTTCGTCTCGTTAGACCTATTTGCGACTTTAGGAGTCGGTTTCAAAAGTGTTGCAAAGGATAAAATGTTTGGGTGTAGGGTAGGCTGAACAAAAAGAATTTTTGGAGTTAGAGTGTGGCGTTAGGGTAAGAAGAAATGATGGTAGAAAGGTTTTGATGATCGGGAATAGAAAAGGATTACAAAAAATTCAAAAATTTCACACACTTTTTTTTATCTCGAATATTTTTTTTAATTTCGTATTTCCTTTTTATATATATATGCTTCAAATACACGAAATGCTGATTACAAGAAGAATAAAATACAACTTGATTTTTTTATTAAATTTTCGAAAAAAATTTCACTTTACGAACCTACTTCGACTTGATTCGTACGTCGGCGCTCCTTGTTTGCAAGCTCTAATACCAAATGATATGATCCAGCTCGGGAATGATGAGTAGATTCACGTAGTTTGCCCGATTATCGACGAGGAGAATATTCGCAATGTCAGAAAAGGTAGTTTTGGTTAAGGGTGGCGGAAGTCTTAACAAAAAAGGTTTAAAATAAAGGATAAGTTTATAAGTTTTATAGGTTCGGTTTAGCAATAAAATGAAGGATAGATAGGTTGGATAAATGGTGGTGATGGAAATGGGAACTTAAGCGTCAAGAACGATTCGATACTATAGCGAGTATCGCCCCAAGACTTATATGGCTTAAGGTGAAGAATGGAAATAGTTGATGGACCTCGACCCGTTACTTAGCAAAGTAAGAACCGAAGGTATAATTGAATGGATGAACTCCACACCAAGGTTGGTGATAAGTTCGGAATGAGTTCGGGTTGACACCAGTAGCTCGCTAGATAAGTCAATCGAGACTCGAAGGGAATATGAGAGGAAGAAACCTCACAAGAACAAAAGTTCATTCAATAATTTGGCAAAAAGTCCTTTTACAAATGAAATAACATACTATTTATAGTACTTAGCTAAGGTAGTCGAATGGACAAGTTCACTAACTTAATATCTAAGGAAATTCGGCTAGAATGTTCTAAAATATTCTAAAATAAATTCATTAAGTTGCTGGAGCTAGATTCGGCTGAATATAGCTCAATGGACAGCTTCTAGAATGGGCTGCAAAGCCTTCTTAGCTCATATGATGGATACAAGGGTCCAAAGTCCGGCATTAGAGGAACTACGGACTGTGAAGTAGTTTTCAGATGTTTTTCCTGAGGAGTTACCCGGATTACCCCCAAACAGAGAGTTAGAATTTGGGATCGAGGTATTGCCTGGTACGACTTCGTTATCCATTACCCCAAACTGTATGACACCGGCTGAGTTAAAAGAATTGAAAACTCAGTTGCTAGATTTGCTTGAGTGCGGTTTTATATGCCCTAATGTGTCGCCATGGGGAGCACCAGTGTTATTCGTCCGAAAGAAGGATGGGTCGATGAGATTGTACATTGATTATCGTCAGCTCAATAATGTGACAGTGAAGAACAAATACCCACTTCCGATGATTGATGACCTGTTTGACCAGTTGAGAGGTGCTTGTGTGTTTTCTAAGATTAATTTAAGATCGGGGTATCATCAGTTGAAAGTTAAGGAGGGGGATATCCCGAAGACAACTTTTAGGACTAGATATGGCCATTATGAGTTCTTGGTGATGTTGTTTGGGCTCAAAAATGCTCCTGCAGCCTTCATGGATTTAATGAACCGTATTTTTCAAACCTACTTAGATCAATTTATGGTGGTTTTCATTGATAATATATTGGTGTATTCGCGATCTAAGGATGAGAATGATCACCATCTCTGAGTTGTGCTTCAGACCCTTCAAGAGAAACGAATTTTTGCCAAATTTAGTAAGTGTGAATTTTGGCTTTTTTATGTGGCCTTTTTGGGTCACATTGTCGTGGCGGATAGTATCCGAGTTGATCCGCAGAAGATTCAGGCAGTGATGGATTGGAAGCCACCGCGTAATATTTCTGAAGTTCGTAGCTTTTTAGGCCTCGCCGAGTATTATAGACAGTTTGTTAAAGGTTTTTCGATGATTGCTGCTCCGTTGACCAATTTTCTACATAAGGGAGTTCCATTTGAGTGGAATGAGAAGCACCAACAGATTTTTGATCAGTTTAAGACAATTCTGACAGACGCACCAGTTTTGACCCAGCTGGAGTCAAGTAAGGACTATGTAGTGTTCAGTGATGCGTCCTTGAATGGACTTGGTTGCGTTCTCATGCAGGAAGGTAAGGTAGTCGCTTATGCATCTAGGCAGATTAAGTTGCATGAGCATAACTACCCTACCCATGATTTGGAGTTAGCAGTAGTGGTTTTGACATTGAAGATTTGGAGGCACTATCTCTTTGGGGAGAAGTGTTATATCTATACCGACCACAAGAGTCTTAAGTATCTACTCACCCAGAAGAAGCTAAATTTGAGGCAACGTAGATGGATCGAGCTGCTTAATGACTATGACTGCATCATTGACTACCATCCGGGTAAAGCTAATGTGGTAGAAAATGCATTGAGTCGTAAATCAGTGGCAGCATTGCGAGTGATGTTTACAAATTTGAGCTTGTTAGAGCACGGTGGTTTATTGGCTGAGCTTCAGGTTAAACCGATGTTGGTGCTAGAGGTAAAAGAGGCGCAGAAGTCTGATGATAGTTTGGTTTCCAGGGCAGATAGGGTGAGGCGAGGAGAAGCATCAAGCTTCGAATTACAAGATGGCGATGTATTGTATTTTAGAGGGCGACTTTGTGTTCCGGCAGGTGAACTAAGGGATAAGATCCTTCGTGAGGCACATAGTAGTCTGTTTACTATGCACCTAGGTAGTAACAAAATGTATCAGGAGCTTCATCCATTTTATTGGTGGCCAAGGATGAAGAGAGATGTGTCAGAGTTTGTGACTCGATGCTTAGCTTGTCAGCAAGTGAAGGCAGAGCATCAAGTTCCTTCAGGTCTTCTTCAGCCTCTCCAGATTCCGCAGTGGAAATGGGATAGAGTCAGTATGGATTTTGTGACTGGGTTACCTATGTCTCAGTACAGACACGACGCAATTTGGGTAATCATGGACAGATTGACGAAGACTGCACATTTCCTACCAGTGCGTATTGACTTCACTTTCAAAAAGTTGGCCAAATTGTATATTGCTGAGATAGTGAGGCTTCACGGGGTGCCGGCTTCGATTATTTCAAACAGAGATCCGCGTTTCACTTCAAGATTTTTGAGAGCCCTTCATGAGGCGTTGGGTACCCGCCTGCACTTTAGTACAGCTTTTCATCCGCAGACTGATGGTCAGTCAGAGCAAGTCATTCAAATTCTCGAAGATATGCTTCGTTGTTGTATCATTGAATTTTAGGGAGGTTGGGAGGAGCACCTTCCCTTGGTCGAGTTCGCTTACAATAATAGTTATCAGTCTAGCATTCAGATGGCTCCTTTTGAGGCATTATATGGTCGTAAGTGCAGGACTCCTTTGTGTTGGACAGAACTTAATGAGAGGAAGATGGTTGGTCCGGAGTTGGTCAGGGAGACTGGGGATAAGGTTCAGATGATCCAGGACAATCTGAGAGTAGCTTTCGATCGTCAGAAGTCATATGCAGATTTGAAACGCAAAGAGATAGAATTTGCAGGGGTTGACAAGGTCTTCCTTAAGGTTTCACCTTGGAAGAAAGTTTTACGCTTCGGACGGAAAGAGAAATTGAGTCCCAGGTTCATTGGACCTTATGAAGTTCTAGAGAGAGTTGGACCAGTGGCATATCGGTTAGCCTTGCCACCAGAGTTAGAGCGTATTCATAATGTGTTCTACGTGTCCATGCTTAGGAGGTATCGTTCTGATCCTTCCCATATCTTACCGCTTGAGCAGATTGAAGTGAGCCCAGACTTGTCATATGAAGAAGAGCCGATTCAGATTTTGGCCCGAAATATTAAAGAACTTAGGAACAAGAAAATCCCTTTAGTAAAGGTCCTGTGGAGGAATCACGGAGTTGAGGATGTGACATGGGAGCTAGAGGAGTCCATGAAATTACAGTATCCGCACCTTTTTTATTTAGGTAAATTTCGAGGACGAAATTTCTTTTAAGGATAGGAGAGTTCTAACGGCCCCAAATTCTCGAGTCAACTTTCGACTGTTGACCTGGGTTGGCGATGGATAAATTTATTTTGGAATTGGGTTTTGTTGGAATTAATTTGGGTGAATTTTGGACCTTTTTATAAGAAATTAAGGATGTTGGGAAGCTTGTGTGAAGTAGGGGGAAGATGGATGGCTAATATGGTGATTTTACCATTTTTGAATAATAATCTTCTCCCAATTAATGAGAAAAGATGGTTTGATAGATTGAGATATGGGATAAAGTGGATTTGTCCCTATTTTTTCCTATATTATAATCACCTATTGTTTTTTTCTTTTTACATTTCTTCATTTTTTTTCTTCTTTTCTCCATCTATTTTTCCTTAGCAAGTCATGTAGAGGGAAAGAGATTTGAGTGAGTTCTCACCATTTTTTTTCATCTTCCAATTCTCAAAGAACGTAAGGATCTTGATCTTTTTTTTTTTTAAAGTTCCATGGAAGAAAAAAATGTATATATCTATGTTCATCAAGGATGAAGGTGGAGGTTTTTGGGTATTTGGAAGGGTTTGAGTTTGAGGAAGTCTCTACCCATCTTCTCATATTTTGTTTATTTATTTATTTAAAGTATATATTTTTACATCCTATCAACTATTATTTTTATTTTTATTTTTGTGGGAAATCTTGTGTGTTACATGGTTATTAGTAAAAGAGGGTGATGAATCTTCTAAAGCTAATTAAGGGTAAAGGCAAAGTGGTGGAGAGCTAGGTAAGAAACTTTGTTGGTGTTCTTCCATCAAGGTGGTACCCTCTAACTCTCCTATACTTCTTGATAAGTCATAAATATGATTCTTGTGTGATAATGCATGCATGTTATATGTCTTTGGGTGGAAATCTTGTTGGATGATTTAAAATGAAGCTAAAAACTTAGTTGTGAAATCTGCTAGAAACAGATTATTACATGAACAGTAAGTTTGAAAATTCACCATAAATTTTCTAAAAATAATTAAGAAGTTATCTATATATCGTTGTAACCGCGAGTCAGTCTAGTTTTTTTTAGAACAAACGGAGATCGATTTCAATTTGTATTTTAAAATATATGAATTTTTTAGTGTTGAAAGGTCATAAAAATCTGGCAGCAGAATTCTTATAAAACAGATTTAGCAGTAACTTTGAAAAATCACCAAAAATTTCAAAAGATAAAATAGGAAGTTAGCCTTATATCTCTATAACCGTGCAGAAGTCTAGTTTCGTTTAAAACAAACGGTGCTCGATTTAGAGTTATATATTAAGAGTTGTTAATTTTTGAATGAGAAAAGGTCAGAATGTCAAGGTAGCAGACTATCACATCTCATTAGTTAATATTTTAGCTGGAATGATAAGCAAGTTGAAACGAGTATGAGACTCGAATGTCATGGTTGTATTTTTTTTGATTATATGTTTGATGCTTTGTTTGCACTCAGCCTTCGGGCTCTAACCTAACTAACGGCCATGAGTGGCGCTCGGGATAACCCTACGGACACCCAAGATTATTTGACTAGCGGCCATGAGTGGCGCGGGACTATCCGAATACCCGATTATTTGAGCAATATGTGCAATATAACAAGTTTGACAAGTTTGATATGCAAGCGATTTGGTTATGTAGATTTAATGACTCATGATTTAATTATTCGATACTCATGTCATGTTTCTATGTATACATTTGATTTGCATACTTATATTTATGAATTGCTTGAAGTATGGTAGAATTGTTTCGTACCACTGAGCCTGTAAAGCTCAGCCTTCGAATTGTCTTAATGTTCAGATTTGTAGACTTTTGTTCGTGTCCGAGGAACATCATTGACGAGAGACTCCTAGCATCACGTATTCAGAGTACAGTACCTTATCTATTAGTGGGCATTGTATTCCTAAGGCCTTACTTGTATTTTTTTGTCGGTCTATAACTCATTTATCATTTTAGTTATTTTGACTATTTTGATATACGATGATATTGGAGCTCCACATATTTTGTATAACTACTTTTATTACTATTTTCAGTATGACTATGTATGGTATTTTCTCTTATATAAAATGTATTTCAATGTTAAATTTATTTGAAAATTTTGTTGGGTTACTCCGGTGACTTGATGTAGCGCCTTAGTATTCGAGTACTCCGTATTCGGGATTAGGGTGTTACAATTATTGTGGCATGGAACTTAGTTTAAATTTTTACTTAGGCATGCATGACATTTAAATCAACTAGGCTATTAGAATATAATTTTTTATTTAATTATGTATGAAGCATGGTTTTTATTAAAACTACGTTAATATAACTTATTCGCTGCTAAATTGTAAATGTATTTTTATTAAGAACGTAATTCGGATTTTCAATTAAGTCTTCAACAATAAACACTGTTATAAATAAGATGTTAAACTTAATCATTTTTTTAAACTCCTGAGTTTTTCAGAAAAAAGTTTAAACTTCCTTCTAAAATAAACAAATATTTTAAATAATTATTTTTAAAACTCCGATAAGCCTGCTAGGCCATTTCAATAACCGATGTAATCTCTTAAATTTGAGTCTAAGTTTAAACCAAATTGAAAATGTTAAATTTATAATTTCAAGAATTACAACTTTTTAAAATCCACTTGATAAAAATATTAAAGAATTTTCATTAAATATTCTACCAAAAAAGAAAAAGAACTTTCATTAAATTGAATTTATGGAAATGTTTGATTTAAGGTTGAAGCCATATTCAAATTTAAAGTTTTATCAATCAGATTTTAATTTTTAAATCAAACCAATAATCACTACAGCAAAACAGACTTTTAGCGGCGTTTTTAGTGGCGTTTTAGAGAAAAACGCCGCAAATATTATACATTAGCGGCGTTTGAAGGAAACCGCCGCTAAAAAATGAGTAATAGCGGCGTTTATTCAAAAAACGCCGCTAAAAATGATATATAGCGGCGTTTATTGCTAAAACGCCGCTAAAAGTCTGACCTTTAGCGCGCTTCAGTAAAAACGCCGCTAAAAGTCGACCAGAGCGCGCTCGAAAAACGCCGCTAAAAGTCCGACCAGTAGCGGCGCGCCTCGAAAAACGCCGCTAAAAGTCCGACCAGAGCGCGCTCTCTGAAAACGCCGCTAAAAGTCCGACCTATAGCGCGCGCTTCTAGAAAAACGCCGCTAAAAGTATCAAAAAATATTAGCGGCGTTTTTTTAAACGCCACAAAAAATATTTTACTTTAATTAAAATGAGTTTGCCTTGTTAGCTTTTTAGTGGCGTTTTTTTTATAAACGCCACGGTAAGATAGACATTTTACTCTCAACCTTCCCGTCCTATATACCCTAAAATTCTTAATTTTTTCCCCAAAATTTCCCCCAATTACTAAAACTTTCCCCAGCGAAAGGAAAGAGGAAAGCATCAAGGAAGCTTCATCTGCGATTTTGGAACTGTATATTCTTAATTCATTCTACTTTTTTTTTTTATGTATCATCTTCTTTCATTTTTTTCGGTTAATAATAATAATAACAGAGGAGCTTCTTATTGGTAATGGAACGAATCGAGAGAAATAACTGGTCATTGCTTTTTAAGCCTATTTTAAAGTCGCCCATCAAAGATCAAAATCTGGTTTCGCTTCGTTGCTCGCTCATCTGATCGATCATGGCAGACGCAGTAACCTTCTTCTTCTTTCTTTTTTTTCCCGATTCTCCGTCTATTTTCTAAAAATTCCGAAAACAAAAATTTGATTAACGATTCCCTTGATCGATCTAAAATTTATTCATCGTTTCCTTATATATTTAAAACTTCTTTTGATTTTTCAATACTTTCATTATAAAATTTCTAGGTTTTATTTGTGAATGTTCTCATTCCTTGCCAATGCTTGAACAATAAGTGGAATACTATGAATTGTAGAAGTCATTTTCCCTATCCCTTCTTTTTTTTTGGTCGCTTCCACTCCAATCCTTCGATTTATTTTGTAAGGATTTTAATCTTATGTTTTTGCGATTTTTTCCTTATTTTGAGCTATCATAATATTGTCGCTTAAGTAATATAGCTTCTTTTTTTTTGGCTAGTTTGTATGCTTCTCTCCGTGTTCTTTCTTCCATTCCCTTTGCAATTTATTTTTAGTTTTATCGAGGAATTTACTATTTTTTGAAAAAATAATGTTTTCTTTTGATGGAAAGTGAGCTTCTTTTTCTTTTTAAATTCAAATTATTTTTAATGTTTATTTTTCTTTTTGATTTCTCTTAGATTTGTATCACCTACTAAATAGAACTTCATTCATTGTCTTTTTCCTTTATGATTCTTAGATCCACTTTGAGCTTGAATTATTATTGAGCCCTTTGTTTAGTTGATTTAATTTTATTGAAGATCCCTTGATTTAAATGCTATTTCGATATTTTTAAATTAGTGCTAATTCTTTTTTTTTTGGTTGCAGGCTAGAATTTATTAATCGGTTTGGGGTTGAATCAAGATAAACAAAATGCCGTGGTCTTTGGTTTATCGTGTTCGAATGGTTGTTTTCTTTCTTATCATACTGTAATTTATTTTGGGTAAGTTTTGTGAATCTAGAACTTCTATGAATTTTAATTCCACTTGTTATAATTCGGTTGGGGTGACGATTAATTGCTTATGTTATAAATTTGTTTGAATAAAAATGTAGTTTAAATCCTAATGTGCATTGTCTTTTTATGTCATATTTAATAAGGAATTATTATATTGTTGTAGGTGAATTTCAATTGAATTTGGAATTGGAAGCGGATTCATTTCATTTAACTTAGAGTCGTTGGATATTGATAAAATTTTGGTTGGAGAGGTTTGAGAATGTACATTGCAAAACCATAAAGAGATATCGTGCGCTTAAGGAAGTTGGGAAGATTAAAATGAGCGTTGGTGTTATTGCATACTATCAATTAGTTCAAGTTTGTCGTAATTTTGTTTTTCTTACTGCTTTGATTTACGTCGTCATGGTAAAGCAGTGTCCTTGGAAATGCATAAAAAAACTGCTTTAAATATATCCATGTGTGCCATGTCAATCGTGGTTTTATTACTAATTTTGCAAATACATGATTTTATTAAGTTGATATGCCTCTTGGTTTTTAGTTTTTCTACTATCATATCCTAAAGAGTAAAGCTTCATTGAAGGACTTTTGAACTCGTATATATTCCTAGGCAATTGTTGTCCACATGTAGAGACAGATAGGATGATCAAACTTGTATGTGATTTACGTGGACTAGATTGAAGGTCTTTTGATCTCATATATATTCCTAGGCACTCGGAGTTATTAATGCTGTAATCTGTTACCTCATGTGTGCTCTCTCTTATTGGTGGGTCAGTAATTACGATCCCAGCTTTTCACTATTTACATTCTACACATTTTATATTATTGTGATTCTTCTTTAATAAAGCAATTGGTCCAGACTATACCACTTCTTTATGTTTTAATCACCAAATTTGCTACTCTGTCTCTGTCTGAATATAGATGATGAATGTTTTTCCCAATAGGTTGAGCAGATTCCTCTTCCTTTGTTGTTTATGCGCATCGTAGTACAAGCCATTGGTGCTTTTCCCTGACTTTGTAAGGAATTTATTTCGCTCAATTATTAAAATGTTTCTTCTATTGGTCGCTCTTTATCTCAAGAAAAGAAATAAACTCATTTAAAGAATTTAACATGATAAAAAAATATATTCACGACTTATTGATGACTTGATCACCCTAAATTTTGTAGGTGGAATTAATGGAGATTCTTTCTCCATGCTCAAGTTATGGTTATGGGGTTTTTCTTAAAACTTGTTACAAGAATATGATTGGAGTCTCTTCGACTTTGCCTCAAGTTGGGGAGAATCTTCAATATGGAGCAAGATGAAATTCTAGAGCAGATTGGGAAAGGATCTTTTGGCTCTGCCCTCTGCTTGTGAGACATAAACATGAAAAGAAGAAGTGAGTTTGCTTGCACTTCAGTTTTGCTCTCTCTATAGTTCAAATTTCAACGCTCACACATGCATTTGCATGTGCTCTTTCGTGTGTGACTAAATGCATGTATTGAATCATGCTATATTTGTTTTGCATAGTTGATTTTCATTGTGGGAATGTGTGGAATGAGGTGATTTCTTTCCCATTTATTATATCAACATTGCCTTAATTCTTCTTTATCCGTCGTGTATGTCCTAAAAGATTCGCCTTGCTCTGCAGATCGATAGGGCTCGTAGATCCGCCCATCAAGAGGTCACTCTTTTATGTGCTCCTTTATTCTTATTCTAATAATGTGAAATGTCACATTGGCTTCTAAAAAGGCAGTTGATATATACTTAAATTTTCTTTCTCAATGTGGAGAATTTATTGAAAATTGAGAGCAAATTCAAAAGGAAAGATTGGCATCTTTTATGCTCCAAAAATTTGCCCCATTGATCAAAGAAATATTTCATTGTTTGAATGCCCCTTTGGTTCCCTTGATGCAGATGGAGCTTATTTCTAAGGTGAAGAATCCTTTTATTGTGGAATACAAAGATTCCTGGGTAGAGAGGGTTAGTAGATAGTGTTGTTCTTCTCTTTTTATTCTCGTGATGCTTCTTTATTTCAAAGTTTACATTAATAATGAATTTTCCCACTAAATGTTGTTTTGCTTTTTTATTTTGCAGGGGTTGCTATGTTTGCATAATTATAGGATTCTCGTGAAGGTGGAGATATGTAAGTTTTCTTTGTTATTTAATTGGGTATGTTGAAATTGTTTGGCAAATGAGAATTTCTTAAGGTCGATTTATCTTGCTCTTGTTTCTAACTTCTGTACATTGATATCTGGTTATGGAGTCACTCTTTTTCTCTTGTTTCTCTTCTTTTCAGCTTTTGTCTTCAATTACAATGAAGCTACAAGCATGGCCCAAGTAAGTTACAAAAAACCTTGCATTTGAATGCATAGATCCCTTTTCCTTTCCATCTCAAAGATTTTGAACTTTTTTTTTTTGTGGATTCATAGTTGGTTTGTTTGTTTGAAGGTAAATGGGTCTTAAGAAATGTTCCCATTGGTGGAAGAGAAGATGTTGTTGTTCAATGAAAGCAGAGTTTCCAGATATGTGCTGTTTGTACATGCTGTGGTGGAGCAAAAGGTGCTTGCTTACCTTCTCCTTGTTGCTATGCTATCAATTGCAACATTCCAAATGCACTTTTGGTTTCTGTTCTTTCACTCCCAAAACTCAGAATTGCTTTGGATGCTATCTCTAGTTTAAACCTTTGTTTTATCTATAGTTCTTACTCTTTTTTTTTTTTTTTTTTTTTTTAAATTTAGGAGTTAAAATAAAAAAAATATATTGATTCTGATGCAAGTTTGAAAGTGGAGAAAGAGAATATATGTTTTCTTTCATTTGTTTGTTTATAAGTTTCATAGGGAGTTTTCTCAGTTAGCGTTTTTGGCAATTTTGTCTATAATTTATGTTCTTTTCAAGGCAAAGAACATTGCACGGCATATGCTTGTTTCTTCATTATCTTGTTTACCTTTTTTTAATTCATGTTTAATATACTTATTAGTGGGTGTATTGCATTATGCAACTTGGAACCATGTAATACCAATTTGTTTTTATTATTAAAATTGAAGTAATGTTTGATGTTTGCTTTAATTATGCTTCACACTTGATCTACCACAGATCTTTAGTCGAGTTGGTCAATAAACAAATAAATAAAATACTTTGATGTTGGTGAGATGATGCTCAAGGGAAAGTGAATTGTTAGAACTATGTAGTTTGGTCGCTTGTGCCTACCACATTTTGATGAATTTTGTAGCCTTCACTTAAAAAGGATAGTGGAAAGGGTCTCAAATATTGAGATTCAATTATAGAAATATGTATTCTTCTATAATTTTCATTTTAATGTCTTTAAATTAAATTATACATTTTTAAATTGAATTTTTGGTGTTTTTATAATATTATAATTTTTTTAATTTTTCATGACTTTTAGCGGCGTTTGTTTTAAAAGCGCGCTAAAAGCTCCTACTGTAGCGTTTTTTTAAAAGCGCCATAAAAGCCCCACCAGAGCGGCGTTTTTTTAAAAAGCGCCGCTAAAGCCCCTACCAGTAGCGGCGTTTTTTAAAAGCGCGCGCTAAGGCCCGTGATTTTTAGCGGCGTTTTTAAAAAGCGCCGCTAAAGGCCCCTACCTTTAGCGGCGTTTTTAAAAAGCGCGCTAAAGGTCCGTACTTTAGCGGCGTTTTTAAAGCGCCGCTAAAGGCCCAGCACTTTAGCGGCGTTTTTTTAAAGCGCCGCTAAAAGTCCTTACACAGAAGCGGCGTTTTTATAGCGCCACTAATTTTTGCGCGGTTTACAGAAGGCGTTTTTGCGCGCTTTCAAAGCGCCATAAGTAATATTAGTGGCGCTTAAAAACGCCGCTAAAGGCCCAAAAAAACGCCGCTAAAAGTCTGTTTTGGTGTAGTGAATATAAATAATATGACTAAATTCCTGTACAAAGAGTATAATTTAAAATTAAAAAAGTACACAGACAAAAACAAAAAAGATACAAGCACATGGGTAGGAGTGGATGTCACCGGCCATTATCTTCATCCCAAAATACGTGTTTAAGATGTGTAACCGTTTAAATACCCTTAGACCCTCCTTATCTTTTGGGGGGCTCAGTATGAAACCAAATAATCAAGGATGTCTTTAATATTGATGTTTTTTAAATCAGATCAATAGCCAAATTGATCAGATCATCAGTTCATCGGTTTAATTAGTTTGATTAAAAAATATTAAAAAAAGTTAAAAACCTAGTTAAATCGGTTCAACTGATTTTAAGTCGATTCAACTGGTTCAACTATTTCATACAAGTTTCTGATCTAATCGGTTCAAAACCACTTTTCGAACTGGCCTCTCGGTCAATTCCTAGTCCAACCGATCTGATCGACCAATTCGATTTGGTTCAAGCAATATTATCTGATACCAACTATCATAGGACTAAATTTTAGTCGAGCTAACCATGCGACCTTAGGCGATGAATTTACTTCAAATCGCTTAAGTAAATCTAACACCTCAAAGATTGAGAATCCCGAAAAATTCGCTAAGGTACTAAATCTAGAAAACTATTAAGCAAAACAAGCAAAAGAAAGCATAGTGAAGAAACTTCTTGAGTAAATACTCTAAAGTTGATCGCTCAAGTGATGAATTTCATCATTATTTCCGTTGAAATTTTATTAAGATCGGAGTTTGTTATTATTAAATATTTTAATTATCAAAATAATTAAATACTTTAATTGTATTAATTAAACTAAATAAAAATATTGTTTAATAAAAGCTTGAATGTAAAGTTGACGCTTAAATTATACTTCTTTTCTCATTTAAGTATTTAAAGCTTTTTGTTCAAATGTGGTAAAATGAGACGAAATTAATAATTTAGATAACTATTTTGACCAAAAAAAAATATTAAGTACCTAAGCTGACAAAACAGTATAGTTTATGGGTCATTTGTATAATTAATCCTTTAATAAATTAAAACATTACGTAATACTTGCTTATGGGTCGGGCCACCAGCTCAAATCTGAAGGTTTGTGCAAAAAGTGTACTCGGATAAAATTTAATGCCTATTTTCTGTATGGATCGAGCCTTGGACAAATTTTTTTTACATGAGCCATGTTCAACCCGAATATATTATGTTATAAAAATTAATTATATATGTTAAATAAAAATTATATATATTTATATTAAATCACTCACCTAATAACAATCAAATCCATTACCCAAAACTTAAAAAAAAACTTACCCAACTAAATAACCTAAGCCAAAATATAAAACATTAAAAATTATATTTAATACAATAAAATATATTTATCATATTTATGGTAGTTCTTTTTAGTATAAGTACTTTTTACTACATTTCTAATGTGTTTGAAAATTTTTATTTTAACGTTTTTAGTGCATTTAGTGTATTATATTTTAAAAATATATATATTTTTAAATAAAATTAATTTAAAAATTCAAATATGGACAAACTAAGTTGAGCCCGAGTTAACTTTTCTTAAATTGAGTTGCGCTTTCCGATTTTTTTATGAAAATTGAACTTGAATTGAAAAATTGATTTAACAACTTTAGATAAACCCTACCCATGAGAACTGAATGAATAACATCCAACGGACATCTACCTGCTTAATATATTAAGCAGCAAGCAATTGTGTTATATATCAATCTTTTCTTTTGCTTCCCTTGCCTAGGAAAAAGAAAATGGAGCAGTGGTGGTGGTATTTTTGGTTTTCAATCATCTCTTTGTTTGGTGCAAGTTTGGGGAACTGGATTCACAGGTGGAGGAACCCTAAATGCAACGGCAAACTCCCTCCAGGTTCCATGGGACTCCCACTTATAGGAGAGGCCCTTAGTTTTTTTGTCACTTCCAACTCCATTGACATCCATCCTTTTGTCGCTCAAAGAATGAAAAGGTAACCACACAAACCCACATGTGGAATTTTAGAGGGTCTCCTCCTTGTATTGACAATATCGTGTCTTAAAATATATATGTGGAATTTTAGGTATGGTTCATTGTTCAAGACGTGTTTAGCAGGGAGACCAGTGGTGGTATCATTAGATCCAGATTTCAACTATTTCGTGCTGCAACAAGAGGACAAACTTGTCGAACTATATTACTTGGATTCCGTGGCAAAGTTGGTTCACCAAGACGACATGAAAAACCTAGGTGACGACTTCCACAAGTATTTCAGGCGCGTCATCCTCAGTCACTTCGGACATGAGCCTCTGAAACACAAGCTCTTGTCTCAGTTTGAGGATGTCATAAACCATGAATTGCAGGAGTGGAGCAAGCTGCCTCAGGTTGATCTTAAACACCAAACTGCTTCTGTAAGTAAACTCTTTTAAGTTTATATAAACCAATGTTTTTCTTTTAATTTTTAATATATATTAGCAGTTGATTAATGTAACATTTCTGATCTTCAGATGTTATTTAACATGGCCTCAAAGATTCTGATGAGCTGTGTACCAGAAGAAAATTTAGGTCATGATTTGAGCGACATCTTGCAAGGACTTATGACATTTCCTATATATTTTCCTGGGACTGCTTTCTACAAATGTTTAAAGGTAAACATATCCATACAAGCGAAACTTCATCGCTATTACTTTCCTTATAAGTTTCCTTTTGTCATCTAATTATTTTTTGGTCACCCATGAATAAATAATTATAAATATGCTGCATGACTTTGGCAATTTCATTGGAATTTCGTAACTTTTATAATTATTTGTACCTAAAAAAATTTTGGATTTAATTCATACTTGAACTTAGAAACTGTAAATTAATTTGATACCTTTTTTTGAGTGCTTGATAACACCGTTAACATATGCTGACATAACATTGATGACCTATAGTATGGTGACATGTGATGGCCTCAAATTTTGACACGTGGTAAATTTTTAAAAAAAAAATTATAATTTTTATATATTTCTTTAATTTTTTTGTCACGTATCAAAATGTGAGGCTACCACATGTCACCATGTTATTGGTCATCAGTGCCACGTCAATATATTTTAACGATTAGTCAAGTACTTAAAAAAAGTACAAAACTGGCTTACAGTTTCTAAGTTCAAATACCAATTAGGTCCAAAAAAAAAAGTTTAGGTACTAAGTATAAATTGTCAAGTTAGGTACCTCAATATATACTAACCCATTTATAAAAGGTATTGCCTCAATGTTTACGTCTTTTTGTCAATTGGTTTTTATTCTGTTTTTGAGCTAAAATTGACTCTTAATATTTACATCTTTTATTAATTTAACCCCTTTTTTTAGTTAAATATGTTCCCTAACTTTTTAAAAAGAGTCCATGAACATCAACATTTTAAAAATAGTTGAATTGTTGTTTTTCAATAAAAATACTCACTAACATGTTCAAATTTTAAACATGGTAGCCCACATGGCAATCCACGTATAATTTATGCTAATTTTTTTGAATTTGTTTTCAACTTTCTTTATATTGTTTTTGAATTTTGCATTTCTTTGAATATATTTATAAATTCTATATTATCTAAAAGATAAATAGTGACATATCAGCATGAAGTACATGTAGATTGTCACGTGAGTTATCACACTAATTTTGTTAAAAAAATTAATATTTTAATAACTAAATTTAACTCTTTTCGAAAGATTAATAACTAAATTTAGCTCAAAATAGAATAAATGTCAAATTGACGAAAAAAATATAAATATTAAAAATTAAATTTATGATTATGCTTCTTTTAAAAAAATACCTAATTCTTTATATCCACATAAACAACAGTAAAAAAATATGTTGTAACTTATGAGAAGTATCTTTAATTTATGATAGAATTGCGAAACTTGATAAATCCAAATAGACAATCAAATAAATAATGATTCATACTTTATATCTTATAAGTGATTGGTATAAAGCTATAATTGTTTAATGAACTCTTAGTGGGATAAATGTTATGTTTCTAAATCCAGTTTAATGGTCCAACCAATCAAGTTTTTGATTTCTTAATCTAATTGGTTCGATTAAAAAATTATTAAATTAAAAAAAGTAAGAAAATATCTTAAGAAAATAGAAAATCAGATTCAATAAGAATTTTAGTCAATTCAAATGATTCATACTGATTTCTAATCTAATTTAATTGAAATTATTCTCCAAGTCGATACCTCAATTAATTCTCGATCCAATTGGTGTGACTGACCAATCCAATCTAATTCAAACATCATTGAATAATGTGTTTTTAGATTAGGTCGAACCGATTCACGACCCCATTTTTTTTAAGAAAATTCTTTGCCTAGGCCGGGTTTTTATCCTATCCATGGATGACGAATAATAGATATATATAAACTGTAAGCAGAAGAAAAAGAAAGCATTAAAGCTGATGAGTGGGGTGCTAGAAGGCAGAATGAATTTGTATCCAACAGATAAAAGAGATTTGCTGGAGAGAATAGTGGGAGACATGGGAAATGAAGCAGTCTTGACCAAACAATTCGTCTCCCACGCCTTTCTTGGACTCCTCATTGCCACCATTGATAATATTGCCCCAACTATCACTTTGGCTGCTAAGTATCTATTGGACAACCCATCAGCATTGCAACATTTAACTGTATGCATTTACTTGCTTGCTTTATTTTTAATAACCATATATAATCATTCTCCAAACAAATTTAAAATGTTTTTTTAATTTTGAAATAATTAAAATTTGAGTGGAAATTAAGTAAAATAAACTGGTTGATTAGGAGGAGCAAGAGAGAATTGTGAAGAGGAGAGAAGATGCCAAATCAGGAGTTTCTTGGGATGATTACAAATCCATGACTTTTACTCATTACGTGAGTTATGCCACCTAGCTAATTACTTCTCTAATTTCTCTTAATTAATTACATTGTGTTTAATTTTATTACTATATTATTAGGTCATTAACGAGACACTTAGGTTGGGCAATTTTCTTCTTGGGATCTTCAGAAGAACCATAGCTGACATTCCAGTTGACGGTACCTACTTTATCTATTTCTTTCTTCTTTTTTTAAAATAATAAAATCATTATTTAGTGGTTAAATTATGTTTTATGTTCTTCTACTCTTCGTCTATGATTTTTATTGCTGACACCTTAATGATCAAGGTTTGTACTCTATCGATGTAATTCCCCCTCCCTCACTTTGTACCAGAAAAAAAAATTTTAAATTTAAATTTAAATTTCAACATAATAGATGGACCAAAAATAAAATTAAACTATTTATTCATTACTAATTAATTGGTCATTCATAATCCTTAATTTAAATTAGGAATAAATTATATTAAGAGAATCTTAGAATATATAATTTTTAGGTACTAATAATATATTGCCACATCATCAACTTTTAAAAATATAAGTTCTATTATACACTCATCCATATTTACTATCTTCTCTAATTTAATTTAACAAATTAATAAATTAATAAATAAACAAACATGTTTTCTTCTTCTATAATTTTGAAATTATTTTTAGTTTTTTATTTTAAATTTAATCATCTTTTATTTCTTTAATTTCAAATCATGTTTTATTTTTATGTAGTCAAAATTTTTAATTCTTTTAATTTTTATGTAGGTAATATTCTTTTCTTTTTTAATTTTAATTTTCTATTTCTATTTTTTATTTTTAATCAAATTTCAGAATTTGATAAAACCATATGGTGGTTATAATTTTTCAAATTTCAGTTTTTTTTTAAATTTTTAATGGTTGATTTTAGTTATTTTTCAATTTTTTGCTTATGATTTTTATCATTTTTTTTTGTATTCTTTATGTTTGTTTCACGGCCCATGTTAGGGGTTCGTGACTGTCCATCCCAATAATATTATCTCTAAGGTTCGAACCTGCATATAATTTCAATGTTTTCTGGTTATGTTTTTTTTTGGGGGGCATATAGTTTCAACATTTTCCCCCAAATTTTTAATTATTTTAATTAAAGTTAAATTAAATTAAAGATGATATCGTATGTGATTGAGTGTAGAATAATATTTATAAGTCTTTAAAAGTTGATGATGTAACATTATTTTATTAATGCTTAAAACTTACATATTTTACAATCATCCTAATATAAGTTATTCCATTGCAGGGTATAAAGTTGGATTCTATTGATTATTCATGCTGTCCTTCATCTTGATCCTAATACCTATGAAGATCCTCTTGCCTTCAACCCTTGGAGATGGAAGGTATAACAATAATAATATTTATTTATAATTGTATACCAATTTCTGTTATAAAAGTCACGTTATACTTTCAAATACGAAGGTTTGTCGTATATTTAAAGTCGAAAATGTTGAGATAAAAAATATTAAATTCAAAAAATAAATTTTGATAAAACATTTTACATCCATTTAAAATATAAACTAAATTTAAGTTCTAATATTCATCCAGCCTGATTCAATTTATTTTTCAATTTTATAATATGTTATTTTTCTTTTATTCTTATGTATTATCATAGATGGGGTGCCCCGACTTACATTTTTAGCTATTTTTGAGAATTTATAATTTAATTTAGACTTTTTAAATATAAAATTGATGCTTTTAATCTTATGGAAGTTTTAATTTTATTTCGGTCCCTTATCATAATATTTCTAGCATTGCCCTTACATATTAAGTAATTTATATAAGGGAAAAGATTGTAATTATCTAGGGTTTAGGGTTTAAGATCCAAGTTTAAAAAATTACCAAAATGATGTGTCAATAGCATGAAAAAAGATACTGAAATGACATTAGATAATTGATAAAGGATACAAGATGATGTGATGTCTCTGTTTCATACAATTATTTCCTATTTATATAATATGAAAATTAAATATATAATACTATAATATAAATATAAAAAATCTATATTTTTATATTAAGTTGTCTATGTTAAAATTTTTAATAGAAGGAAGAATATATAAATTTAAATATTAAATAAAAATATCTATTTAAAAAATTAAAAATAATATAAACAAGTCTAACAAATAAGGTATGATCATTTACAAATATAAAAAATAAGGCCATGAACTACAAGTCCTTGTAAGTAAGTTTCATGACCTGAAAGTTGTTATTCCGAAATTATTACAAGTCGGGGTTTTCATCTCGAAGTTTCCCTCATCTTGGAACAATTATCGGAAGAAACTTCTGCATATGGCAAAGGACTTCATTATGAAGAAAATACTTAAGCATTTGTGTATTGAAGAGGAAACTCGGAAGCATGATGCGGTGTATCTTTCCCAAATATTTGAAGTCATTATATGATATCGCATTCTTTTTGTTGCTAATAAATGTTTAAATTAATGTAGACCACTGAGCGCAATACAATGGCAAAGAAATTCAATACCATTTGGTGGAGGGGATAGGGCATGTGCAGGAGCAGGGTTCTAGTTGCTGTCCTTTTACATGTCTGGCTCTCCAAATACAGGGGTTTTTTTTTTTTTTTGAATATATACAAATTTCAGATATTGTTTTTAACTATGATTTTTTTCAACCTGAAATTAACTGATATTTAATTTAATTTAATATGAATATAGGTTGACCAAAATTAAGGGAGGGGACGTGGCTCGTGCGCCTCTTCTGATGTTTTAAAATGGTTTTCATGTTAAAGTTTCAGAAAAATAATATTAATTAATTGTTACTTACAGAGACATATGCATTAGATATCAGATACTGTCTTGTCTTAACTAAAACTAGTTTGGCTGCAACATTCAACCCCTTTGCTGTACGGTATCATAATATTAAGTGCTCTGTTTAAAATAGGGATAATGGCACGACAGACCCTATACTTGAGTGTTTGTTCTAGTGTAATACCTATATTTTCAAAATGTCCAATTTAATTTTTGTACTTTGCTTCTTCTTCTTTTTTTAATTATTTTGCTCCATTACTCTAACACGGTTTGCTTTTACTGACATGTCGTGTAGGCTAATAAGGGGCCGCCTAACTTTTGACCGGCTATGTGAGGCCCCTTTTAGCAATTCGCCCTTTTTCTCTTTTCTTTTTTTTCATAGAAAAGATAAAACGTGAGAGTAATCTTAAATAATTTCTAATATTTATTTTTCGATATATTGAAAATAAAAGAAAGTAATAGGAAAATAAATGTAATACTATCTACTCACTCTATCTTTCTTACAAACCAATTCCTTCAACATTTTCTTCTAATTTTGTAGCTTCTTCATCTCCTTCTATAGTTTGTTCATCTCTTCAATACTTTCGTTTTCCTTTAACACCACATTCTCAATTTTTAGTTCATCGTAAAAACTTTTATATAAAAATTAATCTATCAAGATATACCATGTCAGATTATCAAAAATAAAAATTAGATGCAGAAACATATTTGAATCTATTAATGTCTTGAGATCATAAAATCTTATTGTTTTGATATTCTAAATCAACACACAAATATTTTAGAGAAAGTGATTCTCTTTCTGAAGATAAAAATGTCAGAAAAGTTATATACATGTACTTCGGAGATCATAACCCTAACATATAACTTTTATACATTAACCTTAATTTCTAATTAGCCCACCATCAACTAGAAATTAATTACTAAAATATCTACCCATAAAATTACCTTTTTAGGATTTTTTTTAGTGTTTTTGACATTTGAATAGTAGCCTTAACACCACGATGACATTTTATTTCTTCTGCTTGAGATTTTGAACTAGAATGTGTACTAGAATAAGAGGATTTTTTACTCCAATTTCTTCTTGCATCCATTTCTAGACTCAAATTAAAAAGAAAAAAATCGAGGAAGAAAAAAAAACGAATAAACTTTAAGAAGGGAAGAATTTATATATGGCATAAATATTAGGGTTCATCGTTTCGCATATATAAGAGAGGAAGGATTTTTTATTTTTTTCATTTAAGATAGAAGAAAGGGGCCTCCGACATTTAAGAAGAAAGCAATCTAGAAGAAAAAATATGTTTTTTCTTTCTTAATTTTATCCTTTTTATGGAAAAAATGACGATTGTCGATTGAAAGTCAATAGACTATCACGTGGCGGCTCCTTATTGGTTGACACGACACGTCAACTAAAACCAAATAGCATTAGAGTAATGGATTAGAATAATTAACAAAAACAAAGTATAGGTACCATATTAGAACAAACACTTAAATACAAGAGCCTTTCATGTTATTAGCCCATAAATAAATGGCATATACATCATATGATTATGTTACAATCATGATAACTTACTAAAAATATATATATATACTATTAATTCGTGATATTAAATTTAATAAAAAACTTATATAATATAAATATTTATATAGATGAAGACGGTTTCTTGTATGTTAATGTTTTTTTTTTTTTTTCATATTTTGAATTTATGAAAAACTATCATTGATGTTGTCTGATACATTAGGGGTATCATTTAAAAAAATATTTTTCCCTAATGTATCAGGCGACGCCAAAAAATATACAAATATTTTTATAAATATAAAATATATATCATACAAAAAAAATATTTTTTAAAGTGGCACCACTAATATATCAAGTGACATCGATTTCAATTTTAAAAAAGGATTGCACAAACACATTAACTCGTTACTTTTCCCAAAGACACATTTCAGCTATGGGTATAATGTTATTATATATGCCTTAAGTTGCCTTAACCATTGCTTGGTAAAAAAGGCTTTGCTCACTCCTACTAGTAACAATATTGAACTAGTGAAAGCCCAACTTTGATTTTTGCAATGACTAAATTTTTTTAAAATTCAATTTGATGTCGCTTGACACATTTCACTTTAAAAAAATGATTTTTTTTTATTTTCGTATAATATTTATTTTGTATTTAGGAAAAATACTCATATTTTTTAGTGCTGCATGATATATTGGTAGCACCATTTAAAAAAATATTTTTTTTCCTAATAATGTTTAGCTAATTAGTGTGTGGAATTTAAGGTGGTGCCGCCTGACACATTGAATGCATCCAGAAACAGAGTAGAAAATACTTCATCTTCGTAAATAATCCAGTAAATAATTTTTTTTATATTATTTTGATAAAAAAAAAAAGGCACTGTATGCATTAAGATCACAATGAAGTATGAACTGATAGCAAACACTGTATCCATGGATGATTCTAGATTGAAACTGCACTTGATTAAGATCCTTGCTCCATCTCTTTAAGTAGAAAGGTATTGGTCAGAGCGGATTCAGAGATGAGAGCAGCCACCATTAGACATGAAGCCTGCAAAGTAAGGAAGAAAAGAAAAAACTTAGGACAACTGGAGATATGATAAGATCATCTGTTATGGTTGCAATGAACTTGATGTGTTAAAACATACTTCCTCTTTGCCAACATACACGACTCGTTCTTCGATGTCGGTGAAAGGTATCTTCAATCTCCTTACAGCAGAAAGACCTGTGACTGTGGACAATGGAGATATGATGAGATCATCTGTTATGGTGAACATTGCGGGTCCTTTTATGAACCCAGTACTACTTGAATTGTCATTGTGGTGAGACTTTGGGTCCATGACAGTTAAAGCCGAAGTACAAACCGTTTCACCGGGAGGGATAAGTGTCTCATCTGAAGTTGGCATTAGTATGTTCCGGGACCGTGTGAGATAGTAGGGTTGATGCATGTATTCTTCAATGTCTAATGCTTGCCCTTCATATCTAAAACCAGGAGCAAGCTTTGGACTGGTCAGCATTGCTGTTGTTTCCTTAGATACTAAATAGTTCCTAGCATCAAGATCTTGAATGCTATCGTATAGGTGATTTATGCAGCCTGTTGAATTGCCCTTTTGCATTTCTTTTACTATAAAACCGAGTGGAACAGTGAGGAAACTAAAGAGCAAATCAACAAAATTTTCACTTGCTTCACAATAGCAAACCCTGTTCTTGGATTTACTCACCATGAGTTTCACATACATCTTCCCATCCTCATTCGATGCCTCCCCTTTTAGTCTTCCGATGCGTACCCGTTCGAGATCCTCTGTATCGTTTAGCGAAAGAACTGGGATATGATCTAACAGAGCTTCCGTCAAAGGTGTCTTTGATACTAGCAAACACTTGAGCAAGTTTAAAGCCTGAAAGAAGACAAGAGATAATCAATTTTAGGACCAAGTATTATTACATAAACAGATCAGTATAGCATTAGTTGGTAATCACCTCGAGTTTTCCCATCGAAAAAGTCCTATCATCGACGACACTCATGTCCTCGATCCCAAGCTCAGAAAACAAAGAAAAGCTTGCCGCAGTTGATGGAGGCATTATACGCAATTCATCGCTTATCATCAGTCGAATCGGTCCTTTGACAAACACTCCTCGGTCTTTGTCATCAGAACTTACTCTCCTAGTTTCATTCTCGACCAAATCTACCGAATACATTCGCTCTCCACACCAACAAATAGCATCTGGATAATGACTAAGTAGCTTATAACCTGAATTGCGACAACCAGTCCTTGAGCAAAGAAAATATCTTAGGGATGCACCATCATGGATTGCAAGTTTCAGGTTCTTGCATTGAGCAGCTGCTCCGTTTCGCGGGTACAGCAACATGGTCTTGCAGGCTTCCGTTCGAAGATACCGAGCATCGAGAATCTCGACGCTGTTATATAAGTTATTCATACATCCTATATTCGTTGTCGATCCTCGATTACGGGTGAGTCAAGAAACTGAAGAGAACATCAACAAACTTGTCATCAGATTCAACAAAAACAACTCTATCCTTTGTCTTGTCTACCACAACTTTCAAGCAGATAACGCTGTCGTCGTCCATGGTCGGCAGTTCCGGCCTCGTTTTTCTGATGGAATAACTCATCATCAAACCCTTGAATTAATCCTCGATCCCTGCAAAATAAAACTGCACAGTAAAACAAATATCCCCAAATCTAAACCAAAACTTAAAAAGGTTAGATACAAATTTAGACTTGTTAATAATTGGATTTTCAGAGGATTGATTGTTAGAATCATAAAAATTAAGCTCTGAAAGCTTATTAACTTAAAATGAGGGTTTGACTAAAAAAACATATAAAGAAAAGCAATCCTAAAACATTGTTCTTATAAATGGATAAAACTTTTAATTTGCATTTGCTTGTAAATTCAAAACTGTACTTTATGATTATGTTTTGGGTTCTCATTGAAACAGAAACACTTGTCCAAGTTTTAATTTCTGAAAAAAGAAACATAATAATATTATTGAAGAATTATTGAGACAAAAAGTAAACTGGGAAAAAAAAAATAGCCCAAAATTCTGCAAAATAAACTAGAAAACTTGCATGTCAAACAATGGTAGCTGGAGAGAAAAGCCTTACCAAAAAGAAGCAAAGGAACAACAGTCTTAAAAGCACTGATTCTATGAAGAGTAAAGGAAGAAAAGGACTGAGTAGGGGAGTCTAAAACATCATTGTTTTGTCAATTATGATCACTTTATGATTAAAATTTTTAAAAAAAAAAAAAAAAAGTTGTTTGCTTGACAAGTACTTGTGCAGTCCACAATCGGGCGGTTGACTTGGCGGTCTTCCTCAACACAACAAATGATCATTGTTTTGTCCCATTTTGTTTGGGGGATCAAATTAGATGTTCCAATTTACTATTTATACAATTTTATTAAATAAAATTAATAATTCAGATTGATTCAAATGAGCCTGAGATCAAATTTTTTTCTTATCTAAATTCAGTTTTGATCGCACCTATATTTCTTACATTTTAGCATATCAGAATTTAATTATAATTTTTTATAGATTAAAATATAAATTCATTATATATTAATTTAAAATTTTATAATTTTGGAATGATTAAACAAAACTTTTTTTTTATTTTTAAGGGGATAAGTAAAGCTTTACTATATATTAATTTATAATTTCTTTATTTATAAAAGAATTGAATTAAAAGAATTTCATTATGAAAGGTCAAAGTGCTATTTCACTATATATTAATTTATAATTTATCTGCTTATAAGAAGACTAAATTGAAAAAAAAAAAAAAATCATTTTTGGTAACCAAGTGCCTACTCTCTAGATTTGTTTATGGGCTGGATTACTCGCCTAAGCCTGAAGGTCCACCTGAAATTTAGGAGGAATTTGGCAAAAATATTATGTCCAAAAAATGGGTCTGGGCAAAAAATTAGGCCCGTTTTAAATATAAGACGAGCTCGGGTTTGAACATTCAAAGCCTGAGCTTGGCCCAGCCCGTTTTAAGTTTATAATATTTATATTATGTTATTTTTATATACTATATAATTTAGAACACATTAAAAAAATAAATCTATACTAAATATATAATATTACTCTAGTGTAAACATTAAAATAATGTTAAGATGATTATATAAAAAAATTTAATAAATAAAAAAGTATAAAATTATTAAATATTAAAATAAATAATATAAATATTTTTTAAAAAAAATTAAAATATAATATGGGTAGGCCTAAATGAGTTTGGATTAGTTTTTTTGCAAATATGGATGGGTTTGAACAAAATTTTAGGCTCAAATTTCGGGCCGAGTCAGAATTGGACAAGTATAAATTATATTAATATCATTTTTAGACCCGAACTGAACAAGACCCATGAGCACCCCTACTATTCTCTTTAGATTCGCCATTGTTCATACCATTTTCCAATTTACAAGGTGACTTTATATATATATATATATATATATTTCCAAGATGATTTTTTTTTTGTTTAATTATGTCAAATGTACATGTACTCTTTTGACATTTAAATTTTAATTTTGAGACATTGAGTCTTTATATTTATTTATTTAAAAATTTTGGTCTCTCCATTACATTTTACCATTAAAGTTAACAATGTCAAAGTTAAAATAATTTTTTTAACTCTCAACATTTACAGTTTTTTTATCAATTTGGCCTGTACCTTTTAAAAGTACATAAAAAATTTAAAAATTATTTATTTTATTTTAAATAAATAAAAGTTTAAAAAATAAAAACTCTTTAAAATTTATAAAATAAAAATGCTTTTAAAAATATAAATATAAATTTCAATATTCAATATTATCTAAATTGGATTGGTTAGCGGTTCACCAATTTTTTATCTCTCATTGAATCAATACCCTAAATAATTTATGATCTAATCGATCCAATCCGGTTTAAATAACATTGAATTTTGAATTTTTTTTATATTTTTAAAACATTTTTTAATATTTTATTTTTAAAACAAATCATAATTTTTAATAAAATAAAATTTTAATTAAAAAATTTCACGCACTTTTAAAGGTTATGGACCAAATTGACAATAAAAACTGTAAATGTTGAGGGCTAAAAAAGTTTAAAAATTTTAAATATCGGTTGACCTGTGACCTGTACGGATTGATTGAACCAGACTAAAGAATCAATTAAACAAATAGTTGAATCGCTTTTTATAATTTTTATGATTTTTTTTTATTTTTTAATTTTATTTGCTTTGAATCGGTCATATCAGTCGATTAAGGAACCACTTAATCAAACTAGTTTGAAATCAGTTCAATCGATTTTTTAGTTTGGTTGAACCAATCCATACCAATTTGCAAGTGAATTGATTTTTTTATCTCTCATTGGACCAATACTCCAATCGATTCCTAGTTTGACTGGTCAGTCCAATCCGATTTAGATAACATTAAATTTTGGAATTTTGGTTTATATTTTTTAAATCATTTATATTTTTTGAATTTTAAAGAGTTTTTATTTTTTATAATTTATTTTTAAAAATTATAATTTTTTATTTTAAAAAATATATTTTTAAAAATTTCATGTTTTTATTTAAAAAATGGGAAAATAATATTTAAAAAAAATTATTTTACATAAGGACCAATTTAACAAAAAACTGTTAATGTTGAGGGTTAAAAAAATTATTTTACCTTAGACATTGTTAACTTTAACGACAAAGTTTAACGGAGGGGCTAAGATTTTTAAATCAAAAAAAGTATAGGGACTCAATATCTCAAAATTAAAGTATAAGGACTAAATTTTAAATTTCGAAAGAGTACAAAGACCTTTGACATATTTAAATCTCAAATTTTAATAAATAAAAGTAAAGAATAAAATTCAATAGAGTGAAAATATATTGATAATTTTATTTTTACTTTATAAGGACAAAAACAAATATCAATCGAAGTGAGTATGCACTGGCGGAGCCAGGATATTAATCTTGGGAGGATCAAGCTAAACTCAGACATATTATATATTTATTTTTTCCTATAACATATGTAACGACCCGATAGTTAGGGGTGTCGGAAAGTGCATTCCCGAGACTCCGTTCCCGTCAATCGGACTTGTAAATATTTTTAAATATTTACGAAGCTAGTTGTGTAGTTAATTAGGTTTCATTTAAGCGAATTTACTTAAATTAAAAGTAATTAGGTATAAGGACTAAATTATGTATATGGTGAAAGTTGAATTATATATTAAAATATAAATTAAAGGGCCAATGTAGTAATTATAACTATGTTATAAAAATATGTTATAATATTAAGAATCTTAATAATTAAGTAAATATATATATTATATAATAATAATAAAAATATAGTATAATAAAACAAAAAGTATTAAAAGAATGAATAATAATAATAAGAAAGCCATACAAATTAAGAAAGAAAAAGAGAAAGAAGAAAAGAAGTCGGCTAGGGCTCCAAATTTTCAAAGTTTAATTGGTTAGTCAATTTAGTCCATTTTCTTATAATTGGTATGTTTTTGGAATCCCGGTACTTAGGGTTACCCGACCCATGTTGAAATTTTAGCCATTATTAAGTTTGTAAGTGTTGTCAATGTTGAATAATTTTAGTATTAGGGATTAAATTGATAGATTTTTAAGTTAGAAATGGAAAATGATTAAATTGTAGAATAATTTATAAATTTTGAGTAATAGGGACTAAATTGTGAAAAATTTGAAATTTAGGGGTTTAAGTGAAAATAGGAAGTTAAATTTAGTTTAAAGTGGAAATTGTATGAAAATATAGAATTAATTGCAAAGAATAAAAATTAGTCTCGGTTTAGGGACTAAATTGAAATTTAGGCAAATATTGAGTAAAAATTTAAATATTCAATATGAAATTGAATTGTGTTATATTGATGAATTAATTGTTTTAATTCCGTAGCTAACGTCATACTGGAATTCTCGACTGAAAAAGGGAAGGATAAAATCGACGTCGAATAGCTCGGAATTCCTGGTTTGTATTTCTATAATCCGAAAATAGTTGTTAATTGTTATAATTATTTTTAATGCATATGGTAAGTTTTGAGGTGAGTAATTGACATTTTGATAATTGATTGAAATGGATTGAATTGGTAGATACATATTGAATGTATTGATTATTGAATTGAAATAAATATATGTGTTAATATGAAAGTTGGATATTGATTATTATAGATTGAATTTAATTCATGTGTATATATGTGATTGTATGAAAAATTAGTATTGGATATTGGTTATATCTGAAATGTGAAATTAAACTCTATTAACTGTATCGGGCTGAGTCGGATATAGATGGCATGCCATAGGATAAGAAGAGTTCAAGGATTTCTTCGACATTGAGTCGATGAGGCACTGAGTGCCAATTTTCTTCGGTTTAACCGATGAGACACTAGGTGTCAAATTTATATAGCGCTGGGCGCAGTTACTACTTCGGATTTATCCAATGAGGCACTAGGTGCCAAACTGGTGTATTGGTTGGATCCGTGTATCCGTCCGAGTCTGAGTCCGAGTCGTGTTAATAGGGGTAATTAAATAAAACGGTACTATGATTGTTATTGGATGACATTGTATGTGAATTGAAAATGAGATACATGAGTTATGTACTCGTGAATTGGATATGGAATGGATAATGTTATTGTTTAAATGATTTGTGGATCAAATTGTGAAAAACTATTATATAGCAAGTGATGAGAATTGAGTACGGTATGAAATGATGTATTCATGAATTGAGTATTGAATGGCTAATGCCATTGTATGAATAAAGGTGGTTTGATATGTGAATAACTATTTATATAGCAATTGTGTGAATTGGGACATTGTTTAACAAATGAAATATGATAGCATGTGTAAATTGAATATAGCATAAAGTGATATGCTAATATGTATGAATTAAAAAGACTAGTATATGATAGTCATGATACTAGACATTAATATGTGCTTATAATTCAATTGTGCATATTATATTATCTTGTCTTTAAATATTCGGATTATAGAAATATCACTGAGTTTTACTCAGCTTACAGTTTTGTTTTTCCGTGCGCAAATTAAGTACTTCTCTCTTTGATCGTCGATTCAGCATCCAACAACGATCCCGAACTCAAATGTGGTGATGTTTATCTTTTGTGTCGGCAAGTACCTAAGATGTCTAAATGATAGTTATTTTGTGGATGGATTGTAAATGAGGTAATAAGTTAATGTTTTAGGTATATATGAGCTAGGCCAAATTAATGGATTTTGGCATGTTTATAATCTTCATTTGAATGATGCATTGATGATATATATGTCGTACCAATGATGATACATTGGTTAGGCACCTAGGATGATTGTTTTGACATGTTTTGAATGTATTTGATCGTGTTTTGAACAGGTTAAACAAATGGTTTTTGAGTTGTTTAATGCCCAAGCATGTAGGAAATGGTAAATTTGTTGTTTAAGACACATTTTAGGTCTACACGGCCAGACACATGGGTGTGTGACTTGGCTGTGTGAGACACATGGCTAGCACACGGGCGTGCGAGGCCATTTCGAAAGGGTACACGGCCTGGCACATGGCTTGGCACACAGGTGTATGGCTTGGCCATGTGACCCAAGTCAGAGAGTTACAATGTAACACCCGAAACTCGGCCTAGAAGTTTAGACAGAACCTCGGATGTCACATTGATCACCGAAGTGATCATAGGTAAATTTTTACAAAGCAAGTTATCACGTCAAATCGAAACACTTAACCGTTTAACATTTAGACAGTAAAATTACAGTTAAGTTTAATACTTATTTAACTGAAATAAAATCGCATAACACTTAAAACGGAATTTTACCACAATTTTTTTATAAAACCTTACATTTCAAAACTGATTAACAAAGTAGTAACCGAAAACCCAAACCGATAATTATTTTCCACCAAGACTGTCCGAGACCTCCGCATACTGAGTCCAGCGTCAGAATTCAGAAAGGGTACCTGAAAAGAAACACTAAGAGGGGGTGAGCTACTCGAGCTCAGTGTGAGTCCGAAACAAGTTTCAAACATAGATACATAATTCAAAACAGTAGCACAATAGATTTTCAGTTACTCACAGAGTCCAAACGCACACTTGGGACTAATGTGCTAACAGAACTTAACAACCAGAGCACGTCAAATTTGCTCAAATACTCAGCTCAAATGTTGATCAGACAAAAATATTACAGACAACTAGTCTTGCAGTCAGAACACACAGACAGATGCAAATGAAATGCAGTCAGATAAATATAATCCACCCATCCAGCCAACACACCTCTCCGTCCCCCGATCACACCTTATAAGAGCTGTTAAAGCTCATCCAACCAATCACACCAATTAGGACCTCAGAAGGCCCATCCAACCCTACACTCCACATATGTGGACTAAGCCACTCAGATAATAATACGCAGCAGGGCTAGCGTATATGCTGTACTGTGCAATGCGGTAGACCGCGGTACAGGCCAGATTAGATAATGGTACGTAGCAAAGTTGACGTAGGTACAGTACAGTGCAATACGATAATTCGCTATACAGTCATGTTGTAGTTAAACTTCCAGATCAGATAATAGTGCGTAGCGAAGCTAACGTATGTACGGTACAGTGCGATAAGTCGTTGTACGTATAAAGTTGCAGTTAAACTGCCAGTTCAGAACATATACATTTTTCCTTCTCTTCACAACCCAACCCAAAATATTTTATGCAAATGCATGAATGCATTCAAGCTAACAGAATAGAGACACATTAACAGACAGTTAGTCAAAACAGTTACGTAGCACATTCCTCATACCAGATTCAAAATCATACATCACACACAACCATTACAGATATCGAGTCTTGAACACCATCACTAAACTTAGTTAAGGGTCGGAGCACACAAAAACATATATTCAGATCAGAAATGCATACAAAACCATTATAAGTGTCATAAGACCACACGCCTGTGTGCTCTGGCCGTGTGAGAGATCAAAAGCTCGTGTGAAGAGGGGTACAAGACCGTCTGAAGAGAGGCACACGGCCGTGTGACTGAAGCATACGCCCTTGTGGACCAAGGACATGACCGTGGGGACAGACCGTGTAACTCTCTTTCCATTTACACTAAATTTGAGTATAGGGCTGACATGACAGTGTGAGGGTCTCACACGCCCGTGTGCCCACTAGACACGGCCTTGTGTCCATAACACACACGCCCGTGTGGAATCCCTAATTCTCAAATTAGCCACACGACCGTGTGGCACCAATTCACCCAAACCCTAATCCCCAATCTCACACGCCCGTGTGCCTGAGGGACACGACCGTGTGATAAACGATAAAATATCCAAGCCGGCCACACGGCCGTGTGGCACCCAATTTAGCCCAAAAACCCTAATTCCCAAAAGCACACGACCGTTTGAACTGTCACACGCCCGTGTGGAAATCCCAGTGGCCACGAAACCACCCTAAATCAGCCTTGAAAATGAGCTTTTCCTCCCCTAACACTCCCTAGCTTCCACTAAATCAGACATATACAATCGTAAACCGAATTTAATGTATTCTAATATCAAACGACGTTACGATTACACCATTATTGAAACCCACATACAAATTTTCGAATCCCACCACATTTTGAATCCCAATTAAACAATTTACAACAAGGTTGAAGAGTTTCGTTCCCACACCTAATTCGACGACGGAGGAGCGAAAATCTTCGAAGTATTCACAACGAAACCATTTCCCAAAAGAACGAAAGAAAAAAAAAAGGAAAAGAAACAGAGAGAAAAGCGCCCAGAAAACCAGAATAGAAAGAAAAAATAAAATCAAACTTAAAAAAATAAAAATAAAAATAAATAAATGATAACTAATTATTATTACTAACTAAAAACAAAACATAATAAGGTTCCCCCAAAATGCGCACCCAAGGACTCGAACCCAGAACCTTGAGATTAACTTCACACAACCAAACCACCAGACCAACAGGCCCATTCTTGTCACTCACACGCAAGACTAACCACAAAAGCACACTTTTCCCTCAGACCCTAACCACTAATACAGAATTTCTAGCCCCCAAAATCTGGGGTGTTACATACAGGGGCATAGATATGGGCTAGGACACAACAGTGTGTCCCTATTTCGAATGCCCACACGGCCATATGAACCCTGCAGTTAAAATTCTCTAACTTTTTCCTAAAATTTTCAAATGTTCCTGATTTAGTCTCAAATTGTTTCTAAAGTATTTTCAAGCTCTCAAAGGCTTAATAAGGGACTCTATGCATGTTAATGATGAATCATTTTATGATTTATGAAATGTTTGAAATGAATGATTAGATTATGATTATTTGGTAATGCTTCGAAACCCTATTCCGGTGACGGATAAGGTTAGGGGTGTTACAACATATATTATATATGTTAATTATACTATAAAAAAATAGATAAATTTTTTGTTCCACATTATATTTCTAAATATATATGGACCTGATTCAACAATGAGAAAAACATAAAAAAAAAAATTATAAAACTATCACTGTCAGAGTTTGAATTGAGTTAAACAAAAAAGAATCGATTTAAAACAATAATGAATCGATTCAAACAACAAAGAATTGAGTCAAAACAATATACAATCGATTTAAAAAGTAAAGAATCGATTCAAAACAATAATGAAACTAAGATTGAGCAACATACACACGTGTTGCAACATGCATGCAAACTGATTGCACTTAACGAAAATCATTTTAGCAGCATGGTTGGCCATTTTTCAACAATCACATTTCGCAAATCATTACCAAAACCAACCAAGTAACCAACCATAACAAATAGTAGTTTAAGTAGTGGATCTCATTATTTATAAATAACTTTCTACTATAAATCAATTATTTCACTAATTTTGAAGCATGACAATAGCATATAACTAACTAGCATCTCAAAAATATTGAACTTTTTCGTGCAAATTGATTTCCCAATTTCCACTAATAAACTATCGAGACATCTAAATACCTCTTTTCCATTAAGAGATGGCACACTAGTAGGTTGAGGGTATATCCCTTGATGGCTTGACTGATGAAAATGTCAGTATTGATACCTTGTAATAGTCAAGAAAGTAAGACAAACAAAGGATGAAAAAAATATGAAAGAAACAGTAAAAGTGTAACAGCTCGCTTTTGGGTCTAGTCGGAACAGTGGTTTCGGGACCACAAATTCGACAAAGAAAATTTCATTTTTATGGTCTACGATTTTATGGAACGAATTCGTGAAAATTTCGTTCGAAAATTTTGACGTTTGGGCACTCAATTTAGTCAAAAGGACTAAATTGAAAAAAAGTGTAAAACTTGAATTCTATATGTTAGAAGTGTCCAATTGCTATGAGATTTTAAATTAGAGGTCCTTAAAGGGTAATTAGACCATTGGTTAAGTTGGTGGACAAAAATGGACATGGTTTGGTATGTTTTCAAAGTTTTTTATTAAGGGTATTTTGGTAATTTGGTAATTAAATGAATTAAAAAGTCAAATTGAAAGCCAATTTTTGTCCATCTTCTTCCTCATGGCCGAAATTCACAAGGGGGAAGCCATAGCTAGGGTTTGGCCACTTCCAAGCTTGATTGTAAGTCTGTTCTAGCCCCGTTTTTAATGATCTTTATGTTTTTGAAGTCGTTGTAACTCGATCTTTCTATTTCTACCATCAATTTGAAGAGTTGTCAAGGTCTATAATTTTTCCCATGATGGATGCTTGTGTATTTTGATGTCTAATGGTAGAAAAAGCATGTTTGGTGTATGATAAACGACTTTTGCTAAGTGATTTTCGGTGAAAATACCTAAAAGGACTTATTTGTAAAAGTCATAAAATATGGTGTAAAAATGTGAATAAATGAAAAATTTGGGATTTTATGAGCATTTATAAGGTTTAGCTAGGCATGGGTAATGAAGAAATTGAATGAAAATCATTTTATGAGCCTGGGGACTAAATTGTAAAAATGTCAAACTTTAGGGGCAAAAATGTAGTTTTTGCCATAAAGTGATTTTGGGCTAATTTGAATTGTATAATGATTGAATAAGTTAAATATGATATTATAGATAAAAAAATGAGGTTTAGACCTAGAACGGGGGAAAAACGAGTATTTAACGATTTAGCCTTTTTCGCCATTTTTATGTCGAGGTAAGTTCGTATGTAAATAATACATTTTTATATTTATATTTTAAATGCTTTAAAGTTGTATGAATTGTGATTGACTCTATGGAAGTATTCGTCAAAGTTTCGACGAGTGAAAAATCCCGGTTGAACCTTAGGAATAGATAAGATACAAATGTCATGACATTAGGGTCACTAAGATTATGTGTAAGACCATATCTGGGATATGGCATCGATATGAGACTTCGTGTAAGACCATATCTGGGATATGGCATCGATGTGAGACTTCATGTAAGACCATAGCTGGGCTATTGGCATCGATACGAGATTACATGTAAGACCATATCTGGGATATGGCATTGGTATGGTATTGTGTGTACTATATTCCTGAGTATCCTTTAGTATTCCAAATGGTTCAACGGGAAATTCAACGAGTATGTCAAAGATGAGAAAGCATGTGAATATGTTATGTGATGGTACAGGTATGTACATAAGACTCATGCCTAATGAGCTCAGTATATGATGAACAATTGGTAAGACTGTGATTGAATAAGTTATGCGTATGAAGCTTAAATGACATTTATGTTGATATGTGATATGTAATTCATATGATGAGCTATTGGTATATGACAATTATGTTGACATGTGTTATGTTGATATCAAATGACATTTATGTTCATATGACATTTATGAAGTTTAATGACATTTATATTGATATATGTTATGTTATTCATATGATGAGCTATAGGCAAGAATGTGATTGAATAAATTATACTCATGAATTTTAATGACATTCATGTGGAAATATGTTGTGTAATTCATATGATGAGCTGTTAGTAAGGTTGGGATTGAGTAAGTTGTGTTTGTGAATTTTTAATGACATTTATGTTAATATTTATTAAATTATTTGTATGTCAAGTGTATGAATAATGTCTTGTATTATTTGCATATGAACTTACTAAGCTCTATAGCTTACCCCATTCATTTCCCATGTCTTTTAGGGTTATTAAGCTAGCTCGGGTTGGAGATCGCCGGAGATTCTATCACACTATCAAGCTATCATTTTGGGTATAAGTGAATTCAAGTATTTTAAGTCTATGGCATGTATAGAGATGATTGCTGTGAAGTCAGAGTTTTAAAATTTATAAAGAGAATGATCGAACCTGGAAACTAACTATGACAACGATTGAGGCAAGTGCACCTATCGAACAGTAGTATAGTTTAGGCAAGACCGGATTGTCGAACCCAAAGGAACTAAAATTACTAATACTAACTTTCTTTTTATTATCTAGCCTAAATTAATTAACTAACTAAGAAGTCTAAGACAAAGAAGAATGAAATTGGGAGAATAACTTGGGAAAAACTCAGTTGATTAAGACGACACCCAAGGAAGAATCCACCTAGACTTCACTTGTTATCTAACTCTGAACCAGACGATGTATTCACTTGACTTGATCCGTAGGACTCCCTAACGTATATTAAACCCTCTCTCGAGGCGAATAACGTCAACCCTAGGTTAATTAACGGAAATATCTTTCTCGAATAATAACCCCCTAGAATAGCAGTAAATCGATCTATAGACATCCCATATCAGGTTTCACCCTAATCCGGCAAAATCTCGTCACCCTATCTCTAGGCGTGCGATCAACTCTACTTAATTATGCTAGATCTACTCTTAAGCAGGGACTTTTGCTCCACCACCTAAGCACATTCGACTTGAATTAATATCCGTAAAATATCAACACAAGAATTAAGCACACATAATTAAGAACAAATCAAGTATTTGTCATATAGTTCAGAAAACAATAACAAGATTTATCTAGGTTTCATCCCCCTCAGGTATCCGAGGGGTTTAGTTCATAATGATAAAAGAAAACATCTCAGAAGAAAAGATAAAACAAAACATAAGAAATCCCTAAAACCCCCTGAAAGAATTGAAGAGGAGATCCTCCGTCTTGAGTAGAATTCCGGCTTCTAGAGATGGATCAACTGGCTATCCCTTAGTGAATCCCCACAAATCTGCCTTCTCTGGCCTAGCAAGACGCCCCTAAACGATGGCTTAGGGCCTCCGTCGACTCCCCCTTTTAGGTCATACTTAGGGTGTATTTATAGGCTTTTGAAATAGGTTTCTTTGCCCCTAAGTATCCTTTCCCGAATGAAATTGCTCTTCTCTACGGCAGAGGCAAGGCCATGGCACACGCTCGTGTGAATCGTGGTCAGGCCGTGTTCGGACATCTAATGAGGACACGCCCGTGTAGATCGATATCAGACCGTGTTCTAGTATTTTGAGGAGGCACGGCCGTGTGGGATTTAGTCCAGGCCGTGTCGATTTTATGCTTTGGCCCATTTGTCCCGTTTTAAGCCCGTTTCTCGTTCTTTTTATCCTTGGGTGCTTTCCTGACTATATGACATGAAAAGAAAGGATTAAAAACACCTTTTTACATAAAATAAGGGATAATTCATCCAAAAGCATACTAAATGTGGGCCTAAAATATGTTACTTTTACGGTTTATCAAATACCCCCACACTTAAGCTTTTACTTGTCCTCAAGCAAAATTCTCAACTTACAATTAAAACGAACTTTCAATAATTCATAATTCCTACCAACAATGTCTCATCATAATTCATAGATAATTTATACATGGATAATTCAATTCAAAGAGTCCTAAGGATTCAAACAATCTAAGTCATAGATTTGTAGCTCGAAAATATAGGCATCTCCCCTTATCTAAATAATTACCTTTAATTCAAAACCGACAAGGATTGACATCCTTACTAGAGATTCACTCAAATCACTCAAAGTGTTTAAGGTTCAGGAAAAAGCGCTCAAAAGTCGAACATGAAAAGTTAATTCCATAGGCTTGCATGAAAATCAAATTTCCACCACTATATAATGATATGATACACAAATCAAAAGGTCTTTAACAGGGTTGTAACGGGGCTTGGGGTTAAGGTGTGGATATAGGCTGAATTAGAAGGGTTAGAATCGAGATCGATTTGATAAAATACCTAACTAGAAACAATAAACTGAATAATTACATAATGGATTGAAACTTTAAACTAATAATACGAGCTTCTTTTTCACTATTTAGAATTCAAATGTATAAGCTCACTTTATCACATAACTAATAATGAATAACGAATATATTTTTTTTTAAGAACAAATCATAAATACATAACAAAGGATAAATTACTGAAATAAAAACATAGTCAGATTATTAATCAAATCAAATCTCGATATAAGGGTAGTCAAAAGGAATGGTGATAACAAAAACAAAGGGTTTATGGGTTAATATTAGCGGTTATGTCAATAAAAAGGGTTGTTAGGTTAAAAGGGGTTCACTAGGGGTTAATTGTGAAGGTAGGCTTTTTAATGGAGTGAGTGGGTTAGAATCTAGGTGCCTTAATCATCTCTGTATATCAAATCATAGGTGTGGTCTCGACATGTATAATCGATGCAAGTTCTAGAATAACAAATCAATGTTGACATACTCATAATTAATAAAGTGAGCATGAAAAAGAATATATGCTCTATAAGGCTCAAAATCTCACAATAATTATGGGTATTTTGATGTCAACCTCGTAAATTTCAAACTTCAAAGTAATATTTAAACTCAGTTTGACAACCTAGAAAATTTTTAATTTCTGAAAAATAGACTTATCATGCTTGATTCTCTAGTATCTTAGAATTTAATTATCAATGCACAATTATCAATGACTTAATCTAAAACATATCAATAAAAATCATAAATCATTAGAAATTTCATCCTAATTAGTAATATGAGAAAATTACTTAAAAACAAGACTAAATTCAAGATTTTGAGAACAATGCAAAAAGTTTGGCATACATAAGATTTCACCCCCCCCCCACACTTAAGATGTACATTGCTCTCAATGTACAAAGTTTAGATAATATAAATGTAATGTTAAAATCATAAGATGGGGAGAGAAAGAATACTTCCTGAATTTTGGATGGATTCCTTGAGTCGGAGGTGACAGATTACTTATATATAGTAAATTACTCCTTGTGATTTATTCGTTATTTTAGAGTGTACAATTGAAACTGCGAAGTCATTAGTTAGATGTCTCGGGGGGGAATTAAATAAAGTTTGTTAGTAATACTCTAAGGTTAGATAGCCAATGCTAATATGAATAAAATAAAGGTATTAAGCATAAAGGCAAAAGAGTTTAAATTCGGACAAATAAAAATTTAAAACGCATGAATTAGAAATAAAGAAAATAAACATAAGGAAAATAGAAGGACTCAGAGGTCCTCATCGTCAGCTGGGGCCTGTGGTGATGGTGGTGTAGAAATATGGAAGTGGTGACAAATCTGCTGGAGGGTGGCCTCGATTCCGTCAAAGCGTTGAAATTGCTTGGTACAGTACTGTTCGAATCGATCATGGCATGCAGAAATGTCCGAGAATGAAGCTGCTGTATAGGAGGGCTGCTGGCTCGGTACTGGTGCCTCCTATGGTGGTGGGACATCAGTAGTAATGTCCTCAGGGTCCTCCTCATCCGTGGCTAATCGATCGAGAGAGGATCGGTCCCACGATGATATTTAATCATCCTCATGTGCAACATTGTCTGTATGCCTTGGGGTACCATCTGGCCAACCAGCGTGAGGGAGGAACTCTGGGCATTGGTGCTTAGGATACCGAAGTGTCGAGCTAACTGTGTGATATATGGGCCCATAGATATGACCCATTGCCAGTGCTGCTCTGTCTGATGTTGAATGGCACGGGTTAGGAAGTAGGCAAGGTCGATCACGTGCCCATTTGCCATACACCATAGAAAATAGGCGTCGTGTGTGTTAACGACGCTTGTGCTATCTCTCCTACCTATCAATGTATGTGCTAGGATAGCCTGTACGTACCATAAGGGTGGGAAGAGAGAAGTCGCCTTGGAGCGACTTGGGTCGTAAGTAGGGGAGGCAGAGACTATGTCGTATGTGGATATGGCGGTGGAGGTCTGAAAGATCATTTTCTTCCCCAAATTCGTTGTTATAAAGCCCCAATGTAGTCCCGAATTGTAGTACATTTAGTTCTCGTGCAATGCCTCCTAGTCAGAATTGGATCGTACCCGGGTCGTCGTGTTGGGACATTACTGTTTGGAGATGAAATGTCGAACAAAACTCTAGAGTGAGTTCTAAGTATGTAGGCTCTATGATGTTGAAGAACTGGTTCCAAGGGTCGGTGGTTAGTAAGGCCCGTACGTCATCGGCGAGTTGTATTTGTTCCAATGCGGTCCAGTTAATTCTTCTTCCGATGCCCAACGGTCGTGCTCGAAGTAGTTTGTAGCGATGCTCTTCAATTCCCGAAGGAAAGCATAAAAACGGGTGGCGCACTTCGGTGGAGGCACTTGTGGAAGATGCGCCGGGTGCCTTTCGTTTCTTGGAAGTGGTGGCTGTGGTTCGCTTTCCTCTTGATGTCGACATTGTACCAGGGGATGTGGTAGTGTGAATCGATGGCACACGGGCGGAGCACGGTGGTGCTGTGATTTTCTGGGGGTTCACGGCAGTGGCGAGGGCATGGGCTTCCTGCAGACGGTGGTGGCGAGGGCGTTGGTACGGTTTTTGTATAGGTTTTGGAGAGAGGGAAGGTTGATAGGTTTTGAGGGTTAAAATGTGGGTGATTTCGGGTATGGTGGCCGAATTTAGGGTAAAAGAGGCTGAGAAAATCGATTTAGGGTTGGTTTAGGGAAGATGAGCGGTTTAAGTTGCTTAAATAGGGGTGGGAGCACGGGCAAGGGACACGCTCGTGCTTGATTCTGTTCATCCCGTGCTTTTTGCGATTTTGAATTTTGGGCACGCCCGTGTGCAAGGCCGTATGGTCTAAAACCTGCGCTTTATTGAATTAATTAGTATGGGATTAAATGCTAAAAATTAAGAATCTAATGTTAGTGTGGTTAATGCTCAGGTTGCCTCCCGAGAAGCGCTCGTTGAAAGTCTTAAGCTAGACTTACCCTATTTTTATTTTTTTAAAAAAAGAAGGTTCACGGAGCTGAAGCTCCTCTCTCATATCCCTAAAATCTTCACCATTATAGATTTTGAGTCGGTGACCATTTACCTTGAATGTGCCTTGAGTGGGATGAGTTACCTCAATTGTGCCATAGGGAAAAATTGTTTTGATTATGAATGGACCTGACCATCTTGATTTCAGTTTCCCAGGGAACAGTTTAAGCCTTGAGTTGTATAGCAGGACCAAGTCCCCTACTTTAAATTGTCTCGATTTCTTTAGACGAGCATCATGGCTTCGCTTTGTTGCCTCATTGTATAATTTTGAATTCTCGTAGGCATCAGCTCTCTATTTGTCTAGCTCGTTCATCTGCATCATTCTCTTCTCACCTGCAGTTTTAATATCGTAATTCAAAAATTTTATAGCCCAGTAAGCTTTATGTTCTAACTCAAATGGTAGATGACAACTTTTCCTGTAGACAAGTTTGTACGGGGATGTTCCTAAAGGGGTTTTAAACGCTGTTCTATAGGCCCATAAAGCGTCGTCTACTTTTATTGCCCAATCTTTCCTATTGGATTCGACTGTTTTTTCTAAGATCTGCTTAAGTTCTCGGTTTGCTACTTCTACCTGCCCACTGGTTTGAGGGTGATATGGGGTAGCTATCCTATGGTGTATTACAAATTAGTACAAAAATTAGTACCCCTATCACTAATGATGACCCTAGGTGTTCCGAATCGAGAAAACAGTTTCTTAAGAAACTTAACTACTACCCTGGCATCATTGGTAGGTAAAGCTTCAACTTCCACCCATTTTGACATGTAGTCAACTGCTACTAGGATGTACTTATTTCCAAATGAGCTAGGGAATGGATCCATAAAATCAATACCCCATACATCAAATATTTCACAAGATAGCATATATGTTTGAGGCATTTCATCACGTTTAGAAACATTACCTGATCTTTGGCATTTATCACATGAAGCGACATACCTGTTGGCATCTTTGAACAGAGTGGGCCAATAAAAACCTGATTCGAGTATCTTATGTGTTGTCTTAATGCCACCAGTAGTGTCCTCCAAGGTCCCGAATGGCAATGTTGTAGGATTTTGCTTGCTTCATCTTTTTGTAACGCATCTTGAATTACCCGATCTGTACAAATGCGGAAAAGAAAGGGGTCCTCCCAGAAATAGTTCTTCACATCAGAAAAGAATCACCTTTTTTGATGATGTGTTAGCTTTTTCGATAAGACATTGGCCGCTAAATAATTCGCAATATCTGTAAACCATGGTACCTCGGAGCAGGTTATAGAAAAGAGTTGTTCCTCAGGGAATGAGTCGTTTATCTCACTTTCATCGAGCTCTTCAAGATATGGGTTCTCAAGTCTGGAGAGGTGATCTGCTGCAAGATTTTCAGCTCCTTTCTTATCCTGTATTTCCAGGTCAAATTCCTGTAAAATTAAAATCCATCTTATGAGTCGTGGTTTTGCATCAGGTTTAGTTAAAAGATAACGAAGAGCAGAGTGGTCAGTGTAAACGATAACTTTAGATAATACTAGATATTGTCTAAATTTATCAAACGCAAAGACCACAGCTAGTAATTCTTTTTCAGTAGTAGTATAATTTTCTTGTGCGGTTGTTAATGTCTTGCTGGCGCAATAAATCAGCTGGAAGTGCTTGTCTTTTCGCTGTCCTAAAACTGCACCTACTGCAAAATCACTTGCATCACACATTAGTTCAAAAGGGAGATTCCAATCAGAGGCAATTATAATTAGGGCGTTTATTAATTTCTCTTTAAGAATATTAAATGCATTTAAACATTCCTGATTAAAATTAAAAGTTACATCTTTTTCTAGTAATTTTGTTAGAGGCTTAGCTATTTTAGAAAAATCTTTAATGAATCTTCTATAAAATCCTGCATGTCCTAAAAAAATTCTAATAGCCTTAACTGAACTAGGAGGAGGTAATTTTTCTATGGTTTCGACATTTGCTTTATCTACCTCGATTCCTTTACTAGAAATTTTATGTCCTAATACAATTCCCTCTTGTACCATAAAGTGGCATTTTTCCCAATTTAAGACAAGATTTGTCTCCTCGCATCTCATTAGAACTCGTTTTAAGTTTTTAAGGTAAAGATGGAAAGAATTACCGAATACCGAGAAATCGTCCATAAATACCTTCATAATATCTTCCACAAGTTCGTCAAAGATTGCCAACATACAACGCTGAAAAGTAGCAGGAGCATTACATAATCCAAAAGGCATTCTACGATAAGCAAACGTACCATATGGACATGTGAATGTTGTCTTCTCTTGATCTTCAGGTGCTATTGGGATTTGGAAATAGCCAGAGAGTCCATCTAGGAAGCAATAGTACATATGCCCAGATAACCTTTCTAACATTTGATCAATGAAGGGCAAAAGAAAGTGATCTTTTCTAGTGGCATCGTTCAGTTTCCTGTAATCAATGCAGACTCTCCAACCTGTAACTGCTCTAGTGGGAATTAGTTCATTCTTTTCGTTGGCTACCACCGTCATGCCTCCTTTCTTTGGAACAACCTGCACAGGACTTACCCAATTCTTTATCGAAATAAGATAAATTATTCCAGATATCTAGAAGTTTAATTACCTCAGCTTTCACAACTTCTTTTACGTTGGGATTCAATCGTCTTTGAGGTTGCACACATGGCTTGTATTCCTCTTCCATTAAAATTTTGTGGGTGCAAAACGATGGGCTTATTCCCTTAATGTCAGAGATTTTCCAAGCTATGGCTCTTTTATGTTCTCTTAGTACCTGTATCAACTCCTCTTTTTCCTTGGGTTCCAATTCTGACGAGATAATGACTGGTAGCGTAGAATTATCCCCGAGGAATGCATATTCTAAGTGTTTCGGAAACTGTTTTAATTCTAATTTGGGCGGTTTATCAATAGAGGGTTTTTGTTTTAGTTCGTCATTGACCTCAATGCTCTCTTTTTCCGTTTGTCTAGATGAATATGTATTCAGATTCGGCTCATCAGCTTCATCTTCTTCCCCCTCTTCTTGAGTCAGGCACAGTTCCATCGTGTCATTATGTATAATTTCCTGTAATGAGTTTTGAATAATATGATCAGTAGTATCAACAAAATAACAGGAATCATCTTATTCTTTAGAATATCGCATGGCCTCATAAATCTGGAAAATAATTTCCTCATCGCCTATTCTTAATGCAAGTTTACCGTCACCTACATCAATAACAGCCCTAGTAGTAGCTAAAAAAGGGTGCCCTAGAATTAAGGGAACATTAATATCCTCATCCATGTCTAGCACAACAAAATCAACAGGGAAAATAAATTTATCAATTTTTACCAGAACATCCTCGATAACTCCTCTAGGATATTTAATTGATCTATCAGCTAATTGAATACTCATCCTAGTGGGTTTTGGTTCCCCTAGATCTAGTTGTTTAAACATTTTATAAGGCATTAAATTAATACTGGCATCTAGATCAACTAATGATTTCTTAATATTTAAACTACCAATTAAACAAGGAATAGTAAAACTCCCTGGGTCTTTTAATTTGGTAGGTAACTTGTTTTGGAGGATAGCTGAACATTCTTCATTAAGCTCCACAGTTGATACTTCTTCAAGCTTCCTTTTATTAAATCGAAGTTTTTTAAGAATTTTGCGTATGTCGGCATCTGTGAAATGGCTTCAACAAATGGTAAGTTAATATGTATTTGTTTAAAAAGTTCAAGAAATTTACCGTATTGGGCATCTAATCGGTCTTTCTTCAACTTTGCTGGGTAAGAGATTGATGGTTTACTTTCTTTGCGTACTGGAGTTATATCCTCATCTCCCTCATCCTTTGCTTTGTCATCTTCATTTGGTATTTCTTTTTTGGATCGACTAACTCCTTTCCACTTCTCAGTGTAACTGCCTTTACCTATTCTGTTCCTTTAGAAAGAATCTCTGATTGAATTTCAGAAACTATCTTAGTAAGTTGCCCAACTGCGTTAGTAAGTTGTCCTACTGTCTTAGAAACTTCCTCAACTGACTTAGTGACTTCCCTAACTTGGCTCTCAATCCCTTTGATCGATGCTTGTTGGGTCTTGAGGGTAGTTTCAGTGTCTTGGAGACGGTTTTCTGTGGATGCCATGAATCTTGTCAGCATCTCTTCAAGGTTCGGCTTCTTTTCCTGTGGATAGGGCTGATTTTGGAAATTTTGGGGAGGTTGTTGTTTTTGATTTCCTTGACCTCCCCACGAAAAATTTGGGTGGTTCCTCCAACCTGGGTTATAATTATTACTATATGGATTATTATTAGATCTGAAATTGTTACCTATATAGTTCATCTGTTCGCTTTCGGTGCTTGGTTGGTAGGGTAGGTACTCAGGATTCGCCACAGTTCCACTTGCGTCGCACTGCATTACTGGATGTACCTGCGAAGAACACAAATTATCAAGCTTTTTATTCATCATCTCTAACTGTGTTGATAGCATGGTTACTGCATCGATGTTGAAAACTCTGGCTGATTTTGTTGGTTTGGTCATTGTAACCTGCCAATGATAGTTATTCAGTGACATCTCTTCAATAAACTCGTAAGCTACTTCAGGAGTTTTATTGTTCAGGGTTCCACCGGCGGCTGAATTGATTAGTTGCCTCGTTGAGGGGTTTACACCGTTATAGAAAGTTTGGACTTGGAGCCACAAGGGTAAACCATGGTGCGGACACCTTCTCAAGAGATCCTTATATCTCTCCCATGCGTCATATAATGTCTCTAAATCCATCTGCACAAAAGAAGAAATATCATTCCGTAATTTGGCTGTTTTGGCCGATGGGAAATATTTTAATAAAAAATTTTCGGTCATTTGTTCCCATGTAGTGATTGACCCTCGTGGTAACGAGTTTAACCACTGTTTGGCTTTATTCCTTAATGAAAAGGGAAATAACCGAAGCCTTATGGCATCATCAGAAACGCCATTTTTTTTGAAGGTATCACAGAAATCTAAAAAATTAGCTATATGGGTATTCGGGTCTTCGTCCTGCAAACCATCAAATTGAACAAACCGTTGAATCATTTGTATAGTGTTAGGCTTTAATTCAAAATTATTAGCAGCTATAGCAGGCCTAACAATACTAGATTCGGCTCCTGTCAAATGAGGTTTAGCATAATCATACATAGTACGCGGAGCGTTATTTTCTGCCACATCTTATGGTGGAAGATTATTTTCATCCATCCCTTCAGTAGGATTGGGTCTGTCTTCTCGCTCTCCTTCTCGGTAATTTAGGGCTCGCCTAATTTCTCTGCAATTTCTACGAGCGGTAGCTTCAATATCACTTTCGTATTCTAAAGGTCCTCTCGGGTTCCTTCTAGTCACAAACTAGAGGTACCTGCTAGGGAAAGAAAGAAAAATTTAGCAAAATTAAAATTAAAACTAAAAATAAAAATAAATCGCGAAAAAAAAATAATGGCTAAAGTAATAAAAAAAGAGCTTTCTTAATCTTTTAGTTCCCCGGCAACGGCGCCAAAAACTTGATCGCTGTGAAGTCAGAGTTTTAAAATTTATAAAGAGAATGATCGAACCTGGAAACTAACTATGACAATGATTGAGGCAAGTGCACCTATCGAACAGTAGTATAGTTTAGGCAAGACCGGATTGTCGAACCCAAAGGAACTAAAAGTACTAATACTAACTTTCTTTTTATTATCTAGCCTAAATTAATTAATTAACTAAGAAGTCTAAGACAAAGAAGAATGATATTGGGAGAATAACTTGGGAAAAAATCAGTTGATTAAGACGACACCCAAGGAAGAATCCACCTAGACTTCACTTGTTATCTAACTCTGAACCAGACGATGTATTCACTTGACTTGATCCGTAGGACTCCCTAATGTATATTAAACCTTCTCTAGAGGTGAATAACGTCTAACCCTAGGTTAATTAACGAAAATCTCTTTCTCGAATAATAACCCCCTAGAATAGCAGTAAATCGATCTATGGACATCCCATATTAGGTTTCACCCTAATCCGGTAAAATCTCGTCACCCTATCTCTAGGCGTGCGATCAACTCCGCTTAATTATGCTAGATCTACTCTTAAGCAGGGACTTTTACTCCACCACCTAAGCACATTCAACTTGAATTAATATCCGCGAAATATCAACACAAGAATTAAGCACACATAATTAAGAACAAATCAAGTATTTATCATATAGTTCAGAAAACAATAACAAGATTCATCTAGGTTTCATCCCCCTCAGGTATCCGAGGGGTTTAGTTCATAATGATAAAAGAAAACATCTCAGAAGAAAAGATAAAACAAAATATAAGAAATCCCTAAAACCCCCTGAAGGAATTGAAGAGGAGATCCTCCGTCTTGAGTAGAATTCCGGCTTCTAGAGATGGATCAACTGGCTATCCCTTAGTGAATCCCCACAAATCAGCCTTCTCTAGCCTAGCAAGACACCCCTAAACGATGGCTTAGGGCCTCTGTCGACTCCCCCTTTTAGGTCATACTTAGGGTGTATTTATAAGCTTTTGAAATATGTTTCTTTGCCCCTAAGTATCCTTTCCCGAATGAAATTGCTCTTCTCCACGGTAGAGGCACGGCCATGGCACACGCCCGTGTGAATCTTGGTCAGGCCGTGTTCGGACTTCTAATGAGGACACGCCCGTGTAGATCAATATCAGGCCGTGTTCTAGTATTTTGAGGAGGCACGACCGTGTGAGATTTAGTCCAGGCCGTGTCGATTTCATGCTTTGGCCCATTTGTCCCGTTTTAAGCCCGTTTCTCGTTCTTTTTATCCTTGGGTGCTTTCCTGAGTATAAGACATGAAAAGAAAGGATTAAGAGCACATTTTTACATAAAATAAGGGATAATTCATCCAAAAGCATACTAAATGTGGGCCTAAAATATGTTACTTTTACGGTTTATCAAGAGACTTAGTCATTTGTTAAATATGTCATGGTGATTGTAGCCAATGTGTTGGCTTGTGATTATTAAATGCTTGTTTTGATAATTAGCCATGTAGATTGGTTTATTTGGGCTATCATGGTTGTAAGCCTAAGTATATATATATGTGTGTGTGTGTGTGTGTGTGTGTCTGTGTGTATGTGTGTGTGTGTATGTGTGTGTGTGTGTGTGTGTGTGTGTGTGTGTGTGTGCGCGCGCTAATGACTTTGATGATATGGTCATGTTATGCTTGGTAAATGATAGAAATGAGATTTAAGACAAGAATACGAAATCTTTGTATATGTGGAGAGTTTGATGTTCTAAGTATGATAAGTGATGGTATAAGAATGACATGTTATTATCTTGGTTGTGGTTATTTGGTTGCTCTCACATGCTTGATTTTGTGCCATGAGATGTTATGTAGATGTGTGCAAGTGAGGGTGGAAAAGTGGCTTAGTAAATAGCCTTTATTTTGTCCACACAGGTAGACACACGGGCGTGTGTCTAGGCCGTGTGTGACACATGGTCTACCCCACCGGCATGTGATCCAGCCGTGTGTCCCCTGCACCTTAATTGTTGTAAAATAGAATATCTAGAATTAAGCACACGGGTAGAGATGCGGGCGTGTGTCTCCGTCGTGTGTGCTACATGGCCTAGCACACGGGCATGTGGCACGGGCGTGTGGCACAAGTCAAAGAGCACCCCTAAATCGAACACGGCCTGTAGTACGGGCGTGTCTAAGGGTTACACGGTCGTGTCCCTTGGACCTCACGGGCGTGTGAGCCCTGTATCATGAGAAATTTTCTAAGTTTTATAAAAATTTCTAAAGTTTTCGGTTTAGTCCCGAACCGCTTCAATACATGTTTTGGGTCTCGTAGGCTCGTATAAAGGACTTTATAATTGAATATGGATGGTTTTAATTTGGACGCAAATTTTATGACTCGAAATTGTGTGTTTGTTTGTGTTTAAGTCTGGTAATGCCTCGTACCCTGTTTCGGCGTCGAATACGGGTAAGGGGTGTTACAAGAAGTTCCAACTTTTACTCTCAAATTTGACTTCTTCAAAAAAAAATTCCCTTTATTTTTATCAAGAATATTTTTTTTAATATTTATTTTTAATACTATAAAAATATTGGAGGGATTTGGGAGAACTATAGTATATATACAAAGGAAGAAATTATAAAGTCTTAAATTCCCCTGAATCTCTTAATAGCTTCGCCACCATTAGACATGAAGCCTAAGTGTCGTATCAGAAGTCACCCATTCCGTGTCCCGCCGTACATCCGAGTTATAATAGTATCATTGATGCGTGTATTCTTCAATGTCTAATGCTTGTCCTTCATAACTAAAACCAAGGGTAACATTGCTGTTGTTTCCTTGGATACTAAATATTTTGTAGCTTCAAGATCTTAAATGCTATCATATATGCAGCCTTTTGAATTGCCCTTTTGCATTTCCTTTGCTATAAACCCAAGTGGAACAGTGAGGAAACTGAAGCGCAAATCAACAAAATTTTCACTTGCTTCACAATACAAACCTTGTTCTTGGATTTACTCACCATGAGTTTCACAAACATCTTTACATCCTCATTCGCTGCTGTTGTTGCCGCCCCTTTTAGTCTTTCGGGGCTTATCCATTAGTTGCTAATCCCCTTAAGTTTTCTCATCGTAAAAATCTAATCTTCGACGACACTTGAGTCATTGATCCCAAGTTCAGAAAATAAAGAAAAATTTACCGCAGTTGATGAAGGTATTATATGCAAATCGTCACTTATCATCAGTAGAATCGGTCATTTGACAAACACTCCTCCATCTTGATCATCAGAACTTGGAATCTTTAGTTTTTTTCTCCTTCAACCATGTCCAATACATAGGCTTTCCACATCGACAAGTAGCTTATAACCTAAAATGGATTATCATCCATTGCCAGTTTCAGGTTCTTGAATCGAGCAGCAGCCCTATTTTGAGAGTCCAGCAACATGGTCTTGCCAGCTTCTGTTCGGAGATACCACGCGTTGAGAACCTTTACGTTGTTATATAAGTTATTCATGCAACCTATGTTAGTCGTCGGTCCTTAATTACGAGTGAGTCGTAATGTCAATAAACTAAAGAGAATGTCAACAAACATCTCATCAGATTCAACGAAAACAACTTTCAGTTCCAATTTTCTGATAGAATAACTCATCAAGCCATTAATATAAAGCTACATTAAATCGTTACAAGCACTGAACTAATTGTTAATCAATTAACAAATTAAAATAACCTACACATTTTACTTGATGGGACTCGAACCTGCGATCTTAAAAATTCCAAAGCCACATCCTTACCGTTACGAGTGACAGAATGAGCCAAGGCCTCATTGACTGAATATAATTTGCATTGAAACAAAATTTGAGTAACATGATCTTGTTGTTGTACATGGATGGAACTTTTAATTTGCTCTGTCAAAAGCAGAGTTCAAAACATTACTTTATGGTTTTGGATTTTCATGGCATAAAATCATTAATTAACTAACAAATTAAAATAATTTACACATTTTACTTGATGGGACTTGAACTTATGGCCTCAAAAATACCAAAACCATAACCTTACCATTGCGATTTTCATGGCAAGTTTTGATTTTTGAAAAGATACAATAACTTTATTGATTAAAATCTAGATCTTCTTCCTTAGACAAGTATTTGTACATTCACAATCAAACTATTTGACTTACCATTAGGCCTAATTTAGTAATGCTTTTTAAAAGTGCTTTTGGGCCAAAAAATACTTTTGAGCAAAAGTTAAAATTTCATACTTCTGTTTTTTTTCAAAAATTTCAAGTCTGCTACCCTAGCACGTCTCTGTCTGCTCTTTTAGTAAGCTTTTAGGTTTTGTTCCAAGGTCAATTTGTTTGGTTCAGCCGCCTATTTTTGAATTTTTTTTCCATAAGTTTCATAATTGTATTCCTTGTCAACGTTTTTTTCTTCTAGTATCTATAGAAGCCGAATTCGCAGATCTTACTCTAGATGAAGAAGAAGAAGCAGTTCTGCAGATACAAATAGATTCAAATTCGGTAAGGGAGGATGAAGCTTTTAATCTGGTAGGTTGATTTCTTACAGCAAGTATTATTCATTTTCCAGCAATGAAAAGTACCATGGCTAATTTATGGCATCCAGTTAAAGGGGTGCAAGTTTGTGATCTGGGGGAGAAAAGATTCTTGTTTCAATTTTTTCATGTTATGGATATGGAAAGAGTTTTAAAGGGGTCACCCTGGACTTTTAATAATCATTTGTTGTTACTGCATAGACAAAGTTAGACAAAGATGTGGATATCAGTCTGGTATTGATGTTGATTCTATGGGCTCGAGAGGTGGACTTAGCTTAGCATGGAGTGGGGATGATAACATAGCATTACAAAGCTTTTCTCATCGTCATATCGATGTAATTATTGAAGAAGATGGAGGGCAGAAGTGGAGATTAACAGGTTTTTATGGATCTTCGTACATAAATGATAGAGATGAAGCCTGGAATATGTTAAGAAGACTACGTAACCAGGGTGAGTATCCATGACTGGTTTGTGGCAATTTTAATGAAATACTATATGGTTTTGAGAAGAAAGGAGGCATACCTAGAGAAGAAAGAAAAATGGAAGAATTTCGACAAGTGTTAGATGATTGTCAGTTGGTAAATTTGGGTTACTCAGGGAACTGGTATACTTGGGAGAGAGGTAATCTACCGGAAACTAACATTCAAGAAAAGCTTGATAGAGGAGTTGGTACAGAGGAGTGGAGAGCATTATTCCCAGATTTTATAATTCAACATCTTCCATATTCTTTCTCAGATCACTGCCACTTCTTATAAATACAGATCATAAAGTTAGAAGGTAACGGGTAAAAAGTTTTATGTTCAAAGCTTGGTGGGTACTAGAAGATACTTTTTTTGAGGAAGTTAGAATGAGCTGGGGTGTTTCTATAGGAGATCTTCTGAACAAGCTGAAAATTCTAAAAGGGGATTTGTCGAGATGGATGAACCAGATTCGACGAAATAGAAAACTAAAAAAAGAGGTTCTAACTGCTAAATTGGCAACGCTACTTGAATCGGACAGAGATGATGAGAATCTGGCAGAAATTATTGATACAAAGATCCATCTGAATATGGAGATTGATAAGGATGAAAGCTACTGGGAGCAGAGGGCTAGAATAAATTGGCTGAAACTTGGTGATAGGAACACATCTTTTTTTCATAAGAAAGCGACACAAAGAAAGAAGCGAAATTTAATTCAAAAACTGTAATTTGATAATGGAAGGGAGACAAAGGAGAGTAAGGAAATGGAAGAGATTGCACGGTCATATTTTGTGAAGCTATTTTCTGTTGGAAGTCAATTTAATACTGATAGAATATTATCAGGAATTGAAGCATGCGTCTTGGAAGAAGATAGTTTTAAATTGAAGGCCAAATTCACAAAAGAGGAGATATAGACAGCGTTATCAGAAATGGGTCCTACAAAAGCCCCAGGGGAGGATGGATTACCAGCCATATTTTACCAAAAATGTTGGCCGATCATTGGGGAGGATGTCTCAAACTACTGCCTTCAACAGTTGAACAACGGTATAGACTTACGCTCGATTAATAAGATAAATATTGTGCTGTTACCGAAAGTTCTAAATCCTTCTAATATTTCTCAATTCAGCCCTATTAGTTTATGCAATGTGATTTACAAATTAATAGCTAAAGTTATAGCTAATCGGCTTCAAGTAGTGATCCATAAATGCATAGATCCAGCACAAAGTGCCTTTGTTCCAGGGAGGTTGATTACTGATAATGTGTTACTTGCTTATGAAATTCTGCACACTTTAAAAAATAAGAAGCGAGGAGAAAAGGGCTCATGGGCAAAGTGAAGTTAGATATGAGTAAGGCTTATGATAGGGTTGATTGGAATTTTGTGGAGAGAGTAATGAAAAAGATGGGATTTGATATAGGATGGGTTGACATGGTTTTAAAATGTGTATCTTCAGTTTCTTATTCTGTGATTTTCAATGGAATTGCTATTGAAAGTTTCCTTCCATTTAGAGGTCTTAGACAAGGGGATCCTTTAAGCCCGTTTTTATTCTTATTTTGTGGGGAATGACTCTCGAGTTTGATGAGGTTGGCGAAAGCAGGAAATATCCTTAAAGGGGTCAAAGCTAGTCGCAGTGGGCCAGCTATTCATCACTTACTGTTCGCAGATGACTGTATTCTGTTTGTAGAAGCTACAGAAATAGGTACGATTTCTTTGAAACAGATTTTGATGGAGTATGAGACTAATTCAGGTCAATGTGTCAATTACGATAAATCGACTGTTTTCTTTAGCACTAACACTCAAGAAAGGGAAAGGATGGCAGTTTCACAGGTTCTTGCTGTTAGGAGATCAAATGATATTGAAAGGTATCTGGGGCTCCCTAGTATGGTGGGAAGGAAGAAGCGTTCGTTTTTTCAAAACTTGAAAGATCGATTTAAGCAAAGAATTGACAACTGAAGTATTCGTTTTTTATCATAAGGGGGAAAAGAAGTCTTCATTAAAGCTGTTCTTCAAGCTATTCCTACTTTCTCGATGGCATGTTTTTTACTTCCTAAAACTCTTTGTACGAATTTGGAAGGAATAGTAGCTAAGTTCTGGTGGCAAAAAAGTCGAAATAGAAAAGGTACCCATTGGTGCGCTTGGAAAGATTTATGTCTTTTAAAGGAAGATAGTGGCCTTGGTTTTCGAAATCTTGCGAATTTTACTGTTGCGTTATTAGCAAAGCAGGGTTGGCGTCTTATTAATTATCCAGATTCATTATTAGCGCGAGTGTTAAAAGCAAAGTATTACCCTAACTCGAATTTTTCTGAAGCTCGGTTAGGAAATTTACCTTCACTTACCTAGAGACGTGTCTGGGCTGCGAGAGGGCTTCTTGATAAAGGAACGTGCTGGAGAGTCGGGAAGGGGGATAAAATTTCCATTTGGGATGATTTGTGGATTTCAGAAAAGGAGGCAGATAGAATTCCGAATCAAAACAGCAATGAAGATATTAAGTTAGTGTCGGATTTAATCGATGCCACTAGTAGAAGATGAAAAATAGAGATGATAAGAAATACCTTTGCAGGTGATATAATGGAGAAAATTTTGCAGGTCCCTCTTGCGAAATTTGCTCATGAAGATTTGCAAGTATGGTGTGGGGAATTGACAGGGGAATTCTCCGTTATGAGTGCCTATAAACTATTACAAGATTCTAGCCAGGATCCTAATAATTTTAATTTACAAACTGTGACAAAGAACTTCTACAGAAAACTTTGGAAACTGGATATCTGAAAAAAAATTCAGATTACAATATAGAGAATTTCTTGGAATATTTTCCCGTCCTTGGTGAACCTCAAGCTCAAGAGGGTTGTCACAGATGTTCAATGCCCCAGATGTCGCCAAGCGGAGGAAGATGGATGCCACATTTTTCAATAATGTCCTGCAACAATCGAGATTTGGAATCAGTTACAGTTAAACTGGGTGTTAAATCACAACGATCTAAGTATGTGGGACTGGCTTACATGGATTTTTGAGAAAGGGTGCAACGAACAGATTCGGTTATTCTGTTGCGGACTTTGGTTCATCTGATTCAGCAGAAATTCGTTACTATATGAAAAGAGTCCTTTAACAGGTGCAAAAATAGTAAGAAAGATTAATAGCTACGTTTCGGAACTGGACGCACTAAGACGAGGAAGCAGTATACCTCGGTTTGCTTGAAGATCTCTTCAAATACACAGTAGGGGTAGAGAAATGGTTCAGTTTGACGCGGCTTTTGACGGACAGTCACTCAAATCGGCTCTGCACGGTCTCATCGGTCCGAGACGAGAAGGGGGAGATCTTGGCTTCGAAGGCAGTCATCCACTCTAATATTGCAACCCCATTCACGGCGGAGGCATATGCAGGGTTGCAAGCAACAAAGTTAGGGGTCATGATGAATTTGAGCGAGTGATGATTATGGGAGACTCAAAACAAAGCTTATCAAGAAATGTCGAGCAAAAATATAGACAAATCGGTCATCTGAGCTATTATCGAGAGACATTCACGACCATTCAAGTAGATATCAAGAGATTGGGTTTACTTTTATTCCTAAATCAGAGAATCGTTATGCTCACACTATTGCGAAAGATGCATTAAGAAGAGATGAGAGTTATTACCTGGTGGGGGGTCTCCTCGATAACGTTCGTCAAGTGGTGGATCTTAATCGGCAAAATATTTAGAAAAGTTGGAAGAAGGACATGGAAGGGGACGAGAAGATGCGGTGGAACTTAATCGGCACAAACGAAAGAAGGCTGAAAGAGAGAGCTGGAAGGGGATGAGAATGAAATCGAAAAGGGCAGGAGAAGAAATGAAAAGGAGATTGAAGAAATGGGTGTTGTTCAAACCGGTAGCAGATATTAATTATTGCCTTGGGAAATTGCTATCTTTAATGCTGGGTCGACGGATTTGAAAGGTCGCTGAGCTGAGGAATCCAGCTGTTTCTGATTTGACTGGGTTTAAAATTGAATTTCAGTTTCTGCTTTAGTTAGATTTAGTCCCAGACGAATTTTTTTCTTTGTTTAGTTCTGTTAGGATTTTACTGGTTTTGTTAAATTTTGTTTCTTTCTCTGTTTTATGTTTGGGCTGAGGTTGTTTCATTGTTTCTCTTTTTATTAATAAAAATTCCAGTCAGATTTTATTCAAAAAAAAATGTTTTTCAAAACATTTTTTTATCTCAAAAACACTTTTGAAAATCTTAAATGCATCTATTTATCAATTTTTTATTATCTTAAAAGTGTTTTTGATCTCAAAAGTGCTTATTAGAACAATGCTAAATTAATGATAATAACATCATTAAGGGTTTATATGTAAAATTATACCTTTTTCCATGTTGATATATATTGATAAGAAAAGTATTTAAACTATCAATTTTGTTTTGGTTAAAATCAAAAGCCAAGAATAATCAATAAAAATATGCCCCGTAGCATATTTTTAGTAGATGTATTTATATAGTTATCTATTTAGCTTTGGAATAGATTTATTGTATTTTGTTATGTTTGTTCATTTCTTAATTGTGGTAGGTGTTTAAAAATTAGATAATTGAACTTAAATTTGAAAATTATTATCTATTTAATTTTTTATTTAATATTTACATTAAAATATTTATAGAAATTTAGGTGAGTAAAATAAGAAAGACTTAATTTTAGAATGATTAATGAGGTAGTTTACCAAAAATTTATGCAATAATTTAAATATTGAAACTAAACTCAGGTTCCAAAAACTTAGATAAAAAATGTTTTGATTTTAACTAAAGTTTATTTTTGGTGAATTACAACCTAAATAACAAACGCAACTAGTGTGACTTGAACTTAGACCATAACTGGGACAATGAACATTTTTAACCATTGATTTCTATTTGGTTCAAATAACATTAATAATTAATAATTTTAAAAATATTTAAAAAATATATAAAATTCGATTCTAGTTCAACTTTTATTTATTTTTAATTGAATTCAATTAATGTAACCCATCCGATGGACCAATTTGGTGTAGATAACATTGATTTTAGCATGAAAAAGTACCAAATTAACTGTGGTAGTAGAATTTATTTTCCTTTTAATTTGTGTATTTATTTTTTTTATTTTTATAAAAAATATATAAAACCTTAGTCGATATTCCCAGTCTTAGTTTTTTTCAGTCTTTCTTCGTCTCCCGCACGCTCTCTCCGCCGCTCTTCGCCATCTCCAATGTAAGATTCTTATCAGTGCCTTACACCTTTCGCGTTCTATTTACTCTACCTTATTACTATTATTCTCTTATTACTTTCTAAAAACCCCTAATTTGGGCTTGCTGGTGCGATTTCAGTTAGGGATTAACAGGGAGTTGAATCGAAATCTGATATAAATTTTAGGTATACCATCTTCTCTTCCCTTTCTAGCTGCTTATATGATTTGCAAAACTGAAAAGTGAGTGGGGAAATGTTTGCTTTTCTTTATATTGTGTTGGTTTTCATGCTGAATATTCCTTTCTGATTCACATAAGCAGGACTATCGTTTTCGATTGGCTTTTATTTATTTGGGTTATTATTTCTGTCAGATAAAACATTAATTAATGGCGAAGATTGGTGAAATTTGATTAATTTCTTTATCTATTCTGCTCACAGTTTGTAGATTTTGATTGTTTTAACTTGTCTTCTTAAGTACATTGTTTTTGTTAATAGCCACATTGTTGATTTTACTACTGCTGCTACTCTGCAAATGGTGATTTTTTTTAAATTTCTTTTTGTCTTCAAAGGCTAATTAAATTGATGCTAGTTGCGAATTGAAGACAAATTTCTTGGACAGAATGGGATTTGATAATGAGTGCATACTGAATATCCAATCTCTGGCCGGAGAATACTTCTGTCCTGTTTGTCGCTTACTTGTCTACCCAAATGAAGCATTACAATCGCAATGCACCCATCTTTACTGCAAACCATGTTTAACATATGTTGTCAGCACCACTCGAGCTTGTCCTTATGATGGTTACTTGGTAACAGAAGCGGATTCTAAGGTACGTCTCATACACTGGGCTGACTGATTCTTATTGTATTTTTAACATTATTGTTTTCTTCTCATTGACCGTTCCCTCTACTCCAAATTACAGCCGCTTGTTGAGTCAAATAAGGCACTTGCTGACACCATTGGGAAGATCAGTGTTCATTGCCTCTACCATAGGAGTGGCTGCACATGGCAGGGTTCGCTTTCTGAATGTACAGCTCATTGTTCTGGGTGTGTATTTGGCAATTCTCCCGTTGTATGTAATCGGTGTGGTGTTCAGATTGTGCATCGTCAAGTTCAAGAACATGCGCAAAATTGTCCTGTGAGTGCATTGAATCATTGTGTTGACGTTGGACTGTGTTTTATTTACATTTGTGGTAAGTTTGACTTTTATCAAACTTTTAACAACAGAGGGGGCAGCCTCAGGCACAGCAGGCTGAGGGCGGTCAGGAAATTTCAGCCTCAGGCACCACAGCAGCTGCTGATCAGACTCAGGTAGCTTCTCAGGCCCAGGCATCTCAAGCTACAACATCCAGTACACCTGTTCAGGGCCTCAATCCTCAGGCCAATCCAAATCCTCAGTCTCAAGCTGCCTCCCAGGTTGCTGTGGTTTCTTCAGAACAGTGGTCTCAACAACAGTCTCAGCAATACTACCAGCAGTATTCTGGATATGACCCATATTATCAACAATACTACCCATATCAACAGCAGACATTTCCACAGCAGCAACCTTTGCAGGTTAATGCATCACAAATGGCTGGACAGAATCCAATGTACCCCCAGACACAACCCCAACCCCAACCTCAACCACAGGCCCAGCCTCATTCACACTTATCTGTTCAGGTGCCTGTGGCTGCTCAACCTCAGAACCAAGCACAAGCCAACCAACAGCAGCAAACTCACCTTACGATGCCACCACACTCTCAAATTCCAGCACAAACTTACCCAACATCCCAGGGCCATTCCCAGCCTCAGGTTCAGCCACTTACTCAAGCTCAGCCTCATCCACAGGTCCAAACTATTCAACCTCAACTGCAACATGGGCTCATGCCTCAGTATCAGCAATATCATTCCCAGATTCAACTACCACAGCCCCTGCTTCATCCTGTTCCTCAAGCTCAACCTCATTCACAAGCTCAGCCACAGGCGCAGCAGCTGCAGCCTCTGCCCCCTCCCCCGCCCCAGCCCCTGCTGCAGCCACATCCTCAACCAAGCCAGCCCTTGAATCCAAATTTGTTGCCTCAGACACAGCACCCTGCAGCCCAGGCTGTGACAGGTCATCAGTCTTATTCACAATCACAGCCTCACCAGCAAATGCAGCTGGTAACACCACAAAATCCCATGCACATGCCCGCACAAGGTGGCCTTCATCCACAGCAACATCCTGCTGAAATGCAGAATTCATACCCTCAGCAACCTCCTCAGATGCGCCCGCCCCAATCTCATGCTCAAATTCCAAACCAACAACAGCCTGGTTTGTTGCCTTTACCTGGTCCTATGCTGCAACAAGCTCATCATCATTCTCTTCAACATCCGCTTTCAGTTCAAACGCAATCAGTTATGCAGCCTCCCACATCACTTATGTCTCAGCAATATATGCAGCAGCAACCTCTGTCAACCCAACCGATGGGCTTGGTTCAGCCTCAAATGCATCAGCAAGGTCCTTTTGTGCAGCAACAACAGTCATTGCAATCTCAATTACGCCCCCCAGGTCCCCCACAGTCCTTTCTGCAGCCTCCTCATGCCTATCCACAACCGCAGCAAAATGTTGCAGGATCGCATGCTGTGCAGCCCTATTCAACGCCTACTCTTACTGGGAGACCTATGACACCAAATCATGGACTACAATCACAGCCGTATCCACAGTCTGCACCTGGTATGGTGGTTAAACCTATGCAGCTTGGTGTGAACCAGCCATCTTCTTATCAGAATAATGTGCTTAGAACCAACAATCAATCTGGATTAAATTCACAGCCAATATCAGAGGTGCCGGGAGATCATGTTACTTTACATGTGGCTGAGCAAAAAGCAGATTTATCTTCCCAGGGATTTGCTAAGAAGGAAGATAATGAGTTGGATGTGGCATCTAGTCTTGGAGGTGATGTGGTCAAGACTAATTCTTCAAAATCCAATACTGATATGAAATCTATAGATGAAAAACCTGCTGGTGATGTCGGGGATAATAGTAGTGGGTTTGGTATATCTACTAAGGTGACACAAGAATCTAGACGGACAGATCTTGTATTGAATAGAGATACTTTTTCTAAGAATACGGTCAAGGGTGAGGCTATTGAGGACCAGAAAGATGTTGACAATGTTGAGCGAAAGGTCGAAGAAAACAAAATTAAGGATGGCCCTTTGCTGAAAACTCCCACGTTGCAGGAGGCTAAGCTTGGTGAAGAACAGAATGGGAAGATGCAGAGAGAGAGAATTCAACCTCAAGATCAAGGTACTGCTAAAGGTCCTACCGGAAATGAATTTACAGGTATCCCTCCATCTAGTCAGGTGCAGCCTGGCAGCTTTCCGCAGCAGCCCCTACAGATGCCTTATGGGTCTAATAGTAACCAACAAAAATCTGCTGCTTCTGCAATGTTACAAGCACCTCCACCAGGACTGCCTTCACATGCACAAGCACCAGGACTTCCTCCCAATCAAGTTAGGCCTCAGGGCCCTGGACAGACATTAGTTCCACCTGAAAATTTTGCTCCTTCCTTTGGCAGAGGACCTAGTTATGGCCCTCAAGGGCCTTATAATCAAGGTCCTGTTTCTGGTGCTCCTAGGATACCTCAAGGTGAAACTCTTGTACATCCACCATTTGGTCCCCCATCTCTTAACGCTTTTGACTCGCATGGTGCACCATCATATGGCCCTGAGGGTCATTTGGTTCAGCAGCGTCCTGCAAACATGTTGAATTTTGATCAGGGACAATTTGACGAAGATCTTAAACAATTTTCTAGGCCTTCTCATTTAGATACTGAGCCTGTTCCTAAATATGGGAGCTACTTTTCATCAACCAGATCTATTGATAGAGGTCCTCATGGTTTTGCTAAGGATGCAGGACCTTGGGCTCATGACAAGGAACCTCGCGGTCTGAATTTTGATCCTATGATTGGCTCTGGTCCTTCTCGATTCTTGCCACCATATCATCCTGATGATGCAGGAGAAAGACCAGTTGGTCTTCCTGAAGATACTCTAGGCAGACCAGATTTTCTTGGAACAGTTACTGGCTATGGTCGGCATCGTATGGATGGTTTTATCTCTAGAAGTCCAGGAAGAGAATACTCAGGTATTTCCTCACACAGATTTGGAGGATATCCTGGTGATGAGATAGATGGCAGGGAGCGCCGGTTCAATGATAGATTTTCAGGTTTTCCTGGGCATATACATAGGGGTGGGTTCGAGAGTTCTGACCACATTGCAGAGCATTTTGGTCCAGATATTCGACCTCCACACTTTAGAAGGGGTGAACATTTTGGTCATAATAACATGCCTGGTCAGTTGCGGATGGAAGGACCTATTGGCTTTGGTGATTTTTCTAGCCATGAACAAATGGGAGAATTTGATGGGCCTGGAAACTTCCGTCAACCACGACTTGGAGAGCCAGGATTTAGAAGCAGCTATTCGCTTCGAGAATTTCCTATTGATGGTGGAATCTATACAGTTAAGTGTTGGTTTTGTTCTAACTTTTGTCAGTTATGTTATACAAAAATACTGTTCATTCATCATGTTTCTCATTTTTCTGGTCAAATGTAATCTATGCATGCTTGGGAAGTGTATATCATTGAGTTCCGTATGTTTATTCTCTTGATCTATTTCTGACTGATGGTATTTTCAGGGTGATATGGATTCATTTGAAAATTTGAGAAAGAGAAAACCAGTGAGCATGGGTTGGTGCCGTATTTGTAAAGTGGACTGTGAAACAGTTGAAGGCTTGGACCTGCACTCACAAACAAGGGAGCACCAGAAGATGGCTATGGATATGGTTGCGATCATCAAACAAAATGTGAAGAAACAGAAACAGTAAGTTTTCTATTTTCATATTTTGCATGGTGGTATCTAAACCTTGATCTGCTCACATGTAAAAAATCTATTTATTTTTTATGTTGATTTGTTTTGTAGAACCTCCAGTGATCACTCCCTACGCAATGATTCAAACAAGTCGAGGAATGCAAAATTTGAAAGCCGCTCAAATAAGATTAAGTCTTGATATATGCTGTCCCATAGATTGTGGTTGTTCCCTTGCTGGCTTGGGATTGAGTTTGTCGGTTTGGTATTTGGCACTTAGTGATGTAGGTCAGTCACCCTTGCCTCTTTTCTACTTCTGGGTGGTTTATGCTGGTCCCGTCATTTCAGGTTGCTGCCATGTTAATGGAGATGGTTTTTGGAACTGAAGTTCAGTGGCAGTTAAGTTTGTTGTTTTTTTTTTTTTTTTTTATAATTTTCTAATATGATATCTTTTGCTTTTAGAACTTTCAGTATTTTGTGGCGACTGCAGCATTATCTAGTTAAAAATATTTTTGCTATATCAGGATGTTCTAAACTAGTGCTTCTTTTGTTGAGATGGTATATTTTAGTATGTATGTATCGATATTGTGTTTTCTTATCCATAGGTTTATTAGGTTGAACCAACGTAAATCCAATGTGTGCACTTTTGCTTGCATTCATTAATCAAGTGCTGGCTCAAGCTTTCTTTTTTTTTTTTTTCAATTTAATTTGTTTAGGTGTTTTAGGATTAGAGTCCTTTTCTGACAGTGGCATTCAACTGAACAATTTTTTCCTTCCTCATTGTTGAATTAATCATGCAACCTTAGCAACTTGTTTTTCTTCTATAACAAAAGGTTGTTGGCCAACATCTTTCCGTTGCCAGATGCCTTTGTTCTACCAACCATTGTTGCCACTTTCCTTCAAAAAGAGAGGGGTTGTTCTTAAATTGATGTAAACAAGTGTACATATTGTGGCTTATATGCTTTTTATAATTAATTTCTAGGTTGTATAGTTTTTAAAGTTGCATTTGAAATTTAGTTATATCTAAAAACATGCTTCTTATATTCTGTAATTCAAGTACACTTCAGATACTGTGATCTATCTAAATATTAGTGCTCAGTACTACTTTTAATAAAACAGTTTTGACTTTTGCATGATTTCTAATAATAATATATACAGGGGCATACACATTTATGTTTAAATATGTTATATTTAAAACTGGCCGCATTTACTCAGTTAAACATTTTTAATGCCAAAACAAATTAATGATGCAACTTGTTAAGGATTACGGATATCCTTAGTTCCTTGTCATATTTGTAGCTAGGATTGCTTAATGCGCTGTATTATGTTTCTAGGAAAATGTCTGTACTATAGATTGCTAAACCTATGGGCCCAAAGCATTTGATCTCTGTAATCTAGGTAAGCCTAGGATATAAATTCAACGTGAGGATCTATGCATGGTTTGACTAGTGGAAGTGATCATTAAAATGGAAAGAACATCAAAATGGGGCCTGCTTGGTCATTCAATTGAAATCCAGAAGCAGAAAAATTAGAACCATAAGCGGAAGATCAATGGCTTTTGTATTTGGTAGCTTTTATATGAACTTTTGAAGACTTAGGTTATGACAGATCTTCCATGGTAGAGGATAACCATTGTTGGTGTAAAGAATAAGCTTCTGGTCAAGACTATTGAACTGCTCCTAACTAGCAAGGGGTGAAATTTATCTCCATCCTGTGGTGGCTTGTTTCCAACCTCTTAATTCATGATAATATTATAGGTTCAATATCCTTGCCTTAAAGAATTTATATTTCTTCTAAGCGGAATTCAAGAAAATTTTTATCCAAGTTATTGCCATTTAAATGTTTTGTTTCACTAGTTTTAATACTAAAATAATTTCCTTTTGTTACCTTTTAATAGTTCCCGGTCCAATGCTTAACACTATCACAATTCTTTTAAACTTGATAGAATTGATTTTTATACTGGTGGAATTTCTTTTTTCTTTTTCTATAATAGATTTTTTCAATTCAACCTCCCTTTTTTCGGCGAAGCAGACAACATAATGGCTGAAAGTTCACTGGGAAGGTTTTGACACTCATCTTTTTTAGATGTGGTAAGATTGTGTTCAGCTTTGCGGTAAACTTTTGCTTTTGTAATTTCCCCCCCTTGAAATTAGTTAACTGTAAGGTATTATATACGTTGCCTTATATACACTGGTTTTGTTTTATATCTTCTGTTAAATTAAGCTTTTACATTTTTATGTCGAATGCTATTCGTCCGAAATTTATTGTTGTCCAAAATTTTAGAATTGAGAGGTTGGTAAAAATGTTAGTCTGACAGTAAGTGATCTCCTAAAATGTATTCTAGGAAGTCTTATGAATACTTGTATCAAGCTAGGTTGTTGACTACCTCTCTGTTTTTAGTTTAGGAGAGCCTCATCGCCTTGTGAAAGGGATAAAGCTTAGGCCAAAACTCCAAGTAGAGTTGCATGTTAGGATGTACTTGCTTGAGCCAAGGGTTATCCTGGGTTTGGCCTATGTTAGGATGGACAAGAAAATGCCTACTATCTTTCAGGTCAGATATGACTTCTTTTTGGAGTGTTATGTTTTGCTAGGATCCAGCTTTACCCACTTATGATGTTGAATTACATTCCTCAAAGAATAGTAAAGATTAGTGGTAGTCTTGTTATTTTAACTTCACTTTGGTGTTTCAATAATGGGATCCGGCAAGTTATGACTTAAATTTCCCAATTCCGGTGGTTGCATTGTCTTCCTTCCTGTTCTTGTAGTTTGTGTATGGTTCAGTCTGTTTTGACTTGAGCCTCATGCATATCTGATGTGGCATTGATCTAAAATTCTAATTAACCTTGATTAATTTTTTAACCATGTCTCATATGAAAACATCATTAGTTTATATGTTCAGTTAGTCATACTTGAGATATTCTGATTCCAAGTAAGTAGTCAAGTACAATTGGGCTCTTGATAAGTTTATCTTCCAATAATTCTAAATCACTCCCATTACTTTATGGTCTTCAACTCTGTAAGGGAATGTCAACTGTATCTACTCTGCTCTCTAAAATGAGACATGGTAAAGATTAAGTAATTGACAAAAACATAAATCTGAGACAGAAAAAATAACTATCAAGTAGAAGATGACCAATGTTGATTTGTTTCCTAAGGAATTACTTTATGGGTTTTAATCTTCAAGTTCACGTGAGCTCAAATCGCTGCAATTCTTAGTTTTGAATAATACTTTTTAAATCTGTATAATAATTCTAAATGATTCCCATTAATTTTATGATCTTCAGTTCTGTAAGGTGCAAAGTCTTTGATTGACTGTGTCTGCTCTGCTTTACAAAATGATACATGATGGAGTAGCAAAAGTGGAAAGTAATTAACTATAAACATAAATCTGAGACATACAACTAACTATCAAGTAATTGAAGATGTCCAGTTTTAATAATATGAAGTAATTAATGGTAAAGTGTTCTGTAAGTTACAAAAAACTTCAATTCTGTAAGGTGCCAAGTCTTTGATCTACTGTATCTGCTCTGTTCTATAAAATGAGACATGGTAAAGTATTAAGTGGAAAGTAATTAACAATAAACATAATCTGAGATGCCTAAATAACTATCAACTAGAAGATGACCGATGTTATTTGTTTCCCAATTAATTACTTTATGGGCTTTTTAACTTCAAGTTCACATCAGCTCAAAATGCTATAGTTCTTAGTTTGAAACCTTTATAGCACTTAATCATAGTGTACGATGTTTGTTGCCTATATAAATCTGTCCCGAGTGAAATTTCAACTTCTAACACTTTAGTGCCCAAATACTACCAATAATATTAAATCTATGGTGAAGAGGTTACCTTACTAATAATAGTAATTCTATGGCGAAGAGGTCACATAAATGATTATTGGTAGGAGTATAATTAAGCAATTGTTCCCCACCCCATTCTCTGATTTTAGATTTTTTTGAATTTTGATCATGAATCCTTTGTGAATTGCTTAATTCTTCCTAAGACTTCCATGTGCAAAATATGCACTTGTTTGAAGTTGCACCGCCTCTTTTCATTGTTGGATGGCGATTCTGAACTGCAAATCCTGCATCTTTCACTGTATATCTGACCAGGTGTGATTTTATTCTTGATCATTATGTGGTGAGTCTGCAACTCCATATAGTATTCCTTCTTTTGCTTGTTTGTTTTTCTACTTGATTTTAAGATCTTAAGTCTTTCTCCATTCATTGTTATTATATTAATTTTGCTTTTCTTGATGTGAGAGTAAAGCTCAAATTAGAAAGCCATATTAGGTAGTATAAAAGGCTAGACGAAGATCAGAATTTAACAATTTAGTCTTAGAGCAATGGAAGATCAGAATTTAACAATTTAATCTTAGTTAGAGCAATGGCTAATGATTATCCTTTTTTTTAATAACTCAAGATGTACAACAGGTTTGAGGCTTAGGGTTTCTTCATGGTAATACATAGAAAGGCTTTAGGTTCTTGATACACTCAATCTGAAATTATAATAATAAACTAAAGGGAGAAGAGAAATATCAGAGAAGAGAAAAATAGAGGAAGAAGACAAGAGTGAGTTTTTTTTTTAATTTCTTCAGAATATCCTCTTTGTTTTTCTCTGTGCCTGACCTCAAATACTGACTCGTTAACCATTTTTGCTGGCTCAATAAAATATAACAAATAGTAAATAAAGTCTTGTAAAAGTAAATAGTAACTCCCTAAAACGACCCTGGTTAATCTTGCTCTTAATTGGAGCTGTAACAGTTCTACAGTTGACTTGGAGTTTGAGATTTAAGATTCAAAATTTTGGCTTGATTTGATGATTCCAGTTACTTGCAATTCTCGGAAATGGTGAACATACAGATATATTTTACAAATAAATGTAGGCTGATTGAAAAATGAAAAACTATTTTCATTTAGGGTTCGAATTATACTATAAGAAAAGCGTGGTGTGTGGCTGTATTTTGCAAGAGTAGAGAGCATCATGGGTGCTGTTCCTTTGTGAATGCTGTGGTATCAGAACCTTGAGAAGGATAGAAAGGAAGCTGAAGAGTTAAAAAACAATGATAGGTTCAACATTCCATTCAGTAATAAAATCTCCTTCAACATATTACTACCAAGTTCGAAAATACATGGAAGTATCAACAGGTAGACACATTTTTTTATCATAATTGGACTAGGAATTCTAAGTTCTTTAGATTTAGAAGTAAACCTTCTATTATTTAAAATTAGGACCGGTTCATAACTCCTAATAGAGTTACTCTGTAAAAAATCCAATGAGTAACATAAACAAGGCTCAGCCTAGATAAATAGTGAGTTAGTAAAAATGACTGCAGAATAAAACTCAAATAAATGCTTGCATTTACATGTAGTGCTACTTGGCCGGATCAGGAGAAGATAGTTGCATGAAAAAAAGGAAATAAATTAGACAGAACAAGCATGCATGGATTCAACCCTCTATTTAAGATAATGATATATAGGAAACTTAAATAATCTTGTGAAGTTTTTAGTTGGATGCTAAAAATAGTGAGTCACTTATCTAGTGTGCATTGTTGCAAACTAGAGTCGTATTTGTAGGCATAAGAATGGACTCAAGTGTGGGGCAAAGATATTGAAGTGTTGATTGACTACTAATTACGCTTTTTTAAGTATTGTTGGCATGTTGTGTGTTGAGTATAGGAAATTATGGAAGCTGATTCTTGAGCTGAGGTGCTCCTTTGTTATATATTTGGGGAAAAGCTTAAGGTTGTTTATTTTAGGTGGGTGGTTGTGATTTCCCTTCATTTCTTTCACTTCCTGGAGCAATGGATCCTTGTGAAGGGAAAAGAATAAACAGTGTGTCAATTTCATTCGGTAGATGAAGTCTGTAATAAAAAGAAAAATTCTTTTTTTGACTATGTTGATGAAGGGTTAGAAGATTTAGTGCTACACTTTTTTCTTTTTTTTGTTCTATAAAAACTTTATTGATCTATAAAAATTATAAAAACAGTTTTTCAATTGTTATCTGTTCCCTTTTTTTTTTTGTTCAAAAATTTATAATCTGTTTACTAAGTGTATTGTAAGTTGCCAAATAGAAGCATTTCTCCTATAATTATTTATTACAATAATGTAACTATGTAATCGTTGTACATATTTATATGATTCATCGTCAGTTAAAAAATAAAATAAACTACATCATTAGTCACTAAATCTGAATTATGAGTAAGTTTTCATTTTGATTATTTAATTAAAAAAGGTTACAATTTGATCTTTAGAACTTTTCAAAAATGATTTCTTTGTCATCTGATTATTAAGACACTTTTTTCATTGGTATTATAACAATTTAGTCTTTAATTTTATGCTCTTTTTTTTTTTGTTAATTTGACCCTGGTTATATATAAAATGATAAATATTGGAATATATAAACTTGATAATTTATACTTGGTACTCAAATTTGTTTTTGAACCTAGTTGGTACTTAAATATGGAAATCATAAGCCAACTTGTGGCTACTTGACTAATACCGTTAAAATAAGCTGGTGTGGCATTAATGACCAATAGTGCCACATCAACGTATTTTAACGGTGTTAGTCAGATACTAAGAAAGTATTAAGTGGTTTACAATTTATAAGCTTAGGTGCCAATTAGGCCTAAAATAAGTTTCAAAATTTATAATTTGGATACATTCAAAACTTCTTGCCATAACATGTTTTAGTGTTTCGATCATTTCTCGAGCTCCAAGATTCCATTTCAAGTGTACATCGTCGGAAATGAAATTTGAAGATCTATTCAAATATTGGAACACCAATTCTAAAATGCATGAGGAGAAATTTAAAATAAAGAGAAAAATTACAAGTTTTACATTGGTGGATAGTTTTGATGATTTTCATGTTTGGGTCATATCTCCTAACATATTTGGAGTTTGGGTTTGAAATTTTTACAATGAATATACAATGTGCAGATTTTCAATTAACTTTCTTGAACTTTTCTCATTGTGAATTGTTAATTAGGACAATAAGTCATCAAATAATATGTTAGAAATGATTTTGAAAGATGACAAAGAAGTAGGCCTAGCAATTTATTACTAGCAAGTCCTTTGCATTGTCATTTTCCTCTTTTCAAATCTTTATAAATAGCCTTTAACTTCAAAATAGGAGACATCTTGGAGTTGAGATCAAGATTGTTTTCTTGTTAGTATTTGATTGTTTCTATATTCTTGTAAAATCTCAACTTTTTTTATATCTAATATGTTTTTTCATACAAGTTTAGTTGTTTAATTTTGTTATGCTATTGTAAAACTCTTGACAAATATTAAGGTAAATTTTATACTCATCATATAATTAATTATCAATCACTTGTCATAATCATACTTGTAAAGTAAGATTTTTTTTTATTTGTTATAGACAATGGATGGTACAATGAATGCTTGGATAAATTAACTTTGATTTGTTGTAGATATATAAAAATTGACACAATAAAAATTTGAATTTTTTTTATAAGTTTTGAAGTTATCATGTGATTATAATACCATATGTTATATTTTTTTATTGAACTTAAAAAGTTGAACTTTCATATTGCACTATCATTTGCTTATGGATCCATTTGTTAAACTCTTGGACTTATTGAACAATCATATTAGACACTTTTTTTATGGACATACTTTTGCTTATGAATTTGTATGTTTAATTATTCGACGTAAATTGCTAGATTATCTTATTGAAACCTCCATTTTGTGTGGATTTTAATTGAGTAATAATTTACATGTAATTTAAATTCTAATTGTTTTTAAATGTGTGATTATCATAATTTTTATTAAATTATATATTTTTTAAAATGTATAATCATTACAATTTCTATTTTATTTTAATTTTTAAGTAATAATTCTAAATTATATATTATAATTATTTTCAGAAGAGAATTTAATAATATGATCGGAAATAAATGGTATTCTCGTCAGTTCAAAAGTTTATCCAAACTTGTGCTTATATATTGTAATGACCCGAAATTCAATGGTGTCGGAAAATACAGTTTTGGAATCTCACTTTAAAAAACCGAGTTCATAAATATTAAATAAAAATATTTATAGAGTTATTATAAAAATATATTGAATTTTGGGTAGGTAGTTTAACCGAAAAAAATAGTTAATTAAAACTTAGGGATTAAATTGTAAAAGTTAAATCGCTATAGAGTTTTAATTAGGAAAAGACTTGAAGGCTTAGATAACAATTATTCAAGGCGCTTAAATGGTTAATAATCCAATTTTTTCATATTGGTAGTGGGATATGATGATAATTCCCGTTATGTATAATTTATAATAAAATTAAGTTTAAATATGTCTTATTAATTAGTCAATTGTACTTAGTTAAATTAATTAATTATTAAGCTTAATATATATAATAACCAGTGGAAGGAGAGAGGATTCATTCATCTTCTCCAATCGATTCCTGTTAAAGTAAAACAAGAAATGTTTTTTGGGTTATCAAGCATTCGGCCACCAAAAATTTCAAATGTAATTAAACTAATTTCATGTAATTTTTATGGATTTATGATTATGGGAGCTTGATTTAGTTAGCCTATGTATCAATTTGATCAATTGTTGAAATTTTAGAAAGTTTTCATTGTTGATTTATTGATGAATTAGGCTTGAACTTAATAGATATTAAGCTTAGATTATGAAAAGGACTAAATTCCAAAGTTAATTAAGATTAATTGTTAACTTTGTTACATTAAGGATTATTGAATAAATATAAAATATGTCATGAAATTATGTTAGAAATATAAAAATAAGGTCCCTAATGAGAATATTTGAAGTCAGATTTCAATCCGAAGATAGGAATTGAGAGATATGTTTGTCTTGGGTTTAGAGACTAAATTGAATAAAATAAAAAATTTGTGGCTTTGTATTTGGATATGGATTGAATGAGATATGATATTTTCTTATTATTTAATTATCGATCGTAACGAATTACGACTCCTGACCGTCGAGAGGGAAAGGAAAACCAAGAGTCGTCGACAAGTGACGTGAGATTTTTGGTTTGTACTTTTATGATTCAGGATATATTTAATTGCTTGCATATACTTGTTAATTGTATGATCGAACATTGAGGTGAGTATATAATAATGATCATATGAATTGGTTTACTATGGTTAGTATTGATTGCCAGGATAAGGGACTGAATTGAATAAAATGGAAAGTATTATGATTTATTAGGAACATGATGCGTAATATGAGAATGGATTGAATATGTTATATAGTATGAGTTAATTGTGTGTTGACGATGAATTGGAATGAAATTGTGATATTGAATGTGAAATTATATATATGATACATGTATATATATATATATATATATGAATTGGATTGAATTGAAATGCGATAAAATAAGTTATTGTTGTGTGATAAATAAAGTTTACAGGGTACGGAAATGCAAATGTAACCAAATATAGCGTATGCCAGGTAAAAGTGAAAGGGATGAAAATGAAATATGTGTAATGAAATATATGCCCGTGTGAATTTAGTAAAAGCTTAGGATACGATTGGCATGTCAATAGGGTCATATGCGAGCTTGATCAGAAATTATTATAGATTATAACGAGATATACCATTTGTTATAGATTCTTGGGTAATATAATGAGATTTAGCCTTGTTCTAAATTCTCGAGTAATATAGTTAGATCTAGCCTAGTTGTAAATTATCAGGTAATATAACGAGATTCATCCTTTTTCGTGGATTATTGGGTAATATATGGCATAGGTTTAGCCCAGACGAGTAACCTGATATTTCAGCTCGAACGAGCAACTTAATTCACCTGTGTATCCGAGTTCGTTTTACTAGGGTTCATTTTGTGCATGTTTTAAGTTTACAAAAAATGTATGTTTTGAGGTTTTGAAATAATTGGCTTGAACAGGGATAAAAGTGGTACATTTTTGTACTACACGAGTTGGCACACGATCGTGTGACATACACGGGCTGGTAACATGGCCGTGTGATCACTGGAATGTAGGAGATTCCGAAACCACATAGTTCCCGTTTGTTACACAGTTTGGCCACACGGTCGTGTGTCACACACGGGTTTGTGACACAGCCATGTGGCTACTAGAAGAATTGATCGGTTTTAGTCTACATGACCACAATAAGTTACACAGCCTGGGTACACGACCGTGTGACCCCTAATTTGCAAAATTTCCAGTTTTTTGAAAAAGTTTCTAGTTTAGTCCTTATTTGTTCTCGTGTCAACTTAAGAGCTTTTGTTAACTCGTTTGAGACTCGATTTTGGTTGTATTTCACATTATTCATGGAATTATGACATGATTTGATGCTTAAATGAAATTAATTTCTATAAATGGTAAGTGTTTTATTTTGATATTTATGGTAATATTTTATAGCTGGGGCCCGACGACCGAACTTGACGATTGGGTTGAATTACGAGGTATTACAGATTAGTTTTAAATTATTATTAGAAGTATAATGATTTGTCTCTATGAATTGTATTGAAGCAAGAAGAAGAAGAAGTGTTGGTTTTGTCCACATAACTAGTTTATTATCAAAAATGTTAAGCTTGGTAACTTCAAGTTAAAAGTATATGGTAGATATATGCATATAGATATACACATTTATTTAGTTAGAATTGTTAATGTTAATATTATCTACTTAAATTATAGAAAAACCACCGAATGTTTTACTCAACATACAAATTGCTTTCGCCATGTGCAGGTTAGATCTAATTCGGGATTTCCATGCATCGACCACAACATCCGATCCATAATCTCGGCCTCAGTCATATTTGTTAGTTTTCAACACTATTTATATTTGACATATACCTAATAGGTTAGTTTTGTAGTAGTTGAATGATACTATAATCAAATGTTATAACTTATACTCTAGTAGTAATATATATATGGTGAATTTGTTGTACGCGATTAGGTGCATATATAAATGAAATATGGATCTACTTTAGTGTGAATAAGGAATGAATATTTGTTGATAATTATCATATCAATTGTATAAATTTAATTGTGAATTGATTGTAGTTGCTCCAACAATAAATGTGACACACTATTGCTCGGTGATAGAGTATAGCTCAGGCAGTTGTTAGTTTGTTACAATCATGTAGTGATCGATCAAGCGATTACATAATGTCATAGCAACAGCTTACTATATTCATTCTATAAATACTGTATGTACAACGATCAGAAGGTAGACTAGATTCATCAAATAGAAACAAAGTTTTTCAATTCCTTTCAATTCAATTCAGTATTCTTTAGTTTAGTTCAAGTGACTATACCTCTCTTCATGGTATCAGTCGCCACTGATCCTAAGCCATGACCACCGTACATTCTGCTGATTCCGCCTTTGTTGAGCCACATGGCTCTCCCTTCACCGGTGACAGAATCATCACTTCTTTTCCTAGGCATGATATCGTCAAACTCGACAAAAATAATTTCATTCAATGGCAAAAACAAGTGAAGCTTATTGTTATCGGTTATGACTTGGCTGGGTTCTTGGATGGCTCAGTCACAGCTCCTGCTCGATTTGTTCAAGCGTCTGATAGAGGACTTGTGTCCAATCCAGCCGCCTCGGCTTTCACGCAGCAAGATAATCTTCTGACTTCCTGGCTACTGTCCACCATCGCACCTTCGTTTCTTTCATCCTTTGTTGATGTTCAGTCGGCCTTTGACGTGTGGACAACGGCGAACACTTTGTTCGCGATAAATACTGGTGTGAAGTAGTCTCGGTTGCGCCACGAACTCTATTCTTTGCGGAAAGGTACGCTCTCTGTTACTAATTTTGTTGCGAAACTAAAAGCGATATGTGCTCTTTTAGAAGCGTCTGGATCGCACATCTCTGAGGCCGAGAGGACGGAGATCTTACTTGCGGGGCTTCCTAACGAGTTTGATGCCGTGGTGTCATCCGCCTCTCTTTCTTCATCTTCCTTGCTGTTTCAACGTATCATAGATGCACTTCTTGAATGTAAACGCCATCAAGAACGTGCTATTCATGAAGTTCTTCTTGCGGCAAACATGGTGGAGAGCTCTCCTTTGCAGACGACGGACGAACCTTCTCGTGGCGGCCGGACATTTTCGCGAGGCCGAGGGAGGAGTTTTTGACAGCGATTTTAATGCCAGATTTGTGCCCGGTATGGTCACGTCGCTCAGCGCTGTTATTACTGGTATCATTGCGATGACGCGGCACCGGTGGTGGTTCTACCGTCCACGCCTGATGGCCCGATCTCAGTTCCTTCGAATGGCCTGCGTCCTCCTGCGGCAGGGGATGGTTGGTACTCACAAGCAAATAGACGACCTAGGTTTGATGCTGGTTAAAATTATTATAGTGGTCAAAATGTTGGTGCTAATGGTCAAAATTATTATGGTGGTCAAAATTATTATGCTGTGGGACCACATGGTGTGTCAAATTATCCTTTTGTCAGGTTGAATGCTGGACAACACAATTGTGTTGCACGTGGGCCACATTATGCGTTTGGGCCGCATGGTCAACATGGGCTCTCTACTCAAATTTGTGATGCACCTAGGCCCCCCACTAATGGGCCACATGGTGTTGGGCCAATTCATGAATATAATAGTCCAAATGCTCCACCCTTACCTCATACACCTGTTACTAATAATGTTCAGATTAATTCTTCTCTTGGTGTAGGGTCGTGTGATGGTCACGTTGGTGGTGGTGTTGTTCCGTGGCATACCAAACCACGTGCTCGTGTTTACTCTAGATTTGATCCCTGTATTGGACTGCCATGATTAGACGATCTTCACCCGTCAGATTACTGTGAGTCCTCTGACTCTAATGTCAATATTGTATATGTTGGTTCCCATGGTGATGGTACAAATTCTTATATTCCCGTGCCGATGGGCACCACGTCCTGGTATCTTGACTCGGAAGCCAGTAATCATGTGTGTTGGGATCTATCAGCTCTGCATCACGCAACCCCGTACTCATGTACTTCTAATCTATTAATGGGCGATGGCAATCCCACCTCGATTGCGTTAGTTGGTCATAGTTTTTTACCTACTGAATCTAAGTTGCTGCGCTTGTCTAACGTTTTGTGTGTTCTAAGCATCCGGAAGAATCTTTTATCGGTATCCCAATTTACAAATGATAATGCTGTATTTTTTAAATTTCACCCCACCTATTGTGTTATTAAGGACATCATGACCCGAAAAACTCTGCTGAAGGGCCACATTCGTGATGGACAGTATCATTTTCTCGTGCTCAGCATCTTGCATGCTTCGATCATTGAGCTCTTTCTCTCGGTTCTTCTGCAATCGAGGCTACATCCAAGGAGTGCAATGTTTTCTCTCTATGGCACAAGTGTTTGGGTCGCCCATCTTCTAGCGTTGTTCAATCTATTTTGAATAAATGTAGTGTTGCCTCCGATAAATACTGTTGTGAAACTGTGTGTACTGCATGTCAAAAAGGGAAGTCCCATAAATTATCTTTTCCTGTTTCTACTACAGAATATACTGATCCTTTTACTCTGGTTGTGTCTGATCTTTGGGGTCCTGCGTCTGTTCCGTGTGGCAATAACTGGTATTATATATTGTTTATTGATGTTTGCACCCGGTTCACATGGATATATCTGCTTTGACAGAAGTCTCAGGCTGTGAAGTGTTTTCTCTAGTTCCAGTAATTTGTTAGAACTCAGTTTGGGAAGACTATTAAACAATTCCAAAGTGATTGGGGGGGAGAATATCGAGCCTTCACATCAATTTTAGCCTCTCAAGGAATCATTCATTGACTGACGTGTCCACATACCTCTGAACAAAACGGAGTGGCTGAACGCAAACATCGACATATTGTTGACATGGGCATCACTCTTTTGGCTCAAGCAAATTTATCTATGGAGTACTGGGGATATGCATTTTGCTGTGCGGTTCATCTCATCAATCGCCTTCCCACTCCAGTGCTACGTGGACAAACTCCGTATAAGGCTCTCTACGGATGTGAACCTACTTACGATCATCTCCGAGTGTTCGGATGTTGTTGCTACCCATATTTACGGCCGTATGTGACACATAAGTTAGACTTTCGCTCTCAACCCTCTACCTTCTTGGGTTATAGTGCTCAACACAAGGGGTACCAGTGTCTTCTTCCGTCTGGCAAGATAGTTATCTCACGGCATATTGTGTTTGACGAGAATCGATTTCTTTCGTCAGAGTCTACTTCTAATGAGCAACTATTCGATTCTGGACAATATATTCCCACGTTCGTTCCGTTAGTTCGACACGTTTCTTCTCTGACTTTAGAGCCTTCTGCTGTTTAACCGTCTCTGTGCTCCATACCTACTCCTACTGCAGCAGCTCAATCTGATGTTGAGTCTGCCCGTGATCCACAAGGTTCCTCTATACCTGGTGTTGATAAATTCAGTTCTGTGGAAGTTCAAGAGTTCTCTTCTGACGGTCAAACTCGTCATGAGCCCATTGTCAATACTCACCCGATGGTGACTCGATCAAAGGCTGGCATTTTCAAACCCAAAAGCTATGACTGTTGAAGCTGTAGAACCTTTTTCGATTGAGGAGGCTTTTTCTTCCTCTAAATGGCGAGCAGCGGCTCAGGCTGAATATGATGCTCTGGTTCGTAACTCTACATGGCAACTTGGTTCTCGACCAGCTAATTACAAGGTCATCGGGTGTAAGTGGCTTTTCAAGATCAATAAAAACCCTGATGGTACTATAGCTCGAAGAAAAGCTTGGCTAGTTGCGAAAGGCTGTTCTCAGGTTCCTGGCTGTGATTTCAAGGAGACCTTCAGTCTGGTGGTTAAACCTGCCACTATTCGAGTTATTCTATCGATTGTCATTTTCAAAGGATGGTCCTTGAGGCAAGTTGATATGAACATTGCCTTTTTGAATGGGGATCTCGATACTGAAGTCTTTATGCATCAACCTCCGGGATATGAACAGTATGATTCAGAGGGAAAACCCTTTGTCTGTCATCTGCAGAAAGCCTTATATGGTCTACGTCAAGCTCCCAGTGCCTGGTTTGAGAAGCTACGACAGTTTCTGATCTCAGTTGGTTTTGTTGTCTCCAAATCTGATGCATCATTATTTGTTCGGGTAACATCAGATTCTATTCTTTATTTACTGGTGTATGCCGATGATATTATTATCACTGGCAGCATGTCCACAATGATTGACTGGTTTGTTCAGTTACTAAACAATGAGTTCTCACTCAAGGATATGGGTGATCTTCACTATTTCCTCGGGATAGAGGTGACTCGATCATCCGGTGGTCTACATCTCTGCCAGCGGAAATATATCCGAGATATTCTTGATCGCTGTTCAATGGCTACAGCAAAGAGTGTTCCTACACCGATGGTCAGCTCGTCTACCATGTTTAAGAATGATGGAGATCGTTTGGAGGATCCTACTGAGTACAGAAGTCTTGTGGGTGCCCTTCAATATGTTGTTCTGACCAAGCCCGATATTGCCTATGCCGTAAACTGGGTCTGCCAGTTCATGCACAACCCTACTACGGTGCATTTGGTGGCACTAAAACGTATTTTGCGGTATCTATGTGGCACTCTTAATTTTGGACTTGTTTTTCGTCAGTCTGATCGGTTGTCTTTGGTTGGGTATGCCGATGCCAACTGGGGCTTGGATTTTGACGATCGCCGATCTACGTCAGGTTACTGTGTTTATTTTGGGAAATCTCCAGTATCATGGTGCTCCAAGAAGTAGCAGGTGGTGTCTCGTTCCACCGTCGAAGCCGAGTATAGAAGCCTTGCGGCTGCCACTAGTGAGGTCACCTGGTTAATGTCATTGCTTCAAGAACTTCATGTTAAGTCTGATGACACTCCCAGTGTTTGGTGCGATAGTTCTAGTGTTGTTGCCGTCGCAGAAAATCTTGTTTTACACTCTAAGTTCAAGCATGTTGAGCTTGATCTTTTCTTTGTACGTGAGAAAGTCGCGGATGGTTCTTTGCAAGTTGGTGAGGTTCCCGCGTGTGATCAAGTGGCTGATGTCCTCACCAAGCCCCTGTCAATCAGTTTGTTTACTCGGTTTCGGCATCTTCTTCAAGTCTTACCTATTGAGAAGATGGGTGCATGATAGAGTATAGCTCAGGCAGTTGTTAGTTTGCTACAACTGTTAGTGATCAGTCAAGCAGTTACATAATGCTATTAGCAATAGCTTACTATATTCATTCTATAAATACTGTATGTACAACGATCAGAAGGTAGACTAGATTCATCAAATAAAAACAAAGTTTTTCAATTCCTTTCAATTCAATTCAGTATTCTTTAGTTTAGTTCAAGTGACTATACCTCTCTTCACTCGGACTTGACGATCAGGTCGAATATAAGATATTATATATCCGTTGAAAAATTTAAAAATGTATATAAAACTATTTTAATTTTACATTAATATAAATAGGAAACCACATATCAATTTTATCTAAATATTGTGCTAAAAAATCATCCAAAGATGTTCGATATTTATTTGATTGAAAGTTTCCAAAACTATATAAAAAAATCGATTTAAATTTTAACATATTTAATTAAATTTACTTTTTAGATGATTCAAATACTGAATTAAAAATTACTAAATAAGTTTTATTAGTACGAATTTCGGCTTACGTCTCGCTTTTGATTGATTATTTATTTGTGTCAAATTGTAATGTGAAAATTTAAAGGTTGAAATATACTTTAAATTCCTATGCGTTTCGTACATTTGAAATTCAGTCTAATTGTTACCATCGTAAAAATTCTTCAATTAAATTCATTTGCGTAACAATTTGAAATTAAAAAAAAAAAACTTAAAAGTCATGTGACAATAAAAATAGCATTTAAAATATTGATATAGATCTAAATAAAACATTCATTCGAACTTTTCATGATAATTCTTTTTGTAGGAAATAATGTTCTTAAAAAAATTAATGTCGGCATTTTGATTGAAATAGTTAACAATATTAATTATTTATACTAACTAATGATATCACAAAAGTAGATACAACAAATTAAGTTAAAAATTAAAATATATAGATTAAATCTCAAGTTTCAATATAGTATATATGTCAAAACTGAAATTGGACCACTGCATTATAATGTAAAAAAAAAAAAAAGCAAGGCAAACTCGAAAGAAATGAGAAGCCACCTGTTAGCCTCCAAGACTCTTAAGGCATTCAAATTATATATAATCATATAACGTTTTAATCGAAAAGTTAACTATATTAAGTATTTGGACTAATTAGTATCATTATAATAATATAAAGACCAATTTATGTTAAAAAATAAAGATTAAATATTAAATTTAGACTTAATAAAGGGGCCAAATTAAAATTTAATTATTATTTCTATAAGTTAAAAAAAAAAAAAAAAACCACCATGTCCACGGATCAACATATATAGTTGCTGGTATGTTTTGTAACTTAGGCTTCGTGTTAGGTTAATTATATTTATGGATCAAATTTTTGAGAAAATATTTGAAAGTCAAATTATGTTTCAAGTTCTTGTACTCTTCGTGTATTTGAATTTGAGTCATCGTACTTTTATTTTCAAAAATTTAATTCATTTACTTTTTGAATTTAAAAATAAAAATTCAGTTGTTAACACCATCAAAGATCTTATATTAAATTTGTTGGTGTGACATTTTGAAATTTAAAAAAAAAAATCACTTGATAGCTATGTAACAAAAAAATGATATTGCAATAAACTTTAATTTAACAGATAAATTTAACGGCGTTAATAATTCTTAAAAGTTACGTCAATATTTTAATCAAAATAAAGTATTTAAACTAACTAATGACATTATAAAAGTTGATGTACCAAATTATATAAAAAACTGAAATATAGAAATTAAATCTTAAATTTGAGCATAGTATAGAGACCAAAACTAAATTTTGACTAATGATAAATAATCTTAGAAAAAGCAAAAGGAGGTAGGTGTCAGATTCAAGAACTTAGTTTTTGTACTTTTTAAATTTAAAAATTTAAATCTAATTGTTAATACTATTAAAATTTATTGGTTTGTCATTTTAAAATTAAAAAAAAAACGCACACACGTCATAGCTATTAGAGCTGTGTAAGGGTCGAGCTACTTGCTTTAACCTAAAAGTCCGCTTGAATCATAGGAAAGCTTGAACAAGTAGAAAAAAACCCGAGAAATGGGTTCGAACAAAAGCATAAGCCCGTTTTTCTTTTTGGACCGGGCCTTGAATAAAGCTTTTTAAGCTTGAGGTTGACCCGGCCTGACCCGAATATCTATATATTTAAAAAAAAAAGTGTAATTATAAAAATTTAATATATAAAATCAACCAAATCAAAATATTATTTAACTCAAAGGCTAAACCCATCCTTAAAAAATAAAAACCCAAACCCAAATTCATCCTTACTTGTGTTGGATTTAATATACAAAACTTAATGTTTTATGTTAAGTTTTAATAGACCAATTTAGTATTGTTTCTAAGAAACATTTTTGAGACAAAAAATATTTTTGAGATAAAAACATTGTTGGAAAATATGAACATCACATATATAATAATAGTAATTATATGTTATTATTTACTATCATGATAGGTTAGCCCAAATTAAAAGTGATCTAATTTGGTTCGAATTTTATTGGGCTTTAATTATTAAATAAAGTATGGCTCAAATATGTGTATATATTCTAGTAATTGTGTTCTAATCAAATTCTAATTAATGATGGGCTAATTAGAAATTGATTAGAACTAATATGCCAATGTTATAAATATTAGGGTTATGGTCCCCAAATTATACAGAAGATATCTTTTCTAATATCGCATCATTAGGGAAGAGAGCAGATATTCTCTGAATTTCTTGTGTGCTAATTTGGAATATCAAATCCCCAAAATCCGGTAAAACTTCAAGGAATTCATGAATTCAGGTACGCTTCCGCATTTAGTTTTATTATTGATTTATTCTTGATGATTTGACATGATAGATCCTGGTTTATTAAGTTTTATTTCAGATTTATTTTACAAATCTAATAAGTGGTATCAAAGCTTTGTCATGTTGAATCATTGAGAATGAATTGATTCTTTATTATTTTTGGATTGATTCATTTTTCTTTTTAAATTTTATGGATTTAATATTTTAATTATATATTATGTTGAATATTTGAGATTCCTGATAAATTTTTGGGTTTTGATTCTTTAAATAAAATTTTAGGGTTTTATAAATATAATCTAGCTTCAGAGTTGCATATGCTATTCAAAAGATGAAGGTTTATTTATTTATTTGATAAAAACCGATTTGTGAGATTTCTTTATCTTCTTTTCACACAATTATTTTATAAAATTTGGTTAAAGTCATTATTAAATTAAAGTTAAAGACTTGCAACTTTTTGCAATTGAAGAATTCCAATTGGGTTGTATAATTGATTTTGAAAGTTAATTCACTTGATAATCGAATAAATGAATGTTGGTAAGATGTTTTTGTTTTTCCGCACTATTTGTTTTAAATTTTCTGTTTGTGGTTGAATATATATGGAATCATCATCTTTTGTCTTTATTCATAATGAATTATATTCACCATTATATACGAATAATTACTTTTGGTTTCTATTATAATTATTTTATATAAGTTTTAGTCCTTATGGAACTTAGACTAAAATTAAAATATTTGGATTTTTTTTTAATATGGTGGCTATGAATTTTCATAAGTAGTTGCGCATATAAAGACTTTTATATAATTTGGGATTCTTTTTATATTTAGTGGTTATGGATTTTTTTTAAGTATTTGTGCGTATAAAAGAAGTTTTATGATAATGTCTTTAGTCATGAATATAAATTTGAGTTTACATGAAATATGTAAGGCAAGCCAGTATTATTTTTATATTATTATAATTGTGTGTATATATTATGTGTGTATATATATTATATGCATATCAATGATTTTGATGATTAATGCATGATTATAGTTTGTGTGAATAGGTGTTTATAACTATTATTCAATAAGATATTTTTTATAGTTTAATTGGTGAAATTAAGTTTTGATAGATATCGTTGAAGTTGTTATTTTTTTTATTTTATTTTTTTGTTATGGTTATATATTCAATTTTATGGGTGTTTTGGTGCAAATTCATGTCAACTATATACATATTTAGATATTTTGTTTTTAAGTTTGGTTCTATAATCTTAGGTTTTGGCAACTTATGGTTCCAAATATTTGGTTAAATTATGATGATATGGTTTATTGTATGAATTGTAAGATATTCCAACTGTTATGATTTTGTTTTTTTGAAATTTATTGGCTTGAAAATATTTTTCAAGTATTCATGTGAATATCTGTTTAATCATAAATACAACTTTGGATTTACATGGTAAATTCAGGGTAAGTTTTTCTATTTGATTATGAATACATGTATATGCGTGAATTGATTTGGTGTTTTTATCCATGCCAAAATTATGAATACATGTGCTTTTTAATTATTTGGCTTTGAACCACTACATTATTTCTGTTTGGTTTTGATATATATGGTTTTGGAACAAAAAAAAAAGTCAAAAATTAAGGTTTTCAGTTTTTTTTATTGCATTATTAAGACAACCTTATTTCGGAATCTATAAAGCAATAAAAAAAATAGTTTTGACATTTGACTATTGGAGAATTTTTAAATTTGAATATTTGTATGTTTATATATATTTTAAAATAACTTAATTGAAGCAAAAAGTCACCAAAGTTTTTTTTTTGTATAAATTATTTTGTTTTAAAATATAAAAGGTTGTGTGCATGTAACTTAAGTTATGTTAATATTGATTGGCCCAAATGAAAGTTAATAATATTACATGTGCAACTATGGTAATAAACATGTGACAATTATTCGATTTTACATGTGAGTAATAAATTGACCCAAAGGAAGATTTATTGTTCAACATGTTCTTATTGTCAATGTTTGATTACTATACCAAGATATCACTTACAAGTTAATATTTTGTCTAAAAAATAAAATATTAATGGAGTGTCTGATATCTTGAGATGAGGTTTACCTTTATTCAAATTATTTTGATTTAAAATTGAAGTCTTATGTGAGGTTGTTTATGATTTATGATTTATTCAACTATTATTATATTTGTTAACATCATTGTATGTTGTTTTGGGATAAATATATATACTATTATCTTTTAATTTGATTGAAAGATGAAATTAAGAAAAATATTTAGAAACAAATAAATTCAGATTTTGGCTTTGGATTTTAATTAAGGATGTCTAATATTTTAAATAGATTAGTTGAAACAAAATGTTGCCAAAGTGACCTCTTTTGTGTAGATTAGTTTATTTAAAATATTAAGATGATTACATGTTTTTGTGATTCATGCGTTTATTAATTGACTCAAAGGTAAGTTAATATTTGGCAGAATTTCAACGACAACTGTGGTGATAAATGTGTGACAATTATAAGATATTTTATGTGAGCAATATGTTAGTCCAAAGATTAATTCATTGTTTGACATAATTTATTGTCAATGTTTAATTGCTACAACAGGAGTACCACTTACTGTTACTATTACTGTCCAAAGACTTGATATTAATGTTATGTTTGGTATATTGAGATGGGATTAGCCATTATCTTGAATTTATTGTTTACTTATGAATATTGATGTGGGCTTATTTTTTGTTCTATATTCAGCTAATTCATCTTCTACTGCCACAATATCTGCTAATATAAATTCTATACCCATGCTTAATGGGACTAATTTCAATGAATGGAAAAGGCACTTACTTATAGTGTTTGGTTGTATGAACATAGACATTGCACTAAGGGAAGAACAACCCGTACCTCTCACTGCGGAAAACACCCCTTACGTTAAAAGGAATTTTGAGAGGTGGGATCGTTCAAATTGCATGAGTCTAATGATCATGAAGTACAATATTTCAGAAGCCTTTAGGGGCAAAGAATCTAAAAAAGATTACTCAGGTCAAAGTTTCCTTGACGAAATTGAGAAACGTTTTGCTAAAAACGATAATGTTGAAATGACATCATTTCTGACTTCTTTGATGTCTATAAAGTATAAGGGTCAAGAAAATTCTGAGCGATCTAAGGGCTATAAATTTTATGATCCCATTATAAGGAATATTTCTGAGACGGGAACTGCAACATTTTTTGAGGATGTTGAGTTTGGAGGGAGAAATAAGGTTAGAGACACTGCTTTTGAGGAGGAATTGGATTCTAACTCAGTTCCTACTATCGCTTTTGATGATGTTTAGGTTCTCATACCTATTATTGATTAAGAAGTGAATCTAGAACCTCAATAAGACAATGTTGAACAACTCCATATTTAAGATGAGATAATTGTTCCAGAAGAACAAACTCAACAACCTCAAGAATGAATGTCATTAAAAAGGTCCACTAGAGAAATGATTATAATGGCTTTAGTGGAATATTTTGACATTAAGCTACATCAGATGAATATTAAGTTAATGGTTTCTCAATGGTAACATTGATCATACATTTATATGGAGCAATTAGAAAGCTTTGTGCCTAATGATGAAAATTTAATGGTTTGCAAAGAACTTCATCTATGGGCTTAAACAAACTTCTCGTCAATAATATTACAAATTTTACCAAATGATTATCTCATTCGGCTTAGAGATGAATTTTTATTGATAATCGTATATACCATAAGTTTAGTGGGAGTAAGGTTCTATATTTGGTTTTATATATTAATGACATACTGCTTGTCAATAATAAGTATTGTAACACCCTAAACCCGGCCTAGACGTTATGACCGAATCTGGCGATGTCACATGATAGTGCTTTAGAAAACATAGTTACGATGAAATCATTTTTCGTTATCCTATGCTACCTTCCAAATACGTGTCGTTTGTTTCAATCATTATCCATTTTCAAAACGTTGTCCATTTTTCAAAATTATTTATAGTTCGCGGAAGCATTTAAATCAGTTTGCGTAATCGTGGTGTTTTGGTAAAACATTTGTTTATTTAGAAAACTCGCGTCTTATCCTACTGCTAGTAGTTATAAATCAGAGTAAAAATCTCAAATTAAAATAAAAACACTTAAAGGCCATTTACAGTAAAACTTTTCCCGGATAAAATTAAAAACCATAAATAAAAATAAGAAAACCATGAAAGTCCAGAACCGTGGTCACCACCGAGTCCTCCGCTGCACCGACTCGTCTACTGCTGGGGATTACCTGAACAGATTAAATAGAATAGGGTGAGTTTTTGCAAACTCAGTGTGTAATCACCACAGAAAACATACACATAGTATAGTATCATAGAACAAACATAAATTCACAGTTCGGGTCTGAGCCCATTACAGAATCGGTGTGGACCTTAGCCCACTCAAATACAGAATCAAATATATTCTAGGGCCTTAGCCCATTTCAGACATAATATGTAGATCGAATGAATAGCGAATCCTACTCACCACCTCTCTACACACCAACTCCGTCCAACCCTACACACCATGTGGGGATAAAATCAACCCACCCATCCCTACACACCATGCTGTACCGAATGCGGCACATAGTCAGAAATTTACAGCTGAGCTGCCAGATAACATGCTTAAGAGCCTTTCAGATACTTCATCCAGTAAATCATTAACCCACCCCGATGCAATGCAACATACGCAGAATGTCATGCTATAATGCAGATAACAGTCCATACATTCAAATTAATTTACATGCTAAGTGTAACATGTTCAGTATAGATTTCACATAATCAAATCCCATAACTACGGGTCTAAGAACTGCCTACCGACCTTTCCTTAGGTTCACAGTTGACTTGGGCGACCCGTGCAACCTTTTAGAACATTTCATAAAAATGGGCTCATACGCCCATGTGGCCTGCCCGTGTGGGCCCACACGCCTGTGTGGCCCACACGGCCCAAATTGGTATTGGCCATGTGGATCACACGGCCTGGCCCAAACTTCACACGCCCGTGTGGTTTACCCGTGTGGGCCCACACGCTCATGTGGCCCACACAGCCCAATTGGTCGAGCCTGTGTCTCGCACACGGCCTCGCTTGACCATCACACGGCCGTGTCACCTGCACACGGCCTAGCTCGTCGATCATACGGTAGTGTCACCTGCACACGGCCTGGCTCGTCAATCATACGACCGTGTGGTGACTTACAGTCTCGCGCACGGCCTACTATACGGGCGACCACACGCCCGTGTGGCGTCGAGAGTGAGGTTTTCGGCATTCGCTGAAACCTCATTTTCTGCGTTTTCGGGTATACACCTGGTATTGTTTCGATGTTTAAGCAATCCCTAGCCTTCTGGAACTTAAAATAGTATACCAAAATCTCGAAATTAACAACTAAATTTCAATTCACCAAAACCAAATCGAGCCAAATGCAAACACTTACCGCAATCACACCCGTCTACTCGCACGAATCAACTCATCGGATAGAAAACTGCTTCACTACCGTCCCCTATGCACAAACAACAGGACTTAAGTCTTCAGAAACCAAAACTACAAGAACACCAACATCAACACTTACCGATAATGCACGAAAACAACAACCGAGGAGCAAGATGGATCGAAACGAAAATAAAAGGAAGGGGAAATCCAATTGAAATTTCGGCAGCAACAAATGGAAGATTGAATGGGAGAGAAAATGAAGAGTGAGAGGGACTGCCGAATTTTGCCAAATGAAACAACTGATCAGATACTGATAACTCCCCCTCCCATACTCCTTAATTTTCTCCTTCAACCACTCCACTATCAGCATTTAACTAAAACTCAAACTCCTACGCGACACTAGCAGCAAAATAATTCCCTCGCACACACAGGGATTCGAACTCCAGACCTCCAACAACCTCTACACTCCGCTTAGCCACTAGACCAGTAGGCCTATTCTGTTAATTACTTACACACTTTCACTTATAAGCCTACTAACCAGAGATAGGGCTTTATTCATAAAAATACCAAAATTTGCCCAAGTCAAGGCTTGAACCCAAGACTTTTCAGACACTCCCAGAACACTTAACCACTGAAGCAGGCAGATATTTGTGTCACAAAATTACAAAAGCCGAAATTAAAAAAAATCGGGGCGTTACAAGTATAGCCTCAATCAATACGCTAAGAATAATTTTGAGATTACAAAAAAATACATTAGATTTTTTACATTTTAATAGTAGAAAGTCTAATGTATGTTCAAGTTTGTATACATTGGAATATTGTGTACACTATTGGGATGTTAGGCAGATATTTTAAGCAGCTCTGGTTTGGACCATTGGATAGTATCCAAGAGGGTTATAAGGTATTTTCAGAGAACAAAAGATTACATGCTCACATATCGGAGGTCTAATCAGTTAGAGATCATCAGGTATATAGACTCTGATTTTGATGGAATATGGATACAAGATTTTGTCACTAAGGTGCAAATTGTGAAAACAAATTGCAGTCTTTTATTTCAATAGCAACAGGAGCACATCAAAGTAAAAACACATAGACTTTAAGTTCCTAGTTGTTAAAGTAAAAGTTCAGAGTGGTTAGGTGTTTATAAAGCATATTAGGACAAACTCCATGATTACGGATCCGCTTACTAAGGAACTACACCTAAGGTTTTATAAGAGCACATTGCTCATATGGGTGTAATGTCATTTAAAGGATATTTGGTTTTAGTGGGAGTTTGTATTTTTAAACGCTTTTATGTTATAGATACATTTTCAGTTATTTCAGTTTAAAGATATTAAGTTTATTTTCTGCAGAAATAAAGTTTATTTGGTTTATTTACACTCTGATTTTGGTAAGGTTTGATCTCACTAAGGAGGACCAGTTGGAAATAGACATGTTTAGATCATATTGCATGAAATTTTCATGCTACACATCCATACTTGATCTATGTCATTTGGCTGTGTTAATATACGTGATCATGGATGGATTTAGTTACGATATATGTAATGAAAGTCGCCTTGGTTCTATGTTAATATAATTAATGGACGTGATTGTTCAGAATACCTTTTAGATATGATAGTAAAATTTTGAGCTCATAAGGTTATATAATGACATGTAATTATAAAGTAATTAGTATATATATGTGTGGTCCAAGTGGGAGATTGTTGGAAAATATGGATATCACATATATAATAAGGGTAATTACATGTTATTATTTACTATCATGATAGGTTAGCCCAAATTAAAAGTGATCTAATTTGGTTAGAATTTTATTGGGCTTTAATTATTAAATAAAGTATGGGTCAAATATGTGTAGATACCCTAGTAATTGAGTTCTAATCAAATTCTAATTAATGACGGGCTAATTAGAAATTGATTAGAACTAATATGCCAAGATTATAAATATTAGGGTTATAAATATCTTTTCTAATATCCCATCATTAGGGAAGAGAGAAGATATTTTCTGAATTTCTTGTGTGCTAATTTGGAAGATCAAATCCCCAAAATCCGGTAAAACTTCAAGGAATTCATGGATTCAGGTACGCTTCCGCATTTAGTTTTATTCTTGATTTATTCATGATGATTTGACATGATAGATCCTGGTTTATTAAGTTTTATTTCAGATTTATTTTACAAATCTAACAAACATTACTAAACAAGATGCTTTTAAGCTTCTCAAAAGTGCTTTTGGAGAAAAAAATGCTTTATAAAAACACTTTTTTTAGCCAAAAGCAGCAACAAAAAAAATTAATTTTTACTCAAAAGTACTTTTAGACCAAAAAGTACTTTTGAAAAGTAATGTTAAACTAAGCCATAGTATTGAATTTAATGTGTTTATGGTATATATAGTTCAGATTCCTAAAGGATGCATATTAATTCAAAAGAAAATATAATTTATGTAGTATATTACTCTCACCTGAATAACACAAATTACCTTAATATGGAATAATGTTTTTACTAAGAAGAAAATTATTGACTAAACATACTCCAGCAGTAGTTCTAGTGGCAACAAAAACATCTTTATATTTGATGCAATTCTTTACTGCTATTCAAATTTTTTGTATTGTTTTTCTAATTTGGAATGTGAAATTCAATGAATTTGATGCGCAATTTTAGTTGAATTTTTAATTTTTTAAAATTTTTGGAATAACAGTATCTATAAATAATTATTTTTACATTTATTTGTGAATTATTAAAATAAATATTTAATCGTAAATTTGTACTTACATTTCAATTTGAAAAAAAAAATTCTAACTTTTAATTGAGTCTGATTAGGCTAGGCCCGAATTACCCTATTTTATATAGAGGTCAAGTTTGAACAAAATTTCAAGCTCATATTTCATGCTGGGCTGGATCTGGACAGAGACAATATTTATAACCCCTTGTTTAGGCCTGATCCGATTCATGAATTTATCTGATAGTCATGTAACAAAAAAATTGACATTACAATGGATTTGATTTTAATAAATAATTTCAAAAGCGTTAACAATTCTTAAAAGTTATGTCTTTATGTTGAGGTTAAATATTAATTTTAAATATGATATAAATATCAAAATTGTAAATTTACCATTGATATTTGATATATAATTAAAAAAAGGGACACTCTTAAGCTTAGATATAGATAATCATATAACTTTAGTAATTACATCTTTTGTAATTATAATGAATTTTAATTCATAATACGTTTTTGAGTGATAGAGTTTAATTATATAATAATTTTTTTATGTCGTGTTTAATAATATAATTTGTAATTATGCATCTACCTAATTTGAAGTTCTAAAAATATTATTATTATATATAAAAGTTATCAATCATACTTAAGAAAAAAAGTTTTTAAATAATAATAAAATTTAAAATCAAATCATTATATATAATACGTCAGTCAAAAAAATTTATTAGACAATACGACTATTAATAAAATTAATAATAAACATTATGTAATTTAATTAATTATTTAATAGGTCAAAGTGTATATAGAATTATCTCTCAATGATAATTTTTTTAGATTATTTAAATAAAATTAATTAAATAAAATATAATTATATTTTAAAAAATAAAATCTTATCATTATTGTATAAAAATAACTTATAATATTCAAATTATATAAAAATAATAAAATAATTAAATTAAATATAAATATTCTAATTTTCACCCACCCATAACTAGACCTACTTATGGACCAGGCCACCCGGCCCGACTCGAAGGCCCGCTCAAAAAGTGAAAGGGTTTGGGCAAAACTATTGGCCTGAAAAAAATGGGATTGGGGAAAAAAAAGACCCGTTTAAAAAACGGGTCAAGCCTCGGTAAGACATTTTTGGCTCGGGCCCGGCCCAACCCAAATTCACAAATGACAAAAAAATGATATTTTTTTGTTGTTTTAATGCTATTTTCTTGTTGTTTTCTCCTTATTTTGCTTCTATTTCACTATTATGTTATTACTATTTTATTGTTATTGTTTGGATATTGTATAACACTTATTTTATTGTTGATTTTGTTATTATTTTAGAGGCATTTGCTTGTTAAGTTGTGTCTACGTGAATGTTATTTAAATATACATAATTTTTAAAATTTATTTTTAATTTTTAAGGAAATATTTATTTTAATATTTTTAATATTTTTAATGTATTACATATATTTAAAATTATATAAAAAATAATACGAACGAATTGAGCTAAACCCAAATTTTAACATTTTTATCTGTGTTAGACTTAGACAAAAGTTCGGGTTGAACTGAACCCATATCTAACAGACCTAAATTTTTTTGTTAGACCCGGCCCGGCCAACAATGAGCACCTGTACCCATAACAATACAACGTAGTGGAATATTTTTCACACAATTATGATTTATGCGTTACATGCATGCCATCCCTGAAATAAAAGAAATAGAATTTCTAAATGGCGGATTAAATCGCATTGCTGTTGTTGAATTAATCTTTACGGTGAGTCCTGTCTAGTTTGTTTCTTTCAGTCTTTCTTCCTCTCTCTCTGCCGCTCTTCGTCTTCTACGAGGTAAGATTTTCGTCAACAGCCTTGCATCATCAGCGTTCATTTTACTATACCTTATTATCATTATTATTCTCTCACCCTAAAAAAACCCCCCTAATTTGTTAATAGGTTTGCCGGTGCGGTTTGATTTAGGGTTTAAGCGGAGACTTTAGGTATACGATCTTCTCTTCCCTTTCGAGCTACTGTTAAAAAGTTCAAAACTGACAAGTTAGCGGTAAAATGTTTGTTTTTTTTTCTTTGTATTATTTTGAAAATTACTCTCTCTGGTTCACTTAAGCATGAGTATCAATTTTGATTTCTTTTATTTGTTTGAGTTATTATTAGGTTCTATGAGATAAAACTTTAATCAGTGGCGAAGAATGATAAAATTTGATTAATTTTTAGGTGTTCTGCTCACTGTTTGTTGATTCTGATTGTTTATCTTGTCTTCTTAACTGCATTGATTTTGTTGATCGTCACATTGTTGGTTTTACTGATGCTTCTACTCTAGAAACGATGAATTTATTTATTTTTCATTTCTTTTTGTTTTCAGATGCTCATTGGGAGTTGAAGACAAATTTCTTGGACGGAATGGGATTTGATAATGAGTGCATATTGAACATCCAATCTCTGGCTGGAGAGTACTTCTGCCCTGTTTGTCGCCTGCTAGTCTACCCAAATGAAGCATTACAGTCGCAATGCACCCATCTTTACTGCAAACCGTGTTTAACCTACGTTGTCAGCACTACTCGAGCTTGTCCTTATGATGGTTATTTGGTAACAGAAGCTGATTCTATGGTACTGTGCTGACTGGTTCTGATTGATTCTTAAAATTATTATTTCCTTCTCATTGACCTTTCCCCTACCTCAAAATTACAGCCTCTTGTTGAGTCAAATCAGGCACTTGCGGAAACCATTGGGAAGATCACTGTTCATTGTCTATACCATAGGAGTGGCTGCACATGGCAGGGTCCGCTTTCTGAATGTACAGCTCATTGCTCTGGGTGTGTATTTGGCAATTCTCCTGTTGTATGTAATCGGTGTGGTGTTCAGATTGTGCATCGTCAAGTTCAAGAACATGCACAAAATTGCCCTGTGAGTATATTGAATCGATGTGTTGATGTTGGACCATGTTTTATGTAGCACTTAAGTTTGACTTTTATGCATATTTTTAATGACAGACGGTGCAGCCTCAGGCTCAGAAGGCTGAGGGTGGTCAGGAAATTTCAGCATCGGGCACTGCTGCTGCTGCTGATCATACTCAGGTTGCTTCTCAGGCCCAGGCATCTCAAACTACAACATCCAATACACCCGTACAGGACCTCAATCAGCAGGCTAATCCAAATCCTCAATCTCATGCCATCTCCCAGGTTGCTATGGTTACTTCAGAACAGTGGTCTCAACAGCAGCAACAACAGTTTCAGCAATACTACCAGCAGTATTCTGGATATGACCCGTATTATCAACAGTACTATCCATATCAGCAGCAGGCATTACCACAGCAGCAACCTTTGCAGGTTAATGCAAAACAAATGACTGGACACAATCCAGTGTACCTGCAGACACAACCCCTACCTCAACCAGAGGTTCAGTCGCAACCACAGGCCCAGCCTCATTCACACTTACCTGGTCAGGTTCCAGTGGCTGCTCAGCCGCAGAACCAGGCACAAACCAATGAACAGCAGCAACCTCAGCTTAAGATGCCACCACACTCTCAAATTCCAGCACAAACTTACCCAACAACCCAGGGCCATTCACAACCTCAGGTTCAACCACTTCCTCAAGCTCATCCTCATCAGCAATATGGGCACATACCTCAGTATCAGCAGCTTCATTCCCAGATGCAACTGCCACAGCCCCAGCTTCATCCTGCTTCTCAAGCTCAGCCACAGGCTCAGCAGCTTCAACCTCTTCCCCCTCCCCCTCCCCAGCCCCAGCTGCAGCGGCATCCTCAACCAAGCCAGCCCTTGAATCCAAATTTGTTGACTCAGACACAGCACCCTGCAGCCCAGGCAGTGACTGGTCATCAGTCTTATTCACAATCGCAGCCTCACCAGCAAATGCAGCTGGTAACCTCACAAAATCCCTTGCATATGCCTGCTCAAGGTGGCCTTCATCCACAGCAACATCCTGCTGAAAAGCAGAATTCGTACCCTCAGCAACCTCCTCAGATTCGCCCGCCCCAATCTCATGCTCCAATTCCAAACCAACAGCAGCCTGGTTTGTTGCCTTTACCTGGTCCTATGCTGCAACAAGCTCATCATCATTCGCTTCAGCATCCACATTCAGTTCAACCACAATCAGTTATGCAGCCTCCCGGATCAATTATGCCTCAGCAATATATGCAGCAGCAACCTCTGTCAACCCAACCAATGGGCTTGGTTCAGCCTCAAATGCATCAGCAAAGTCCTTTTGTGCAGCAACAACAGTCCTTGCAATCTCAAATACTCCCCCCTGGCCCCCCTTGGTCCTTCCAGCAGCCTCCTCATGCCTATCCCCAACCGCAGCAAAATGTTGCAGGATTGCATGCTGTGCAGCCCTATCAAACACCTAATCTTGCTGGGAGACCTTTGACACCAAATCATGGACTACAATCACAACCATATCCACTCTCTGCACCTGGGATGCTGGTTAAGCCTTTGCAGCTTGGTGTGAACCAGCTATCTTCTTATCAGAATAACATGCTTGGAACCAACAACCAGTCTGGGTTAACTTTGCAACCAATGTCAGAGGTGCCAGGAGATCATGGTACTTTAAATGTGGTTGAGCAAGAAGCAGATTTATCTTCCCAGGGAATTGCTAAGAAGGAAGCTAATGTGTTGGATGTGGCATCTAGTCTTGGAGCTAATATGGTCAACCCTAATACTTCAAAATACAATGCTGATTTGAAATCTATAGATGAAAAACCTGCCGGTGATGTTGGGGATAATACTAGTGGGTTCGATATATCTACTAAGCTAACACAAGAATCTAGGTGGACAGATCTTGTATTGTATAGAGATACTTTGTCTAAGAATATGGCCAAGGGTGAGGCTATTGAGGACCAGAAAGATGTTGTCAATGGTGAATGCAAAGTCGAAGAAAAGGCTAATCTTGGTGAAGAGCAGAATGGGGAGATGCTGAAAGAAAGAAAGAAATCTCAAGATGAAGGTACTGCTAAAGGTCCTGCAGGCAATGAATTTACAGGTATCCCTCCATGTAGTCAAGTGCAGCCTGGAAGCTTTCTGCAGCCTTCTCATTCAGTTCCAGTTGTTGACCAGGGAATACTCCAGCCCCTACAGATGCCTTATGGGTCTAAGAGTAACCAACAAAAACCTGCTGCTTCTGCAATATTACAAGCACATCCATCAGGACTGCCTTCGTATGCACAAGCACCAGGACTTCCTCCCGATCAAGTTAGACCTCAGGCTGGACAGACTTCAGTTCCACCTGAAAATTTTGCTTCTTCCTTTGGCAGAGGACCAAGTAGTTATGGTCCTCAAGGGCCTTATAATCAAGGTCCTGCTTCTGGTGCTCCTAGGATGCCTCGAAGTGAAACTCTTGTACGCCCAGCATTTGGCACACCATCATATGGCCCTGAAGCTCATTTGGTTCAGCAGCGTTCTGCAAATATGTTGGAGTATCATGCTGATAGTGAAAGGTTAAAGCCTAGACAAGACGAGCATTTGAATCCATACCCTTTGGATCATGTTCATCCTACTGGTGATCGAGGACAATTTGACGAAGATCTTAAACTATTTTCTAGGCCTTCTCAATTGGACACTGAGCCTGTTCCTAAATATTGGAGCCACTTCTCCTCATCCAGGCCTCTTGATAGAGGTCCTCACGGCTTTGCTAAGGATATGGGACCATGGGCTCATGAGAAGGAACCTCGTGGTTTGAGTTTTGATCCTATGATTGGCTCCAGTCATCCCCGATTCTTTCCACCATATCATCCTGATGATGCAGGGGAAAGGTCAGTTGGTCTTCCTGAGGATACCCTAGGCAGACCAGAATTTCTTGGAACAGTTCCTGGCTATGGTCGGCGTCGTATGGATGGTTTTGTCTCTAGAAGTCCAGGAAGAGAATATTCAGGTGTATCCTCACACAGATTTGGAGGATATCCTGGTGATGATATAGATGGCAGGGAGTGTCGGTTCAATGATGGATTTTCAGGTTTTCCTGGGCATATACATAGGGGTGGGTTCGAGAGTTCTGACCACATGGCAGAGCATTTTGGTCCAGATATTCGACCTCCACACTTTAGAAGAGGTGAACATTTTGATCGCAATAACTTGCCTGGTCAGTTGCAGATGGAAGGACCTATTGGCTTTGGTGATTTTTCTAGCCATGAACAAATGGGAGAATTTGATGGGCCTGGAAATTTCCGTCAACCACGACTCGGTGAGCCAGGATTTAGAAGCAGCTATTCACTTCGAGAATTTCCTAATGATGGTGGAATCTATACAGTTAAGTGCTGGTTTTGTTCTAATTTTTGTCAATTATGTTATGCAAAAATACTGTTCATTCATCATGTTTTTTCCCCTGATCCAGTATAATCTATGTATGCTTGGGAAGTGTGCATCTTTGAGTTTCATATGTTTATGCTCTTGATATATTTTTGACTGATCGAATTTTCAGGGTGGTATGGATTCATTTGAAATTTTGAGAAAGAGAAAACCGTTGAGCATGGGTTGGTGCCGGATTTGTAAAGTGGACTGTGAAACAGTTGAAGGCTTGGACCTGCACTCACAAACAGGGGAGCACCAGAAGACGGCTATGGATATGGTTGCAATCATCAAACAAAATGCAAAGAAACAGAAACAGTAAGTGTTCTATTTCCATACCATGCATGGTGGAATTTAAACCTTGATCTGCTTACATGTAAAAAAAATCTATTTATTTATTTTATGTTGATTTGTTTTGTAGAACCTCCAGTGATCACTCCCTACGCAATGATTCAAACAAATCAAAGAATGCAAAATTTGAAAGCCGCTCGAATAATATTAAGTCTTGATATATGCTGTCTCATAGATTGTGGTTGTTCCCTTATTGGCTTGGGATTGAGTTTGTCAGTTTGGTATTTGGCGCTTAGTGATGTAGGTTACTCACCCTTGCCTCTTTTCTACTTCTGGGTGGTTTATGCTGGTCCTGTCATTTCAGGTTGCTGCCATGATAATGGAGATGGATTTTGGAACTGATGTTCAGTGGCAGTTAAGTTTGTTTTGATTTACTTTTATATTTGTTTTTTAATATGATAATTATTTGCTTTTAGGACTTTAGTATTTTGTGGCAACTTCAGCATTACCTACTTAAAAATGTCTTTGATATATCTGGATGTTCTGAACTAGTGCTTATTTTGCTTGTCAGGATGTCTATATTGCGATTTCTTCTCGATAGGTTTATTAGGTTGCACCTACATATATCCAATATATGCTTTTGCATGCATTCTTCAATCACGTGCTGGCTCAGGCTTTCTTTTATTTGTTTTAGGATTAGAGTCCTTTTGTGGCACTGTATGGCATTTAACTATACAAATGTTTTCCTTAATCAGTGTTAAACTGATCATGCAACCTTCACCACTATTGTCTCCTATAACATAAGGTTGTTGCCCAATCATCTTTCTATTGCTAGATGCTTTTTCTTTGCCAACTTTCGTTGCCTCTTGAATATTGAACGGAAGAAAATATAAGTTCAAGTAGAATGTCATTACAAATTATCATGAGTCAGCTAGAACATAGAACAAGTGCACATAATGTGGTGAAGTATATATGGAAATTCGTTCTTATATTGATGTAAACTAGTTGTCCTCTAGTGGCTTCATTTGCTTTCTATAATTAATTCTAAGTTGTATCATTGTTAAAGCTGCATGGGAAATTTAGTGTATCTGAAAACATGCTTCTTATATTCTGTAATTCAACTACACTTCAAGTACCATGATCTATCTAATATTAGTGCTCAATATTAATTCAAATCAAACAGTTTTGACTTTTGAATGAATTCCATTAATAATATAGGCAGGGGCACACGTTTAACTTTAAATATGATACATTTAGAACTGGTTATAGTTAACCGATAAAACTTTTTAATGCCAAAAATATTAATGAAGCAACTTGTTAAGGATTATGGATACTACTAGTTCCTTGCCACATTTGTAGCTAAGATTGTTTATTGCACTGTATTATGTTACTAGGAAAAACGTTTGTGCTATAGATTGCTAAACCTATCGGCCCAAAGCATTTGATCTCTGTCATCTAGGCAAGTCTAGGATATAAAATCTATTTGAGGATCTATACATGATTGGACCAGTGGAAATGATCACTACAATGCCTGCTTGGCCATTCAATTGAAATCCAGGAGCAGAAAATTTTGAATCATAAGCAGAAGTGTTTTTTTTTTTTTTTTTTTTTTTTTTTTCACTTGGTAGCTTTTAGATGAGCTTTCAAAGACTTCCCTTTGGATGCTCAGTGGGTACCAGTGCAGTGCGTTTAGCTCTCTTTTTGTCTCGACCATAGCGTAAAATATTGTTTGGATTACCTAAGGTGCAGTTCAGTTACATGTTTGCACCGTGCTGGAGTACTCAAAGCCCACTGATGGATTATTCTCCAGTTGAGGAAAAGCTGCTTCAATAACATTTTACTTACCATATTAACCCTTTACTTTTTTTATTATTAAAAAACGCATGCCCACTTGATCCCTTTTCACTCGATACTATATAGGCATGTAAAGTGTAACTCCTTTTCCTAGACAAATAATTTTTAGTTGTATAAAATATAAAATTGACTTTTATAATAGTCTAATCAAATAATAATAAATTTTATATACTTAATCATAAATAAGTAGTTATATGTTTAATAAAAAATAGATACAAATATAATTAATATTTTTATAAAATTTTAATTATTTATTACTACAATTATTATTTAAAATAAATGTAAATTTAATATATATTCTATTATTTAACATAAAATACAATTTTTGATTATACATTTTTACATATATATAATCTTAATGTAATGTTCTTAATAGTCATTTTCTATTCTCATCTCACTGCTACTGTTACGTTTGAATCCAAACACATCCCACTACTGGTTTTAATATCACCGCTATAGTACCCAATCTCATCACCACCATTGTTTATAATCTCACCGGAGCTAATCGCATTGCCCATCCAAAGGAAGCCTTAAGCTATGAGAGATAGATCTTCCTTGGTAGAGGATAACCGTTTATTGGCGTAAAGAATAAGCTTCTAGTTATGACTATTGAACTGCTCCTAACTAGCAAGGGGTGAAATTATCTCCATCCTGTGGTGGTTTGTCTCCAACCTCTTAATTTGTGATCCTATTATAGGTTCGATATTCTTGTCTTAAAGCATTTATATTTCTTCTTACCGGAATTCAAGGAAAAATTTTCCAAGTAATTGTCATTTAAATGCTGTGTTTCATTAGTTTTAATTCTAAAATAATTTCCTTTAGTTATCTTTTAATAATTTTCAGGTCCAATGCTTAATACTATAACAATTCTTTTGAACTTGATAGAATTGATTTTTTATATTGGTGGAATTTCTCTTTTTTTTCCTTTTTTATTATAGATTTTTCAATTCATCCTCCCTTTTTTGGGCGAAGCAGACAACGTAACGGCTGAAAGTTCAGTGGGAAGGTTTTGACGCTCATCTTTTGTAGATATGGTAAGATTTTGTTCAGCTTTGGGGTAAACTTTTGCTTTGTAGTTTCTTTTTCTCCTTTGAAATTGGCTTAACTGCATGGTATTATATATGTTGCATTATTAACACACTGGGTTTGTTTTATATTTTCTGTTAAATTAAGCTTTTACTTTTTTTAGGTCAAATGCTATTAGAGGTAGTCTGAAATTTTAGAATTGGGAGGTTGGTAGAAATGTAAGTTTGACGATTATTTATTTCCTAAAATGTATTCTAGGAATTCTTATGAATACTTGTATTTAGCTAGGTTGGTGACTACCTCTCTGTTTGTACTTTAGGAGTGCCTAATCGCCTTGTGAAAGGCATTAAGCTTAGGTCAAGACTCCAAGTAGAGTTGCATGTTAGGACATACTTGCTTGGACAAGAAAATGCCTACTATCTTTTGTGTCAAATTTGACTTTCTTTCTGGAATATTTTGCTAGGATCCATCTCTACCTACTTACGATTTTGAACGACAAGCCTGAGAGAGAAAAGAAAAAGTGTTAGTCTTGTCATTTTAACATCACTCTGGTGTTTCAATAATAGGATCTGGGTTGCATTGCCTTCCTTTTTGTCCTTGTAGCAATGTCTGTGGTTCCGCTTGTTTTGACTTAAGCCTCATGCATATTTGATGAAATATTGTAGAGACATTAATCTAATATTCTAATTGACCTTTATCAAAAATTTTGACCATGTTTCATATGTAAAACATCGTTAGTTTCTATGTTCAGTTAGTCAAACTTGAGATATTCCAATTCCAAGTAAACAGTCAAGCAGTATTGGACTTTTGATATGTTTATCTTCGAATAATTCTAAATCACTCCCATTAATTTATGATAAATTCTGTAAGGTGCAAAGCCTTTGATTTGATTGTATATGCTCTGCTCTGTAAAATGAGACATGATAGAGTATTAAGTGGAAAGTAACTAACAGTAAACATAAATCTGAGACATACAAATAACTATCAACTAGAAGATGACCATTGTTGATTTGTCTCCCAAGGAATGACTTTATGAGTATTTACTTCAAGTTCACATAATCTCATATCGCTATGGTTTGTAGTTTTGAAACTTTTATAACACTTAATCATGGTGTAGGATGTTTGTTACCTGTATGATATTTTTAAACGACTCCCATTAACTTTATGGTATTCAATTCTCTAAGGTGCGAAGTCTTTGATCTGACTGTATCTGCTTTGCTCTATAAAAAAAAATACATGATAATGGAAAGTAATTAACAATAAACATAAATTTTAAGACATACGAGTACATATAAAGTAATTGAAGATGACCAATTTTAATATCACGCAATTAATGATAAATTATTTTGTAAGGTGCAAAGTCTTTGATCAATTGTATCTGCTCTGCTCTATAAAATGAGACATGATAAAGTATTAAGTGGAAATAAACATAAATGTGAGATGCCCAAATAACCATCAACTAGAAGATGAGCTATGTTGAGTTGCTTCCCAAGTATGAATTTTTTAACTTCAAGTTTACAAAGCTCAAAATGCTATAGTTCTTATTTTGAAACCTTTATAACACTTAATCAACTGATAATACTAATTTTATGGTCAAGAGGTTACATAAATGAATTGGCAGGAGAATAATTAAGCAACCCCCTACTCTGACTTTAGATTGGTTGAATTTGCATCATGAATCCTTCGAAAAATGCCTATTTTTTCATAAGACTTCCATGTGCAAAATATCTATTTGTTTGAAGTTGCACAGCGCTTTACATTGTTGGATGGCGATTCTGAACTGCAAATCCTGCATCTTTCACGGTATTTCTGACCAGGTGTGTGATTTATTCTTGATCATTATGGGTGAGTCTACAACCCCATATGATATTCCTCTTTTTGCATGTTTGTTCTCTTTGATTTTAAGATCTTAATTCTTTTGCCTGGCTTTCATATTGTAACAATTTTGCTTTTCTTGAAATGACTAGAGTGAAGCTCAAATTAGGTAGCCATATTAGGTAAGTATAAAATGCCAGACTAAGATTACAATTTACCTTTTTAGTTAAAGCAATGGCTTTTGGTTATCCTTCTTTATACACTCAAGATGTACAATGGGTTTGGGGCTTATGGTTATGAAGGGATTTTATCAGGGTTATATATAGAAAGGCTTTTAGGCTCTACAGTTTACTTGGAGTTCCAAATTGAAGATTCAAAATGTGGGTTCAATTTGATGATTCTAGTTGCTTGCAATTCTTGTTAACGGTGAACATAAAGATATATTTTACTAATAAGTAGGCTGATTGAAAAGTGAACCTATTTTTATTTAGGATTTTAAATTATCCTATAAGAAAAGAGTGGTGTGTGTGGCTGCATTATGCAAAGATTAGATGGCATCATGGGTGCTGTTCCCTTGTGAACAGTGTGGCATCATAACCTTGAGAAGGATAAAATGGAAGCTGAAGGGGTAAAACAACATTCCAATCTGTAATAAAATCTCCATCAAAATTATTTCTACCAAGTTTGAAAATACATGGAAGAATCAACAGGCAGACATTTTTATTTATTTATAATAATTGGACTAGGAATTCTAAGTGCTTTATATTTAGAAGTAAATCTCCTCTTACTTGGGACTAAATCCGAACTCTTAATAGAGTGTTTTTAATCAGTATAAAATCTAACAAGTCACATAAACAAGGCTCAGCCTTGATAAATTGTGACTTGCTAAAAATGACCTGTTAGAATCCCTAGAATTAGGGATAGATTATTGAGGAAATCTTGTAAATAGAAATTAATCATAGTTACTGATTCTTAGGATAGTTCTGATCTTTTAGGGATTATTTCCTTTCTTAGAGTAGTTTATCTCTTTTTACCAGTAACCTAATTAGCTAAAGGAAGAATCGATTTCTACTGTTTTCTACATGGTATCGGAGCCTTAGGAATTATTCGATTCTCTTGTCTATCTTCCTAAAAATTCCTCCGATTTCTCACCATCTTCCTAAAATTTCCTCTCCTATTTTTCCATGGGTGATCTTCACAATGACACCATGTCCAAACCGAGATCTCACAAATATCTCGGTCACAATCGAGGATCAATCAAAGTGACCTCAATTCTTCACTAATAATCACTAGTCATCGACTAGATGGAAAAAACTTCCTACAATGGTCTCAATCTGTCCTAATGGTGCTTCGTGGTCGTGGTAAGTTAGGATATATCAATGGAGACCTCCACGACTGATGTAGCGGACCCTACCTATGCTACTTGGGAACTTAATAACTCAATTGTTATGGCATGGTGATCAATTCTATGGAAGGCCATATAAGTTTAACTTATCTTCTCTTCAAGATGCGAAAGACATGTGGGATGCAATCAAAGAGAACTACTCGATCTTGGAAATGCTTCCCAAGTTTTTGAGATCAAACTCAAGTTGAAAGACATTCGACAAGGGACACTTGAGGTAACTCACGACTACAACAATCTGAAAATATTGTGGCGGGAGTTAGACATGTACTATGAAGCTAATTGGGGGAAGGCCTAGAACACACTAGGTTTATGACTCACCTTAACAACGAGCGTCTCTATGAGTTTCTAGTAGAATTTGAGGCATGAGTTAGACGAGGTTCGTGGCGGAATTTTGGGCGCATCACCTCTCCCAACCATTAGTGAAGCTTTGCGAAGTGAGAGAGAGAAGAGAAACGTCGTCTCGTCATGATGGGGAGAACCCAAACCAATAATCTCTCTTGACCACTGCTTTGAATCTGGCTGCTCTTGTGTCCAAAGGTCCTCAAACACAAAAACTCGTCTTTGGGAATGAGTCCGGATCAAACAGAACCATGGTGTAGTCACTGCAATCGTGTTGGACACACAAAGGAAAAATATTTTAAACTCCATGGTTATCCAGATAAAAAACAGAAAGACAAGAAAACTGCTCTGTTATCTTCCAATACGGCTGATGAGGTGCTGGATGTGCGCCTAACCAAGACACAACTCGAAAATCTCCATAAAATTCTAAGTACCTCTACTAGTCATGGGAATTTAGCCACTCAAGGTACTGCCCTCAATATTGCTCTTGAATCTAATAACCACTCTCCTTGGATACTAGATTCGGGTGCTTCGGACCACATGACAGGTAACCTCACTCTATTCCAAACTTACACCACCTGTCATAACAAGTCCCGAATCAGGATTGCTGATGGTTCATACTCACCTGTGGCTGGAGTAGGGAAAGTAAAAGTAGCTGAGAATTTTTCCCTTGATAATGTTCTACATGTTCCAAAATTATCTTGTAATTTACTTTCAATAAGTAAACTTACTAAAGATGGGAAAATGCTTGCTGAATTTTCTGCATTTGGTTGTGTAATACAGGAATAGAAATCGGGGAAGATGATTGGCACTGCTAAGGTTGATGATGGATGTATGTGTGGAATAAAGACAAAGACACAAGGGGTTAGCTCTATCTCTTGCAAAAAGAGGATACTATTATGCTATGGCACAATGAGGTTAGGACATCCAAATCTTTTGTACCTAAAAAGCATCTTCCATTGTTATTTCAAATAAAAGATAAATTCCTTGAAGTGTGATATTTGTGAATTGTCCAAACATACCCGTGTTCCATATCCTTTCAAACCATATACACAGTCCCAAACCTTTTCGTTAATACACACGGTGACTTATGGGGAGCTAGCCGAGTGAAAAACATTACTTGGTGAGAAGTGGTTTATTACTTTTATTGATGATCACACTAGGGTATGTTGGGTCTATCTTTTAAAAGACAAATTTGAAACTCCCAAAGTTTTTCAAAATTCCACTCAATGGTTCGAACCCAATTCAACTCTACCATCCAAACTCTCCACACCGACAACGGGAGAGAATACTTTAATTCTGTCCCTAAGGTCATACCTTCTTCGGACCAAGGAATTATACACCGAGTTCATGCCCAAACACCCCTCAACGAGAATGGGATCGCCGAGAAAAAACCGACACCTCCTTGCTTTGTTGCTCGAGCCTTAATGTTCACAATGAACGTCCCTAAATATTTATGGGGCGAAGTTGTTTCTACTTGCTTGCTACCTAATAAATAGGATGCCTTCAAAAGTCCTAAATTTCCAAACACCTCTAAACACTCTTCACAAATCATTTCCTCTATTTCATATTCCTACTATTCCAACAAAAATATTCGGGTGCAAAGCCTTTGTCCATAATCATCAACCCAACCAATCCAAGCTTGATCCTCGAGCCCACCTCTGTATATTTGTTGGGTATTCTCCTACTCAAAAAGGCTACAAATGCTACTCACCAACCTTACACCGGCTATTTGTCTCTCGGGATGTCACCTTCTTTGAAACCGAACCTTTCTTTAGACCTTCTCATCTTCAGGGGGAGATTTTTAATGAAGATGAGAACCTTAATACCCTCCTTATTATACCTTCCGACCCTATTACCACTACTATCACTAAACCTCCCAACCTTGATACTGTTATTTCTCTTCCCATGCCGCAAGAAATTAACACTATACTTCCCGATACCAACACCATCACTGAACAGTCCCTTGATCAAGGAAAACAAAAGAATAACAACAACGGGTGCAGCGGGTGCCCAACTGCGAGTTTATTCCGCATTTTAATCGATGTCCTGAAAGCGTCAAAGCCAGTGCCACTCACATCTTCAACCGAGGACTGTTCTGAAAACGAAGTCTCACCTCCATCACCATCCATCTATCTTCCAATTGCAATGCGAAAGGGAACAAGGAGCTGCACTCAACATCCTATCTCTCGGTTTGTATCCTATGGTAACTTATCTAAGTCTTATCAAACCTTTGTGACTAATGTTGATTCTATAAAAACTCCAAAAACCATAGAAGAAGCATTTGAATCAGCAGAATGGAGACAAGCCGTGATGGAGGAAATGGAGGCCCTCAAAAATAATGGAACGTGGGAAGTTTCGGATCTACCTAAAGGAAAGAAAACAGTAGGCTGCAAATGGATTTTTACTACCAAATTCAAGCCTGATGGCCAGGTTGATCGATACAAGGCTCGTCTAGTGGCTAAGGGCTTCACTCAAACTTATGGGCTGGATTATGAGGAGACATTTGCACCGGTTGCCAAACTAAACACAATTAGAGTCCTTTTGTCCATTCTTTGTCAATCCGAATTGGGAATTGACCAGTTGGATGTTAAAAATGCTTTTCTCAATGGGGAGTTAAATGAAGAAGTTTACATGGACTTCCCACCTGGGTTTGAAGAAAGAAAGGGCCAAGTGTGTAAGTTGAAAAAATCTTTGTATGGGCTGAAACAATCTCCAAGGGCGTGGTTTAATCGGTTTGCAAAAGCTATGATGAGCGAAAAATATACTCAAGGACAGGCGAGACCACACCATGTTCTACAAGCATTCAAAGACAAGGAAAATGTTGCATTCTAATTGTCTATGTGGATGATATAATAGTAACAAGTGATGATACAAGTGAAATTGGAAGGTTGAAAGAGTTTCTTGGAGCAGTTTTTGAACTTAAAGATTTGGGAAATCTTAAATATTTTCTTGGCATGGAGATAGCAAGGTCTCAAAAGGGTATTTCTATCTCCCAAAGGAAATATGTCCTCGATTTGCTATCGAGTTGGGATGATGGGTTGTAAACCAATTTGAAACTCCTATGGAGTTTAATCTCAAGTTAGGTACTAATGAAGATGGAGAAGAAGTCGACGGGGGAGATATCAACGCCTAGTAGGAGACTTATCTACTTGGCTCACACTCGTCCCGACATTGCTTTTAGTGTCGTCGTCATAAGTCAATATATGCATGCTCCAAGGAAAAACACCTAGAAGTCGCATATCGGATACTAAGGTACCTAAAGGGAACTCTTGGTAAGGGCCTATACATCAAGAAAAATGACAGCAGAAATGTGGAAGTGTATACCGATCTTGATCAAGGGCGGGTTCTATTAATGACAGACGATCAACCAAAGTGGTTATTGCAGCTATGTTTAGGGTAATCTAGTGACATGGAGGAGTAAGCAATGCGTGTGGTAGCACGCAGCAGTCACGTGTGTGAGTATCGAGCACTTGCACAAGGTATTTGTGAAGGAATTTGGATACAAAGGCTGATGAGAGAACTAAAGATTCCTTATAATAGACCTATACAGCTGCATTGTGACAACCAAGCTGCTGTCATCAATATAGCTCACAACCACATGCATCATGATCGTACCAAACATGTCGAGATAGACCGACACTTCATAAAAGAGAAGATACACTCGGGGAAGTGGCGTCACCTATCTATCTACCGGACAACAGGTTGCGATATGTTGACAAAAGTTTAAACAAAAACATGTTTGAACAACATGTTGGCAAGCTGGGTTTGATAAACATCTACACTCCAGCTTGAGGGGGAGTGTTAGAATCCCTAGAATTAGGGATAGATTATTGAGGAAATCTTGTAAATAGAAATTAATCATAGTTACTGATTCTTAGGATAATTACAGTCTTTTAGGGATTATTTCCTTTCTTAGAGTAGTTTATCTCTTTTTATACCTACCTAATTAGCTAAAGGAAGAATCTGATTTCTACAGTTTCTACATGGCCCTGCATAATAAAAACTAAAATAATGCCGCATTCACATGTCGAATTACTTGGCCAGATCTGGAGAGTCTCCTTGGGAAGTTGCAAGAAAAAAAACATTAATTAATTAATAAGATTCTCTCCAGATCTGGCCAAGTAGTATCACATGTGAATGTAGCATTTATTTGAGTTTTTAGCTGAATGCTGAAAGGTAACTAATAAATAGGAAGACATAAAAAACTATTGTACGGAGCACAGACTCTTCAACTCACTTATCTAGTGTGGTGCAGTGGAATATCTGTTGGATACAAATTGGGTGCTTAACAATGGATTTAATTGACTGCTATATCCCTGTTTAAGTCTTTTTGCCTGTTGTCTTGTTGAGTATAGGAAATTAACGAAGCCGATTCTTGAGCAAGGTGTTTGTTATATTTGGGGAAAGCTTAGGGTTGTCGTGTTAGATGACTTGTTGTGATTACACTTCCTGAAGCAAAAAAAATGAAGTCATTGATTTTTGTCAAGGGAAAAGATAGATAGTTGACAATTTCAATCAATTGATGAAATCTGTGGGAAAAAAAATTACTATGTTGATGACTGTTAGTGACTCTATATTTTTTTTACATGTTCTGTTATATTCTCTTTACTCTCTGTGAGAATATGGTAAGTTTGATTTGCAGGTTCCTAAGTTTGGCCATGCCAAAGTGTAGCATCTTGCTTACAATTATTACAATAATGTTATGATTCTATCACTATATAGAATTATACAAGGGTTCATCAGTTAAAAGGTATGGGTTTCACTTTCACTTCATTTCGTGGGTAATACAATTCAAGATTATGATTGATTAATTGTATGTGACAGATATGCCATCCAATAAAACTGAGAAAGTGGATTCTTTAGTTTTGCTTCAAAGATATGTTAAAAGGAAAATTATTTGATACACTTTTAGTAAGAACAAAAAAAAAGTAAAAATCTATACCTATAGTTAAAAAGAATCCCAAAAGGATGGCACTTATATTAAGTAGGATACAATTTCTTTTTATTTTTTATTCACCGTTTCATTTATTTTCCTGCTCTTCTTTAACTATCTCGGTGGGTTTCCTTTTTTCATTTCAGTAAGTTTTTTTTTTTTTTTTTTTTTTGAGATTTTCTTTCTTGATTTTTTGGATTGTCTCAGGGTTTACCTTATTGTGGTAGTGGTATGTTTCTGTTTTTGCTATGGTTTATTATATCATGTGGGTGTCATATTGGTGACAATTCCAATTGCATGGTTTAAAAAGTTATTATATCATCTGTTCTAATAATGTCTTACCGTGAAAAGAAACAAATTAGTAACTTTTTTTGTTGAGTAAGGAAAGATATTAGTATGAAAATAAGGACTCCATTTTGACAGTTATAATACTTAAAGAATGATCCAATGGAAGACTAGACTAATTTTTTGATGTTTATCTCAACTTCTAAATTGCAAGCACATCCAAGTTGGTAACAACAAAATACTCCTCAAAACTAAGGTATGCTTTTATGTTTGTCTCTGAACAAATAATAACCACCGTATATATTTTATGTGTTTGCCCCCTTGAATGCCAAAATTGAATTATTATATATATCTTATATCATATGTTTTGCTCCTCCATATCCACATTTGCCTTTCACTTCTGGCTAAAACGTCTATTTTCTTAATGAAATTGTGTTACCTTTTTTTAGGGAGCATACTGAACTAGAGCAATAATACGAGAAGCAGCACCTTGCAGGTATAAACAACATCAAACATGTTGAATTGTTTGACAAAATACATAAAGTTTGATGCTATCATCATAGCAAGCTTTTTATTTACTTTTTTGTTTTTGCAAAATGTTATTGGTTTTTTTTTTTTTCTAACAATTTTATGTAAATATGATGGCGCTACAATTGTTTTCTTTTGATATTTAAATTAAACCTGAGTGTAAGTGTCCCTTAAAATCTCTTACTATTACAAAACCTAAACCTGAAAGGAAAAGGGAGAATATAAATTGAACTTGCTGCCAATGGTAAAGCAATGATACAAAAACAAGGGAATGACCCTGGCACAGACTCATCTTTCCTTGGCTGTTTGTTTCAATGCAAATGACAGCCAAATTTTAGCATTTCAAAGTTCCTCGAGGGGCAAAAATGCTGGCCTCTGGTGGCGGATCCATTCGTTTTGAGGAGTATATGCCTGCCAAAACAAACTGACAAAACTCGTACTACAAGAATCGATTTGAACCGTTTTTGTACAACATGATGCTTTTAAGCTACCAACTTCTGCTTTGCATTTCACACACGGTTATGAGTAACAGACAATAAGGTATATATATGTAGCACACATCACCACTAAACATTATTAGTAACAGGTTTTTAAATGAACTAAGGCCATACTTGTAGAAGCAACAACTCTGACAGCAATGCCTTAGTCTTTCTAGAACTATTTGCTAAGGTAACAATTTAAACATATTTTTTACAACATATGGTATGAACATCACCGTTAAATCTGGATCAGAGGTTGCCCAGCCAAAGTCATTTAATATGCACCTTTAGCATTTCATGTCAGGCTGTATCAGGGATGATGACTGCTTTTCTGAAGAAATCCTTCCTGAAGCTAAGGGAGAAACCCCAACTGTTTGCAACGAAGATGATGATGAGGGAGCCGGGGCGGAAACAGCAAAAGTTGAGAAAGCGCTGATATTACTGCTCACGTTTATGCTGGTTCCGCTTATAGAACCTTCGGTGGCAGCTTTTGGTGCTGGCGGTCTCTCAATATCTGTGATTCCTTCCAGCATCTGAAGCACTTTTCCCATCATTGGCCGATGAGAAGGCTGTTCCTGGATGCACCAGAAACTAACCTGAATTGCCCTAGTTATTTGCTCCATGTCCACATCTTGACTACCAAGCTTTTTATCAACAATTCCCTCTATATTACCCTTCTCAAACTCTTCATAAGCCCACACAGAGAACTTTTTCCTATTTGTGTCCGCTGAAACATCAAAATTCCTTCTTCCACTCACTATCTCCAACAAGACCATCCCATAACTATAAACATCAGATTTTGAAGTTATTGGAAGGTTTGCAAGCCATTCAGGTGCCAAATAGCCCCTTGTCCCCCTAACACTTGTCAATGTTCGGTATCTATGGTCTTTGGCATTTATAAGTTTGGCAAGTCCGAAATCTGAGACTTTGGCATTGAAATTTTCATCCAAGAGAATGTTCTCAGGCTTTATATCGCAATGAACAATGCAGTCCCTACACTCCTCATGAAGGTATGTGATTCCCCTTGCAGTTCCAAGAGCAACATTATAACGGTATTCCCAACTCAACATCTTTCCTGAGTGCTCTTCTGTGGTAAAAAGGAAGTTATCTAGAGACCCATTTTTCATAAACTCGTAAACTAAAAGCCTGTGACGGCCCTCAGAGCAAAAACCAATCAATCTCACCAAGTTTAAATGGTGGGTGCTACTGATGGTTGCAACCTCCATTCTAAACTGCTTTTCACCCTGCTCAATACCTTCTAGTTGCTTCACTGCCATAACAGTTCTGTTAGCAAGAACTCCTTTATATACAGCCCCAAACCCTCCGGCTCCAAGCTTGTCCTTAAATCCCTTGGTTGAGCGCTGAAGCTCCTTATATGAGAACTGAACAGGAGCACCAGACGCATACTCGAGAAGAGCATATTGAGCTGATAGAACCCCAAATTTGGGACTGTTTCTGCAGCACCACCACCATAAACTGCCTTCCAATGCAATCAAAACCAACATGGTAGCCACAATCACAACCACTACAACCCAGCCATGCACCCTCCAACCACTCTCATTCCCTACATTATCCGCAAAAGGAGATGGGTTTGGTAATATTGGTCCACAAACCTTAACATAAGAAGTACTAGGAAGTGATGCACTCTGATACCCACTCACAAACTCATTAGTTTTCAAGTAACAGATCCCTGATCCATCCGACAAAGAAGTGGAAGCAACACAAGAAGCGCCGACAAGACAATTCAATCTACAAGCTGATATCCCAATATAGAAAACCTGAGAAGACAACTCAGGCGAATAAGTCAAAAATTCAGCATGATCCAGTTCCAACATAGCAGCACTCCCTGGACAATCCTCTATCTCCCTTTTCCTCTTACACCCTTGCCTCCTATCATTCACATCCACCAGCTCAAAATTCTCTGAAGGACACCCGCAAATTGGGCTCGTATCATTATAACTACAAATTCCCATATTCCCACAGTAACCAAAAACATCACACTGATCTAAAACTGCGGACCATCTCGGAGTTATAGTCCCACTACCTTGAGAAGAACTATAAATCCTTAGATTCCCATCCTCATCTAACCTTAAAAACCTCAAAATATCACTTCCTTCTGCATAATCACTACTGTAAGCCATAATTGCCCCAGTACTCAAACTAGGATCAAACAGATTCAAAATACCAATAGTTTGCAACCCTAAACTCGGTGAAGTTAAATTTGCATCAAAAGAAGAATTCAACCCTTGGGTCCAATAAACAATACTATCATTCCATCTCAAAGTTAAATTCCCTGACCTTTGAAGATAAAAGGTATACAACCCAGATCTTAGAACTCTGCCAACAGTGAAATTCTGAGTCGGAACGATGGTATCCGTTGGATGGTCAAATGAAGACCAAACCACAGAACTGCCGTTGCCCAATAGCCGGAGTTCCCCGGAGTCTTCCAAGGAAGCAGAGGAAACACCCTGGTTGGCAGTGCCAGAGTCCCAAACGACAGCGCCAGAACCATTGACAAGATGAAGAGCTCCGTTGGAGAGTAAAAGGAGGGAACCAGCAGAGTCGACGGTGGTGCCATTTCCAGCAGTCCAAATAGGAACCCCACCTGCATACGTGATGGCAGCGAGGAGAGAGTTGGAAGAAGCAGAGGGAATGAAGGAAATGGAGAAAGTGGAATTGGAAGAGCGCCATGTTAGAGGTGGGGATGAGGGGGTGATGGAGGAGCCTAACGAGATTGTGGCCGATGAAGCAATAAAGAAGGAAGTTAAGAGGTAAAGGAATAGAAAGAAAGAGAGGCTCATTTGTTTCATCATCATCTTTGTAGAGAGGTGTGGACAAAGGAGATGAAAAACAAAAAGAAGAAGAAGAAGAGGGCAGCAGGCGAGGAGGGAATACAAGTGGGAGTAGACCTTTTCTTCTTCAAGAACTGGGAGCAGACTTTGACTAGTAATAAAAAAAATCTTTTTCAATTTTTTTTTTTTTTTGGGGTGAATTATTGTTTCATATTTTATATAATGGGAAGTTCTCCTCCGTAAGTTTTGCGTTTTGGTCCGGTCTTCAAAACCATTATTGTGGGCTTATTTTCATACAAAATTATGTGGGCTTTATAAGTTGGCAGTAGGTAGTATATTCGAGTCAACGTTGACTTCTGCATGTTCTTAATTAACACGGAAATATAATAATATTTTAAGCTTAAGGACGTTTTAAAAAAAAAAATTAAGTTCTCGTTTTTTCACTTAATTGGGTATTTAAACTTTTAAAATGTATAAAAATGGCCTTCAATTTTTTTATAAAAAAAAACAATTTAGCCCTTATTTTTTTTGCACTCAATTGGATACTTAAACTGTCAAAATGTATCAGAAAAGTCTTTTGACCGTTAAAAGTTAATCGCCTCTAATTTTTTCAATTAAAATCACCCCCGTCTCACAACCACGACATGACATGTGGCAAAAAACTTATAAAAATAAAAATTAATAGAAGTTATAAAATTTATTAAATTTTAATTAAAAATATAAAAAATTAAGAAAAAATTATAAAATATATAGAAATATAGAAAAAAATTATAAAATTATAAAATTTTATAAAGTTGTAAGAAAAATATAAAAAAAGTAAAGAAATTTAAAATTCGTAAAAGTTATTTATTTTTAATTTTTATCACTTTTAGCCACATGTCACGTTGTTTTGTGACATATGACAGTTTTAACTGAAAAAAATTGGGGGTCGTTAACTTTAACGATTAACGGTTAAAGTTAATGGTTAAAGGACCTTTTTGATGCATTTTATAATTTTTTATGATTTTTAAAAAAAATACAATTTTTTTTATAATTTCCTACTATTTTTATAATATTTTCTAATTTTAAATGTTTTTATATTCTTTATTAAAATTTAATAATTTTTATAATTTTTATTTGTTTTTATTTTTATAATTTTTTTGCCACATGTCACGCCGTGGTTGTGAGACGAGATGATTTTAATTGAAAAAATTAGAGGTAATTAACTTTAACGGTCAACTGTTAAAATTAATGGTCAAAGGGTCTTTTTTGTGCATTTTGACAATTCAAGTAACCAATTAAGTGCAAAAAAAAGTAGGGACTTGATTGATTTTTTTGAAAAAATTTGAGGGTCTTTTTGATTCATTTAGAAATTCAAGTATCCAATTGAGTGCAAAAAAAAGGGGGGGCTTAATTACTTTTTTTGAAAAAAATTTAGGACTGTTTACATCCTTAAGCCAATGTTTTATCATAAATGGATGTCTGTCGAATATCTAGATAAGTTTAATATACATTAACAAAAAGACGTAGTATTAAATCATTTGTTTTATATGCACAAATCAAAATCGAGTGGATATTTACTTGAAGTAGAGCATGAACCTAAAAAAATTGAATAAAAGTCCGATGAAATCCATTCAAGAACAAGAAAATGACATCATGATTTGATTGAATCTCAATGAAAAAAAATAAATCAACGAAAAATTTGTACGATAAGTTTAGTGAATTTTTTATATTATAGGAAAACAGGCTAAAACTTATCTTTTTTTTAAATTTCATTTTGAATTTCATTTTATTTAAAGAATATAAGAAAAATCCCCTTCATTAGAAATTAGAAGTTAAAAAAAGCACATTAGAAAAAAAGAAATATGGTTGAAATCTTTAATGTTTATTAGATGTAGAGCATATTGTAAACATCTCACTATCAGCCATCTCTTCGGTACTATTGGTATCGTCCTCTTGCTCTTCCTCTATACACTGTAGACTTCGCCTTATTTCTCTATGGTTTCTGCGAGCGGTAGTTTCTATCTCACTGTCAAAAAGTAATGGTTCTGACGGGTTCCTTCTAGTCATAAACTAAAAATACCTGCCAGAAGTAAATAAAAGAAAAGTTAGTAAATAAAAATAAAAACAAAAATAAATTGCAATAAAAATGGCTAAAGTAATAAAAATTAAGTGTTCCTAATATCTTAGTCCCAGGCAACAGCGCCAAAAACTTGATGGGCTCGAAACTAACTAATATTTCAACAAAGGTAAGCGCACCTATCGAACAGTAGTATAACTTTGATGAGTCCGGAATATCGTATCCTCAAGGACTAAAATTACTAGTAGTAACTATCTTTTTATTATTGAGCCTAATAATTAAGGGGATTTATTTTAATCTAAATCTTAACTAACTAATTAACTATGAACGCGACAGAGAGTGAAGGAAGTAATCGAATAAACCAACGATAAAGACAATACCCAAGGAAGAATCCACCTAGACTTCACTTATTATTCTGACTCTGAATTAAACGATTTATTCACTTGCCTTGATCCGTAGAAATCCCTGAATTATGTTAATATCTCTTTCGAGACTAAGAACAACTGACTCTAGGTTGATTAATTGAATCTCTTTCTAATTAAAACCCCTATCGTCGCATTAACTCGATCTATGGATTCCCTTATTAGTTTTGACTCTAATTCGGCAGATTTATGTCGTCCTATTTCTAGGGTTGCAATCAACTCTGCTTAATTATGCTAGATCTACTCTTAAATAGGGACTTTTGCTCCACTAAGTAAGCACGTCAATCTTGGATTAATATCCTGAAAATATTAAAGCAAGGGTTAAAACACATAATTAAGAACAAGAACAAGTATTTATCATGTAATTCAGATAATTAAATAACAAGATTCATCGTAGGTTTCATCCTCTCTAGGTATTTAGGGAGTTTAGTTCATAACGTAAAAGGAAAACATCTTAGAATCAAGAAACCAACAAGACATAAAGAACCCAAAAACTTCTAAAGAACTTGTTAGAAATCTTCAATCTTGGAGTGGATTTGCTTCCGAGATGAATCTGACGGCTTCCTTCGAGTAATTTCTTCGATCTACTCTGCGTGCCCCCTTTAGGTCTTCTTCTGGTGTGTATTTATAGACTTCAGAATACCCAGAAACCCTAAAAATTGGCGTTTTTCGCTTGAATATGAAGCGGGGTGCGACAGGGACACGTGCGTGTGATCAGCCCGTGTGATAGTGCCCAGGCCGTGTGTAAATTTGGGTGACTCACAATCGACACGGGCTGGCACACTGGCGTGTGTCCAACCTGTGTGGTTCACACGGGCATGTGCTTCATCCATGTGGTTCTGGCTTGGCCGTGTGGATCTTTAATATGGCCCGTTTTGTCCAATTTTGGCCCGTTTTCCGTTCCTTTCACTCCTCTATGCTCTCTGAAGTATAGAAACACGAATTTAAAGGATTAGGTGCATCGAATTCACCAAATTATATAAATAAACATCCAAAAACACACTAAGCGTGGGATTAAAATGTGTTATTTTTATGGTTTATCACCAGACCATACCTCTTGTGGAGTTTTTTTTTTCTCAATGGAAACAAATGGAGATCGGTTGATCAAAAAACATGCAGTAGAGGCTGCTTCGGCCCAAAATGAATTTGGCAAGTTGGCATTTGACAACACACATTGAACCTTCTCCATGATCGTTCTGTTCATTCGTTCTGCAACGCCGTATTGCTGTGGAGTATGACAAACTGTTAAATGTCTCACGATCCTTTCTGACTTGCATAGTTTATTAAACTCATCAGAACAGAACTCTAAGCCACTGTCCATGCGGAGGTATTTTATTTGTTTTTTCGTCTGTTTTTCAATCATAGTTTTTCAAAACTTAAATGCAGAAAACACATTACTTTTCTGCTTCAGGAAGAACACCCAAACTTTTTTGGAAAAATCATCAATAAAAGTTAACATATAATTAACTCCACCTTTCGAATGCATTCTTGATGGCCCCCACAAATCAGAATGAATATACTCCAACATTTCCTTCGTGTTATGGATTCCTCTAGTGAATCGAACTCTTTTTTTCTTCCCAAAAACGCAATGCTCACATAAATTTAGTTTACAAATTCCTTACCCATCAAGAAGTCCTCTTTTTCTCAATTCTGCCATACCATTCTCACTCATATGCCCTAGGCGCATATGCCAAGGTTTAGTAATATCATCATCTGACAAGGAAGAGGAAGCGACAGTTGCATCACCAGTAACAGTAGAACCCTACAAAACATATAACTTGGCAGTCTTTCTCTACCCTTTCATCACAACGAGGGAACCTTTGGAAATCTTCAAAGCCCCACTTTCAACTATGTAATTGTACTCTTTTGAATCAAGAGTACTCAACGAAATTAAATTTCTCTTCAATTCTGGAACATGTCGTATGTCACTAAGTGTTCTGGCAACTCCATCAAACATCTTAACTTTAATTGTTCCAACACCTGCGATTTTACACGAAGCATTATTTCCCATAAAAAAAAATACATTCAGACACTATTTCGTAAGTTATAAACCAATCCTGATTGGGACTCATGTGGAAGGTGCAACTCGAATCAAGGATCCACTCATCGCTCACTTTAGAATTGTTGACAGAAACAACTAGAAGTTCACCATCGCTGTAGTCTTCTACAACATCAGCTTCACCAAAATTTTCTGGTTGTTTTCCTTTTTGATTCGCAACCTCCCTTTTGATCTTGTTCTGTAGCTTATAACACTGAAATTTAATGTGTCATTTCTTCTTACATAAGTTACAAGTTTTACCTCTGTTTGAAGACTTCGATCTACCCTTAGATTTACCGCTAGGATTTCGTTCATGTGTCCTTCCACGATCATCATCAGCATTCCAATCTTGTCTCCTACGAATAATGAGACCCTCTCTCTGAGAGTCAATTTTAACCACAAGATGCTTCATCTTACCATACGAGGTTAAAGAATCATAAACCTCATCAACTGTGAGAGACTCGTGGCTATATAAAATCATGTCTCTAAAGGTTGAATAAGACGGGGGCAACGAACAAAGTAGAATCAACCCTAGATCTTCATTATCATACTGAACCTCCATGGCCTTCAAGTTTGAGAGAATTTCTTTAAACACTGTTAAGTGTTAGTGCACATACGCACATTCTTCCAAACGATGAGCATAAAGATGCTGCTTCATATGTAGCTTGCTGGTTAGAGTTTTTGACATACATATTTGTTCCAACCTTCCATAATCTAGCGGCGGTCTTCTCCTTCATCATATCCTACAAAATTTTGTTAGACAAATGTAGATGTAACTGTGTTAACGCCTTTCGATCCTTGCGCTTCTTCTCTTCCTCCGTCAATGTCAAAAGCATCTTATCTACCTCTAGTAGGGCTTCCTCTAAGTCCATCTATGCAAGAACTGCCTGTATCTTTATCTGTTACAACGCGAATCTGGTGTTGCGATCCAACAGTGAAATTTCATATTATAAAGACACCATTACTGTGATTGAGATGAACAACCCGGAAGCTCTGGTACCAATTTGTAAAAATAGAACGTCGGTAATGACAATGTATCGCAAAGAAAAATAGAGAGAAAAATAAAGAACATACAGATTTTACATGAAAACCATTTCGGGTAAAAACAACGGGCAGAGGAGAAGATAATTCACTATGTTGAATTTGAATGAATATAAGAGGAGTAGACTATGTCTATTTATAGGATTGTAAAACAATATTCTAATAGGAGTGTAGTAAGATTGAAACACCTTATTCTAATCAATATCAAATAGATGGAGTTTAATAAGGTTTAAAAACCTTATTCTAGAATAAAATAAAAGAAGTGTAGTTCTATATGGATTTTACTTTTATTTCATTTTACCATTGTATTTTAATTAAATAAGGATTCTGGTCACTCAATTCTAACAATTTATAATAAAAAAATAAAATAAAATAAAGGAACAAACTGGAAAGAAAGAGATTCATCTCTTCTTTCTTCTAAAACCACAACCGAAATTAGAGAAGAAGCACCAAGAAGGGTTCGGTCATAAGGGTTTCATATTTTGGAGCTTAATTGATTGGTGCAATTTAGTCATTTTTGTGTAATTTTTATGTTTTTGAAATCTTGGGAGTTTAATTTAGCTGACTCGTGTGTTATTTTTCGAAATTGTTAAATTTTTGTAAAGATGCCATTAATGGATTCTTAAAGTTTTAGGTGTTAAATAGATAGATTTTAAACTTAGGAGTGAAAAAGGACTACATTGTGAAGTTAATTTATAGTTTTATACAATAGGGACTACAATGCACAAATCTCAAAAATTGTGGTAAAAATTAGAATAGGAATTCCTAATTGGACTATAGTGAAAACAAATTCAAAATATGAGTTCTAAATTGAAAGTTATGTTAGTCCCGATTTTAAGGACTAAATTGAATAAAATGAAAATTTTGTATAAATTGATGATTGATTCTGAAATTGGTTGTATTTTGATAGTGCTATATGTTTATGTTAATTCGTAGCTAACGTCAACCCAAATTTCTCAAAAATAAAGGGAAATGATAAAGTCATCGACGAATAGCTCAGAGTTTACAGTTTGTTTTCTATAATCCGAACATTTCCAATAGTTGCATTTATGAACTATGTTGCATGGTAAGATCATAAGGTAAGTTGGAAATGATAAAACGAGCTGATTTGAATTGAATTTGATTGATTGTTAGCAATAATGACTAAATTGAATAGTTCTGAAAATATTGTATATTGTTCTAAATGTGCAACTGAATCTGTTTTGTGCTGCAATAAATTGTTTCATATGTGAATTTGAGAAATTGATTATAATGAAATTCAAATAATGGTGGATAGTGGATATCGAATTATATAAGGCCGAAAATGTGAATTTGATATTGCACGATTTAATCGATTTAAGTGATGTATGGAAAAATGCATATGTTGCAACTATGATAGCTCGATTTAAGATAATCAAAATAAATTGTATAATCAAGTGATGTATTAGGACTTGTAGATTGACATATTAATTTGCATTTGAATTTTTGTTTGTTGGTTCATGCATTACATGTTTTATATTATGTTCTAATGTTCGAATATAGAAATATCACTGAGTCAGACTCAGCATACGATTTTGTTTTCTATGAGCAGGTTAGGATTGATCCCGGACACAACAAGTGGTGATGTTTCTTGAAGTTTAATGGCATGAGTCTTATGCTTATATAATGTTAAATTTGAAGATGAATTGGTATTTTGATGTACTGTGTATATAAGTTGGTACAAATTTTTGGTATGGTATGAACCATGTGGATGTATCATGGTGCTCATGATGTGTGGGTTAGGTAAGTATAGTAGTTAATGTTGGTATGTTTTGGAGATGCTAATAAACAGTATGCATTAGTTAAAAATGATTTGGATAAGGTATTGGCATATGTATATATACGTGTGTAAGTGATGGAAAAGGTTGGAATTGGTGTTGCTAGTTGAATGTTATTGAGTGATGATAGTGTTGGTCATGTGGAATTGAGGTTGGTATATTAAATGAATGTATTTTGGACTTGTTAAAGTGTCTTGGTACTGTTCATTTGGTCATTTTGAGGATGAGAATAGCTTAGTTGGGTGTTAACTGAAAATTGCATGTTTTGTGAGTTATTTTTGCAGAAACAGTCTGTGATGTTGCAATGTCATTCGTACATTGTCGCAATGAGGGATCCACATCGTGACGTAAAAAATAAGGACGTTGGGATGAGGTTGAGCCCAGGTCATGGCGTGACGAGGATTTACATCGCTACGACGAGAGCAAGATAATGAGTCACGTCATGACGAAGAACTCCCTCGTGTCACAACGTCGACCCTGAAATTTTGAGACTTTTCATTTTAGTCTTTCATCGGTTTTAACTTTGCTTTAGAGCTTCCATAAGCTCATACAAAGCTTGAGAATGATTTCATTTCACATTGAATGTATAATTGTTGATTCACTTCAATAAATTGTAGAATTTGATCGTAAATTATTGTAGTTGCTCCGGTAACGAATGTGACATCCCTTCGCTCGAACCTAACGATCAGGTTGGGTAATGGGGTGTTACATAGTTGAGACGGTGGGTTTATTATATCTAATACTTAATATTTATAAAAAAACCTGATTGAAATTGGTGTCTCATAATAGAGGCCTAACTCAATCGTGAAGTTACAAAAAAAAAAAAAGTATAGTTTTCTTATAAAAAAACCAATATTATTTTAAGGGTATTTTTGTTTTTTTAAATTATGTAAAATTCTAAAAAATGTATTTGATGGGATTTGAATCTAAAACACCATAATTTTGGTAAAAGTATCATGAAGGTCTTTGTATTAAGAGTCAAATTGCATTTTGTCCTCTCTATTAAAAAAATGAGCAAATTAGTTCCTATACGTTAAATCAAAGAGCAAATTAGTCTTTCCGTTAAAAAAAGTACCCATTTCAATTGTTGAAAATTGGTCTTTATATGTCAACATGGCATGCTAATATCATTGTTTGGTTAGTCTATCAGCCACGCTAGTTTTTAACAGTACAAGTGGATGAATTTTTTAACAAAAAGGACTTATATACTTCTTTGAACTAATGTATAAGGACTAATTTGCCAATTCACCCATATCATGTCATTATGTATACATGGCATACTATGTATCACTATTTTATTATTCCATCAACTACGCTAGCTTTTAAAAGTACAAATGGATTGAGTTTTTAATAGAAAGGACCCATATGCTCTTTCAACTAATGTCTAGAAACTAATTGGCAATTCTTTTAATAGAGGGGCAACATGTAATCTAACTCTTAGTACAAAAGCTTCATGATACTTTTACCCCATGGCTTTCAATATTTTAACTTAACTTCACCATTTCACTAAGGCTTATATGAAAAATATGTACTCAAACTATGCAAAATTTCTCATTTAGGCACCTAAAGTTTTTTTTTGGGTCAAAGTAAACACCTAAAGTTTTATTATGTTACCACTTTAGGTATAAATTGTTAACTCCAAGTAAAAAACTTCTAAATCAATCAAATTGTGACACATGACATTTGTAAATATTTTTATTTAATTTAAAATGCCACGTGTCATAATTTGAGTAATCCCGATATTTTTTAAATAAGAGTTAACACTTTAAATATTTTTAATTAATTAAAAATGAAACATGTCATGATTTGATTGGTTTAAATTTCTTTTAACTGGAGCCAACAATTGATTACCCAAAGTGGTAACAAAATAAAACTTTAGGTACCTAAATAAGAAAAGTTGTATAATTTGAATATCTATTTTTCATATAAACCTTTTACTAAGGCTTCATTTTTATGATATTAATTCCTAATAAACATATTTGGTATATATAAATTATTTTACAAATATCATAGATATGTAATCCATTCTCAATAATAAGTTCAATGATTTGTGAGGTAAAAGTACAATGGAGAACCCTGTACTAAGAGTTGGATTGCATTTTTTCCCATCAACTAAAAAAAACGAGCAAAATAATCATTCTACATTAGATCAAAGAGTAACATGATTATTTTGTTAAAAAAATCATCAAATTTTACTATTAAAAACTGAATTTTGTACATCAACATGAGGTTATCGTAAGATTATTTTGTTAGCCACACCAACTTTTAACAATACAAAATGTGAAATTTTCAATAGAAATAACCAATTTACTCTTTAATCTAACATATAAAAACTAAATTACCCATTATTTAAATAAAAGAGACAAAATTGTGATTAATGAGGGTTTGGTCTAACCAAAATATCACCAAAATTCAAATAATCTAAAGTCCATTAGCAAAATTTTAAAACATTTTAGAAAATTCGTATGAAAAATAATTATAAAAGTTAGTTAGTGATAATTTATACTAACAATAAAATAAAAAAGAGTGGATATTGAGTATTGACGGGGGGACTTGCCAGTTGTGTTTCAAGGTAGAGGTAGAAGGCGCCACCCTCGTAATTTGAATTTTGTTTCAGCTACCCGACAATGCCATCCAGCTGTCTCTCTAAATTTTTTGAATTTTAAAAATTTCTCCTTCTTATTTTACTCCCGCTTTTAGCCGTTGCCTTTTTCTGCCCGTTACCCGTACCTCGTAACCCCCCCCATCATTAATTTAAAAAGTCTAATTCCACCTCAAGTCCTTATACTTTTCAAACTTTTAAAATTCAAACTTTTAATTTTTAATTTCAGAAACTTAATTTTTAATTGTGAATTTTAAAAATTAAATTAAAATTAATAATTTTATTTCACTTTGGTTAAATTTGAATATAATTTACAAACTGAAATTTAATTTTTAAACCAAATATTTAAATATTAAAATGTTATATAATTGAATTTACAAAAATAAAAATGGACTAAATTTCAACAGTTCAACGAGTAAAGGGACTGGGGAAAAATTAAACAAAAAATAATTAATTTTTTTTGAAAATAAATCAATCTTATCTCTTCCATCTTTTAATAAACCCTAGCTCTCCCTCATTTTCCTTTTCAATTTTATACCCTGCAGCAACTCTCATCCACCCATTTCTCTAGATTTCCTACATATTTTTTTCTTTAAAAAATTTCAGTTTCTCCTTCTCTTCACAAATCAAAATGCGTGAGATCCTTCATATTCAAGGTGGCCAGTGCGGCAACCAGATCGGAGCGAAGTTCTGGGAAGTGGTTTGCTCAGAACACGGCATAGATCCCACCGGTCGTTACCAAGGAGAATTGGACCTTCAACTCGAGAGAATCAATGTCTACTACAATGAAGCCAGTTGTGGTAGATTCGTTCCTCGTGCCGTTCTCATGGATCTTGAACCCGGTACCATGGACAGCATCAGATCTGGTCCCGTCGGCCAGATCTTCCGACCCGATAACTTTGTTTTCGGTCAGTCCGGTGCTGGTAACAACTGGGCTAAAGGCCATTACACTGAAGGTGCTGAGTTAATCGACTCTGTCTTAGATGTTGTTCGAAAAGAGGCCGAAAACTGTGATTGCCTTCAAGGTAAATGAAAGATCTGAGGGAAACTGAACTTTTTTTAACTTATTGTGTAAATAATTGGTGTTTAAATGGTGTCTTCTGTTGCTTTGGTTCTTTGTAGGGTTTCAGGTTTGTCATTCTTTGGGGGGAGGAACTGGATCTGGAATGGGAACGCTTTTGATATCGAAGATAAGGGAAGAATACCCAGATAGGATGATGTTGACCTTCTCTGTTTTCCCATCTCCTAAGGTCTCTGATACCGTCGTGGAGCCTTACAATGCTACTTTGTCAGTTCATCAGTTGGTCGAAAACGCTGATGAGTGTATGGTTCTCGATAATGAGGCCTTGTATGATATTTGTTTCAGGACACTTAAGCTCACCACTCCCAGCTGTAAGTCTTCACCAGATTTAGTCCTTTTTCATTTAATATATTTTATTAGACTCTGTTTGTCTAGTTTTGACGTAGTAGCAAAGGTTCAGAACCATGCATTTTATTTGCAATTTTAGTACCGTTCAATCGTTGCTGATATGGGTTGTGAATGACAATAATTTCCTGAAAGGTTAAATTCGAGTTAGTAAGAACTGGGATCTGTTTATTTAGCTTGGGGATCTTCAAAGTTCTTACATTTTTTCATTTGATCTGTGAATTGTTTTCTTTTGTTTCATTTTTTAGTGCTTTTCCTACTTAGTGGATGTAGGATTTTGTTTTATGATCTGGCCTAAGAATAAAAATAGTTTCCTGAAAGGCAAAATTTGAGTTAGTAATAACTAGGATCTGTTTATTTTAGCTTGGGGATCTTTGAATTCTTACAGTTTGTTGTTTTCTTTTTGTTCTTTGACAGTTGGTGATCTGAATCACCTGATATCTGCAACAATGTCTGGGGTTACATGCTGCTTACGATTCCCTGGTCAGCTCAACTCTGATCTAAGGAAACTTGCTGTGAATCTCATCCCATTTCCTCGGCTTCATTTCTTCATGGTGGGTTTTGCTCCACTCACTTCAAGAGGCTCCCAACAGTACAGAGCCCTGACAGTTCCTGAGCTAACTCAGCAAATGTGGGATGCAAAGAACATGATGTGTGCAGCTGATCCACGACACGGTCGATACTTGACTGCATCAGCTATGTTCCGTGGCAAAATGAGCACTAAGGAAGTGGATGAGCAAATGTTGAATGTTCAGAACAAGAACTCTTCCTACTTTGTTGAGTGGATTCCTAACAATGTGAAGTCAACAGTTTGTGACATTCCACCCACAGGCCTCAAGATGGCATCCACATTTATCGGCAATTCAACATCCATTCAGGAGATGTTTAGGCGTGTAAGTGAGCAGTTTACAGCTATGTTTAGGAGGAAGGCTTTCTTGCATTGGTACACAGGAGAAGGCATGGATGAGATGGAGTTTACTGAGGCAGAGAGCAACATGAATGATCTGGTCTCGGAGTATCAGCAGTACCAAGATGCAACAGCCGATGAAGATGAGTATGAGGAAGAGGAAGCGGAGTACGAGGATTAGGAAGGAAAAACTTTATGCCAATTAGGCAAAAATTCTAATCTCAACTTCCAGTTGCTGAAAGAAATTGTCATTATGCTGTGACTGTTATTGCATTTATGTTTCTAAGTGAACTTTTTTCTTGAGCTTTTCATGCTCAATACTTAACCAAGCATGCGCAGTTTATGTACTTTACTCCTTTTAAGTTTCTAAGTAACTTTTTTTTTTTTTTTGTTTCATTTGCTCTTTACATCTCGAGCGCCTTGATCTTTTATTTATATATTGAGCTGATCAAAAACCAAAATACTAATCATGAAAAAGATGATGTTAATAGAGCCGAGGTGTTTCATCAAGTTAATTTTTTTAAAAATCTTGTGAAATTCAATTAGAATTTTAGTTTGTTCATAAAACGTTCATTAAAAGAAATCATTTTGATTATTACCGGTTGCCAAGATGCGATTTGAAAATTTGAGGCAAACTTTCGTAAGGTTGAAGGGTGCATAGAGGCATTGCAAAGCATGGGGAATCGTTAACAAAGAGGGATTGTATCTCATTTGCTATAATCACAAAGGGGGAAAGATTTATATTGGTAGACAGTATCATATTGGATAGAAATTAGAATTTTAGGGTTTAACCATGGGGGGGGGGGGGGTGTCCTGCTTATTATGGTTGCTCAGTTTAGATGATATTTTTCCATTACAGTGAAATTGGCAAGTAGAGTTGTGTATGAGCTATTGATTTCTTTGTCCGGTCTCATGCTTTACTTTGGCCTTTTCTGATGTCATTTTGATAGAGTTTATTCCCTTGACACTCTTGATCCCTGGTTGGAAAACTACTGGTTTTTTGTTGAGTTAGGAGCTCTGTCAATGGAAGAAACAAATGTATACTGATTTGGTACCGGAAGAGACAACCGAAGCAATGAGCCCAATGAAGTTAAACACAATTTCAAATAACTTCAGAGGTTTCTAGCAAGCAGTGAAAGATTTTATAGGTTCTGGAAAACAAATGCATACCGAAACTCAATCATAAGGTTAGTTGATTGTATGGTTCCGTTTTGGTTTTAGAAGTGTTCAAACCAACCGTGAGGCAATCTTAATGTAGAAGGCAGGAAATATTATAGTTTGAGTGGAAATGTGCATAAGAATATTGTGTATTGTTGTTGTATTTGATTGTGGAGCATATGCAAATGTGTAATCCCAGAATTTGTAATTGATAACTCAAGGAATAGATATGATTTCTGCATTTACCTGTTATAAAATGGTTGAGTTGATGTTTATCGATGCTTAATGCAGGCTAGCAGGCTGAGGACGCTCCCAAGAACCATACCACGTTTGTCAAAGCCAGGAGAAACAACTCCGAACTTGATGAAACCAAACAGAAAATGCCCCAAAGCCTGAAATAGTGGATGCTAACAACATGCTATTGTATTCTCCCTAACTCATTCCTTAAAAATAAATAGGTTTGTGCAAGCAAGGTAAACCGAATAGCTTGCATAGGCAACTCTAGTTTGCAAATCCAATGAAAATAGTTGATGATAAGTGAGATATCGAACAAAAAGCTTTCGATATGATAACAAAAAGAAGTAATTCAGATTGAGCTAATGACCACATAATAGTCTTAAGATGTGAAAGATAGATAATAGGAAATCATTTTCATTCACTCTCTTCTGAATCATCACCACTACTGTCTTGTGAATCAATTTTCATGGCCTTCACGGCATTGCTTGCTTTAAAATCTTCAACAGCCTTGTCAAAAGTGCTCCTCACATGCCTACACATCAACATCAGATTTTGACATGCATCTTTCAATACCTCTCTTGCAGGATCACCTGCAAATTTTCACATTGAACAACTAAAAGAACTTGGACCCAACCAAAGTACTTGAAAAAGAGTGTTATATTGAGTTTACCAGTGGTTTGAACTCTAATATTAACTCGAGCCTCTGAAGGATGAGGAATACTGTAGCCACAGAATGTAATCCTTGGGCTGCACAACATAAAAATGATAGCTTCCACTTTCAATACAATCACTTAAAACAAAGAAAACCCAGCATTAATCAAAGCCAAAAACAGAGCTGAGTGAACTGACTCTTGATTCAAAGTGAATCTAACAGCGTTAGCTATGGTATGATCCTCATCAGTTAAAGAAAAAGTGGCAGCACTATTATCAGTGAAAGACCCGTGTTCCATTGTTTCCTTTAGTCCAATTTCTAAATCTCCAAACCAAGAAACAAAACTATTAAAAGGATGAAATTTAACCCAATAATCATTGGGATAACATATTTTTAAATAAAAAAATCAAAAGAAAAAGAGAAGCACAAATTCTCTTTAACTTACCTGCCTGCAAAACCCTAAAGCTTTAACACCTTCTCTCTCTCTCTCTCTCTCTTTTTTTTCCAAATAAAAAGAACTGAGAAAAAGGAATTACGTAAATTACAAATTTAGCCCCGGCTTTTTAATTTAATTTACCATAATTTATTTTTTTAAATTACTTTTAATTATTTATAAACATATAAAATTAATTGATTGTTTTTATTAATTTATTACATATAAATTATTAAACTGTAATAATTTTTTTTTAAAAAGTGTGTATATCAATAGCTTCAAATTAGTGATTTAATAATTTTATAATTTTCATAAAAATAAGTTATCATATTTTGATAAATTTTATAATTTTCAAGTTAATTTTTTTCTATTTTAATTTTTAAATTTTGTGATTAATTTATTTTTGTTAGTTTTGTGTGTTCAAAGTGTTATAAAATTATACCATTTTTATATGTTAATAATTTATTTTATATAATTTTTTATTTTTCAAATGTTGTACTCATGCTATTTTTCTTGTCTATTATATTTTAATTAAGTTGGAATCTATATTTTCTTAATTATTGTAATATTATACTTAATTATTTTCCTAATTTTTAGATTAGAAGAAAAAATTAATTGGAGTTTAGGAAGTATAGTGAGGGGCATATTGTAGTAAAAAGTGAGTGGTAGAGCTATTCCTAAAACCCTAATTTCAATCCTAGTAAATAACTAAGAAACCTTCTGCTGCCATTTCCTTGTTTCGGCGAATCCTTAAACCCTAGCGAAAACAAAACTTTGCTCCAATCAGAGGAAATTCTTGTAAGTAAATATATATTTATTCTGTCTCTGATATTGTTTAAATGCTTTCCCTTGAAATTATGGATCTTGTTGGTTGCTCAGGGTCAGGGCTCTAATGGCTGCCAACAACATGCCAGCTGGAATAGACAAAGAGCAGGTTAGCTGAGCTCTCTCTTTTTTTCCCCATAGTTTTAAATAGCTTTGCTTCGAATTAATACTCTTGAATTGAAGAAAGACTTGATCTTTTTCCATTGATCGGTTTGGGCTTTTTGTTTTATTGAGTTTGGAGTGTTGAAGTAACGTTTGGGTCACCGCTAGTCTCAATGGATCAAGGTGTTTGTTTGTAATGGAACTGACTGGAAATGGTGTTTTGAGATTCGTTTTGGGTTTTTGTTGAAAGATTGTGAATTGTGATTGTATTTATCTGTGTTTCTTGTTTTTCTATTTTTTCTATCCGGGTGATTTACAGTTCATGTTTTGAACACATTGCAGGCCTTTGGCATGGCGGAAACAGAGATGGAATATAGGGTAGAACTTTTTAACAGGTAAGGCATAATTGCCCAAATTTTAATGAATATGTTTAGGGTTAAACAAGAAATGTCAAAATTGCTATGCGAAATGCATGTAACCTTCGTTTCGCCGTGTAAAACTCCCTGTATGCTCGATATTATCTGTTGAGCAAGGAAAATTTCTTAGTAGAGAACTTGAAAGAGGACCTCAATGGCCTGGTTTGTTTCTGTGTCATCAATAGCATGCCAGTATTTTCCGTTACTTTGCAAGCTTTTATCCACCAATACTTGAATTTCTGAATTCAGCTTGGTTTTGTGAATGTCGTTCAGGCTTGCACAAACATGTTTCAACAAGTGTGTTGACAAAAGGTACGAGTAGTTCCAACACCGTGTTTCTTGTTGTTTTGATCTATCTATTTAATCGATTTAGACTTTGTATAGGGTTAATGTTTCTCCCTAAAAAGATATGATGTCCATGACAATGCAATTCTGCTTTAGGTACAAGGAATCTGAGCTAAACATGGGGGAAAACAGTTGCATTGATCGCTGCGTTTCTAAGTATTGGCAGGTAAACTTAGGTTTCATAGATTTTCTTATTCATGTTTTATTGAACTTTTAAGCATGACTTGTACTAATTTTACGTTGTGTTGTATTTATGGCCGATATGCTTGGCAAAAGGTTTCTATAATTCAGCTTTCTTGTTTGGTTCGAACTATGCTTGGTTCGGATACTTATGATGCTTTGCGTTTAGAATCGTTTATCATTGCGTTTATTTCCTAGTTTGGTGGCTGACATTTGGCACTTATATGCACAACCTTTCGTGTTTTGTAGGTGAATAGCATGATCGGTCAGATGCTCAGTGCTGGTGGTCGGTCTCCGATGTAAAACACAGTCATTGTCATCCTTCTCCCATCTTGAATTCGTTTAAAATGTAAAACAAGGCTAAGTCCTACAATTGACATTAGCAATTTATCTTTGTTTGGAACAGCTAATCAAAACTTCTTATAAACCAAGCTTTCATCCATAAAAACACCATTGCTTTTTGATAAATAACACATCAAACTTGCTTGTTAACTGCAAATAATCTCAGTTACATTGCTCCAATCTTTAACCAAATCGGCAAAAAAAATGCAAAAGAGTGACATAAGACAGGAAGATATAAGGATATTTTATACAGTTTCAGTTTCTATGATTTTTGGCTTCCAAGTTTGTACCATCTTTTAGGGTTTCCTTGGCATCATTGTCCATCCCAAGGCTAAACAGAGCAGCTGCTTGGAGATAGAATGCTGCGGGCCACTCCGGAGATATTACCTGTGCTTGCATGGCATCTCCAAGGGCTTCTTGTGGCATATCATTCATCATGTAGCACAAGCACCGTCTTGCTAACACGGTTGGCGATACCATTGTCTCGCTATCAATGAACTAACACAAGGCGCATTGTTAAAACAATTAGGCCTATTGTTGAAATTATCCAAAGGTACTGAGGATTTTGATTGCAGACAATGAAATGGTTCTGCAGATTGCCCAATTGTAAACAAAAGACTTACATGAGTGTAACATTCGATGGCTGTTCCAAAGTCTTTTGCTCGGAAAGCAGTATCGCCGCTTTTTTTCGAATTTAGGGTCTCCTGTATTTTATCTGTCCACGTTTGGAAAGAAAGCTACAAAGCAGCAAAATACAATGCCACTTAGCATAAAGCAATTTTATCAATACATGTAAAAAGTTCACTTATATGATTTTGATGATGCTAAAGAAAGTAAATAACGCAATTCTCTTCTTCTAGCAGCTTGAATAATAAAACTGTCAACAATGAAGACAATAAGAACATTATTATATTTATTGAGTTCGTGTCTTACTAAAAATTGTTTTGTGAATTCACCAATGACTCAGTTTTGAAACAACATATATTATATGGATTGCTAACCTCATTTGCGGTTCCCTCGTCATCTTTATATCCGATCTCTTCCAGTATTTCGTGTATTGCAGTAAGATTCATTCTTGAGCATGCTTCTCCCAGAGGTGTTAGTGACATTGTATGCTTCAAGGACGTTGTTTCATGTGAAATGCCCATCAAAACATGTGATGGAACCTGTTACATAGAAAAGGTAAGGGAGCAATGGTTAATTCAACTAGTCGCATACTTACGTGTAGCAGAATAATGAAACTGGGTTCAGCACACAATGTTTTAAAGAAAAGCTACACTTTACCCCTACCATAAAGCTTCAAGCTAGTGTTAAGTAAATTATTCACAAAAATTACAGAGGAGGGTCCTATCTGCCAGCAAAATCTGAAAGAGACTGATTATAAATTATACTAACAGAGCATAGCAAGGTATCTATTTGAAGGTATAATAGTGAGGAATAATACGAGCATACCTCAGTTTCCTTCTGAAGAGGAGTAAGAGCAGTTACAAGAGACTTCATATTTGGCCTCTCACGAGGTTCATACTGCAAACAGCGAGAAGCTAACCGGACTATTTCAGTCCCATCATCATTTGAAAATTGGCCCTCCAGACACGAGTCCATTAGCATCAGAAAATTCTTACCACGTATTAGGTCAAGTGCCTGTGACGATGATAACAATCCGGCATTTAAGCATTTAAATTATCTCCTAAGGCCATCCTACTATGCAGTTTAGATATCCACAGTTCGAGTAGTTTCTTCAATCACTATAGAAAAGATTTCAGAAGAGAAAACTCACATGGCTTGGTGGTATATGCTTGCCACTAAGAAGATCAAGTAATAGGGTACCGAAGCTGTAAACTACACTCTCTGGTATAACCCTTCCTGTCAAAATAAGGCGCCTAAACTCAGCTAAAGAGACTTTAATTCCATGTGGCATGAGAACCTAACATACATACTAAGCTTAATTGATATACCCTTATGGATGGACTATTGCAATATGCAAGAGTTCCATAAACTTTATCTGTTTAGCATATATTTACCGGTCCTTAGGTACTCTGGAGGGGCGAAAGCCAAGTTTGTACTATAACTTTTTCCATCTCTGCTATTCTTCATAAGGCCAAAGCTCGAGAGCCTGGGATTACCGTCCTATCAAGAAACAAACAGCTAAAGATAAACACCACAAATTTCAAAGTGAACATATGCAGTAAGGTTTTAGGTTCAAATAAGGATGATAAAGATCGAAATTACCTGATCAAACAAGATTCTATAAGCATTAAGGTCATGGTATAAAGCCCTTCCCCTACAACTGCAATATTCAAGCGCTTGCGCTAGAAATAGAGCCACTCTCAATCTCATTGCCCATTTCATATGCTGATTTTCCCCTACACCGATTGCAAGTTGCAACCAAACACAAAATAATTAGTTAAGATATTCATTTCATTACTCATTTCTTACACCATTATAATCGAATCAAACTATGGATAACATATAAAAATGATGAATTGAACTAAATGTCCCTAACTATCACTGAGATTCTAAATTGATCCTTAAACTTCAAAAGGTTCTAATTGAGTCTTCAATTGTATCCATTAGGATATTCTGTCAGCTTAGCCATCAAATTAGTCATTAAATGCAATTCAAATGTGACAAGGATGATTAAATTGTAAAAAAAATACATTTGTAGCTATCGCATGAATGCTTTGATTATGACAAATTAAAAAATGTAAGATCCAAATTGTTCATGTAATTAGTGCACTCTATTTACAAATTGGTCCACGCATTTTAAAAAAATGATCAATGTCATATTTGAGATAGCATTTACGCTCAAGCTAATGGTTATGGTACAGATATTTTGAAGGTCTAATTAAAACATTTTAACATTTTGAGAATAGTCTCAGGACGTTTACTGCAATTAACCCATATAGAAACCCCGGGGGAAGGTTGAAGAAGAGAGTGGAAATTACAGTGAAAAAGATGCTTAGAGAGAGTCTCATTAGGCATAAACTCAGCAACCAACAATCTTTCATTTCCTTCACAGCAACAACCAATCAAATTCGCCAGCCTCTCGCTTCTTAATTGGCCAACTGCTTTCGCTTCTTCCTATAAATCAAGAACAATAAACACAACCACAATCAAAATAAATTATAGTAAAAATGGAGAGAAAAAAGAGAGTAAATATATACAAGGAACTGTCGAGGATCAGGCCAAGCGGATCTATTGAAGCGTTTAACGGCGAACAAACGATCCTCGCCGTCGAGCTTCCCTCGGTAGACTACATTGGGAGCTTTCTCCCCATGCTCCGATACAATGTTGTCGGTACAGAAGCCGGACGTGGCGGCTTTTAATTGGTCCAAGCTGTACTCGATGAATCCAGGTAAGGATTCCTTCTCATTCTCTAAAGTAATAAGAAAGGAAGGAAATCACTAAAACAGTAAATATTGTGGAGAAAGTGATGGAAAGGAGTCAACTGAACTGACCGAGATTGGAGGAGTCGTTGATGTTTGACGGGCAGGAGCAGCAAAGCGATAGTTTGGAGCAACGAGCTCCCATTGCTTAAACAGAGAATAAAAAAGTTTTCTACTTTTCTTAGCTTTTGAGATTGGCAATGGAATTTGAAGAATGGAAGAAGAAAACTGATACTGCTGCTACTACTAAAACCAACAATGGGGGTGTTTGAGAAGCGAGAAAATAAGTAAAACAAGAATTTTTTTTTTTAATTTTTTTTTTTATGCTTTTCAATTCACACCATTTTCATCAACAAGATTTTGGCTTCAATTCATTAATTCATTTATGTTCCTCCTTATTTTATTTATCTATATTTATATTTTATTATTTTACATCTAAAAATTGAAATATATAACATGTTGAAGTCATTTAGGACATTTTACCCAAAAATGCCTTTTTTTTAACGTTATTTACGGAAATTGACCGACTTTTTAATTATTTACCGGAAAGGGTCGAATTCCCCGAAAACGTATCCACGTCGGTAGCGATGTCAGTCTTTGTGTCGACCAAAGCAGCGTTCTGGGGGAGCGTTTGCCCTTTTTTAGGGTTAAAGTTTTCAACTTAGTTTAGGGTTAGGGTTAGGGTTAGGGTTAGGGTTTTTAAGAAAAAAATTAACGAAATTAAGGTTTAGGGTTAGTTAATTAAATTAGGGTTTAGTGTTTTAATGTTAATTAATTAAATTATGTTTAGGGTTTTTTAAAATAATTTTGTGTTTAGGGTTTTGGAAAAAATATATTAGCAATATAATTTTTTTATTTTTTTTCTACAGTAGTATCTGAAAAAATAATTTTGAGAAGACAGTTCTGAACAAATAGTGTCCAAAATGCTTCAAGCGAGGATGCTTTGTCAATCGACAAGATTATTGAAAAAGCTCCCCTTGGGCGCTCTTTTTCTCTGATAGTATTTGAAAAATTTAATTTTGAGAAGACGTTTCTGAATAAATAGTGTCCAAAACGCTTTAGCGGGATGCACTTTATCGGCAAGATTACTTGAAAAAAGCTCCCACTTGGGCGCTCTTTTCTCTGATGAGTATCTAAAAAATAATTTTGAGAAGACGTTTACGAACAAATAGTGTCCAAAATGCTTCAAGCGAGATACACTTCGACAAGATTATCAAAAAAGCTCCCACGTGGATGCTCTTTTTCTACAATAATTCCTATTTGGCCTTAGACTATAAATGAGCCAAATTTCATTCTCAAAGTTGCATAAGTTACAAGAAAGAGAAATTGAGGCTAAAGTAGAATAGAAATCGAGATGAGTGAACGTATTAGTGTTGTTATTTACTATGATGGTGAGTCCGTGACACCGAGAACGGCGTTGTTTTTATCGGAGAACACAGTATGATTGGTTTTTAACGAACATAGATTTGTGAGAACTTCGTAAAAGAATTAGGCGTAAAATATTGAGCGACACCAATGAAAGTTTTGTCTATTAAGTATAGATTTTGTGCTTGGTTGATCCCGTGAGATATGACTCATTCGACATCAAAGGTCCTCGTAGCTTGGAGGCAATGGTACAGACTCACCTTGCTAGTGGATCACCCTATCTTGAGGTATATGTACAATTTTCATCGCCAAATGATGCATTTCCGACTTCAACATCTACTGCTGTTCGAGAGGAATACACGACCCCTAGCCGACACTCTGTTAGGGAGGCGAGGCGAAATCGCCTGCGTGTTTAGTGGCAGTATAGAAAATACAACCCCTGCACGACACTCGGTTAGTGGATGGGACATGCATATTGGTGGGTCGATGTTCGATGCTAGAAATACGTATTGGGGAACGACATCAACTTCTAGTGGTTGGCAATCCACATATGATTGGGGACGTTACGAAACTTGTTTAAGAAGGGATGATGTACTCCCTACGACGTCCACTGGCGAGGGGACCTCGTTCGTTGTAGATGATAGTGGGTCGGATGATGAGTCCGATGTGGATCCACCTCGAGAGCCCGGCCCCGATGGTGCAGAAGTTGCATTATTTTCTCGAGCGGAGCTGTTCCAACCATACCAAGATGTTGAAGGGGTTCGGATGAAGAAAAAAAGAAGATTAAGTGATTCGGGCGTACTCGCCTCCACCCACATGCATAATGTCGATCTATCTCAAGATGATGCGTTGGAGTTTCGGATCTACCACACGGAAGCGTGGCGTGACCGTACAAGTTCGTCGTTGGATTCGGGTGAACTGGAAGTTGGTAAGGAGTTTTCCAATAAGGATAGTTTTCTTGGTGCATTGAAACAACATAGCATCATGAACGGGTTTAACTACAACGTGGTTAAATCCAAATCCGATAAGTATGAGGCCAAGTGTGCAATGCAAGACGGTACATGTTCATGGAAAATCACGGCCTCGTTGAGGAAAATGACAGGCTTGTAGGAGATAAAGAAGTACAAAGGTCCACATACATGTGTTGCCGGTACAGTATCACTAGGTGTTTAGAGTTTTTGAATAATATTGTTATTACGTAATGTTACATTATTTAACGTACTTCGTTGACAGGTGTTTCACAAGATCATCTCAAGATGGATTCAGATATGTTAGCTAGCTTAATACTATCAACGGTGAAGGCGGATCCCAGGACTTCAGTGCCGGTCTTAATTGCCAATATTCATAGCCAATTGAGGTATACGCCCTCTTACCGCAAGGCTTGGATAGCTAAGCAGAATGCGTTGGAAAAGTTGCATGGTCGGTGGGACGCTTCATATAATGAAGTGTGGCAGTGGTGTCAGGTGCTGGAGAGATATGTCCCAGGTTGCATAACATACCTTGAAATGACACCTGCGTACTACAACGACCGATTGCTCCGTGGATGCCAAGTGTTCAAACGTCTGTTCTGGAGTTTTAAGCAATGCCGAGACGCATTTCTATACTGCAAGCCATTGGTACAAATTAATGGTACATTTATGTATGGTAGATATACCCATCGACTATTGCTAGCTGTGGCACAGGATGATAGTGGGAGAATCCTTCCAATTACGTTTGCAATAACATCGGAGGAGTCAGCTGATGACTGGGATTTCTTTCTTTCTAGGTTAAGGAGGCATATCTGCCCCCAACCTGATATCTGCGTTATATCAGATCGGGGCTCTGGAATACTAGCCGCAATTGAGCGACAGGGAAGCCTATGGCATCGCACACACCATCGGTATTGCCTAAGGCATGTTGCGTCCAACTACTATGGGCAACATCGATCTACAAGTGAACGACGACAAGTGACCAACATGGGTATTTAATCTCTATTAATATAATTTCATTTGTAATATTAAATTTATTCTTAATGGAAGAGTGGTATGTAATATTCGCTATCAAATTATATTGGCATGGTATGAGATAAGTAAGGACCGTTTTCATGAGATGTTGGCGGTTTTGCATTCAGTTAACGAAGAAGGCGCAAACTACCTCTGTAACATACCTTTCGAATAGTGGACACAAGCATACGACGGCGGCCTACGGTATGGTCATATGACCTCAAACCTAGCTGAATGCATAAATTCTGTTCTAAAAGGAACGCGTCATTTACCAATAACATCGGTTGTGCGAGAGATATATTTTCGTTTAGCGGTACTATTTCCAAAGCGAGCAGCGAGTTATAAAGGTCAAATGCAGGGATGCCATGTATGGTGCGCGAATGTATTGCAAGAAATTAACAAGGCGAAGGCACGGGCCAACACCATGCACACAGTGTGTCACGATCGCGACAACCTATGGTTCGTGTGACGGAGTTTGACAGACCGAACCAAGGTATTATTGACGGGCAATATCGTGTACACTTGAGAAATAGGACCTGCGACTGTGGGATGTTTGACGCACTTCATTATCCATACGCTCATGTAATTGTAACTTGTCAGAATCTCCGTCTGGATCCCATGAGCTATGTCGACAAAGTGTACAAAATAGAATACATGTACAATGTGTGGAGACACGCATTCCCACCAGTCTCAGATGAACGTAAGTGACCGTCTGTATCGCTTTGCTCGTTTAAGCTTTATTCACGGATAGAAAGCTGCGTCGCAAAACCAAATGGTCGACCTTGCTCGACTAGAATACGTAACAATATGGATATCCGAGAAACTGCCAACCAACAGAAGTTGTGCGGATGGTGTAGGAACCCAGGCCATACAACTCGATCATGTCCAAATCGGAATAGCTGATAGTTGTTGTAATAAATTTATGTTGCATTATTTATATTTTATTAAAAATATAAAAATATTAAAAATATTGTCCTATTCAAAAGAACTTTTATTTTATTAAAAATATAAAAAGTAAATTACAATTAAAATATTAAAAACAACTTTTATTTTATTAAATGAAACAATATAAAAAAGTTTGTACAAATATATTAACAAAAATCAATGTTGGTGCCGATCGGAATCAGTGCCACATGGGGGTCGTCGATGATTACGCGTTGGATTCCTTCTTGGTTCAGCTTCCGGCGAGGGTTGTGGTTGCTCCGGCGGGGATTGTGGTTCCTCCGGTAGGGGATCTGGTTGTGAGTGTTGGGAGGATGACCCACCTTGATAGAATAATGACTGCGAAGATGTTTGCATCACCCATGGCGGAGGTGTTTGAATCCCATAAGGCGATGAGGATTGGTAAAAAGAAGAGCTCCCCGACGGTGACTCATGCGATCTCTCATGCAACGGTGGCCTATAGATTGGCGGTTGACTCGGAGTAATCGGGAACGGAGATGAACCGGGCCATACATTCCAACCTGCCATAGGACTGGGAAAAGGAAACATATAAGGGTTAGGATACATATAAGGGCTAGGATACGCACCTGGCATAATCTGAAAAGGCTGTGATATGGGTGTCGTTGGTTGAAGTGTTGGGCCCGGTGACTGTGTGGGCGCTGTTGATGGGCCCGGTGGTTGTGTCGGTGCTGTTGATGGGCTCGTCCCATCATCCATTCTCATTGGATTTAAAGGGCCCCGTCATTCCCTTTGGACACGAATTTGCCGTCGCCTCTCCTCTTCTGACAGTAAATATGGCTTGTCATGGATCCTAAACCATGACATGTATTCTGACACGCACGCTAACTCAGGAACGAAAATCAGTTCCCGAGTAGGTATATAATCATACCGATTTTCCTACATTTCGATATATGCTGACCAAAATCTCAGCCAATCTGTATGCAACTGCCGTAAGTCGACTTTGTGCTCATCATCGAGCATCTCAGGTGCCACGAGAATCAGTTGTCGGAATCTAAATTGTCACAATACTCTATCTGACTAGTGCATCTACACGGTGGCATAGTTGACCAATGGGACCTTCACATGCCAAATGTTCAGATTTTGAAAGAATTCATCCAGAATTACTGCCCGAATTGCCGGATTCTCGTATGGTGTCCATTGAAACTATATGAACATGATAAAAATATTAGTTATATACATAATACTAAATACTAAATACTAAATACAAAACGACTATTTTATTATGTATATATATTTTATTTAATACTTACTTGTGCTTCCAACTGTTGGTCTAGTAGAAGTCGTATATCTTCAAGAGAGGTAGGTATTCCAACATAACTCACCGAATGGTTCCACCTAATTAAATAAAATTTTAGCATACAATTATATTTTAAATCTACGTAATAATTGTAAAATCTAATATAAAATTTACCTCATTATGAGTGGGAATGTATATGGGTGGTCCACTCGAGGACGTAAAAATAGAAAGCGAAACCGTGCCCATGATTGCAGTAGTGATAGGCAACCTCCGATTTTGGCTTTATTCGGTCGCGTCGCCCCGCACATCTCCCTGTACAATTTTGCTAACACGGTAGACCCCCAACTAAATTCACCAGCCAGTCTAAAATCAACGAGTTTCAGCAGCCATCTCAGATGTACGAGGTTTCGCGACAAGTCCGGCATCAGATAACCTCCAATCATCTCAAGAATGTATGCCCGAGCATATCGTATTCTTTCTAGTTCAGTCGAATCATTATCCGGCTCCGGGAATGTGTCTCGTAACCAGCCCATCTCGATCCGACCTCCGTTAATATTATCCGGAATATCACCCAAAAGCTCGTAGCATACGGCTCCCCAATCAGCAGATTGGGCGGACCCGGTGACTGCGTACCCATCCACCGGCAATCCCAATTGCAACTGCACGTCTTCCAAAGTGATAGTACACTCTTCGCATGGAAGATGGAAAGTGTGCGTATTGGGTCTCCACCTCTCTATCAACGCACTGATTAGTTTCGGGTCCAACTTGCACCCCCGACCTATCGTGGCCACGTGCCAAAAACCCGCTTCCCGCAGGTAATTCTCTATCAACGGCGATGACGGACCAGACATATTACGAATATAGCATTGTAACACCCGATCTACAGACTGTTATAAAAAATTATAAAATAAAAATTAATTAAAATTGCATAAATGAAAAAAAAAAAATTAAATAGTATTGATAAATTAAAATTATCACTTACCATTGTCATTTGATCGATGGAGATGTGTTTATTATCGAGACGAATTAATTCTCCGGCCATTGCTAACACGATCGAATATTTTTTAATTTAAAAAAAAACTAATTCAAAAAAAAATTTAAACAAAGCTTTTTTTGCAAAAAATTAAAGGACTTTTGTGAAATTTAAGAGGTATTTGAGAGAAATTTGAGAGGACTTTTGTGTGAAAAAAATGAAAGGGGGGCCTTTTATAGTTAATTTTTTTTTACCGTTGGAGCCCAAACGGTAAAAAAAAATAGCCGTTGGGGGTTAAAAAAATGGGCAAAACGCGTCCCTGGGGGAGCGTTTTGCTGACACGGCACCTGACATCGCGCTGACGTGGACGCGTTTTCGGGGAATTCGGCCCTTTCCGGTAAATAATTAAAAAGTCGGTCCATTTCCGTAAATAACATTAAAAAATGACATTTTTGAGTAAAATGGCCAGTCATTTATGTGCTTTAATTATTGCTGATTATTTCGGAGGTAGGACATATATTCTTTTTCATTCATGTATTAATGTATGCATATGCTTGAATTATTTGGTGTCCTACTTTTAATCTTTGATTGAGATTTTTTTTTTAATAATTTTGTTTTCTTTTTTATACAATGCATTGAACTATCTATAGTCCGTTCCTAATAATTGAACCCACATCGTCTTACATTGACAACAACACTTATACCAATCGAATTAAGATTCAACTGACTTGATTGAGATTTAATATTTGATATTTTTTTCATTTTAATTTAGTTTTTTTAATGTTATTAGTAGATTTAAAGATGAGGACTTGCATGTGGTTTGGTCTTCAAAATTATAAAATTTCAATACGATAATTTTAAAATTTTTGAAATTATAAATTAATATAAAATAAAATTATATTTGAATATTTTTAAAAATTTATATTTTAGTTTTGTATTAAAAAAATTATTACTTAAATAATGTTCAATCGGATTCCCACATGGCACTGCCTATGTGTTTGGAAGATAATAAGAGAACTTAAGTCATCACATTAAGGAGAGCAAATAGTGATAAAAACATTGTAAAAAAAATATCGAACTATATCAGAGTAAAGTAAAAAAAATAATATCAATTTTTCAGCATAGTAGAGGGACTAAGACCATTATCTACTTGCTAAAGCAATGGTGTCACAATGCTGTGGAGTTGCCTTCAAACAGCTTTAGTGTATATATATATATATATATATATATAATGTTTTTTTTTTAAATCAAGATGTACACTGCAAGTAACAGTGATTAATTCTTTCATTGCAGGTATTCTCTAAAAAGGTAAACAGTTGGCCATGAAATGTAACCTATTCCCATGGGCAACAATCAAACTTTCTATCTTATAGTTAAAAGATGAGATAAGCAAACACTACACCATACCTCACGGTTCCCTTTTTTTATGTAGCACATGCACTGAAAGCACTTGGGAAAAGGAAACAAAAAGGAGGAAAGTTGATGCAACTGCAACAAAATCTACTTTACGAAAAAAGGATTGACAATGAAAATGGCAAACAAACGAGATTTTCTTGGCATGGCTTCCCCCTGTACCCCTAGATTTTGGCATTAAAGAAAAAGGAAGGAAACAGTCGCTTTGATGGTGAAAGCAACTATGAAAAGCTATGTAATGTTATATGTGGCATCTCCAATATCATATCCTCCTTTGGAGAAAGAGAATATAGTGCTTATACGAGTCAGCAAATTACTTTAGGAAGAGTTTAGAAAAGCATTATAAACTTTAGGAGAGTGATAGAACAATTTTACTATTATATTAACTTTTAATTTTACAAATTTTGAAGGGACTAAATGAGAGATTTACCATTTTTAGGTTGGCCGACGGTTTGATGTCTTTTAGGCATATTTTATATTTGAATGAAAATGAATGTTGAGAAAAAAAAATTGCTTTAGATTCTGACCCGGTTTGACCCCAAATGAATCAAACCTAATGTGACCAAGGTATATTTGAGAGACATTACAGAAACACCGTTAAGCAGGGTGGGTGATGAAAGTAAAATTTGGATTCCCAATCATAAATTTTATTAGAATAGATAATGTTTTTGGGAGGGGATTATCAATTTGGTGATAAATTTAAAAGGAAAAAGGGAATAGCAATGGCAAATGGCAATTATTTAAAAGAATAATTGGTGGAAGCCAGCTTCCTATAAGCCAAAATGAAAGCCATCACATGTTATGTTCCCTAATCTTTGTCCACTGTATAGTGTAATAAAAAAGCCCTACCAGCGGCCTTCAATGTGTATCTTTCAGCTTTTGCTCATTTTCTTTCTCATCTTTGAATATGACAATTGAGTCGTATATAATTGGCTATTGTGAAGAAAGAAGGGTAATGGCTCATTCGAGCAACCCTTGATTGTTGGATTTCACATTGAGTGTCTCAACATCTGGAGATGAGGTAGACAAAAATGACAAAGTAACTATTCACGAGGGCATCACAAGGATGTATTAATGAAAAACAAATCTTTGAGCATACAAGCAAACTGCCATGGAATACGTGTATATTCTATGACACAAGGAAACAGAGTAATACTTCAAGCAACCATTGTTTGTCCGGTTTCATAATGTAGGCAGGGTTGACTAATCGTGACTCCATGCCATATCCCTGATGATAGGGTAGACTAAAATGACAAAGACACCCTTGACATGGGCGTCACGAGATTGAATAGTGGGAAAGGTCACGACAAATAGTCAAATACCCTAAAAACAATATGCAGGATGCATTAATGGTTAAAAAAAAAAAATCTGTCCACACTTGGAATATGTGTGTGTATATATATATATTCAATGGCCTCAAGCCCACACAAGGAAACAGAGTAATACGTCAAATGACTAAACAAAATCAATGAGAGGAGGTCACATGGAATTTGTAAAAGTTGATATTTCATTCCATTTCAAAGGGGGTTAATTACATCTTATAAGTAACCGAACAGAGTAAGAGTGTGAAGCTATCATCAGCTTGAGTTGACATAATCTAAATCACCATTTATCAATCAATCAAACTGCAATCACCTACAAGTGCAACACAGCTAATGCTACAATAGTACAATCTACCATCCAAAGGAATTGACATGTACAATCTAGCCATTGAAGTGAATGGCCCTAAAGTGACCGATACTGGATATACTAAAGTGTTAGAACTCAATGAATCAAAATTTTAAGAAAATGGTTCAAAAAAAGAACCTGGAAAAAAATCCAGCAAGTACTGGCGATAAGGATTCAGTTCCTTAATGCAAGAAAGGCACCATCAACCATGCTGAAGTTCATTGGTTAGGAGAAAAGCAGATAGCAATATCATAATTCCTTGATTATATGCACACTTACACTGATAGAAACATTTGCTCATACTACATCAGTCATTGCTTCTTTTGTCAAAAATGAAACAAAATATGACGACCTGAAGCTCAAGGGGAACCTGTCCCTGGCTTTCACAAACAAGCCTTGTTCATTACTTCTTATTTTTCATCGGTGATAGATATCTCACAGACCATTGCCTAACCAAAAAACAGAAATATATATGATATATAATTCTACCTTTACACTTAATTACATCATCATTCACATTAGTGAAATTTTCTAAACCCTTCCAACTGGTGAAATGGGTGGATATGAGACATACCTAGCAGGGCCCTCTCCCTCAATTTGATTAGGTTCATTTGTTCCATCATTTAATATGGTTTCCCCTAAAGTTCTTTCTTCATACAAGGGAACTGATTCTGAAAGCTCACAGTGCTTTCCACTATCCCAAACAGCTATACAAATCGAAAATGCTTGCATAAGAGAAAGCGATGAATTGAACTCAACTGAATAGATACCGTCATTGAAAGAGGCCAAGCTGAAAAATGGCATGTTGTCTTGTGCACCTCCCTGCTAGTTATAAATTAAAACAAAGACAAGATTCAGTTGACATTTTCTATTATAGTATAGTGGATGCTTTAGATTGATTAGAATAGGATCCAAAATCATACCTGGAAGAAAAGTTCAAATTGATTAGAAATTGAAGAACCTCTCAAAGAACTAGGGCGCTGGTTGCATTGGCTCTTATTAGACAGAATCCTAAGTTTGCAACCCAAATCCCAGCCACCGCAATCACATGCTCCACCAGATTTCCATCGTTGGATCAGTGATGAAGGTTCGCCTTTATTTGGCAGGCTATGTACACCACTTGGAAGTATGACTGTAGCATTAATGTCTCGAACACCCTCAAAAGAATCCTTTTTCCCGGAGTTGAGTTCAAGTTTTACGTCTGGCAGACACTCTTTTGATGTGGCCTCAGGCAAGCTCTGACGCTTATCAATCAGATACCCATCTCTGATTGAATTTCTGCTGTTCTTTTTTGGGATCTTGACAATAATAGCAGCCTGCTCATCATTTGGCTGGGAATCAGATGCTTGTGTATGTGCCTGTCCTACGTCCAAGGTAAGAAGAACAAATTCTCTAATGCTAAATTGATCCACATGGTTTGGCCTGGACAAATGAGAAAACTCAGAACCAGAAACCTTCATCTGGGCAACAATTTTAGGGGCATAATCCTGACCTTTGCCTTTTCCTCCTTGATTTATCCACATACCGTTCTTTTTCCTGACTTCTTTAACAGCAAAGAATGTGTAAATGCATCCATAGTCACCCTTACTTGAAGAGCTTAACATCTTCACTGTAGCAGCAAGGATATTACTCTCATTATCAACAGCGAATGTGAGCAGAGGCAACCCATTCTTTACTTGAACTCGGAGAAGAGCTTGAACTGCTGAAGATCCGCACTTTTTGTTCGGTGCTGAATCATTTACTATTGTGCTGGTTGTGTCTGATTTCACTTTTGCTGGCTGCATATTCATAGTTGAATGTCTTGTCCGTTCTGATGACTTACAGCCACCCTCTGTTATAATTGACTCCTGTAATTGATTGGTAAAACTGCGACAGTTCACTGCCTTTGGTTTCAGAAGCGGCTCTATTAGTCTTCTCAAAGGGCTGGACCTTGCTCTGCTTTTAGCATTGAGTTTATCACCACAAGAAGTATCAACACCAGAAGCAACAAGATTCTCTGGCTTGGTTTTGGCAGAACTACATGTTGAGCTCATCTGAGGCATAGAAGAGCCCTCTTTGAGGCCAGAACTTTTGCCTGTCTTAACCATGCTGAAGCTAAAACGACGGAAAGGTGAAGTGCTTCGAACTTTTTCAGATGCAACCTTGGGTACTCCTGTCTCCAATCCTTTGCAAGCCTCATTTGAAGCAGAACTTGTGTTTGTTGCATGTATAATTTTTTCCTCTAGATTTCTGCTTCTGGAAGAACTAATTTCTACCTTTGCAGCACGAGGTACAGATTGAGATCTCTCTGATTTAAAGCCATTATTATTTAAATCTACCAAACCCATGGCTTTAATCTGTAAATGTTTGCTACCGTCAAGTTCAGAACGCAATGGACCTGAATGATAGAAACTGGAATTAAGCTCTCCATGGTGAGCCTCTTTAAATGTTTCTGTGAAGGTCCTCTGCCTAGGTTCTGTTTCCTCTTTACTCAACTTTGTTGTTAAATCAGAAAGGTTAGCTGCTCCTGAATGGTTCTTTTTGGCTAAATCTCTTGGCAAAAGGAGGACAACCGTGTTCCTTTTTTCAGTGACATCTTGGTTAGCCCCTTTTCCAACAACTTCTTGATATGTCTCTGCCTTTTTCATAAATTCACCACGTTGGTTCTTCATTCTCACCTTCTCACATGATGCCATGTTACCTTTTACCCCATTTGGCACAGTTCCACTTTCTGAAACAATCTTTAGGAGCATTTCCCTTCTCTTGAACTTGTCCGGCTTGATATGTGGATTACTTTTGCAAGAGGATTTTTCTCTGATGAATTTTTCTTGAACAGTGAAGGTGCTTCTCTGGGTAGTCTTGAGATCTTGAAACTTTCCACCGCTTTCCCTAAAAGGCTTGACAAATTGCAAATGGCCCTTTTTGGGAACTGACATCGGATGAGATTCCAGTGAAGGTCGTTGTAACCTTTGATGACCAGGAGAGTAACTGTGACCTGTGCTTGAACGTGCAGATGATTCATCTGTTGATAATGAGGAAGAAGTGTTGCTGCTGGAAAGAGAAGAGATGCTACTTCTATGTGAAATCTGTTTATGGCTACCCTGCCATTTTTCAAGACGCCCCCACTCAAGGACCCCAACATTTAAAACTTTCTCTTGAGGTTTTTTTGCTCCTCTCTCCAGATAACTTGGTAATTTTGACATGTACTTCACAAGCTCTTCTTCATCATTCGCCTTGATATCAGCATGTTGCTTTTTATGCTCCCATGAAGATTCAGGTGAGACATCTTTTCCACCTTTGGTAATTTCTGGATGAAGATCGGTGTGTGACAAGTTAGGCCTTTCTGGTTTAAACCTGCCTTGCATATTTGCCCTCTGGCTTGCTTGGTGCAACATGGTCTTTACAGAAGTTCCAAAGGATTAACCTCTTGAATCCGTTTGAGCTCTAATTGGCATCCATAGTCTGTATAGGTATTAACAACTTCAGATCCCTTTCAGCTGCACAGTTTGATTCAGTTCATGATCATTCATACCACTCTAGACATAAGAAAAAACATTATATAAGAATATTATAGAACCAGATCAAATTGAAAACAAAACAAGTCAATCACATGCATAGTGGCATAAGATTCTTGAAACAAACGTTGGATGAAACTTTAGTAACTAGAGGAACCAAGAGAACATAACCCCTAAAGCAACAAGCATTGATTCTCTTAACATTGATGAAGATGTGGGATATCCCCACAAGCAGCAATGTCTATAGTATTGAGTATTTAACTAGTCCTTACCCTTTAATAGCTAAACATCATTCAAAAAATGGCCAAAACTAAAAGCTCTTAATCCTTTTTGCAATATTATTATAACACTAAATAAACTTAGCATAAGCATCCCCGAACACTTAACAGTTGACATTAAAAATACTAATAAACCAATAGAATGAAGAGCAGCAAATGCCAAAACTAAAGATTGCAACAAACCAAAACTTATTTCTCAAATAATATCTCCTAACTCAGTAAGCACAAGGGTTCCATTCAATTTTGTTTCCTTCAGAGTACACCATAAATCAACCACAGATTGCTATGTGATTCCTAGCTAAACAATTAGAATCCATGCACTTTTCTTTTAATACTTTCCAGACTATGCATCAAAAACTAATTCACAATCACCAGAGCTCAAATCACTTAAAAAAACAAATTCACTACAAAAGTAGACCTCTAGCGAACAATTTCCGCTAAACGGTTCTAAAAATCTTATTAAAAGTGAACGAAATTCTCAAAAGTTTAAAGAGCTCAAGGTTGATAAATTGAAAAAGGACGGTGAATACAAAATTGGAACTGAAACTGAAACCAGAGAATCTTGATGTACAGTTTGAAAAGAACCGACAGTGAGTGGTCCATACGACAACAAATAATTGAAAGCAGTTCTTCAGATAAGCTAAAAATGAAGAGTTATGACCAATCCGCTTTAAGTTTAATGAAAAGAGAAAATTGTCCGCAGCTTATAAAAACTCACAAGCTTCTATGAACTAAAAACCTCGTTTATTTCACCAAATTAATCACACGCGATTTATTCTCTCTTTTTGGAAAAATAATAATTTCTTTAAAGAAAGATTCACTTCACTTTATCTCTTTTCTCTTTTAGGAATCCAAACTCTAACAAGTGTCCAATGTTTATCATATCATTCTTTACAAAAAAGAAAACAAAAGAAATGTACTTGTTAACTTCAACACTCAACAGCATTAAAAAATTTTCCCGGGAACCAACCAGAAAATGAAAAACATACCGGTCCGAGTACTGGAAAATGCAGAACGGAATCGCCGTCAGTAACGGAAAACACCAACGCCTAGGGGAAGAAACGCCACGTTTCGGCCGCGCATTGGACAGTAAAAAAAGGACAAACCAAAGAAGATCAGAGGCGAAAAACGAGAGATAAAAACGCCCGAAACAATGATGAATCTCCTCGAAAACAAAAACAAAAACAAAAAACAATATAGCTTTTATGAAACAAAAATTTTCACTTCAAAAATCCCAAAGCACAAAACAAAGTCGCAGCCGAAGAGAGATTTATTTATTTGGTTTAATGGCTCGAAGTGGAGACTAAAGACAGTCAAAGCGAGCGGAGAAAGTGGGTTGGGATAGTTTGTTGCAATTGATTAATGTTTTTTTTTATTAAAAAAAGTAGTTTTTTAATCGGACGGTTGTTAATGGAAGATTTACGAGAAATGATTAAAATCAAATGGTCACATCAGATCAGAGAGATGGGAGACGGGAGAGGGTTATGTTCGGGCGGGCCGTACATAAAAAAGCTGATATATGAAAGTGGTGGGTCCACCGCTTGATTAGATCTTATATTTTGTGATCGGCGTCCATTATTGATTGATGAACGGTGTGATGGAGTTGTTGATCATCTGTATATACTGGGAGTTCTTCCGTCTTCATCATTCTGAATTCTCTCCGACTTAGATTAATTTCTTTAAAATTTAAATTAATTTTTTTATCTATATATAACTTTTATAAGTACATGCATTTCAACTGGAACAAATTATTTGTTTTAAATTATATTATTAAATTCACATTTAAAAATAATTATGATATTTAATTTAAAATTATTAATTAAATAAGCTTAAATGAAATATAAGTTATGATAATTAAAACTTTGAAAAAATATGATTTAATAAAAATTGTGAGAATTAATATATTTAAAAATAATTAGAATTCAAATTACAAAAATAAAATATAGAAAAGATATTTGTGATAATTATAATTATAATTATAATTTACAAGTATTAGATAAAAAATATGCTAATTTTATTATTGTAAAATAGAGTTATTATTCAAATAAAATTTTAAACATATTAATTATCACTTAATTAATTTGAGTTAATTATATTAATTAGTTATTATTTTGAATAATGTTATTTTGCATTAATTATATAAAGTAAAACTATATTGTATGTTGAGTATGTTATATTTTAAATATTATTTGAAATTTTTTATTATAATATTTAAATTGTGATAAGTTAATATATTTTAATTATATTAAATAATTCAAATAAAAAAATTGTTTTATTTTAATTACTATAATTAAAAATACAATATTAAATATGTAAAATCACGTGCATGTGACATTAAAAACTAGTAAAATTTTCGATACAATTACAATTTAAAATTATTACAATTTTTTAAATACAATTTTAGGAGTAAAGGATGGAGCTAACATTGTTCGAACCCGTGTCAAATAAGTGTCCAATAAATATTTTAACCATTGCTCCAATAAAATCAAGAATATTTAAAATTATTATAATTGATATTGGAATGATTTTTATTTATAGTAATTTAACTTTTTACAAAAGTAACACAAAGCATATAAAAAATAAGATGGTACACCAAATACTAAAAAACCTACCAAATATAAAATTAGATAATAGAAATGAGACATTGATTTATAATAGTCTATAAAAAGTAGCTAATAGATTTGATTTCAAAGTTGAATGGTAAAATTAAATTAATTCCAAAAATAGTTAGAAAATATAATTTATTCAGTAAAATATGTTTATAATCTTTCTACTTTTAAAAAATTAGGATTTTAGTCTTTGTTTTTGTATTTTTAAGAATTTAGTCTCTCTACTTTTTAGATTTCAAAATTCAAGTTTAGCTGTTAAATACTGTTAATTTTTTTTTGTTAATTTCAGGCTAATACAACATGTTTTTTTTAATTACATAGCTATCAAATGAGTAGTTTTTTTTTATTTCAAAATGTCACAACAACAATTTTAACTAAAAAATTAATTATGTTAATAGTTGGACATAATTTTAAAAATCTAAAAAGTAAAAGGATTAAATTTTTAATTTTAAAAAAATGCAAGGATTATATGCACATTGTAACCTTATTTACTATGAGTAATAGTGGATCTTAATTTTTATTTTAATATTATACAATTGATGGTTCCTGGTCTTATCGCATCGTGAGTTCTTCTACTTAAGCTTAGTTTGAATGGGCGGTGCGTTTACCTTCGGTGAGGTTAAACATAATGATAACGGTGACATAGTTCCTGTAGCGATGAGATTCGATACTGTAGCAGTGAGATTAGAAACAGTGGTAGGGTGTGTGTTTAGATTCAAACACATCTGTAGCAGTGAGGTGAGAATAGAAAATGACTATTAAGGATAAGGGTGAGCAAAACTAGATTTAATTTGAAAAAATTGAAAAAAAATCTGAATTTTAAATTAATCGAATCGAGTTATTTGAGTTATTCGAGTCAACTCGAATAAGTAATTTGAGTTTCGAGTTTGAACTGAGTTAAATTTTACAATTTGAATAACTTGAATAACTCGAATAATTTGAATAACAGATTGGTGTAAATACCCCTTTAGTCCCTATCAAATTTGAAAATGAACAAATTAGTCTTTCTCAATAAAAATTACAAAAAAAATCAAATAATTTTAAAAAATTTAAAAATTATTTTAAATTTTAAAATATTTATAAAAAATTCAAAATTTATATTTTTGAAAAATTATAATAATTTTTTTTTAAAAAATCTAAAGAATATATAAAGAAAGTTTAAAATTTTAAAATTTTCTAAAATAATAATTTTGAGACTTAAATAAGATAATTAATAATTCAAGTTTATCATCCTAAAGTATCTTATTATTATTTTTTTGCTTTGAAAATTTTTTCAAATATATGTGGTTTTAAATTTATGTGCTTAAATATGAAATTAGTTATATTGTAACAAGATTTTAATTTGACATGTTTAATTTTCTTCAATTTAATTCGAATAACTTCATTCGATTCGGTTCGACTCAAATTTCATTTTACTCGACTCAACTTGAAAAGAATTTCAAATCGAGTTAGGATGATAAAATAGGACTCGTTAACTCGATTAACTTGAAATTTTTTCACTGGATTCGATCGAACGCTCACTCCTAATTAAAGACTTTAGATTAGAAATGATATATAATAGAAGTTTTTTAAATTATTTTACTTTTATGAAATTATTAAAAATATGTGAATTTTTAAATTCATGTAATAAAATATTAAAATTTATCTTCTGATATATTATTATAAATATTTTAATTAATTATATAATGACTGTTTAGGTTCCCAAATCTGAAAACAAATAAGATTGAGACAGAAATTAGTTTAACTTTCAAGGATTAAAAAAAGAAGAAGAAGGATTATTTAAAAAAGTACAACTTAAAAACATGTCAACCAAGAAGTCTGCCTTTTGGCACGGTTTTCTCTCTGTCTGCCTTTTGGCATGTTCTCTTGATTATTTTCTATCGTTTTCTCTTTTCTAGATTTTGTTTTATTTTGGTTTGGGGCGTCCTTTTTCTGGTGTGTGGTTGCTGTTTGTTCTTTTCCCCTCTAATGGAAGACGAGTTAGCGGGCCTGAGTTTATTGGATGAGGAGGAGGAGGCGTTTCAAGAGGAAGCAGGAACTGTGTATGGGAATTACAAATTCTGTCTAGTGGGCCGATGTTTAACGGATAGTGTGGTTCATTTTCCCTCTCTACGAAATACAATGGCAGACCTTTGGCATCCAATTGGTGGGATCTGCATTACTGATTTGGGTGACAAGCGGTATTTATTCCAATTCTTTCATGAAGTTGATGTCCAGAGGGTGATATGTGGGGCTCTGTGGTTCTTCAACAACCATTTGCTCATCCTGCAACGTGTTCAAAAGGGAGAAGACCCGTTAGTTATGGAGCTGAATTTTACTGAATTCTGGGTACAAGTACATGAGTTACCTCCAGGTCTGTTTACTAAAGTAATGGCAAAACAATTTGGGGATTTCTTGGGTGTATTTCTTGATTACGACTCTTCTACTACCAATTATGGCCCAAACTTATATGCGTATTCGGGTAAAATTGGATGTTTTGTCTCCATTAAAGCGTAAGAAAAAAATCCAAATTGGTAAGGACATCACGACTTATGCTCGTTTTAAGTACGAAAAATTGAGTTTATTTTGTTTCATTTGTGGTAAACTTGGGCATGTAGAAAGTTTTTGCCCCTTCCGTCTTAGAATCGAGCCTGCCAAAATTACTTTCGGTTGGGATTTGTCATTACGAATGGTGCCAAGGCGTCGGAATGCGGTGACAAGCCGTTGGTTACGGGATGCGAATGGGTATCAGATTAGCTCTGAATTTTTGGAAGGTGCCAATCAAGGAAATCCCATTAATTTTGAAAATTTGTCTAGGCGTGATTTTGGGAAAGATTTGAGGAATCAAGATCTTATTCCCAATCCCACTAATTTGGGGTCAAATCGAAAAATTATTACTGGGCATAATACTTGGCGAAATTGGGATATTAATTCTTCGAATATTGCTGGTGTGGTTAATGGGCCTATGGACTTAGTTTTGGATGCAGAACATGATCCAATAGCTATGTTAGAAGGAAAAAAGAGACAGTGGATAGTGGAGGAATCAGATGTTCCTTTGGGCGCTAATAATGATGGAGTTTCTTTTGATTTAACGGCTAGCTTTGGTGCTCAGAGCAGCCAAGCATTATGAAAATATTAAGCTGGAATGTTCGTGGTTTGGGGAGACTACGAACTGTTAATAGGCTCAAGAACAAATTACGAGCCATTAATCCCCGAATTTTGTTTCTTATGGAAACAAAATTAAGTGCTAAGTGTATGGAGATGGTGAGGCTGAAGTGCGGCTTTGAAAATGGAATTGACGTTGGCGCAATTGGTTCTAGTGGGGGCTTGTCTTTGGGATGGAAAGGGAACTCTCTGGTGAATCTTAAGAGCTTCTCCTCATTCCATATTGATGCTAAAATCCATGACAATGAAAGTGGTGAGGTTTGGCGCTTAACGGGATTCTATGGAAATCCTGATGGTCAAAGACGTAATGAATCTTGAAATTTACTTAAGTGCTTGAGTCAAGATCATTTACGACCGTGGGTTGTGTTGGGGGATTTTAATGAGATTGTTAATTCTTTTGAGAAAAAAGGAGGTCGCCGTAAATCGGAAAGGAAGATGTCTGAATTTAGAACAGTTCTGGATGATTGCAACCTTAGTGATTTGGGCTTTGTGGGGAGGTGGTACACATGGGAAAGGGGAAAGTTTTTAGCCTCTAATATTCGGGAAAGATTGGACCGTGGAGTTGCCACTTTTGATTGGGTGAATCTTTTTCCCAATTATCATCTGGAACATTTGAGCCATTCGTTTTCGGACCATTGTCCTATTCTTCTTGACACTATTAGTAAGCCCCAGAATGATCATCAAAATCATATGAGGCCTTTTCGCTTTGAAGCAAAATGATGTTTGGATAGCTCTTTTGAAAAGATGATTAAAAGTTGGTGGAGTGAGGATTGTGGAAATGTCGAAGTGAAGATTGAGAAACTGGGACGACGTTTATAACAATTGAGCTCTTCTAAAAATCGGATGGATAGGAAAAAGCGTGTGATACTTGAAGACAGATTGCGTTATCTTTCTAACCAAGATCCTTCTGATGAAATGTTTGCCGAAATCACAGATGTCCAGATGAATCTTAACTGGGAAGCAGATAAAGAAGAGCTTTTTTTGGAACAACGTGCTCGTGCTAATTGGTTGAAGAACGGAGATCGCAATACAAGCTATTTTCATAAAGTGGCAATTAACCGACAGTTTCGTGGTCGAGTCCTGGCTTTAGAAGATGAGAATGGTAGACTTTTGTCTTCAACAGATGATCTCTTAATGCTGGCATCAGATTATTTTGGCAACCTTTTTACGGCTTCTGATATGGGTCAAGATGATCATCTATTTGTACTGGTGGAGGTAAAAATCAATGAAAGTATGAACGACAATTTGATGAGACAATTTACGGATGATGAGATCGCCCATGCTGTTAAGATAATGTCGCCCTTGCACGCTCCGGGTGTTGATGGTTTTCCTGCTATTTTCTTTCAAAGGTACTGGCATATCATTGGGCCTGAAATTTCATCTTATTGTTTATCTATTCTTAATGGTGCTGGTGAAATAGGTGGTATCAATAAAACTCGTATTATTTTGATCCCTAAAGTGGAAAAGCCGAAGAACATGTCTAATTTTCGACCTATAAGTCTTTGTAATGTTATCTATAAGATTATTGCGAAGGTCTTGGTCTTTCGGATGAGTGATGTGTTGGGATACTATATTAATGAAGCTCAAGGAGCTTTCGTCCCAGGTAGACTTATTTCGGATAATGTCTTAATTGCGTATGAAGTTCTCCACTCTCTTAAAATGAAGAAAAGGGGCCAAAAAGGGAATTTTGCGCTCAAGCTTGACATGAGTAAAGTATACGATTGGGTGGAATGGAATTTCTTGGCAGGAATGATGAAACACTTGGGTTTTCATGAGGACTGGATTATTCTCATTATGAGATGCGTTTGCTCAGTTTCTTATTCTGTGAGTATCAATGGGAGTAATAGTGATTGGTTTTCTCCTTCAAGAGGCTTAAGACAAGGGGACCCTCTTAGTCCCTTTCTTTTCTTAATTTATGCAGAAGGTTTCTCTATTCTTATTGAGGAAGCCAAACGAAAAGGTTTGATGAAGGGTGCTCCCATTGGTAGAGCAAGATTCTCTATTAATCATTTGCTCTTTGCGGATGACAGCTTTCTGTTTGGTGATGCATCGTGCAAGGGAGCTGAAGCGGTCCGAGATGTTATTAAAGAATATGAATCGATTTCTGGTCAGAGGGTGAATTTTGAAAAATCTCTTATTTATTTTGGGGCCAATGTGAATAATGAGGTTAGAGAGAACATTATCAATATATTGGCAGTACGGATGGCCTATAATCCCGAGAAGTATTTAGGTCTCCCAATAATGGTAGGCCGTAAGAAGTCTTGGGCTTTTGCTAATTTTGCGGATCGTTTCAGGAAGCGGATTGAAGGATGGAGTTTGCGTTATCTATCAATAGGAGGGAAAGAAGTCTTTATTAAGTCAGTCTTGCAGGTTATTCCACTATATGCTATGCAATGCTTTCTTATGCCAAAAACGTTTTGTCAAAAACTGGAAGGGATTATGAATAAGTTCTGGTGGACTAATAACAAGTCATCTAGGGGTATTCATTGGAGCGGATGGGAGTCATTGTGTCAACCGAAAAATGCGGGTGGAATGGGTTTCAAGGATCTTGTTTTGTTTAATAAAGCCTTAGTTGCGAAACATGTTTGGCGTATCTTAACCCAGCCTAATTTTATTTTAGCCAAAGTGTTAAAAGCACGTTATTTCCCTCATTCTGATATTTTATCAGCAAATATTGGGTCTTACCCTTCATTTACCTGGCGTAGTATTTGCAGTGCTCGAGACTTGATAGAGAGTGGGCTGTTGTGGCGTGTTGGAAATGGTTATGATATCAATATTTGGAATGACCCCTGGTTGCTTGGAAGAGACAATAACAGAGTTTCATTACAACAGATCTTACCAAATTGGACAACTGTGAACCAGCTGATAAATTGTGAGACTTATACCTGGAATGAAGAGCTCCTTTTTAATATTTTCGATGTTGACACTGCAAGACGTATTCTTTCTATTCCCATTGCAGAATGTCGGTCGGAAGACTTAAGGGTATGGAAGTATGAGGGGTCTGGGGAGTATACAGTTAAAAGTGGATATAGGGTTCTATCTTCAGAACATTTACAGAACATCACTGTCACCTCCCCTGATGGTGTGATCTACACTGACTTTTACAAATCCTTATGGATTTTACAGATTCCTTCTAAAATAAAAATTTACATTTGGAGATTGTTTAACAACTTTCTGCCTCATCTTTGCAATTTGGCTCGCAGGACTCTGAGTGTGGAGACTATTTGCCCTCTTTGTAAAGAAGTCCCGGAGGATGCTGATCATCTTATGTGGTCTTGTGAAATCGTACAGTCCATTTGGAAATCGTTGAACATTGTGGCCCCTTCCTTTGACCCGTCGATAGGCGGTAAGATCTGCTTTGCTAATACCTTTTCTGCAGCACCTGAACAACAAAGACAAATGATGGCCTTTTCTCTATGGGGACTGTGGTATCGTAGAAATAAACTATTCCATGAAGGTATTAAGTTTTCGGTGATGGAAACGTTGGGGTTCCTAAAAGGTTATAACCAAGAACTCAATCGTCATCGGGAGATTTTTTCTTCTTCGTCTAGTTCGCTGGTGAATGAGATTTGGAAACCCCCAGAACTAGGTTTTATTAAGCTCAATTTTGATGCGGCTTTCCAGAATGATACTAAAATCACCATAACGGCGGTTTTAGCCAGAAATTCCGAAGGAAATATAGTGGGGGCGGAGACTTATCTGTTCAGGGATGTGAATGATGCTTTCGTGGCAGAGGCAAGGGCATGCGAACGGGCTCTTAGCATGGCGGCAACGTTGGGTTTCCTGCGAGTAATTGTGGAGGGCGATTCGTTAACGGTTATCAAAAGCATCAAGAAAAGACAGAATGACAAATCAGTTCTTCGACCGATTACACATAATATTTTCTTCCTGGAGGCTGCTTTTGAAGAAATATCTTACCAGTTTGTACTACGGTTGGTGAATAGTGCGGCTCATTCTTTAGCTTTGGAAGGTCGGAGACGACATGTTTTTAGAGTTTGGAACAATGGGTTGCCGGATTCCGTTCAGATGTTGGTATTGAATGATAGATCGGCGTGGTTTCATCGGCATCAGGGGGTTTATTGATTTGCTTCGATGGTGGAGAAGGTTCAGTTGAATCTCCATTGTGTTTTCGAAGCTTTCGTTTCTTCTCTCATCTCATCTGGTTTTCTGATCGAGAAGAAATGGTGTGGCTGATATTTGTTTGTTTGAAGATTGCTGTGGGCGCAGATGGTTTCTCTTCGTGGTTTTATTTTGTTGTTTCTAGGTGTTTTTATGTTTTCCAGCTGTTTCTATTATTTAATGTTTTTTTGTTTGCTTATCGTTTTAGCTTTTTGGCTGTAGCTTGTTTCCTTTAGTTGCCTTGGGCCCCAGCAATAAATATCAGTCTGTTCATTGACTAAAAAAAAAGAGAAGAAAAATAATAAATAAAAGTATGGGTATTTTTGTGAGTTAAAAATATTTTCTGCTTTATTGTACTGGACTAGAGGTAAAAGCTCTTGTTAGTTTAAGGGCTGTTAGTGTGATTGAAACCAATTTAATCGCACTATTGAATGTCATCCAAACATTGCATCAATGAGATCGGTAGGAGTTTCTTTACACCAACTGCACACACCGACGTTAATTACCAAACCAAAGGAGGCCTTATGATTGTTTCTTATTTCCCCTAAAATGATACGATTTATAAATTTACTGTAAAATTAGATTTTTCCAATAGAAAGGCAAAATTAGAATATGTTTATTATTAATGTGGAGTATGCCTCGCATTTTTTGGCTGAAACAGAGTGACGTCCTGACGAGGCGACATGTTATGCAATTTTATCCGTTTTCTTCTTGCAATCAAATTCTAATTATTTGCCTCAATCGAACTCTGATTAGTGTAGGTTATTTTAATATTATTTGACCTACGAATTTAGCCTATAAATAGATCTTTTTCCACCCTAGAAAAATAACCCATAACACATATAGGTATTAGCTTTTACAATCTTTCGGAGAAATTTTGTGTTTACGTTTTGATGGTTCTTATTCCAGATTTCGAGGTTTAGTTTTATTTCTATATTTGTACTATTCATTTTTGCCGTTTTAGTTAAATTATCTTTGCCCATAGTTTTTTATCCTCTTCAGAGGGATTTTTTCACGTCAAATATTTATGTTATATCCTTTCAATTTATTCGTTGTTTTACTTATTCGTTGCTTAATCGAGTTTATCCCCAACTATTAATATTAAATTTGAAATCAATTTAATTAAATAATTTATCTTTTATTTAAATTCAATAAATATGTAAATTTAATAAGTTTTGAATTAAAATTTCTAAAAATTAAAACCAATGATAAATCTGGACATCCAAATTAGTTATATGCAAACACAAATAATATTTTATAAAATTGTAATAATTTTTTTTAAATTTTTCATACTTTTTTATTACCCTATTGTCTTAAAAAAAAACCCATTTAGAAATAAATTAGTGCGACAGTGAGAATAATAAAAAGAGAAAAGGTTGATTTGTAATTATTACATAAATTTTGGTAAAGTTGGAAGCGATGATTAGAAATATTATTTTCAAAATCACTTCTTACAAAGCAATAAAAAAAGATATTGTTGTCATCACATCTTTGGATCTGTTTTTGTCTTTTACTCCTTTTTTTCCTTTCTACACCTTTTTTTTTAATTTCTCTTTCAATTCACATATTAATTCCTATAAATGATAAATGTACGATATTATTAAGCTTTTTTCTTAATTAGACGTAATTTCGATATTAAGCCCTCAATACTTCTATTTGATGTCAGCTTATTTTGTATTTTTTAAGCTAAATTTGACTATTGATCTTTAAAAAAAATTAAATTTGACAATCAATCTTTTTAAAATAGTTGAATTATTGTTTTTTAATGAAAATATTGACTAAAATGTTAATTTTTTAAAGGTAAATTACACCAACAGTCACTCAATTTCGGGGCAACTGACAAAACAGTCACTTTGGTTTCAATTCAGTCACTCAACTTTCAAAAAATAACAAAACAGTCACTAACCTTACCGAACAAATCAGTCACCTACTAACAGCTTCCATTATAGACCTAATGGGATAGGTGACGTGGCCAGTTAACTAGCTGGCCACGTTGGATGTCCACAGTGAAAACCCACCTAATTTAATAAGAAATTGAAAAAAAAAACCCTAATAGAAGAAGAAGAAGAAAAAGAAGAAGAAGAGGAGGCTGTAAAATCCCTCTCAAAGTCTCCAACAGCCCCAATACAACCGACCCCACAAACAAACCAGCAGCACCGACGACAAGTGCTCCGACTACCACCACTTGCACCGCCATTAAACTGGGTTAGGGTTTTTTTCCCCAATATTCTTCTTCTTCTTCTTCCCTTAGTTGTTGTTGTTGTGGATAAATTTCAACCTCCCCCAACACTTGCACAGCCAAATATATACTTCACTAATTTTTCCAAGGCTAAACTTTGTTCCATAGAGAAACTTCTTCCTAAAATACTAAATCATCAGAAAAAAAAAACATTCTCTGCCTATTTTTGGTCAATAACAGTATAGAAGTAGTCAAAACAAAAAACAAATATTGAAGGACAATAAGAAGAATAAAGCAGGAGAAAGAGAGAAATATATGGGTTTTTAGTATTTTATCAGTTTCTAAATCCTAATTTTGGTTTCAATTTCTTTTTATTGTCTTCTCCTTTCAATTCAAAGTGATTAGACAGAGGAAGCAAATAAGGTGCAAAAGAAAAACACTTAGCACAAAGAAGAAGAAAAAAAGAGCTTTTAGATCTGGGTCTCCCTTTTCATCTTTTGCTTCCCCATTGTTTTTCTTTTTCAGATCTGAGTTTTTTCTTTTTTTCTTTTTCATCGTTTTCACGTGGGATACCAACATGGCAAGTTAACGGGCCACCTCAGCTTTTTGTTATGTCTGTAACGGTAGTGACTGTTTTGTTATTTCTTGAAAGTTGAGTGACTGAATTGAAACCAGAGTGACTATTTTGTTAGCTACCCCAAAGTTGAGTGACTGTTGGTGTAATTTACCTAATTTTTAAACATAATAACATGCATAACAATCTACACGTACTTCATACTAGTTTTTTTTTTAATTTTTTTTGTGCAGTTTGAATTTTTTATTTTTGAATGTTTTTACAACTTTTAAAATATTTTTTCAACATGAATACATGGCAACATCGTTACAAATTTAATGTTTTAGTCAATATTTTCGTTAAAAAAAATATTTTGACCTTTTTTGAAAGGTGAATAACCAAATTTATCTTTTAAAAAAACTAAATTAATAAAAATGTAAATATGAAGGACTATATTTGACATTATACCTCTTAAATTATTAAACTTAAACTATGTGAAATAGATATGTGCAGCATACATAATGTTGTGACAACATTATCTTATATAGGCAAATCATATGTGTAGTACTTGTGGATTGAATAATTAGAATTGATAATAGTTTCGAACTCAATCATTAAATAATCTCTATCTTCGCTCATAGTAAAGAAAAACATATGAATAATATAACGGTTAAAATATACTACAAGCCCTTGTACTTTTTGTAGATTTAGAATTTAGTCCTTTTTATTTTAAGAATTTTAGTCTTTTTACTTTTCAGATTTCAAAATTCTAATCCAATAATTAACCTTATTAAGCTTCTTTTGTTAAATTCACTTGTCCAAATCAATACCTAAACTATACCCTTTTCCCCCAAATTAGAACCTAAACATTTTTTTGGTCACAAGTAGTACCTAAACTATATTCCATTATCTAAATTACCCAGTTGTTAAAAAAAAACCAATTGGCCAATCATTTCATGACACATTGCAATTCTTAATTTAAAAAATCCAGAAAAAATTGAATATTAATTCCTTAAGATTTTTTTTTTAAACATAAACATATTCATCTCTTTTACTTTTTAGCCTAGAACTTTGGTGACTGAAAATTCAAGAACCCGTCGAAGAATTCATCCAAACCTTATTTTTGACAAAAAACCCTAGATTGTAGCAAGCTTCTTTTCCATTTTTAAACCTCGATCTAGATTCTTTTTCCACCTGATTCAAAATCTATATATTATTTTTCTTAAAAATAACTTTCATCATTCTTTTCTATATACTTTGAATAAAATAGTCAATGTTGGGTGTAACGCCCCAAACCCGGCCCAGACGTTATGGCCGAATCTAGGAATGTCACATCAAAGACACAATCTCAAACAATTTTGCTAAGTTAAAATTTAAGGCCTAAAAGCCCAAAATCCTTGACACCTTGTTAAGTAGCGATAAAAGCCCATTTAATTATTTTAAGTATCCCGAAAACCATGTTTAAACATAAGAAAATACTCAGGTTTAATAATTAAGTAAACAGTTGAAACAACAAAACTCAAAATCCCAAAGTCAAAACGGAGTACAAGGCCTTATTACATCTAATGAAAATAAAGCAATTAAAATCATGTCTTTTGAAACAAATAAATAAAACTTTTAAATGTCTTGTAGTGTGGCCATCTCCGAGTCCTCTCCCACGTCGAGCCGTTTACTGAAGATCACTTGAAACATTTAATAAAAATGGTGTGAGTTTCGAAACCCAGTGTGTACGACCCTTGGCAACCAAATCAACATACAAATATTACATTGGGCCTAAGCCCTATCAAAACCAGTGGTCTTGGGCCTTAGCCCACAATGACCTCATACCACATCAGAGTCACATGAATGCAATGCACCCATCCCAAATCCAACCCTGCACACCATTTCCCTTCCAACCCTACACACCTGTGGGGATATAAATATCAACCCACCCATCCCTACACACTAAAGGTAGCACCAGTAACGGCACTACTCAAACGTTGCAGCAAAGCTGCTATAGTGGGCTAAAAGCCATCGGTGGATCCACGGTCGTCAAGCGACTATGCGATCCTCAAATCTTCCTCTGTACCATCAAAACCTACCCAAGTGCAACATATATTCCATGAATGCAACATACATATTTCCACCCATTCGGCACTTAAGGGTATTTTAGTCATTTCACTACCCAGGGGTATTTTCGTAAATCTACTCTACATGGGTATTTAGGTGATTTTGCAAAACAAAGGTATTTTAGAAATTTTGTAAATCAGGGATGTTTTGGTAATTCTGCAAATCAAGGGTATTCTGGTAATTTCATAATTTGGGGGTATTTTAGTAATTTTGTAAATCTAAGGGTATTTTGGTAATTTTCAAATTAGGGGTATTTTAGTAATTTTACAAATCTAAGGGTATTTTGGTCCCTCTCGGGTTTTAGTTATGAACTTTGGCCCATTAACAAGTCTTTGCGGCTAAAGTGAACAGATACTATGCACCAGGTAAGATTCCAGAGAAGAGGAGGTGGGCCACTAGGACCGCTTAAGTACCAAGCTCTCCCTAGATCCAATCCTAGACATGCATATGTCCGTTGCCACACTCTAACCCAGTGACTTGTCCACGGACATGTTTAATTATTAGATTAAGTCTTATGCGGATTAAGAGTTGTTCAGAACTAGGCCTAAAGTCTATTAAACCCTAACATACTTTTCTACGTCCCCATGCAGCCCATCAAGCCCAAATCACATCCTTACGGCCCATTAGACTCAAATCTCATCCATATGGCCTATTAGACCCAAAACAATTCCAAATCATGTAACATGCATGACTAACTCAATACGTATGACCAAACCAAACAATTTCATCAAACTTAGCCTTAGGGCCCACCGGGCCCCTTTAGCTTTCCGGCTTTCCGGCATTGTCGATATCGTGTGTGTAGTGTTTGTACAGACTTGGTTACTGCGACATGCTATACTATCCTTGGTCTTGAACCTACAACCAACCAACCTTCAATCAATCACCTATACTTAAACAAGATATCTACCAAAAGTCAAACCTTATCAGTAACCTTCTGCGTGTGCCACCGGGTTCTAATAGCCCTTCCTTAGCTACTAATCAGGAGTATCCCCTAGATCTGCACTCACACACACACCATCAAGATTCGAGTGACTCATAATCCACACAAGTCACCCCTATAGATCAAACTCACATTCGGCCATTCACTTAAACCACAATCGAGTTGAGTACACTTACCATTGCTAACGATCCTACCACGCTTGCGATCTTTGAACCTTATCCTTGTTATCACAGAGTTAACGACAGGACAGTTAGATAGCCTTTTGGCTTTTAGCAAAATGTACAAAAGAGGTTAACCGATTACTTACCAAATCCACTTTTGATCCTGCGGCCTAAATTCGGCTTTTAACTTTGACTGAGAGTAGATACCAATCGATTTGTGATAAAGGAAAACAACAAGGGTTTGGCACAAATAGGAATTTCGGCAAGGAAGGCTGATGGTAATTCAACAATAGGAGAGTTTGGCTATGAGAGAATTCGGCAAAGAGAATTCGGCTATAGGAGATTCCGGCAATAGGGAGAATTCGGCTATAGGAAAACCAATTAAGGGAAGAAAAGAAAAACTAATGAAAGCTCAAAGAACCTTTCAAAGCATTCGGCCCCCTTCTTTTATAGCCACAAGCCGAATACTCCTTTCCCCAAAGTCCCATTCGGCACAAATTCTTCCCCCTCCTCATCTCCTAGCTTTCCTCCCTGATAACACCTTAGCCTTATCCGAATTTCCCTCCATTATCAGTTCCCCTTACCACTCAAACACTCCAACGCAAGAGTTCATATTCAACACAACTCTGGCCGTCCACCTATGCAAAATAAAACACTCCAAAAATACCATTCCTAATGATCGAACCTTGGACCTCCTAAGCTGACAACACGCCACCTTATAGCTCCCCAAGTGACGCCACTTGCCACTGGGCCACAAGCCCATCTGTGTCCTATTTTCTCTTAATTTGCTTAAGAGGCCTAATGCCTGAGTCTAGGGTCCGCTAAAGCAAGAAAATAATTTTTTCCCTATGGTCTTCCCTATCTCTAAGACTTCAAATAATCCCGATAATACCTTAGAATTACCATTCTAAGTGCTACTCATACATACCAACTTCAGTGTACAGGAATTTAAAGTTTCGGGATTTTGGGGCGTTACAACTCTACCCCTATTAAAAAAAATTTCAGCCTCGAAATTTACCTGTTTGAAACAAGTGAGGGTATTGTCGTCGCATTGCCTCCTCGGGTTCCTAAGTAGCCTCCTCGGCAGTATGATTACGCCATAGCACTTTGACCATAGGGACAAACTTCCTTCTTAGCACCTTAACATCTTGATCAATTATTTGAACTGGCTCCTCTTCAAAAGTTAGGTCTGGTCTAACCTCGATCTCTTCGACTGACACGATGTGAGAAGGGTCTGAGCGATAACGTCTTAGCATTGATACATGAAATCGTGTATTTGGCTCAGTTCAGAAGGTAATTCCAGCTGATAGGAAACTTTTCCAATTCGCTTCAATACCCGGTATGGCCCGATGAATCTAGGGCTTAACTTGCCCTTCCGACCAAACCTTAACACCTTCTTCCAAGGGGAAACCTTGAGAAAAACCAAGTCCCCCACCGCATACTCAATCTCTCTCCGTTTGAGATCAGCATACGACTTCTGTCTATCTGCCGCCTCCTTTAACCGATCCCGAATCAACTTTACCTTATCTTCGGTGTCTGCTACCAACTTCGGACCCAATAGGCGCCGCTCACCCAAATCGGTCCAACAAGTCAGAGTACGACATCTTCGTCCATACAGTGCTTCATATGGTGCCATTCCAATACTTGCCTGATAACTATTGTTATACGCAAATTCAGCTAACAGCAAGTAATCCTCCCAACTTTCTCGAAACTCAATTACACACCCTCTCAGCATATCCTCCAATACTTGAATTACCCTCTCCGACTGACCATCAGTCTGAGGGTGAAATGATGTACTAAAATCCAACCTCGTACCCAGTACTTCATGCAACTTCTTCCAAAAGCGAGACGTAAAACAAGGGTCTCTATCAGATATAATAGAAACCGAAACTCCATGCAACTTCACAATCTCTGCCACATACAACCTTGCTAATTTTTGTAATGAGTAGTCGATGCGGACCGGCATAAAATGGGCAGACTTAGTTAACCGATCCACTATAACCCACATAGAGTCCTTCCTAGTAGGCGTCAAGGGTAGCCCACTAACGAAATCCATAGTAACCTGCTCCCATTTCCAAAGTGGAATCTTAATCGGTTGGAGTAACCCTGATGGTAGTTGATGTTCCGCTTTCACTTGCTGACATACCAAGCATTTGCCCAAAAACTCCGTAACCTCGCGTTTCAATCCTGACCACCAATAAAGCTCTCGTAAATCCCGATACATCTTGTTACCTTCGGGGTGCATAGCATAGGAACTACTATGCGCTTCCCCTAGTATAGACTTCCTTAGCTCTTCGTCCCTTGGCACACAAATTCTACAATGGAAACACAACAACCCGTCACTATTTATCCCAAAATCCGTCGTTTCCCCATTCTTAATCTGCTTGAATCGAGCACCCAGAGTTTTATCCAATGACTGCTTAACTTTAATCTGCTCAATCCACAGTGGCTTCACTTGTAACTCGGCTAACAAACTCCCGTCGTCATACAAACTTAACCGAGCAAACATTGCTCTCAAGTCCAACATAGCCCTACGGCTTAGCACATCAGCCACCACATTTACTTTTCCCGGGTGATATTCGAGCGTGCAATCATAATCCTTTAATAGCTCAATCCATCTGCGCTGCCTCAAGTTCAACTCTTTCTGAGTTAAAAAGTACTTTAGACTCTTGTGATCCGTATAGATGGTGCACTTCTCTCTATACAGATAGTGCCTCCAAATCTTAAATGCGAACACCACTGCCGCCAATTCCAAATCGTGGGTTGGGTAATTCCCCTCGTGAGCCTTAAGTTGGCATGACACATATGCAACCACCTTTCCTTCCTGCATCAAAACACAACCCAAGCCCATGTGTGATGCATCGCTATAAACCGTAAACTCCTTCCCATGCTCTGGCTGAATCAAAACAAGGGTCTCCGTTAAAACCTTCTTAAGCTTCTCAAAGCTTTCTTGCTGTTTACCCGTCCACACAAACGACACCCCCTTCCGTAGCAGCTTGGTCAAGGGTGCAGCGATTAGGGAAAACCATTCAACAAATCGCCTATAGTACCCTGCCAGGCCTAGAAAACTCCAAATTTCTGACACCGTCTTAGGTTGTTTCCAATCCAACACCGCTTCCACTTTCCGAGGGTCAACTCTAATTCCCTCTGCGAAAATCACATGCCATAAGAAAGTGACTTCCCTTAGCCAGAATTCGCACTTGCTAAACTTAGCATAGAGTTGCTTCTCCCTTAGAATTTGCAACACTATCCTTAAGTGTGCATCATGATCATCCTCCATTCTCGAGTATACTAAGATGTCATCTATGAACACCACTACGAATTGGTCTAGATACGGTTAAAAGACCCGGTTCATAAGATCCATAAAAGCAGCAGGTGCGTTCGTTAGCCCAAACAACATTACCAAAAACTCGTAATGTCCATAACGAGTTCTGAAAGCTGTCTTATGCACATCTGCTTCCTTAACCCTCAGTTGATGGTACCCTGAACGTAAGTCAATCTTCGAGAAAACTGAGGCTCCCTTAAGTTGATCGAAGAGGTCATCTATCCTAGGCAGAGGGTACTTATTCTTAATGGTTAACTTATTTATCTGCCTATAGTCGATGCACATCCTCATGGACCCGTCCTTCTTCTTCACGAATAATACCGATGCTCCCTATGGAGACACAATTGGTCTAATAAATTCACGATCCAATAACTCCTGAATCTGAGCCTTCAACTCCACCAGCTCTTTCGGTGCCATCCTATAAGGTGCGATAGACACTGGAGCCGTACAGGTAACAACTCTATTCCAAACTCCACCTCTCTATTGGGAGGTAACCCCGACAATTCCTCCGAAAAAATATCAGGGAATTCTTTTACTATTGTCAAATCTTTGACAGTAAAACTCTTAGATTCCAAATCACTGATATAAGCTAAATAAGCTTCACAGCCCTTCCTTACCAACTTTTCTGCCCTTAAAGCTGAAATCACGTTTGACAAGTAATCACGTCACTTCCCAATCACTACTACTTCATCACCTTCTACAGTTCTTAACATCATCCTCTTTGTAGCACAATCTAGAGTTGCTTGATGCCTCGTCAACCAATTCATGCCCAAGATGAGGTCGAACTCACCAAATGGTAATTCTATCAAGTTCGCTAAGAAAGTAACTCATTGAACTACCAATGGTACATTCCTAAACAACTTACTAACTTTTACCGACTGCCCTAAAGGACTTAACTCCGTTATTTCATTATCAATGGTTTCAAACTCAACCCCTACAGTTTCTGTCCTATTGCATGCAATGTACGAATGTATCGACCCCACATCAATTAGCGCAATATAAGGTAGGTCACAAATAAGGAACGTACACGTTATCACATCTGGTGCATCACCTTCCTCTCTGCGACGAGCAGCATAAACCAACGCTGACTGTCTCGCCTCTGCCTGACCTGCACCTCTGCCCGGTGCTCCACGTCCTTGTCCTGCGCCATTGCCACCTCTGGCATGACCACGGCCCCTTGGTGGTTGTTGACCACCCCTCTGCGATTGGAAATCACCTCTGCCCTCGGCTCGCACCTGATTCAGCCTTCTCGGGAAATCCCTAATCCTATGTTCCATAGATTCATAGCCCAAACACGCTCCCATCCTCCTCCAACATTCGCCCGAATGCCTTTTTCCACACCCAGCACAAAGTGGTATTTCGCTATTAACAGCAGCAACATGGGCCCCAGCTCTAACCGGCCCATTCACTCTGGCCCTCCTCATGGGCCTCTGTCCGGCTCCTATGGGTTCCATATTCTGCTTGTTCTTTCCCTTCTCTTTCTTTCGGTTGAGGCGCTCCGTGCGCTTTACCTCATCTACTATCTTTGCTTTCTCCACCAAAACCGTAAAATCCTGCTCCCTCTGTGGAGCTATAAGTACCCTAAGGTTATCCCTTAATCCATCCTCGAACCGTAGGCATCTTTCATACTCTGTTGCGACTATCCCTTTGGCATATCGACTAAGGCGCAGAAACTCAGCCTCGTACTCTGCTACCGACTTATCTCCCTGAGTTAGACTCAAAAACTCCTTCTTTCGGGCATCCACATATCCCGCCCCAATACACTTCCCCTGGAAATTCGACTTGAAGAACTCCCAGGTGATCTGCTCCGGTTGGTTGCATTCCCTTACGGTCAACCACAACTGATAAGCTTCTTCCCTAAGTAGGGATATCGCCCCCTTCAACTTTTATTCCGTCGTGCAATCCAGGTCGTCCATTATCCTTTCTGTAGCTTCCAACCAGTACTCCGCCACATTCGGGGCCACACCAGCTACTCCTTTGAAGATCTCTGCCCCATTTGCTCGGAGTCGCTCCGCGATCGACCCACGATTTCCTGTACCATTATTGGGCCCAGCGACCCTTTCTAAGATCCTTAACATGACCTGCGATACTGCATCTTCCATAGCGGTAGCCCGTTCATATGGTCTCGTTTTAGCTACCGGTGAGGCCGGAGCCTCCCCTCTTCAACGTTAGGCATATAGCCCGACGTCGACGACCCAGCCCTAACACTTCCACGGCCTCTGCCGCGACCTCTTGCACCTCTTCTAGCGTTCATCGTTGCGTATTTCTGAATTAAAATTTTTATGAAATTAGTTCGTAATTCCACTGTTTTAAGCGCATGACTTATGTAAGAAACAATTTTTTTAAATTTATATCGCGGTCGAGAATCTACTACAGGCTTAAGTTTCCTACGAGCTTTAGTCTCTAAAAGCCTATTTGTAACTAGCCCATTATCTATATAGTTCAGTAATTTAAATAAATGTAGTACAAAAAACTTACTTGGCTCGACGTCGAGGGCTCGGTGAACCACACTTCAAGAATCCTGCAAAAACTTTTTTTTTAAAACCCAAAATCTAGGGCCCATTTCACAGCCCGAGCTTTGCAACCTGGCTCTGATACCACTAAATGTAATGCCCCAAACTTGGTCTAGACGTTATGGCCGAATCCGAGAATGTCACATCAAAGACACAATCTCAAACAATTTTGCTAAGTTAAAATTTAAGGCCTAAAAGCCCAAAATCCTTGACACCTTGTTAAGTAGCGATAAAAGCCCATTTAATTATTTTAAGTATCCCGAAAACCATGTTTAAACATAAGAAATTACTCAGGTTTAATAATTAAGTAAATAGTTAAAACAACAAAACTCAAAATCCCAAAGTCAAAACGAAGTACAAGGCCTTATTACATCTAATGAAAATAAAGAAATTAAAATCATGTCTTTTGAAACAAATAAATAAAACTTTTAAATGTCTTGTAGTGTGGCCATCTCCGAGTCCTCTCCCACGTCGAGCCGTTTACTGAAGATCACCTGAAACATTTAATAAAAATGGTGTGAGTTTCGAAACCCAGTGTGTACGACCCTTGGCAACCAAATCAACATACACATATTATATTGGGCCTAAGCCCTATCAAAATCAGTGGTCTTGGGCCTTAGCCCACAATGACCTCATACCACATTAGAGTCACATGAATGCAGTGCACCCATCCCAAATCCAACCCTGCACATCATTTCTCTTCCAACCTTACACACCTGTGGGGATATAATTATCAACTCACCCATCCCTACTCACCAAAGGTAGCACCAGCAGCGGCACTACTCAAACGTTGCAGCAAAGCTGCGATAGTGGACTAAAAGCCACCGGTGGATCCACGGTCATCAAGCGACTATGCGATCCTCAAATCTTTCACCGTACCATCAAAACCCACCCAAGTGCAATATATATTCCATGAATGCAACATACATATTTCCACCCATTCGGCATTCAAGGGTATTTTAGTCATTTCACTATCTAAGGGTATTTCCGTAAATCTACTCTACATGGGTATTTAGGTGATTTTGCAAAACAGAGGTATTTTGGAAATTTTGTAAATTAGGGATGTTTTGGTAATTCTGCAAATCAAGGGTATTTTGGTAATTTCACAATTCAGGGGTATTTTAGTAATTTTGCAAATCTAAGGATATTTTGGTAATTTTCAAACTAAGGGTATTTTGGTAATTTTTAAATCAGGGGTATTTTAGTAATTTTACAAATCTAAGGGTATTTTGGTCCCTCTCGGGTTTTAGTTATGAACTTTGGCCCATTAACAAGTCCTTGTGGCTAAAGTGAACAAACACTATGCACCAGGTAGGATTCCAGAGAAGAGGAGGTGGGCCACTAGGACCGCTTAAGTACCAAGCTCTCCCTAGATCCAATCCTAGACATGCATATGTCCGTTGCCACACTCTAACCCAGCGACTTGTCTACGGACATGTTTAATTATTAGATTAAGTCTTATGCGGATTAAGAGTTGTTCAGAACTAGGCCTAAAGTCCATTAAACCCTAGCATACTTTTCTACGTCCCCATGCAACCCATCAAGCCCAAATCACATCCTTACGGCCCATTAGACTCAAATCTCATCCATATGGCCTATTAGACACAAAACAATTCCAAATCATGTAACATGCATGACTAACTCAATACGTATGACCAAACCAAACAATTTCATCAAACTTAGCCTCAGGGCCCACCGGGCCCCTTTAGCCACTTTCGGCTTTCCAGCTTTCCGGCATTGCCGATATCGTGTGTGTAGTGTTTGTACACACTTGGTTACTGCGACGTGCTATACTATCCTTGGTCTTGAACCTACAACCAACCAACCTTCAATCAATCACCCATACTTAAACAAGATATCTACCAAAAGCCAAAACCTTACCGTAACCTTACCGTGTGCCACCGGGTTTTAATAGTCCTTCCTTAGCTACTAATCAGGAGTATCCCATAGATCTGCACTCACACACACACCATCAAGATTCGAGTGACTCATAATCCACACAAGTCACCCCTATAGATCAAACTCACATTCGGCCATTCACTTAAACCACAATCGAGTTGAGTACACTTACCCTTTCTAACGATCCTACCACGCTTGCGATCTTTGAACCTTATCCTTGTTATCACAGAGTTAACGACAAGACAGTTAGATAGCCTTTCAGATTTTAGCAAAACGTACAAAAGAGGTTAACCGATTACTTACCAAATCCACTTTTGATCCTGCGACCTAAATTCGGCTTTTAACTTTGACTGAGAGTAGATACCAATCGATTTGTGATAAAGGAAAACAACAAGGGTTTGGCACAAATATGAATTTCGGCAAAGAAGGCTGATGGTAATTCGACAATAGGAGAGTTTGGCTATGAGAGAATTCTGCAAAGAGAATTCGGATATAGGAGATTCCGGCAATAGGGAGAATTCGGCTATAGGAAAACCGATTAAGGGAAGAAAAGAAAAACTAATGAAAGCTCAAATAACCTTTCAAAGCATTCGACCCCCTCCTTTTATAGCCACAAGCCGAATACTCCTTCCCCCTCCTCATCTCCTAACTTTCCTCCCTGATAACACCTTAGCCTTATCCGAATTTCCCTCCATTATCAGTTCCCCTTACCACTCAAACACTCCAACGCAAGAGTTCATATTCAACACAACTCTGGCCGTCCACTTATGCAAAATAAAACACTCCAAAAATACCACTCCTAATGCTTGAACCTTGGACCTCCTCAGCTGACAACACGCCACCTTATAGCTCCCCAAGTGACGCCACTTGCCACTGGGCGACAAGCCCATTTGTGTCCTATTTTCTCTTAATCTACTTAAGAGGCCTAATGCCTGAGTCTAGGGTCCACTAAAGCAAGAAAATAAAATTTTCCCTATGGTCTTCCCTATCTCTAAGACTTCAAATAACCCCGATAATACCTTAGAATTACCATTCTAAGTGCTACTCATACATACCAACTTCAGTGCACAGGAATTTAAAGTTTCGGGATTTTGGGGCGTTACATTGGGTGAACCTGTTGGATCTGATAACCTGAGTGTAGTATATTCGTTTGTAAACTTGTAATTTTTTCAAGCAGATTGGTTAATAAAACAATTCATGGATTACATTAATATACTTTGTATAATTTTCCTTGTATGATTTTTGCATGCAAAGCAAAATAGAAGCAAATACTAGCTATTTAATATTTAAACTAATACTAAGCGATATTATGGTTGGATCGTAATACAAAAAGACAACTTATATTAGTAGACGAACCTAAACATGTACTTAGTCTAATTAAAAATGATCAAATCGATTGAAAGACTAATATGTCGTCTATCAAGTCCAATTAGGGAGATGCTTTGTCTTGGGGATCAGAGCGGATTACTCCTCAAAGATAAATACATAGATGTGACTGACTGGACTGATAGTAAATCAGACTATGTATGCATTTATGGATAGATCCTGAATTCGTCTATGAATTTATTCACTTGTGACGTTCATAGTATGGCATACCTAAATCCTGAGTGGATGATGAACTATGTATGCGTGACTCGTATATTTTGATGTAAGTAAAAGCTTAAGTTCAAATGGATAAGGAACCAAAAGCTGGTGCATTGGGTATACGGCTTCTGTAGTATGTAATGTCATTCACAACTGTGAAATTCATAGCCCGAGACATGGGTAAATGATATCATCTCATTGACATTACACGATTGATGAAAAGTAAACGTGGTCAAGGGTCGTTCGTTTTTGTGATGAATGACTTGATTAGTATTTGATAGTAATTGACTTTTCATGAAGGAAGATGTACTGATTACCATGAAATAAAATGCGATCATATTGGGAGAACGAATTTATCCCAAAGAGATTAAGGATATCCTATGAGGGTAACACACTTGTGACAAGGTAATTGGATGAGCATTGATTAAGTTGCTTTCGCAATGGTATGTTATTGGGGAGAGCTCAGTCACGATACTGTAGTGGAATGGTTTCGTGGCTAAATGACTTTATAATTGATAGGCAAAAAGCTGGAACTTAATTATAAATTATTTGAGCTTTAATTGCATATGTCTAATCGATCCCTCCGCTAGCTCGTTGAAACCAAAAATAAATTACATGTTGAATCAAATGAACATAAATGGATTGAAATGGTGAAAATGAAGAAATGTGAAACATTTGGAAATGAATGTGGTTTTCTCCAAAATGAAAAATAAAAATAACCTGAAAATGAATTTATGATTTTCGAATTAAATGAAGTTCGAAAATGGAAATAAATCATTTGGTCATAGTGAACTAGTTGAATGTAGAAATATTAAATATATTTTCTCATAGATTTTTTTATGGTAAAGTCGTCATGATTTTAACGAAATTAGAATTGGGTTGAGAAAATTATTTAATTGGAAAATTAATTTAGATTTTTATTTTGGAAAATAGAAAAACAAATATCGGGTTGAATCAAATTATAAAATATTGAGTTAAAAGTCTAGAAAGTACTTGTAATTGGACTCGATATGAGAGAGGCCTAAAAGCCCCTCATGTCAAAAAGGAAGGACAACAAATCCTAGTATTATTAACTAGGGTTTTCGCCCCATATATTTCTAGTTAGAGTAGGAGTTCGATTTTTCTATTTGAAATAGACTTCTACAATTCAACAAAGGTTTCACTTCTTCTCCCTATAAATAGATGGCACCGATAGGGCTAAATACACAACTCTAAGATATTGTTACTTTGCTCGAAAATAATGAGAGTTTTATTCTCTAAATATTAAATAAATTTTCTGGAATAACAATTCTACCAGTTTCTATTAAGAAGAGATTTTTTTTCATTTTCACTCTAAAACAAAGAGAACTATTTCTGGTTCTGTGTTCGATTCGAATAATTTGACCCCACACTCGAAGCAGTTTGTGGTACGAAAATAGAGGAGAAGGTCTGTAACACCCCTAACCTGTATCCATCGTTGAATCTGGGTTACAGAGGATTACCGGAGTTTACAGATCAAACAGACATAAATTTCAAACATTTCATATCATATAATATTCAGGTCAGAAAGCAATCAAACTCATACATATTGTCCCTTATTCGAGCCCTTGAGGCCCAAAATACGCGTTAGAAACAAGTTGGGACTAATTCGAAAACTCAGAGAATTTTTCGAGATACATTAAAAATTTTCAAAGCTGCAGGGTTTAGACGGCCGTGTGGTCAGGCCGTGTGACTCACATGGCCAAGTCACACGCCCGTGTGTCTGGCCGTGTGGGCACTCGAAGTAGGGACACACAGCCGTGTCCCAGCCCGTGTCTGTGCCTGTGTAACTCTCTGACTTGGGTCACACGGCCAATCTATATGCCCGTGTGTTAGGCCGTGTACCCTTTGAAATGGCCTCGCACGCCCGTGTGCTAGCCGTATGTCTCACACGGCCAAGTCACACACCCGTGTGTCTAACGTGTGGACTTAAAATGTGCCTTAAACAACAAATTTACCATTTCCTACAAGCTTGGACATTAAACAACTCAAAAACCATTCGTTTAACCTGTTCAAAACACAATCAAACACATTCAAAACATGCCAAAACAATCATCCTAGGTGCCTAACCAATGTACCCTCATTGGTACCACATATATATCATCAAAACATCAACCAAATTAAAATTATAAACATGTCAAAATTCATCAATTTGGCCTAACTCAAAACTACCTAAAACATTAACTTAAATTCATATGCACATATCTAGATTTGGTTCAATTTACCATGCCATAATATGGCTTCAAACACAAATACATGTTTATATGTATATACCAAACCAACATTACATTTATAACCTCATTTACAATCCATCCACAAAATAACTATCATTTAGACATCCTAGGTACATGCCGACACAAAAGATAAACATCACCACATTTGAGTTCGGGATCGTTGTTGGATGCTGAATTGACGATCAAAAGTGAAGTACCTAATCTGAGCACGAAAAAAACAAAACCGTACGCTGAGTAAAACTAAGTGGTATTTCTATAATCCGAATATTTAAAGACAAGATAATATAATATGCACAATTGAAATTTAAACACATAATAATGACTAAGATCACAACTATCATAAGTCAACCTTTTGAATTCATACATATTAGCACATCATTTCAACATCATTTCATACTATACTCAAATTGCACATGCTAACATCTTTTATTTAATTAACAATGTCCCAATTCACACAATTGCTATATAAATAGCTATTCACATATCAAACCACAATTGTTTATACATTGGCATTAGCCATTCAATACTCAATTCATGAGTACATAACTCATGTATCTCATTTAGTCACAACATATCTCATTTTCATGTTTCAAATCTCTATCCCATTTTCAATTCACATACAATATCATCCAATATCAATTATAGAATTGTTTTATTTAATTACACCTATTAACACGACTCGGACTCGGACGGATACACAGATCCAACCAACACACCAGTTTGGCACCTAGTGCCTCATCGGATAATCCAAAGTAATATGCGCCCAGCGCTATATAAATTTGACACCTAGTGTCTCATCGGTTAAACCGAAGTTAATTGGCACCCAATGCCTCATCGACTCGAAGTCGAAGAAATCCCTGAACTCTTCCTATCCTATGGCATGCCATCTATATCCGACTCAGCCCGATACAGTTAATATGGTTTAATTTCACATTTCAGATATAACCAATATCCAATATTAATTTTCATATAATCAGATATATACACATGAATTAAATTCAATCTATAATAATCAATACATTCAATATGTATCTACCAATTCAATCCATTTCAATCAATTACCAAAATGTCAATTACTCACCTCAAACTCTTACCATATGCATTAAATTGAATTATAACAATTAACAACTAAGTTCGGATTATAGAAATACAAACCAAGAATTCCGAGCTATTCGACGTCGATTTTATCTTTCCCCTTTTTAGTTGAGGATTCCGGTACGACGTTAGCTACGGAATTAAAACAATTAAAATTCATCAATACAATAAAATTTCAATTTCATGTTGAATATTTAATTTTTTACTCAATATTTGTCTAAATTCCAATTTAGTCCCTAAACCGAGACTAATTTTTATTCTTCACATTTAATTCTATATTTTCATATAAATTCCACTTTAAACTAAATTTAACTCCCTATTTTCACTTAAACCCCTAAATTTCAAATTTTTCACAATTTAGTCCCTATTACTCAAAATTTACAATTTGTTCTACAATTTAATCCTTTTCCATTTCTAACTTAAAAATCTATCAATTTAATCCCTAATACTAAAATTATTCAACATTAACAACACTTAAAAACTTAATAATTGCTAAAATTTCAACATTGGTCGGATAATACTTAACACCGGGATTCCAAAAATATACAAATTACAAGAAAAATGGACTAAATTGACTAACCAATTAAACTTTGAAGTTTTGAAGCCCTTGGCCTTGCGTGACTTCTTCTTTTCTTCTTTCTCTTTTTCTTTCTTTTTCTTTCAAATTTTATTTGGCTTTATCTTTCTTTATTTCTTTTACTTATTTCTTTTACTTATTATTATATAATATATGTTTACTTAATAATTAAGATAACATATTATAATATATTTTAACTTTAATTATTATAATATATAAAATAAATTTACACATAATTTACCTGATGTCGTCCCACCTAAAAAAATTATGTAATTGCTTCTTTAGTCCCTTTAATTAATCTTTAATCTATAATACTTTCACCCTATATGCAATTTAGTCATTATACCTAATTACTTTTAATTCAAGTAAATTCACTTAACCGAAGCCTAATTAACTACACAACTAGCTCTGTAAATATTTATTAAAAATATTTACGAGTCCGATTTACGGGAATGGAGTCTCAGGAATGCACTTTTCGACACCCCTGATTATCAGGTCGTTACAAGGTCGTTCGGTTGAAAGTCAAGAACGATAAGGATCCGTTTAGCCGAAAATAGAGGTGCAAATTCGTTAAAGGATTTATTACTATAAATATCATAAACCGGCTCGATTTTCAAAATTTTTATTTTCCATTATGCAAGAAAATCGTTTTCAAGCCGATTGTTTTTTTCCAACAGAACATTTATATTAATAAAAAAATCATGAAATCCATATATTGAGAAGAAGTTAAGTAGAAAAAAAAATTGATAAGATGAATGAAAAGAAAGTTATCTAATAGTTACAAAAATGCATTAAAAGAGAATAAATATCGTGGGAGGGAGAGGTTGTAGAAAAAAAATTGAAAAGTTTTAATTTAAATAAATTTAACTTTTTTATAGTTTAATTTAATTTAGTTTTATTCTGTTGTATTAATTTAATTTTAATTTGAAAGTGTTTCATGCCACAAAATGATTAGTTAAGAGATCTTTTTTAATGCCTAGGGTAATTGGGGTAACGGAGTATAGTTTAGGTATTACTTTGGATAATAGAATATAGCTTAGATACCACTTGTAACTAAAAAAAGTTTAAGTACCAGCTTAAAAAAAAAGGGTATAGTTTAAGTACCAATTTAATAAAAGGGTATAATTTAAAAACTATTTTGTGATTTAAAGGAACTAATATTAAAAACTATTTTTTTTAACAATATCATTATAAGTTCTGATCATATCTGTTCTTTTTAACACAATATTTAGAACTATCCATAGCCCCTCCCCAACTCATAAATAGGAGGATAATGCGCTAGCTTCAGTGCACTTAAACCTACGTCCTCTTACATTGATAATAATACCCATACTAATCGAACAAAGATAAGGAGTAAAATAATTAAAGGTTAAGTTTGGAGTTAAATGATAGAAGAAACGGTTGTTTGCCTTAAACGTGGACATCCAAAATTATGTACTGCTAAAGTCATTTGTCTCATCACAATCCATTGCTTAAGCAGATTTGGAGTTTTGTGGAATGTTACACCATCACCAATAATTCTACTCCCTCCATTATTTAACTTGGTCATGCTATCATCTTTATATTTCTCCTCACAAAAATTATTCATGATTATTCCACATTCATCTTACAAGTCAATTCAATCAAAAATTAAATGAATTGATCTTAAAATTAGATCAAATTGATAAAATTCAATAAAGTATGGATGTTGTTAATCGTTGGGTTAAGAGGTAGAAGAAGATGAAATGCGTCAAACATCTATTAGATTAGAGTTGGGTGAGAAGGGTTCTTTGCGGTGATGTTTCTGGGTAGAAGAAGAAGTGTATGAGTTGTTTGCATGAGTTCTTTTATAGTGGGAGATAGGTTTAGTTACTTGTCTTGAGGTTATTGACATGAAAATCTAGTTTAATTTTTCTAACAGTGATGCTAATATTACGTATTAGGATAAATCACCTTAGGATGATTGGTAATCAATGATTCTGAGCTCCTACGTGGATTTTGCACAAATTTAGTGGAGATGCATGGTACTTGAGGCTTGCTAAGCTAAGGTTTGTTAGTCAGCATGTGTAATCTGTTGGAACGTTAACTCCATTGGGAGACACGTATCAGGTTCTATTTAGATATATTATGAAGTCTGTTATACGAAGTACAACAAATGTAAAAACTAAAATCAATTAGTTCAACCAGAATTAATTGAGTCAACGATTCAATTATATAAGTTCAATAAAAAAAATTTAAAACTCAGTTGAAAAAACCATTTAAAAACCCAAAAGGAATTTTCAAAAGATTAAAAAAAGTTATTCATAAATTTTAGTTAATTTCCATCATCATAGTTTCGCAAATATAAATTTTCCTAATTTTATAAAATTTTTAATTATTATTATTATTTTTTATATATTCACTTGTCCAGATAAAAAGCAACAAAAAGCAAATTAAACTCAATAACTAATAGGTGGCCAAAAGGAACCCTCAATAACTAGTATTGATAAAAGTTTTGTTTTTCATTAATGTTATTACTTTCTTTAAAAAAGATATTGTTTTAATTTCATTTCTTCTATAATGAATAATAATGCTAATGGATATGTTAAATTTGGGTCACTTAGAGTAATAATTTTGCATTAAATTTATTTAAATTGAATTTTTATTTTTTTAAATATTAAGTATACAATTTTTTTATTTAACAGAGCAATTTCAATTGCACTGAATTATTAATATTTCGAAAAAAAATAAAATTAGAATTATATAATTTATTCAAAGGAGTTAAAGATTTATGATTACACTTTATCTCTACTCGAATAAGTACATTTTAGAACTTTTGTTAAACTCTAGCATGGATAAAAGAAAAACTTTTATATATGTTATACATAATATATATAATGGTAATAAGAATGATCGCAAAGCAATAAGAAAGAAAAATAAGAACACACATATTTTACGTGAAAAATTCTTATCGGAAAAAATCACGGATAGAGAAGAATAAATTCACTAATGTTAAAAAATCAATAATACAAGAGGAGTTCGACTACTCTTATTTTAAGGGTTAAACAACCCTGTTATAATTAATGTCTAATAGAAGAAGTATAGTCATATATGGATTTAATTTGTGTGATCCTCGATCCTTCGCCCCCTCAAATTTCACTATTTTGCCTCTTTATTTTATTTCTTCAACAAGTGACGAGATTCGGGTCACACAACTCTAACAATATAAATTCAAAAGAATTAGTATATTATAAATATGATAAATGGGTGCTTTTTGTGTGAAATTTTCAATTGAGCCACATGAGGGGCAAAAGATGAATTGGCAATGAATTATTAGATATGATAATGAACAAGAATTCTATGAAACATTGATTACTGAAATTAACATTTGCTCCATGTTATAGTTCCTTATTGTGGTGGTGCACATGTGGGTCTTTAAATTCCCCACTCATTACACTAATTTAACACATAACCTTCATTATATAACATACCTTTCTTTGTAAAGGATGAAATTATTTCTACATTTTCTAGTCTTAGGGAGACTATGATAGCAATTCTTCATCCTCTAACATAAATGGATCATTCATAGGTGTACTTTTATAACTTTTTGAATAAAATCAAGTATTACTATATGATATATTGATAATGGAGATTTTAATTTTAAGATCAACTGTGTCCTATTTAAGGTGTAACAAAAAAAATTAATTTTATGTTTTAGTTAATTGCTTATTTTTTCTCTCCAATTATTTTGATCCGTACTAATTATTTATTGAATCATGTGCGTGTTAAATGTACTTGCATGATCAACAATTTGTATTACTATGATAACATTGATTTGTCTTGAAAAAAAAATTAAAGTTGAGATATAAATTAAATAGATTTAGGTTAACATTAGTAGCGATAACTAATAAGTTATTTGTGGGTAAGATAGGAATGTCTGATGCACTAATCAACTGATTAAATTTGTTTTTAATGAATTAACTCAACTTGCCTAACATAGTTATTGCGAACGGGAAATAGCTTAGCTAGATATTGGAAAATTTTAGTTAATATATTTGTATCCTGAGTAACTTAATTAGGCATTATGTTAAAAAAATATAAATAAAATTTATAATAAAATTGTTAAAAAAACAGTCTTATAAATTAAAAAACACAATATGAATCCTTCATATAAAATAGAGGCATTTATGGGGACAAACCCGTCGCTGGGCGCCGCCCTAGAAGTAGCAGTAGATAAAATAAAGGTAACCCATTGAAATGGATCTTTGAAAGATTTTGGGTTGTCTTCTTGGTCGTCTGATAGAGCACTTTCATTTTCATCATCATTCATTTCACCGACAGTGGAGTGGCTCTTAAGTTTTCATGTCACATTCCAACTGTTTTTGTTTACACATATGGTTTATATTAACACCTCATTATTTGGGTTAGGTCAATTTAAAATTTTAGATTCATTTTTTAAGTTCACTTCGGTTAAAAAATAAGTCTAAAATTTTATCGAAATTCAGTTCAAATTAAAAATGTTAAATTTGAGTCCGATCCATCTATATTATTTTATTTTAGATTACTTTTTAAATGAAAACAAATTTTAAAAATATAATATATCAAATATACTAAAAATATTAAAATAAATATTTCTCAAAAATTTAAAAATATATTGAGAAAAGTCTTTATACTTAAATAACACTAAAATAAACAAATGCCTCTAAAATAGTAGCAAAATTAACAATAAAATAAGAGTTCTACAAAATCTAAACAATAACAATAAAATAGTAATAATATAATAGCAAAATAGCACCGAAACAACAACAAAAAAATAGTAGCGAAACAGTTGATTCGGGCCGGGTCGAGCTCAGGCCAAAAAATCCTATCTGGTGCCCGACCCTTTTAGAATATAGGCTTTATTTTTTTTATCCAAGTCCATTTTTTGAGTTTATATTTTTGTCCAAACTCTTCCACTTTTCGAATGGACGGGTGACCCAACCCATTAGATCTATTCATATCCAATGCCCAAGTTAATTATTAAATTGGCAGAAGGATTTTAATGGTACAATATTAAGGGTATTTTACTAAAATAGGCCCATTTCCAACATTATTTACGAAAATGGGCCATTAAAACATTATTTACTGGAATGGGCTAAAAAATCCAAAACGAGCCTACGTGGAAGCGTTTTAAGGAAAAATTTCAAAAAAGAGTCTCCTTGAGGGAGCGCTTTTGCCATGTCAGCAAAAACGTGCTGACGTGAAAGCGTTTTAACTCGTGTTTTTCTAGGGTTTTGGGGTTATTTGCATGTTAGGGATTAGGGTTTATGAGTAGGGTTTTAGTGTTTAGGGTTAGGGTTAGGGTTAGGGTTTTTGAAAAAAAATAAATTAAGGTTTTATGGTTTAGGGTTAGGGTTTTTAAAAAGTAAATTTGGGTTTAGGGTTTTTTTAATAGGTAAGTGATGCGTTTTGAAAAAATTATTTTGACGAGATGAATTTTTTTTGTTCAGTCAGTAAATGTACAGAAAAAGTTTCCAGCTGGACGCTTTTTTTTGTATAGTTGGTTCTGAAAAAATAATTTTGAGAAGATGGTTCTGAAAAAATAGGTTGAGAAACGCTTCAAGCAGGATGCACTCTCAGCAAAAGTACTAAAAAAAGCTTCCAGGTAGACGCTTTTTTTGAACAGTTGTTTTTGAAAAAATAATTTTGAGAAGATGGTTATGAAAAAATAGATTGAAAAACGCTTCAAGCAGGATGCACTGTCAGAAAAAATACTGAAAAAAGCTTCCAGCTGGACGCTCTTTTCAGCAGTGTTGGTAATAGTGTATCCCACTATCCCTTAGGCTATAAATGAGCCAAATTTCCTTCCCTTGTTGCATAAGTTACAACAAGAGAAATTGAAGAAATTCATAAGAATAAAAATTGAAGAAGTTCAGAAGAATAGAAATTGAAGAAGTTGAGAAGGTATAAGTTGATTTATCGTATTAATATTTATACAAATCATTATATTTTTGCATAATGTTTTTTGTTTTAAATTTCTTTCGATAGATAATTTGGTTGGAAATGACTGAATGTATTAGTGTTGTTATTTACTACGACGGTGAGGTCCGTGACATCGAGAACGGTGTTTTTTTTATCTGAGAACACAGCGCGACTGGTTTTTAACCAGAACATAGATTTGACAGAACTTTGTAAAAGAATTAGGCGCAAAATCTTCAGAACGACGCCAATGAGAGTTTCATTTATAAAGTATCGATCTTGTGCTTTGGCTGATCCCGTGACATATGACTCATTTGATATCAAAGGTGCTCGTAGCTTGGAGGCGATGGTGCAGACTCATCTCGCTAATGGATCACCCCATCTTGAGTTATATGTGGAATTGTCATCATTAAATGAAGCACTTGCGACTTCAACATCTACTGTTGTTCGAGAGCAATACACGACCCCTGCCCAACACTCCATTAGTGGGAGGCAGAACACAAAAGCGTCCATTTTTTATGGCAGTATGGAATACACGACCCTTGCACGACACTCCATTAGTGGATGAGACATGCACCTCGGCGAGTCTATGTTCAATGCTGGAAATACGTACTAGGGAATGACATCAACTTCTAGTGGTTAGCAATCCACATCTGATTGGGGACGTTATGAAACGTCCACGAGAAAGGATGATGTAATCCTTATGATGTCCATCGATGAGGGGACATCGTACGTTGCAGATGTTGGTGGGTCGAATGATGAGTCCGATGTGGATCCACCCCGAGAGCCCGGCTCTGATGGTGCAGAAGTTGTATTATTTACTAAATTGGAGCCTGTTCAAACTGAACCAGAAGGGGGTTCAGATGAAGAAGAAGAATACCACGATTCACAGTATACTCGCCTCCAGCCTACATGTATAATGTCGATCTATCGGCAAATAATGCGTTGGAGTTTCCAGATCTACCACAAAAGAGGCGTGACCACACAAGTTCGTCGTTGGATTCGGGTGAATTGGAAGTTGGTAAGGAGTTTTCCAATAAGGATAGATTTCTCAGTGCATTAAAGCAATATAGCATCATGAATGAGGTTAACTACTATGTGGTTAAATCCAAATCCGAGAAGTTTGAGGCCAAGTGTGCAGTGCGAGACCGTACATGTTCATGGAAAATCATGGCTTCGGCTAAGAAGAGGACAAGGTTGTGGGAGATAAAGAAGTTCAAATGTTCACATACGTGTGTTGCTGATACAGTATCACTGGGTGTTTAGGGTTTTTGAATATTACTGTTATTATTTAATGTTGCATTATTTAACGTACTCATGGGTTGACAGGTGTTTCACAAGATCATCCTAAGATGTATTCAGATATGATAGCTGGCTTAATACTACTGATGGAGAAAGTAGATTCCAAGACTATTGTGTTGGTCTTAATTGCCAATATTCGTAGCCAATTCAAGTATACGCCTTCTTACCGCAAGGCCTGGATAGCTAAGCAGAATGCGTTGGATAAGACGCACAGTGAGTGGGATGCTTCATACAATGAGGTGTGGCAGTGGTGTCAGGTGCTGGAGAGGTACATCCCAGGTTGCGTAACAAACCTTGAAATGGTTCTGATCGGTGTGTCACAGTCTTAAAATTTATAATGAGAATGATCAAGCCTAAAAACTAACTATGACAACGATTGAGGCAAGTGTACCTATCGAACAGTAGTATAGCTTAGTGGCAAGACCGGATTGTCGAACCTAAAGGAACCGAAAGTACTAATACTAACTTTCTTTTTATTATTTAGCCTTAAAATTGAAGTGAATCGGTTTAATCTAGAAAATTAACTAACTACTAAGCTAAAGACGATGAGACAAAAAGAATGAAATTAGGGAAATACTCGTGGGAAAAACCAATTGATTAAAACAATACCCAAGGAAGAATCTGCCTAGACTTCACTTGTTATCTAACTTTCTGAACTGCACGATTTATTCATTTGACTTGATCCGTAAGATTCCCTAATGTATATTAACCCCTCTCTCGAGGCGACTAACGTCTAACCCTAGGTTGATTAATTGAAATCTCTTTCTAATTAAAATCCCTAGAATCGCATTAACTCGATCTATGGACTCCCATATTAGGTTTCACCCTAATCCAGCAAAATCTCGTCACCCTATCTCTAGGCATGCAATCAAATCCGCTTAATTATGCTAGATCTACTCTTAGGCAGGGACTTTTTCTCCTCCACCTAAGCACATCAAACTTGAATTAATATCCCGAAAATATCAACACAAGAATTAAAAACACATAATTAAGAACAAATCAAATATTTATCATATAGTTCAGCAAACGATAACAAGATTCATCTTAGGTTTCATCCCCCTCAGGTATTTGAGGGTTTAGTTCATAATGATAATAGAATACATCTCAAAAGAAAAGATAAAACAAAACAATAAGAAAAACTCTAAAACCCCCTAAAGGAATTGAAGAGAGATCCTCCGTCTTGAGTATAACTCCGGCTTCTTGAGATGAATCAACTGGCTTTCTTCAAGTAATTTCCACAATTCTGATCTTTCTGGCTCGGCTCCTTGGCCTAGCTGGACGCCCATTGACAACAGCCTTGGGCTCCCCTCGACAGAGGGTTTCTATCGAACCCGCCGCTTAAGTTGTCCCCTAGGGTGTTTATATAGGCTTTGAGATGCCTTACCTGGCCTCCAAGTATCCTAATCTGAGTTAAATTCCTATTTAGGTGTTTAAATATGCTTTGGAATGTGTTTCTTTGCCACCAAGTATCCAAATCCGAGAAAAACTCCTCTTGGTCGCGGCAGGGGCACAGCCATGGCACACGCCCGTGTAAATCGTAGCCAGGCCGTGTTGGGTCCGTTGATGAGGCACGGCCGTGTGATCTTGGGCCCAGGCCATGTCAATTTCGTGATGTGGCCCATTTGGTCCGTTTTAAGCCCGTTTCTTGTTCTTTTCATCCTCCGGTGCTTTCCTGAATATAAAACATGAAAACAAAGGATTAAGAGCACCAAATCACATAAAATAAAGGATAATTCATCCAAAAGCATGCTAAATGTGAGCTTAAAATATACTACTATTTTGGTTTATCAAATACCCCCACACTTAAGCTTTTGCTTGTCCTCAAGCAAAATTCTCAACTCATAATTAAAACAAACTTTCTTGATTCATAATATTCATCAATAATGTTTCATCATAATTCAAAGATAATTCATACATGGGTAATTCAACTCTAAGAGTCCTAAAGATTCAAACAATCCAAGTCATACATTTTGTAGCATGAAAACATAGGTGTTTCCCCTCATCTAAATAATTACCTCTGATTTAAAATTGACAAGGATTGACATCCTCACTAAAGATTCACTCAGATCACTCGAGGTGTTTAAGGTTAAAAAATTAAGCACTCATAAGTCGAACATGAAAAGTTAATCCTATAGGCTTGTATGAGAATCAAATCTCCACCACTATAATATGAGATGATACACAAATCAAAACGTCTTTAACAGGGTTGTAACGGGGCTTGGTTAAAGGTGTGGATAAAGGCTGAATTAGAAGGTTAGAATCGAGGCTGATCTGACAAATTACCTAACTAAAAATAATGAACTGAATATAAATAATTACATCAATTGAAAATTTGTACTAATAATACTCTAATACGAGCTTTTCCTAAAGATGTGAATTTAACTGTTTAGAGCTCATAGAAATAGAACTAATAATGAATGTACTTCATTTTTTTTGTAAGAACAAATCAAATATATATGATAATTGATGAATTTACTATCGAAATCAATAGGCAATTGATCAAATCAAATCTCGATATAAGGATAGTCAAAAGGAATGGTGATAACAAAAACAAAGGGTTTTGGGATAATATTAGTGGGTGAGTCAATAAAAAGGGTTGTTAAGATCAACAAGGTTCACTAGGGGTTAATAAAATGGGTAGGCTTTTTAGTGGAGTGAGTGGGTTAAAACCTAGGTGCCTTTATCATTTTAGTGTATCAAATCAAAGGTATGGTCTCGACATGTATAATCGATGCAAGTTCTAGAATAACAAATCAATATTGACATACTCATAATCAATAAGGTGAGTAAGAAAAAGAATATATGCTCTATAAGGCTCAAAATCTCACAAAAATTATGGGTATTTTGATGTCATTCTTGTAAATTTCAAACTCCAAAGTAATATTCAAATTCAGGTAGACAACCTAGAAAAATTTTTAATTTTGAAAAATAAACTTATCATGCTTGATTCTCTAGTATCTTACAGTATAAATCATCAATGCACAATTATCAATGACTTAATCTAAAACACATTAACAAAAATCATAAATCAAATGAAATTTCATTCTAATCATAATATGAGAAACTTACTTTAAGACAAGGCATAATTCAGGATTTGAGAATAATGCAAAAAGTTTGGCACTTTTAAGATTCACCCCCCCACACTTAAGATGTACATTGTCCTCAATGTACAAAGATAGATAATAGCAAAATAATAAAATCATAAGATAGGGAGAGAAGTGAAACTTCCTGAATTTTGGATGGAGTTAATGAAAAGAAATCGGATAGGATTGGCAGAGGTGAATGTGGGGGAGCGCCTTGAACTGTTTGAATTTGAATCCTCGAAGCAGCCGGCCTGATTTTATTGTATCCTAAGCTAAATCTAAATGGCGTGAAGAATAAGAAGAAAATAATAAAGAAAATAAAAGGAAAATAAAAGAAATAAAAATAAAAATAAAAATAAAAATAAAAGTAAATAATGGAAAATGAAAGACGAAAGACAATTGGAAAAGAAAAAGGAAGAAGGGGGTTTAAATAGAGATGCAACCCGTGTTTTGGGAAAAATTTTGTCCTGTTGCCACACGTCTATGGCCACGCCCTTTTACCTACCTATGGTACCCACACGACCACGGCCACGGCCGTGTGCAAGGCCGTGTGAGTATGGAAAACCTGCTCCTAAACATGGAAACTGAAACACCCCAAACCCGGCCCACGAGCTTTGACCAGATTTGGTATGTTCCTCAAGTAAACCGGTTCAAAATTCTTTTGTTACTTAGGAAAAACTTGTATGATTTTTAAAAAAATATTGTTTGGGTTGGGCTTGAGTTGAAAACAAATTTATCTTATGTTAAAACCCATTTATTTAAGGTGACAAAACATTTAGAGTTAATTTTAAAAAGGAATTTACCTAAACTTTAATTGATAAAAATCCATAAACATAATAAATAAAAGAAAAATAAAGTAAACCACAATGGCCTTATTATATCAATGATCCCAAAGTAAAACTTAAAATACTTAAAATAAATTGAAAGTCCAAATCATAAATTTCTTGCTATGCATGGCCACCTTTAAGCTCCCCGCCGACCCAGGTCCATTACCGCTCATCACCGAAAAATATTCCCCAAGCGGGGTGAGTCAACAGACTCAATGTGTACACAACACTAAGTCATAATAGAATCAGGCATGCAAATGATACACATTCAAATCATAGAATACAATTAATGATGCATTCCCAAACCCAAACCTAATTAACCATCCGCTACACACCACCCGTACCGCGGTCACACACACCGGGGACTACTAAGTCAACCCTCCATCCGCTACACACCATCGAAGCGATCGCTGCGCGATCGACGTGCTCATCGCCCATATAATTTGTGTCATTAGACACCATATTCAAATAATGTAACCGAAGTTACCAAATTCGCATTTTGTGACCGTAGTCACCATATTCCGTTAGTGAGACCGAAGTCAACACCTTCTTCCCCTTTCACATAGATCCCGAATGCCCCATAAATTTTATATCATGCATAACATACTTAATTCTCATTCATGTTACTATTCATATGTTCAAAATATATCATATTCATAATCCTATCGTAGTAGGAAACGTGCACTGGTACTTTTACCACATTTGTGGTACTTAGCCACATTCACATTCTTATGCATATTCATATATTAAAATAATTGCCATATGATATATCGAAGGTTAGTATGAGTACACACATTCTTAATAATACATTTAATTTAAACATAGCCATGAACCTATCAAAACTTAGGGTAGGGTACACACCGATTTGCTTAACGAATTCCTTGAAATCCCAAATCGATCTCCATCGCCTTAGATCTCAAATTCCTACATTTGATTAATCACTTACTAATTTAATAAAAAGCCATTCGGCCATAAATCCAAATCCTAGTAGGATTAGTATTCTTAAAACTTAGCTTGAAATTCTCAAATCCCAAAATCCTTGTATCCCTCTTTCAAATCCCTATAACTACATGTTAGATCAATTTCTAACATTTATTCACAACAAATAACCCTTAGCCGTATGTTAAATATGACTTACCTTAGATTCTTAAATCCCAAATTCACCGAATAACTAGGGAACACGCGCTTATGGTGTACCTTCGGAAAAAGAACTTCTCCTTCCTTGTAGTCGACACTTAGTAAATCCCGAAAGATCTCTTCTACAATGAGATATTAAGGGTATTAGAATCTTAATTTCGACACCTTTAAAAGAAATAGAATGAGAATCTAACCTAATCTTACCCTTATCAAGAATTTGATGGAACTCTTGCTTGAACCCTTAGCGATGATTCGGCTATGGCTTTGATGTGGCTAACAATTTCGGCTCTTGAGGCTTAGTGAGAAATCGACTAGGGCTATTGGTATCTTCGGCTTTTGATTGTGTTTGTAATAGAAGAAGAAAAGAAAAGAGAAAAAGAGAATAATGGCGAGAAAATTCGCAGAGAGAAGAGAGAGAAACTTTAGAGAATTTCGGTAGAGGTTTTCTTGAAAAGAAAATAATGAATGAAGAATAGCCTTACTCTTCCTTTTATAGCCAAAATTACTAGCTAGAGTCCTTTACTTGGCCACCACTCTTCTATTTTGATAGCTTTATCCCTTGATTTATCACTTTAATAAAACTTAATCCAATAATTATCTCTTATCTCTTAATAAAAATAATACTAATAATAATCCTCTTTTATCTCTTCCTTATCTATCAAAATAAAAGAAATAATATCCACATTTATCTCTTGAAAATAATCTAAAATAAATCCATTATTTATCCCTTATTTATCCACCCTTTATCTCTTAAAAATAAAAGAATAAAAGCTCCTAATTTATAGCCATGTGCCGTTCACCTCACTTCTTCCTGGAAGCAAAATAAAATTTCTTTTATTTGCTTCCCATATGACTCGAACTCGTGCCTATTTCCTGCATGTGACGCCACTTCCTTAGGCCCTAAGTGGCATCTTGAGCCACTTTTCCAAGCTTTGTTTGTGTGTCAAACTTCTCCAACTTTTTCTTTTAAGGCCCTCTAGCCCTTATTTCCTATTTTGAACTTTAAAATTTGACATTTCGGCATCATTTCTAAGTTTCCTAAAGTTTTCGATCGGCTCTGTTTGCTGACCATTTTCTTACATTTCCAGGTTTCCCGAAATGTTCACTTTCCATTTTTGAAACATTTCCAAAAATATTCAGGTTTCCAAAAATGTTCAGGTTTCCAAAATGTTCAGGTTTCCAAAATGTTCAGGTTTCCAAAATGTTCATTTCCATTTCTATGCATTTCTAGAATTCCAAAAATACCAAAAATTTATTCATAGTGCTTAAGACTTGTCATTTCGTACAATTAAACCGAAAATGCATAGGCCCTTTCCAGGATGTTACAGAAATAAATAAAACTAAACTAATTAGTAGGGTTAGTGCTCGGGTTGCCTCTCGAGAAGCGTTTGTTTAAAGTCTTAAGCTAGACTTACCTCTCATTCGTATAATCAGGGTGGTTTGAGGAGATGAAAATCCTTTCTCATACGATCTATTCGGTTATTGATATAAAGTTTAAGTCGAGTAGTGTTTACCTTAAAGGTGCTGATTTTAAGACTAGTTACCTCGACTGTTCCATCTGGGAAGATTTTCAGTACCTGATCTCCTATCTTAAAGTGATTTGTCTTTCCTACGAGCTCGTCTGGTGGTTCCCTCGGTTTCTCTTCGTGTATCCCTAGTGTTTCCTTGAAATGTGTCTTCCATTTGTCTAGTTCATCAACTTGATCCCTTCGATCCTCATGAGTTGTTTCTTTGTTGGCATTGGGTCTAGGATCGGGTTTAGTTGTGTTCTTTTGTGGTGCTTCCTTCAAAGAAGGGTTAACCGAATGGTTATCAATAGAATTTACTTTCTCACCTTGTTTGCTCGATGTTCTAACCGAATCGAGAGCCTGAAGAGTGACTGTCTCGTCACCTACACAGAGTATGAGTTCACCTGCGTCGACATCAATTTTAGTCCTAGCAGTTGCTAAAAAGGGCCTTCCTAGAATTAATGGGATGCTATTTTCCTCATCCATGTCTAAAACAACAAAGTCTACTGGGAATATGAATTTATCAATCTTTACTAGCACATCTTCGATTATACCCTAGGAATTCTAACAGTTTTATCATTAATTGAATGCTCATCCTAGTTTGTTTGGGTTTCCCTAGACCAAGTTGTTTAAACATTTTATAAGGCATGACATTTATGCTTGCCCCTAAATCAGCTAACGCATTATCAATAGATAAACTACCAATTAAGCATGGAATTGTAAAACTCCCTGGATCTTTTAATTTTTGTGGTAATTTATTTTGGAGAATTGCTGAGCACTTTGCGTTGAGTTCCACATGCGATTCCTCGTCTAGCTTTCGCTTGTTTTTCAAAAGCTTTTTAAAGAATTTCCTTGAATCTGGGATCTGCGAAAGAGATTCAAGTAATGGTAAGTTAATATGTAATTTCTTTAAAAGTTTAAGAAACTTACCGAACTGTTCCTCTGTGTCGTCTTTCTTCATCGCCTCGGGGTATGGTATACGAGTTTGGTACTCTTTAATTACCGGTTTTGGCTTTTTACTTCCTTCCTCAACCTTACCTTCTTCTACTACATTCTCTTGCCTTAAATGAGGCTCATCTAACCCTACATTATCATGAGTTGATATGGCTTGAATATGCTCCATTGGGTTAGTTTCAGTGTTGCTTGGCAATCTACCTTGTGGTTGTTCTGTCAAAATCTTGGTGATTTGCCCAATTTGATCTTTGAGCTCTTGTATCGATGCTTCTTGTTTTTCAAGTTTTGTTTCTATACTTTGGAAACGTGTTTCTGTTGCTGCTATATATTTTGTCAGCATCTCCTCAAGGTTCGGCTTCTTTTCCTGTGGGTACTGCTGCTGTTGGAAATTAAGAGGGTGTTCCGATCTTTGGCTACTTTGATCATCCCACGAGAAATTGGGATGGCATCTCTAACCTGCATTATAAGTGTCACAATAAAAATTATTTTGAGGTCTAGAATAGTTACCCATATAGTGGACTTGTTTGTTCTCCATGCCATATCCGTAGGGTGGGTACTCAGGATTCGCCACGCCTCGCTTGTTTCGTCTTGCATAATCGGATGTACTGCGAAGAACCGTATAAACCATCAAATTTTTATGTAATATCTCTAAGCGGTTTGATAGCACGGTTATTGCGTCGAGGTTGTAGATATCGGCTGCTTTTGTTGGCTTTGTCCTCATAACTTGCCACTGATAGTTATTCAGTGCCATCTCCTCTATAAACTAAAATTACCTGAAAAAAGAAAATAAAAGAAAAATTAGAAAAATAAAAATAAAATCTAATTGCAAAAATAAAATATGGCTAGAGTAATAAAAATTGAGCTTTCTTAATATTTTAGTTCCCCGGCAACGGCGCCAAAAACTTGATCGGTGTGTCACAGTCTTAAAATTTATAATGAGAATGATCGAGCCTAAAAACTAACTATGACAACGATTGAGGCAAGTGTACCTATCGAACAGTAGTATAACTTAGTGGCAAGACTGGATTGTCGAACCCAAAGGAACCGAAAGTACTAATACTAACTTTCTTTTTATTATTTAGCCTTAAAATTGAAGTGAATCGGTTTAATCTAGAAAATTAACTAACTACTAAGCTAAAGACGATGAGACAAAAAGAATGAAATTAGGGAAATACTCGTGGGAAAAACCAATTGATTAAAACAATACCCAAGGAAGAATCCGCCTAGACTTCACTTGTTATCTAACTCTGAACCAGACGATTTATTCATTTGACTTGATTCGTAAGATTCCCTAATGTATATTAACCCCTTTCTCGAGGCGACTAACGTCTAACCCTAGGTTGATTAATTGAAATCTCTTTCTAATTAAAACCCCTAGAATCGCATTAACTCGATCTATGGACTCCCATATTAGGTTTCACCCTAATTCGGCAAAAATCTCACACCTATCTCTAGGCGTGCGATCAACTCCGCTTAATTATGCTAGATCTACTCTTAGGCGGGGACTTTTGCTCCTCCACCTAAGCATATCAAACTTGAATTAATATCCCAAAAATATCAACACAAGAATTAAGAACACATAATTAAGAACAAATCAAATATTTATCATATAGTTCAAAGAAACGATAACAAGATTCATCTTAGGTTTCATCCCCTCGGTATTTGAGGGTTTAGTTCATAATGATAATAGAATACATCTCAAAAGAGAAGATAAAAAAAAACATAAGAAAAACTCTAAAACCCCCTGAAGGAATTGAAGAGAGATCCTCCATCTTGAGTATAACTCTAGCTTCTTGAGATGAATCAACTGGCTTTCTTCAAGTAATTTCCACAACTCTGATCTTTCTGGTTCGGCTCCTTGGCCTAGCTAGACGCCCCTTGACAACAGCCTTGGGCTTCCTTCGACAGAGGGTTTCTGTCGAACCCGCCGCTTAAGTTGTCCCCTAGGGTGTTTATATAGGCTTTGAGATGCCTTACTTGGCCTCCAAGTATCCTAATCTGAGTTAAATTCCTATTTAGGTGTTTAAATATGCTTTGGAATGTGTTTCTTTGCCACCAAGTATCCAAATCCGAGAAAAACTCCTCTTGGCCGCGGTAGGGGCACGGCCATGGCACACGCCCGTGTAAATCATGGCCAGGCCGTGTTGGGTCCATTGATGAGGCACGGCCGTGTGATCTTGGGCCCAGGCCGTGTCGATTTCGTGATGTGGCCCATTTGGTCCGTTTTAAGCCTGTTTCTTGTTCTTTTCATCCTCCGGTGCTTTCCTGAATAGGAAACATGAAAACAAAGGATTAAGAGCACCAAATTACATAAAATAAAGGATAATTCATCCAAAAGCATGCTAAATGTGAGCTTAAATTATGTTACTATTTCGGTTTATCAGGTTCTTGCGTACTACAACGACCACTTACTCCGTGGATGCCAAGTGTTTAATCATCTGTTCTGGAGCTTTAAACAATGCCGGGACGCATTTGTGTACTGCAAGCCATTAGTACAAATTGACGGTACCTTTTTTTTATAGTAGATATACCCATCAGCTATTGCTAGTTGTGGCACAGGATGGTGATTGGAGGATCCTTTCAGCTGCGTTTGCAATAACATCGGGGGAGTCAGGTGACGATTGAGATTTTTTTCTTTCTAGGTTGAGGAGGCATGTTTGCCCTCAACATGATATCTACATTATATCGGATCGGGGCGCTGGAATACTAGCCACAATTGAGCGACAGGGAAGTCTATGGGATCGTACACACCATCGGCATTCTCTAAGGCACGTTGCGTCCAACTATTACGGGCAATATCGATCTACCATTGAACGATGACAAGTGACCAACATGAGTATGTAATCGCCACCTATATTATTTGGTTTGTAATATTCAATTTGTTCTGAACGGAAGAGTGGTATGTAATTATCACTATCCACTTATACTGATAGGGTACGAGATCAAAAAAGATCGTTTTCATGATATGTTGGCGATTTTGTGGTCAATTAATGATCAAGGCGCAAACTACCTTTGTAACATACCTTTCGATCAGTGGACACAAGCATACGAATGTGACCTACGATATGGTCATATGCCCTCAAACCTGGTTGATTGCATAAATTCTGTTATAAAAGGAACACGTCATTTGCTGATAACCTCGGTTGTGTGGGAGACATACTTCCGTTTAGCATCACTGTTTCCAAAATGAGCAACGAGTTATAAAGGCCAAATGCCAAATGCAGGGAGGCCATGTATGGTGCCGGAAGGTAGTGCAACAAATTAATAAGGCGAAGGTGCGGGTCAACTCCATGTGCACAGTGTGTCACAATTGCGACAAGCTATGGTTTTGTGTGACGGAGTTCGACAGACCGAACTAAGGTATTACTGGCAGACAATATCGTGTACACCTGAGAAATAAGACTTACGACTGTGGGAGGTTTGACGCACTTCTTTATCCATGTGCTCATGTAATTGGAGCTTGTCAGAATCTCTGTTTGGATCCCATGAGCTATGTCGACGAAGTGTACAAATTAGAATACATGTACAATGTGTAGAGACACGTATTCCCACTAGTCCCAGATGAACGTAAGTGGTCGTCTATATCGCTTACTCTGTTTAAGTTGTTACAGGGTAGAGAATTGCGTCGCAAACCAAAAGGTCGATCGTGCTCGACTAGAATACGTGATAATATAGATATTCGGGAAAGAACAAACCAACAGAAGTTGTGTGGGTGGTGTAGGAACCCAAGTCATACAATTCGAACATGTCTAAATCAAAATAGTTCCTAATTTATTAAATGAAACTATGAAAAATAATTTGTATTGTCTTATTCAAAGGAACTTCTATTTTATTAAATAGGACAAAATATAAAAATACTTTGTACAAAAATATTCAAAACAACTTCCGTTTTATTAAATGAAACAATATAAAAATAGTTTGTACAAATATATTAAAAAAATCAATGCATATACTGGTCGGAATCAGTGCCACATGGGGGAGGTTGACGATTACGCACTGGATTCCTTCTTAGTTCAGCTTCTAGCTAGGGTTGTTGATGTGTCTAAAACTAACTATGACCACAATAAAGGCAAGTGCACCTATCGCTTAATAGTATAGTTATGGTAAGACCGGAAATATCGTATCCACAAGGACCAAGAGTACTAGTAATTACTATATTTTTATTATCTAGCCTAAAAATTGGAGTGAATTCTTTTAAACTAAAACTTAATTAAAAACACGACAACGAAAGAATTGAGAAAATACTTTTAGACAACTTATGTGATAGGCAATACCTAAGGAAGGATCCACCTAGACTTCACTTATTACTTTTGATTCATACGATTTATTCACTTGACTTAATCCGTAGAAATCCCTGATTTATGTTAATATCTCTTTCAAGACTAAAAACAACTGTCTCTAGGTTGATTAATTGAAATCTGTTTCTAATTAAAACCCCTATTGTCACATTAACTCGATCTATGGATTCCCTTATTAGATTTGACTCTAATCCGGCAGATTTTCGTCGCCCTATTTCTAGGGTTGCAATCAACTCCGCTTAATTGTGTTAATCTACTCTTAAACAGGGACTTTTGCTCCACTGAATAAGCACATTCGACTTGAATCAATAAACTGGATTATCAAAACAAGAATAAGAACTCACAATTAAGAATAAGAACAAGTATTTATCTTATAAATCAAATAATAATAAGATCCGTCTTAGGTTTCATCCTCCCTCAGTATTTAGGGATTTTAGTTCATACTGATAGAAGGAAACATCTCAAAATAAGGAAAACAACAAAACATAGGAAAACCCAAAAACTTCTAAAGAACTTGATGGGAGATCTTCAATCTTGATAGAGATCCTTCCTCCGAGCTGCTTCCGACGGCTGTCTTCGAGAAGTTTCTGCGTTCTATTTCGCGTCCGTCTTTAGGTCACCCCTAGGGTGTTTATGTAGGCTTTGGAACGTCTTTCTTTGCCCACAAGTAACCTTTTTTGGATAGAATTAATCTTTAATACGGCAGGGCCACGCCCGTGTTCGATAGCCTTATGTCGTGCTCGCTCCTGCTCACCACACACGGCCGTATGGTCTGCCCGTGTACGTTGATCCAAGCCGTGTTAAATTCTAAGATAGGCCCATTTTGTCCCTTTTCAGCCCGTTTCTCGTTCTTTTTGACTCCCCAAGCTCTCCTGGGTGTAAAACATGAAATTAAAGGATTAGGAGCATCGAATTCATCAAATTTAATGAAAACTCATCCAAAAATAATCTAAGCATGGGGTTAAAATATGTATAAATTATGGTTTATGAAATATCCCTACACTTAAGCCTTTGTTTATCCTCAAGCAAAATCCTCAACTCACAATTAAAACTAACTTTCTTAATTCATAATTCTCATCAATAATGTTTCATCATAATTCACAGACAATTCATACATTGATAATTTAACTAAAAGAGTCCTAGAGATTTAAACAATCTAAGTCATAGATTTTTATAGCATGAAAACATAGGTGTTTCCCCTTACCTAAATAATTACCTCTGAGTCAAAACCTGAAAAGAGTTGGCATCCTTACTAAAGATTCACTCAAATCACTCGGGGTGTTTAAGGTTCAAATTAAGCACTCAAAAGTCAAACATGACAAGTTAATCCCATAGGCTTACATGAAAATCAAATCTCCACCACTACAGAATGAGATGATACACAAATCAAAAGGTTTTTAATGGGTTGTAACGGGGCTTGGGTTAAAGGTGTGGATAAAGGCTGAATTAGAGGGTTAGAATCGAGATTAAATTGACCATTTACCTAATTAGAAAATAACTAATACTGAATAATTACATTGATTGAAACCTTATCACTGATAACACGAACTTCTTCTAAAGATGTGAAATTAACAGTTTAAGCTCATAACATTAATAATGAATAAATTTCCACTTTTTTTTATAAGAACATATAATAATAAGATAGAATTTAACAATTGAAATAAAGAAAATAGTTAGGCAACTGATCAAATCAAATCTCGACATAAGGGGGGTCAAAGTAGGAGAAGTAAAAATTTGATTTTGGGTTAATATTAATGGGTGAGTCAAGAAACGATTTATTAGGCTAAAAAGGGTTCACTAGGGGTTAATTAAGAGGGTAGGCTTTTTAGTGGAATGAGTGGGATAAAACCTAGGTGCCTTTATCATCTCAGTATATCAACTTAGAAATGTGGCCTCGACATGTATAATCAAAGCAAGTTCTAGAATAACAAATCAATATTGACACACTCATAATAAATAAAGTGAGCAAAGAAAAATATATGCTCTAAAAGGCTCAAAATCTCACAAAAATTATGGTTTTTGATGTCAACCTTGCAAATTTCAAACTTCAAAGTAATATTTAAATTTAGGGAAACAACCTGGAAATTTTTAATTCTGAAAATAGACTTATCATGCTTGATTTTCTAATGTCTTAAAGTTTAAACCATCAATGCACAATTACCTATGACTTAATCCGAAACATATCAATGAAAATCATACATCAATAGAAGTTTCATTCTAATAGTAATATGAGAAAGTCACTGATCGCTGTGAAGTCAGAGTTTTAAAATTTATAAAGAGAATGATCGAACCTGGAAACTAACTATGACAACGATTGAGGCAAGTGCACCTATCGAACAGTAGTATAGCTTAGGCAAGACTGGATTGTCGAGCCCAAAGGAACTAAAAGTACTAATACTAACCTTATTTTTATTATTTAGCCTAAGAATAAGTGGAGTTGTTTATCTAGTCTAAATTAATTAGCTATTAAACTAAAAATTCTAAGACAAAGAAGAATGAAATTGGGAGAATAACTTGGAAAAAACTCAGTTGATTAAGACGACACCCAAGGAAGAATCCACCTAGACTTCACTTGTTATCTAACTCAACCGCACGATGTATTCACTTGACTTGATCCGTAAGACTCCTAACGTATATTAAACCCTCTCTCGAGGCGAATAACGTCTAACCCTAGGTTAATTAATTGAAATCTCTTTCCCATTAATAACCCCCTAGAATAGCAGTAAATTGATCTATTGACATCCCATATTAGGTTTCACCCTAATCTGGCAAAATCTCGTCACCCTATCTCTAGGCGCGCGATCAACTCCGCTTAATTATGCTAGATCTACTCTTAAGCAGGGACTTTTGCTCCACCACCTAAGCACATTCGACTTGAATTAATATCCGCGAAATATTAACACAATAATTAAGCACACATAATTAAGAACAAATCAAGTATTTATCATATAGTTCAGAAAACAATAATAAGATTCATCTAGGTTTCATCCCCCTCAGGTATCTGAAGGTTTAGTTCATAACAGTAAAGAAAAACATCTCAGAAGAAAAGATAACACAAAACATAAGAAATCCCTAAAACTCCTTGAAGGAATTGAAGAGAAGATCCTCCGTCTTGAGTAGAATTCCGGCTTCTTGAGATGGATCAACTGGCTATCCCTGAGTGAATCCCCACAAATCTGCCTTCTCTGGCCTAGCAAAACGCCCCTAAATGATGGCTTTGGGCCCCTCGACAGAGGGTTTCTATCAAACTCCCCTTGAATAAGTTGCCCCCTAGGGTGTTTATATAAGCTTTGAGATGTGTTACTTGGCCTCCAAGTATCCTAATTTGAGTGCAATTCCTAATTGGGGGTTTAATTAGACTTTGGAGTGTGTTTCTTTGCCTCCAAGCATCCAAATCCGAGTAAAACTCCTCTTGGCCGCGGCGGGGACATGGCCATGGCACACGCCCGTGTGAATCGTGGCCAGGCCGTGTGGACTTCATTGATGAGGCACGGTCGTGTAAATCGTGGTCCAGGTCGTGTTCGAGATTTTTAAGGAGGCACGACCGTGTGATCTTTGGTCCAGGCCGTGTCTATTTTATGCTTTGGCTCATTTGTCCCGTTTTAAGCCTTTTGCGTTCTTTTCATCCCATGGTGCTTTCCTGAGTATATAACATGAAAAGAAAGGATTAAGAGCACCAAATTATATAAAATAAGGGATAATTCATCCAAAAGCATACTAAATGTGGGATTAAAATATGTTACTTTTACGGTTTATCAGTCACTTGAGAACAAGATATAATTCTGGGATTTTCAAATAGTACTATAGTTAACCTCCCCACACTTAAGATGTACATTGTCCTCAATGTACAAAGATAGATAATATAGTAAGAAAATCATAAGAGATGGAGAGGGATGAAACTTCCTGAATCATGGATGAAATCCTTGAAAATGAAACTTGTAGCAATGGAGCCAATGAGAAGCATGATGAACTAGGCAGAGGTGAAGGTGGGGAAGAATATTCCAGTTCCTTAGTAGCACCTTAAAGTTTTTGAAACTACGGAGTCATCAGTAAAGTTTTAGGGGGTTTTATTAAGTGGATTTCGTTATGATTACTTGATAATGAACAGCCAAAGATAAAAAGAAATCAACATAATTAATATAATTTAAAAACAAGAAAAGGAAATAGTTCAATAGGTTAAAACTTTAAATAAACTAAAGACAACGAAAAGAAAATTAAAAATAAATGGACTCAAAGGTCCTCATCCCCAGATGGATCGTGAGGTGGGGGTGGCAGCAGTATGTGAAAGTGCTGACAGATCTGTTGCAGCATTGCCTCGATGCCGTCAAATCATCGAGCGTTGTCATTAAATTGCTGTGTACAATACTGCTCGAACCTAGTGAGGCACTCAGAAATGTCAGTTAGTGAAACTACCGCATGAGCTGGTCGACGTGGCGGTGGTGGCACAGACGGTGGCTCCTCGTGCTGTGGGGGGACATCATCAGTAATGTCCTCTGGGTCTTCTTGCTCGGTGGGTTGCAAGAGCCGGTACTGGGGAGGATCAAACCCACGTCGGTGCTCAATCATCCTCACGTGAAGCATTGTCTGAATGCCTTGCGGGGACATCTGTCCGATAAGGGTGAGCGAGGAGGATTGAGCTGCGGTGTTTGATGACTCCTCTCCTATGCCGCTCCATCTGATGCTGAATGACGCAGACGATAAAGTAAGTTAAGTCCAAAATGTGCCCGTTCGCCATGTACCATAAAAAGTAGGCGTCATGGGTGTTGACGACGTCGATGCTCTCTCGCCTACCTGTCAGAGTATGAGCTAGGATGGCGTGTAAGTACCTCAATGATGGGACGAGAGAGGAGGCCTTAGAGCGACTGGGATCATATGTCGCTGAGACAGGGACCAAATTGTTCCAACATGACGAAGGGGAGCGGTGGATATGGCGATGGAGATCCTCGAAGTCGTCGTCCTCCATGAACTCCTCGGTGTAAAGTCCTAAAGCGACCCCGAACTCTGGGACACTCAGCTCACGAACAAGGCCTCCAAGACGGAATTAGATTGTGCCGGGGTCATCAAAGTTAGTCATGACCGTCTGGAGGTGGAATGTGGAACAGAGCTCTAAAGTGAGCTTTAGGTATGTTGGCTCGACGATCTCGAAGAAATGCCCCCACGGATCGGTAGTCAGGAGGGAGAGGGATGAAAATTCCTGAATCATGGATGAAATCCTTGAAAATGAAACTTGTAGCAATGGAGCCAATGAGAAGTATGATGAACTAGGCAGAGGTGAAGGTGGGGAAGAATATTCCAGTTCCTTAGTAGCACCTTAAAGTTTTTGAAACTACGGAGTCATCAGTAAAGTTTTAGGGGGTTTTATTAAGTGGATTTTGTTATGATTACTCGATAATGAACAGCCAAAGATAAAAAGAAATCAACATAATTAATATAATTTAAAAACAAGAAAAGGAAATAGTTCAATAGGTTAAAACTTTAAATAAACTAAAGACAACGAAAAGAAAATTGAAAATAAATGGACTCCAAGGTCCTCATCCCCAGATGGATCGTGAGGTGGGGGTGGCGACGATATGTGAAAGTGCTGACAGATCTGTTGCAGTATCGCCTCGATGCCGTCAAATCATCGAGCGTTGTCATTAAATTGCTGCGTACAATACTGCTCGAACCTAGTGAAGCACTCAAAAATGTCAGTCAGTGAAGCTACCGCATGAGCTGGTCGGCGTGGCGGTGGTAGCGTAGACGGTGGCTCCTCGTGCTGTGGGGGGACATCATCAGTAATGTCCTCTGGGTCTTCCTGCTCGGTGGGTTGCGAGAGCCGGTACTGGGGAGGATCAAACCCACGTTGGTGCTCAATCATCCTCACGTGAAGCATTGTCTGAATGCCCTGCGGGGACATCTGTCCGATAAGGGTGAGCGAGGAGGATTGAGCTGCGGTGTTTGATGACTCCTCTCCTATGCCGCTCCGTCTGATGCTGAATGGAGCAGACGATGAATTAAGTTAAGTCCAAAATGTGCCCGTTCGCCATGTACCATAAAAAGTAGGCGTCATGGGTGTTGACGACGCCGATGCTCTCTCGCCTACCTGTCAGAGTATGAGCTAGGATGGTGTGTAAGTACCTCAATGATGGGGCGAGAGCGGAGGCCTTAGAGCGACTGGGATCATATGTTGCTGAGACAGGGACCAAATTGTTCCAACATGACGAAGGGGAGTGGTGGATATGGCGATGGAGATCCTTGAAGTCGTCGTCCTCCATGAACTCCTCGGTGTAAAGTCCTAAAGCGACCCCGAACTCTGGGACACTCAGCTCACGAACAAGGCCTCCAAGATGGAATTGGATTGTGCCGGGGTCATCAAAGTTAGTCATGACCGTCTGGAGGTGGAATGTGGAACAGAGCTCTAAAGTGAGCTTTAGGTATGTTGGCTCGACGATCTCGAAGAAATGCCCCCACGGATCGGTAGTCAGGAGGGCCCGGACAGCGTCGGCTAGTTGGACCTGGTCCAAGGCGGCCCAATCAATGCACCTCCCCACGCCGAGGGTTCGCGCGCAAAGTGTCTGAAAGAGGTCCTCCTGGGATCCCAGAGGAAACTGTAGGTAAGGGTGGCGCACTTCGGTGGAGGCACTCGAGGATGTCGCACCAGGTCCCTTCCGTTTTTTCGAAGCGGGGACAGCGGCCTTTTTCCCTCGTGGTGGAGTCATTACGTACCTGAAAAGCCAAAAAGTTTCCATAAATCAAATATTATTGCCAGCCAAACAATTGTTCGTTCCTAGTATCCTAAATAATATAATCCTATAATAGTTGAGTAAGTAATGCTAAAATCCCTAAGGAGAAGTAATGACTAAACAAATTAAATAAATTAAACAATCAAAATAAACTAAGAAATTAGAAATAGACATCATGATAAGAACAATAGTAATAGCAGAGAATAAGATCAAATAAATAGATAAAAATGAATGAAATGAGTAGCAATGACGGAGAAAGAAGAACCGATGGGGGTGTTTACGCTGTGGCACAGACGTGGCGGTGGCACACGGGCGTGGTGTCAGACACGAGCGTGGACTGTGTGCTAGTGTGCGTTGAAAAAAAAAGGGGAAAGGAGAAAAATGAGGGGAAGAGGAGGAGAGGGAAGTGAAGGGAGGAGGAAGAAAGGTCGACGGTGGCCGGAATGGGGAAGAAAGAAGGGTTGTTTGGAGAAGAGCGGCTAGGGTTTTGGGGGAAAATTTTGGGGAAGATGAGTAGTGGGGTACTTTAAATAGGGATTAGGGCACACGGTCAGGGGCCACGCCCGTGTGCCTTTTATTTAGCCCGTGTGGTTCGAAAATTTTGAATTAGGGCGCGTCTGAATCGTGGTCCACGCCCGTGTTCCCTGGGTGTGTTGGGACACACGGCCTGATTGCACGGCCGTGTGATGCTTCGTTCGTTTCTCCCACGCCCGTGTAGAGGTTAGCACGCCCGTGTTAATTAGTCAGTGTCGACCACAACCTATAGGTACGGGCGTGTCGTATGCCCATGTAACTTACTCAGTTTCACCCACGGCTTTTTGGCACGGGCGTGTTACATGCCCGTGTCACTTACTCAGTATCGACCACGGCCGTATCACACGGCCGTGGCCTTTTATCACAGCCCGTGTTTTTGAGTCAGTTTCGACCACGGCCGTGTCGCACGACCGTATTTTAGGGAAGATTTCTGTCCTTGGCCCGCACGGTCTCCACCACGCCGATGTGCCTACCCGTGGTGTCCACACGGCCATGGCCATGCCCGTGTATAAGGCCGTGTGGTATGAAAACCCTGCGCCTATTAAATTGGTTAGTTCTTAGTTAGATGCTAAAAATCAAAATTATGGATGTTAGTGAGGTTAGTGCTCGGGTTGCCTCCCGAGAAGCGCTCGTTTAAAGTCTTAAGCTAGACTTACCCTATTTTCATTTCTATATGAAGGTTCACGGAGCTGAAGCTCCTCTCTCATATCCCTAAAATCTTCACCATTATATATTTTAAGTCGTTGACCGTTTACCTTGAATGTGCCATAAGTCGGATGAGTTACCTCAATTGTGCCATAGGGAAAAATGGTTTTGACTATGAATGGACCTGACCATCTTGATTTCAGCTTTCCAGGAAACAATTTGAGCTTTGAATTGTATAGTAGAACAAGATCTCCCACTTCAAATTGCTTCGGTTGCTTCAAACGAGCATCATGGCATCGCTTTGTTGCCTCCTTATATAAACGTGAGTTCTCGTAGGCATTAGCTCGCCACTCATCTAGCTCGTTCAACTGCATCATTCTTTTCTCACCTGCAAGTTTAAGATCGTAATTTAAAATTTTTTTAGCCCAAAATGCTTTGTGCTCTAATTCAAATGGTAGATGACAACTCTTTCCGTAGACAAGTCTGTATGGGGATGTTCCTATGGGAGTTTTAAAAGCGGTTCTATGGGCCCATAAAGCATCGTCTACTTTTAATGCCCAATCTTTCCTGTTGGATTCTACTGTTTTCTCTAGAATACGCTTAAGCTCTCGATTTGCTACTTCCCTTTGTCTACTGGTTTGAGGGTGATAAGGGGTAGCTGTTCTGTGGTGTACTCCATATTTCTTTAAGACTTTATCAAATTGAGTATTACAAAAATGAGTACCCCTATCACTAATAATTGTTCTGGGTGTTCCAAATCGAGAGAAGAGTTTCTTAAGAAATCTCACTAGCACTCTAGCATCATTAGTAGGTAAAGCTTGAGCTTCCACCCATTTTGACATATAATCAACTGCTACTAAGATGTATTTATTCCCAAATGAGCTAGGGAATTGACCCATAAAATCAATACCCCATACATCAAATATTTCACATGATAGCATATATGTTTGAGGCATTTCATCGCGTTCAGAGATATTACCTATCCTCTGACATTTATCACACGAAGCAACATACCTGTTAGCGTCCTTAAACAGAGTGGGCCAATAAAAACCTGATTCGAGCGTTTTATGTGCTGTCCTAATCCCACTATAATATCCTCCTGATGGTCCTGAATGGCAATGTTCTAGTATTTTGCTTGCTTCTGCCTTTGTAACACATCTCCGAATTACTTGATCTGCACATATACGAAAAAGAAAAGGGTCCTCCCAAAAATAGTTTTTCGCATCAGCAAAGAATCGCTTCTTTTAATGATGTGTTAACCCTTTTGGCAGGATGTTAGCAGCTAAATAATTCGCAATATCTGCAAACCAAGGTACCTCGGAGTCGAAAATAGCAAAGAGTTGTTCTTCAGGAAACGAGTCATTTATCTCACTTTCATCGAGTTCTTTGATATGTGGATTTTCAAGTCTAGAAAGATGGTCTACCGCGAGATTTTCAGCTCCTTTCTTATCCTAAATTTCCAAATCAAATTCCTGTAAGAGTAAAATCCATCTTATGAGTCGAGGTTTTGCATCAGATTTAGTTAAAAGATAACGAAGAGCTAAATGGTCAGTGTAAACGACAACTTTAGATAATATCAAATACTGTCTAAATTTATCAAATGCAAAAACCACAGCTAGCAACTCCTTTTCTGTGGTGGTGTAATTTTCTTGCGCGGCCGTCAATGTTTTGCTAGCGTAATAAATTGGCTGAAAATGCTTGTCTCTTTGCTGTCCCAAAACCGCACCTACTGCAAAATCACTCGCATCACAAATTAGTTCAAAGGGTAAATTCCAATCAGGTGCAATTATAATCGGAGCATTTATTAATTTATTTTTGAGGGTATTAAATGCATCTAAACATTCCTGATCAAAATTGAAATCTTTTTCTAGTAATTCCGTTAGAGGCTTAGCTATTTTAGAAAAATCTTTAATAAATCTTCTATAAAATCTAGCATGTCCTAAAAAACTTCTAATAGCCTTAACTGAACTAGGAGGAGGTAATTTTTCTATGGTTTCAATTTTTGCTTTATCAACCTCAATCTCTTTACTAGAAATTTTGTGGCCTAAAACAATCCCTTATCGAACCATAAAGTGACACTTTTCCCAATTAAGCACAAGGTTCGTTTCGTCACATCTCATTAGAACTCGTTTTAAATTTTTAAGGCAAAGATGGAAAGAATTACCAAATACCGAAAAGTCATCCATAAATACCTCCATGATGTCCTCCACAAGTTCGTCAAAGATGGCAAGCATGAAGCGCTGAAAAGTAGCAGGAGCATTATATAATCCAAAAGGCATTCTACGATAAGCAAACGTACCGTATGGACATGTAAATGTTGTCTTTTCTTGATCCTCAGGAGCTATTGGGATTTGGAAGTAGCCAGAGAGTCCATCTAGGAAGCAATAGTACATATTCCCAGATAATCTTTCTAAAATCTGATCAATGAAGGGTAAAGGAAAGTGATCTTTTCTCGTGGCATCGTTCAACTTCCTATAGTCAATGCAGACTCTCCAACCTGTGACTGTTCTTGTTGGAATCAATTCATTCTTTTCGTTAGCTACCACAGTCATGCCTCCTTTCTTTGGAACAACTCGCATGTGACTTACCCAAGTACTATCAGAAATAGGATAAATAACTCCAGCATCTAGAAGTTTAATTACCTCAGCTTTAACAACTTCCTTCATGTTGGGATTCAATCATCTTTGAGGTTGCACACATGGTTTATATTCATCTTCCATTAAAATTTGTGGGTGCAAAACGATGGACTTATCCCTTTAATGTCAGAAATCTTCCAAGTTATGGCTCTTTTATGCTCATTTAGTACCTGTAGTAACTCGTTTTTCTCATTGGGTTTTAATTCAGAAGAAATAATTACCGGTAGTGTAGAATTATCTTCGAGGAATGCATACTCTAAGTGATTTGGTAACGGTTTCAATTCTAATTTGGGGGGCTCTTCAATAGAGGGTTTTTATTTTAATTCGTCGTTTATTTCAATGCCCTCATATTTCTTTTGTCTTGGGGAAGAAATTTTTACCTCCCCCATCTCATTGGTATCGTCATCGACCTCCTCTCCTTGGGCAAGACACAGTTCCAACGTGTCTTTATGTATGATTTCCTGAAAAGAATCTTGAATAGAATGATCAATAGCATCGATAAAATAATAGGAATCATCTTGCTCTCTAGAGTATCGCATAGCATCATAAATTTTAAAAATAATTTCCTCGTCACCTATCCTGAGCACAAGTTTACCATCACCTACATCAATAACAGCCCTAGAAGTAGCTAAAAATGGGAGTCTTAAAATTAAGGGCACCTCAACGTTCTCATCCATGTCAAGCACAACAAAACCAACAGGGAATATGAATTTATCAACTTTCACCAAAACATCTTCAATAATTCCCCTAGGATATTTAATAGATCTATCAGCTAATTGGATACTCATCCTAGTGGGATTTGGTTCCCCAAGACCAAGCTGCTTGAACATTTTATAAGGTATTAAATTAATACTGGCACCTAAATCAACTAATGCTTTCTCAATATTTAAACTACCAATTAAACAGGGAATAGTGAAACTTCCTGGATCTTTCAATTTGGTTGGTAGCTTATTCTGGAGAATATCTGAACATTCCTCGTTAAGCTCCACGGTTGATAGCTCTTCAAACTTACTTTTATTTGTTAAAAACTCTTTTAAGAATTTTGCGTACGTAGGCATCTGCGAAATAGCTTCCACAAAAGGTAAGTTAATATGTAATTGTTTAAAAAGTTCAAGAAATTTACCGAATTGTGCGTCCATGCGGTCTTTCTTTAACTTTGCCAGATATGGGATCGGTGGTTTATACTCTTTAAGTACCGGTGTTACATTCTCGTTTACTTCCTCGCCCTTTGCCTTATCAGTTTCTTGTGGCATCTTCTTTTCAGCTCCAACCAACTCCTTCCCACTCCTTAGTGTAACTGCCTTCACATGCTCTTTTGGTTTGGGTTCGGTGTTACTAGGTAAACTACCTGATTGCCTTTCGAAAACTAACTTAACCAGTTGTCCAATTTGATTCTCAAGCCCTTGAATCGATGCTTGCTAATTTTTCAACGCTGTTTTGGTATTCTGAAAATGAGTCTCTGACACCAAAATAAACTTTACTAGCATATCTTCAAGGTTCGGCTTTATCTCTTGCTGGTAGGATGGTTGAAAAACTAGAGGGATTTGTGGTCTTTGATTCCTTTCATTACCCCATGAGAAAATTGGGTAGTTCCTCCATCCTGGATTATATGTATTATTGTAAGGAATATTTGGAGGTTTAGAGTTATTACCCATATAATTCAGCTGCTCATTCTCCATGCCAGGGTTGTAAGATGAATATTCTGTATTACCCAATCCTCCTCCATTTGCATCGCACTGCATCACTGGATGTACCTGCGAAGAACCACACAAACCATCAATCTTTCTATTTAAAAGATCTACCTGGTTTGATAGCATGGTGATTGTGTCGAGGTTGAAGACACTGGCGGTTTTTGTCGGCTTTGTCCTCATAACTTGCCACTGATAGTTATTCAGTGCCATCTCCTCTATAAACTCATAAGTCACTTCAGGGGTCTTGTTATTTAGGGTTCCACCGGTGGCTGAATCAATCAACTGCCTAGTTGAGGGGTTCACACCATTGTAAAAGGTTTGAACCTGTAGCCACAAAGGTAACCCATGGTGAGGGCACCTCCTCAACAAGTTGAGATGTTGCATCCTTGAGTTTGAAGGTACGTGGGAAAGATACTTACCTTTGATTGAATTTGCTTATAATAACAGTTTTCAATCTAGTATCAAAATGGCACCTTACGAAGCTCTATATGGCCGCAAGTGTCGTACACCGTTGTACTGGACCGAGCTCAGTGAAAATAAGTTACACGAGGTTGATTTGATTAAAGAAACAGAACAGAAAGTGGCTATAATCAGAGATAGTTTGAAAGCTGCCTCGGATCGTCAAAAGTCCTACGCTGATTTGAAACGTAAAAACATTGAGTTTCAGGTCAGAGACCGGGTATTCTTGAAAGTTTCTCCGTGGAAGAAGGTACTCCGATTTGGTCGAAAAGGCAAACTAAGTTCGAGATTCATCGGACCGTACGAGATCATCGAACGTATTGGGCCTGTTGCTTATAGATTGAAGTTGCCCTCTGAATTAGAGAAGATACATAATGTATTTCACGTTTCGATGCTTCGTAGATATAGATCAGATCCGTCACATGTGATCACTCCGTCTGAGATTGAAATCCGATCCGATATGACGTATGAGGAAGAACCGATCCGTATTTTAGCTAGAGAAATGAAAGAGTTGAGAAACAAGAGAATTCCATTAGTGAAAGTACTATGGAATCAGCACGGAGTTGAAGAGGCTACGTGGGAGCCTAAGGATTCAATGAGGCAACAATATCCGACTTTGTTTAACGGTAAGATTTTCGGGGACGAAAATCCCTAAGGGGGGAGAGTTGTAACAATCCGAATTTGACCCTAATCAGAACGGTGGTTTCGAGACCACGAATCCGAGTCTGAAATATTTTTAAATATTATATTTTGTGCTTATTATATGCGAATTAATGTGTGTGAAAGTTTCGTAGAAAAATTTAATCGTTTGTGTGCTTAATTAAATAAAAAGGACTTAATCGCGTAAAGTGTAAAAGTTATAAAATATAGTGTAAAGTGCTAGAATGATGATGGCTTTTTAATATGGAGTATTAAAAGAGTAATTAACCCATTTTATGAGTTAGTGGGTGGCAAAGGTCAAGTGTAACCTTATATTATAAGTTGTTTTTATTATTAATTAAAGGTTAAAATGGTAAAACATAAAAAAATGTTATTATATGTTATATTATATGAAATTAAGAGCCATTTTAGTTGTTATTCTTCTTCCATTGCCGTGAGTTATCTAAGAAAAAGGGGTTTAAAGGCTTAAAACATTCGGCCATCATCAAGCTCAATTAGGTATGAATTTTAGCTCGGTTTTTGATAATTTCTACGTTTTTGTGATCGTTGCTTCGTATATTATCCGACCCATGCTAAAATTTTTGAGATTAGTGTGTATGTGATATTCGGCCATTGATATGTTCATGTGGTTTTTGATGTTTGATAATTTTAAATTAAAGATATGTTAAAGATTAGTGTGTTTTGTATTGGGAATTATAGTGAATTTAAGTATTTTAAGCTAAATTGCAAAAATGAATTTTTGAGGGGGCTAAAATGCAAAATAAATGAAATAAATGGACTAGAATAGTCCCTATGAACATTCGGCCCTTAAGTGTTATAGTGAAATTTTGTGTATTTTGTGTTTTGTGCAAATAGGACCAAATTGCAAAAATGTGAAATAGTCGGGGTAAAATGGTAATTTGATTGTTTATGTATTTTGGGACTAAATTAAAATGAAATGTACTTGAATGAGCTAAATTTTAATATGTTTAGATCAAGAACAAAGAAAAACGGATTTGGATCGGGGAAAGGCGAAGATCATCGAATAGTCGGTATACGTTATCCATCGACGGTCGAGGTAAGTCCTTAAGCAAGTTATTACTGTAAATATTGTTCGTAATATAGTTTACATGTCGAACTTTGAACTGTTGGATTGAAATTTAATCACAGCCGAATGTGACATAAAGCTTTGATTATGAATGGTTGTTAAACCTACTTGATTTCATTTTGTACAAGTGATTTAAATCAAGCACGGCACATGTTATGTTTGAATTATATCGAATGTATCGGGCTTAATGCCTAGCAGGCTTTGTGCCGGTGAATTGTATCGGTCTTAATGCCTAGCAGGCTTTGTGCCGGTGAAATGTATCGGGCTTAATGCCTAGCAGGCTTTGTGCCGGTGAAATGTATCGGGCTTCGAGCCTAGCAGGCCTCGTACCGGTGAAAGATTTTGGGCTTATTGCCTAGCAGACTAAATGCCGGTGATTTTTAAATACGAGCTTATGCATATAAATTGGTGGACTTATGTTGACAAAAGGACAAACTTAAGCTTATTCGTATGAATTAAATTACAGAGCCGTACAAGTAAGTATCTGTGAGTTGTTTAATTGAGTTTTTATATATATATAAATATATGTGATGTGGGACGAGAATGTGGCATATGATTATGTATGTATATTCGGCTGTTTGGTTAAGAAATCATATTGATATTTCGTGCATATTGAACCTTTAGAGTGATAAGATGTGAAGTGAATAAGCGTATATATATGTTCTTGTATATGATTCCATTTAAAATGATGTGCATACGAATTGAGTATTTGGCAAGAAATGGATGCTTATCAATTGAATTTTGAGTTGAATTAATGAACTTTTTGTTAAAGGTAGGATAATGAGAAATGTTAAGTTAAATACGATATTGAAGTTCAGTAATGTGACACCATATGTGTGATTTGTTAAAGTTTGAAGTAATATTAAGTATTTGACTTGGAAAGTTTAGGTGTTAAATTGAATTATTTTATTTAAATTTACTTAAGACTTACTAAGCTAGTAAGCTTACTCCGTGTGTGCTCTTTGTTCTGTTTTATAGATTTTGATCAAGCTACGGGCATCTGAGGATCGTCGAAAAAGTCAACCACACTATCACCCCTTTTTGTACTTAATCTTAGTTTTGAATCGAAGGCATGTATAGGTTAGACTAAGGTTTAGACTAAGGACATTCGGTCTTGTATATATGTATAGCCTTGCGAAAATGGCTATTTCTTTTGATCAAGTTTGATTCGTATGTTCATCATAATATAATGGCTTGATTATAATATTAAGGAATATGAAATTCGGTCATGGTTTAATCATGTATGGAAAGTGGTCATATGATATACATGTTATGGTGTGTGGTCATGTGTTTTAACAATGAAGAAAATGACGGATGCTTGATGAGTTATAACATGTAGTATATTAAATAAGTAATATGCCTATTATATAGAGATGTGTTGCGTTTGGGATAAGCATGACATATTGATATGTGTTGCATTTGTTTTGATTTGGTTCGAATGAGGTAGATATAGTTGAGAGAATGTACTTTTCGGTTGTGACTTAATTTGGTCTATTTGGATTATTAAAGATGTTAAGTTAATGTTTATGAATGGCAAGTTATAAGTAAAAAAAAAAAGTGCATATGCCTTTGTAATAGTCATAAGTAATTGAATATTTAGGTTCGGCTTGTGATGACTAAGGATGATTATAAATTGTACTGACAAAGGTTAGCTTAATATTGAATGGTAAAGCTCTCTGTGCTACCCTTGAACTTATTTTTAATAGCCGAAATGGGTGAGAGAGAGAGGAATCGGTTTGTGAATGTGATTTATGCTTGGTAATTAGCATGCGAATAGTGTATATAAGGGTTGCATTTTGTGCTTTTATATTGGTTCATAATGATAGATTATTACGCGTATTAAAAATGTTGCAGAAATGTTATGTTTGTCCATAGGATGATGACATTAAGGTTGCATATGTGTTTGGACAGAAATTTGTATGATATTTTACTTGCCAGCCGAATTGGATATGAGTCACATGGTTAAGTGTATACATGCCGTGAATGAATGGCTAATTTCGATATAGTTAAAAGAGCATATAATTTTTGTGATTCATATTTTGCTTAATTATATATGGTGGATTGAAAGTGCAATATTGCTTGTGATTGTTAATTCATATATCTGTATGCTCAAAATTTTAAAGCAAAGTGTTCAAATTTTTTTAAGTAACACCTTGTGACCCCAATTCAGCGATGGATACGGGTTAGGGGTGTTACATTTGATTGGTATCAGAGCTTACAGTTTAGTCGATTCTAGGACTACCGTAGCACGTGAGAGTATAGCTATACATGCCTTTATTATATATACGATAGTGTGGTGACTTCTGACATTTCCAATTGTGTTTTATATAGTAAATGGATTCTGATCCTGACAGAGCCGTACCTGATGATGTAGAGAGCGTAGCGCCTGGTCTCGTACGCGAGTCCGCACTGGTAGACTGTCGACCTGTCTCGGGTAGCCACGAGGGGGAGGCTAAGCATGCCTTCTACCAGATGATGAATGAATGGTTTACCCAGTTTGTTCAGAATAACCCAGCTGTACAACCACCCCCACCCCCGAATAATCCAACTCCGGTACCTTCAGCACCCCCGACGATAGATCCGATGAGATCTAGTAGGCCTCCCGTTGATAAAATCAGGAAATATGGGGCCGAAGAATTCAAAGCCAATGATAATGATGACGCAGAGTGAGCCGAGACGTGGCTTGATAACACTATACTGTACTTGACGAGCTATCTTGTACTCCGATGAATACCTAAAGTGTGCTATATCTCTACTTGACACCGCCTATCACCGTGGAACACACTAGTATCGATGGTTCGAAAGAAAAAGTGACTTGGGACTTCTTCCGATCGAAGTTCTCCGTAAGAAATATATCACCGTGAGATTTATCGATCAGAAACGAAAAGAATTTCTAGAATTAAAATAGGGTCGTATGACTGTGACGGAATATGAGCGGAAGTTTGTTAGATTGAGCCGTTATGCCCTAGAGTGTATATCAACTGAAGCCATTATGTGCAAAAGATTTGAAGACGGTCTGAATGAAGACATAAAGTTGCTTGTTGGCATTCTTGAAATCAAAGAGTTCGTGGTACTAGTCGAGCGAGCTTACAAAGCTGAAGAGCTCGGAAAAGAGAAAAGAAAGGCTGAAATAGAAGCTAGAGACACTCGTAAAAGATCATCGAGTAAGACTTTCCATTCAGTGCCTAAGAAGTTTAGAGATGACTTCAGCCGACATAAAGCTATTTCAGACTTGCCTAGACGTGATCGACCTCCAGTGAGTTCCCGAGCCACTTCGATGGCTAGTGTTGGTAATGCTCCGCAGAACCGGGCTGAGTGCAAACATCGTGGGAAGTGGCATTCTGGGAGTTGTAGATTTCATGATCGGTCCTGCTTTAAATGTGGATTGTCGGACCATTTCATTCGAGAATGCCCGATGCTAGCCGAACAAAATACGGCTCAGAACACTAAACCGAGCAAATACGCTAGCACAGAAGCGACTCACCCGGATATTCGAGCAATATAGGTGGCAGCCAGAGAGGGACGAAGGACACTGCAGTTCGATCAGAGGCTAGAGCTCCAGCTAGAGCTTATGCTATACGAGCCAGAGAGGATGCTTCTTCCCCAGATGTTATTACCGGTACTTTCACACTTTATGATACTACTGTGATTGCATTGATTGATCCTGGTTCGACTCATTCATATGTGTGTGAAACTCTAGTATCCAGTAAGACTTTGTCAGTTGAGTCTACTGAGTTTGTAATTCGTGTGTCTAACCCTTTGGGTAGATGTGTACTCGTTGATAAAGTGTGTAAAGGTTGCCCGTTGATGATTCGGGATTCTTGCTTTCTAGCCGACTTAATGTTGTTGCCTTTTGACGAGTTCGATATAATTTTGGGAATGGACTGGTTAACTTTGCATGATGCAGTGGTGAATTGCAAAAGAAAGATTATTGATTTGAGATGTCAGAACGGTGAGATCATCCGAGTTGAATCTAGTGATTTAAATGGGTTACCTACAGTAATATCCTCGATGCTAGCCCGAAAGTATGTGAGAAAAGGATGCGAAGCTTATTTGGCCTATGTATTGGATAATAAAGTGTCTGAAAAACAGATTGAATCTGTACCGGTTGTGTGTGAATACCCAGATGTGTTTCCTGAAGAATTATCGGGCTTACCACCAGTACGAGAGATTGAGTTTGGCATTGAATTAGTACCGGGGACGACTCCGATCTCGATAGCTCCGTATTTGATGGCACCTACTGAGTTGAAAGAGTTGAAAGCACAGTTGCAAGAGTTGAAAGATAGGGGCTTTGCACGACCGAGTTTCTCTCCTTGGGGTGCACCAGTTCTGTTTGTGAAAAAGAAAGACGGGACTATGCGAATGTGTATTGATTATCGGTAGCTGAATAAAGTGACAATAAAGAATAAATACCCGTTACCTCGAATTGATGATTTGTTTGACCAGTTAAAAAGGGCTTCAGTGTTCTCAAAGATAGATCTGAGATCGGGTTATTATTAGTTGCAAGTCAGAGATTCAGATGTGCCCAAGACTGCATTCCGAACGAGGTACGGACATTTTGAGTTTCTGGTTATGCCTTTTGGACTTACTAATGCACCTGCTATTTTTATGGATCTGATGAATCGGGTTTTCAGACAGTTTTTGGATCGGTTTGTGGTAGTGTTTATAGATGATATCCTGATCTACTCTAGAGATGAAACCGAGCATGCAGAGCATTTGAAATTGGTGCTACAAACTTTGCGAGATCAGCAGTTGTATGCAAAGTTTAGTAAGTGTGAATTCTGGATGAATGAAGTCAGCTTTTTGGGACATGTTGTTTCAGCGTCAGGTATTCGGGTTGATCCAAACAAAATATCGGGTATACTTGATTGGAAGCCACCAAAGAATGTTCCTGAGATTCGAAGCTTTCTGGGACTTGCGGGTTACTACAGACGATTTGTGAAAGGTTTTTCTATAATAGCTACCCAGTTGACAAAGCTATTACAGAAAGACGTTAAATTTGAATGGTCGGATAAGTGCCAGAAAAGCTTTGGTCAATTGAAAGCCCTTTTGACGGAAGCTCCAGTGTTAGCTCAGCCTGAATCGGGTAAAGAATTTATTGTTTATAGTGATGCTTCTTTGAATGGTTTGATTTGCGTTTTGATGCAGGAAGGCAAAGTCATAGCCTACGCTTCGATACAATTGAAGCATCATGAAAGAAATTATCCAACTCATGATCTGGAATTAGCAGCCATTGTTTTTGCATTGAAAATTTGGCGTCATTACTTATTCGGTGAGAAATGTCATGGTTTCTCGAATCACAAAAGTCTGAAGTATTTGATGACTCAGAAAGATCTGAACTTGAGACAACGCAGATGGTTAGAGCTGTTGAAAGACTATGAATTGGCGATTGACTACCATCCAGGAAAAGCTAACGTTGTCGCAGATGCATTAAGTCGAAAATCATTGTTTGCTCTTCGTGCGTTGAACGCACATATGGTTATGTGTGGTGATGGTTCGATCATAGCCAAGTTAAAAGCAAGACCGAGGTTTATTCAACAAATTTGTGATGCACAAAGAATTGAAAAAGATGTGATTGCTAGACGAGCTCAGTCTGAAAATGTTGCAGAGTCAGAGTTTCAAATTGATGCAAATGATTGTTTGAACTTCAAAGGCCGAATATGTGTCCCAGAGAATGTGGAATTGATTCAGATGATTTTGAACGAGGCTCATAATAGTCGATTATCGATACATCCGGGTAGCACGAAAATGTATAATGATTTGAAACAGTTCTATTAGTGGCCAGGCATGAAACGGGATATATCTAAATTTGTTTCAAAGTGTTTAATTTGTCAGCAAGTAAAAGCAGAGCATCAAGTGCCTTCTGGGTTACTTCAGCCGATCATGATACCTGAATGGAAATGAGATAGAATCACTATGGATTTTGTATCCGGTTTGCCTACGACACCGAGCAAGAAAGACGCAGTCTGGGTTATAGTGGATAGACTGACCAAATCAGCTCACTTTGTATCGGTTCGTACGGACTATTCGCTCGATAAACTTGCTGAGTTGTATGTATCTCAAGTTGTGAGATTACATGGTGTGCCGAGTTCTATTATTTCAGACAGAGACCCGAGATTCACGTCGCGATTTTAGAAGAAGCTGCAAGATGCTCTAGGTAATAAACTCCACTTTAGCACAGCCTTTCATCCACGTATGATTCGATCACCGAACGAACCATTCAGATACTTGAGGACATGTTGAGATGTTGCATCCTTAAGTTTGAAGGTACGTGGGAAAGATACTTACCTTTGATTGAATTTGCTTATAATAACAGCTTTCAATCTAGTATCAAAATGGCACCTTACGAAGCTCTATATGGCCGCAAGTGTCGTGATACCGTTTGTCTTGACCGAGCTCGGTGAAAATAAGTTACACGGGTTGATTTGATTAAAGAAACAGAATGCAAAGTGGCTATAATCGAGATAGTTTGAAAGTCGCCTCGGATCGTCAAAAGTCCTACGCTGATTTGAAACGTAAAAACATTGAGTTTCGTGCCCGAGACCGTATTCTTGAAAGTTTCTCCGTGGAAGAAGGTACTCCGATTTGGTCGGAAAGGTAAACTAAGTCCGAGATTCATCGGACCGCATTTGAGATCATCGAACGTATTGGGCACGTTGCTTATAGATTGAAGTTGCCCTCTCAATTAGAAAAGATACACAATGTATTTCACGTTTCGATGCTTCGTAGATATAGATCAGATCCGTCACATGTGATCACTCCGTCTGAGATTGAAATCCGATCCGATATGACATATGAGGAAGAACCGATCCGTATTTTAGCTAGAGAAATGAAAGAGTTGAGAAACAAGAGAATTCCATTAGTGAAAGTACTATGGAATCGGCACGGAGTTGAAGAGGCTACGTGGGAGCCTGAGGATTCAATGAGGCAACAATATCCGACTTTGTTTAACGGTAAGATTTTCGGGGACGAAAATCCCTAAGGGGGGAGAGTTGTAACAATTCGAATTTGACCCTAATCGGAACGGTGGTTTCGGGACCACGAATCCGAGTCTAAAATATTTTTAAATATTATATTTTGTGCTTATTATATGCGAATTAATGTGTGTGAAAGTTTCGTAGAAAAATTTAATCGTTTGTGTGCTGAATTAAATAAAAAGGACTTAATCGCGTAAAGTGTAAAATTTATAAACTATAGTGTAAAGTGCTAGAATGATGATGGCTTTTTAATATGGAGTATTAAAAGAGTAATTAACCCATTTTATGAGTTAGTGGGTGGCAAAGGTCAAGTGTAACCTTATATTATAAGTTGTTTTTATTATTAATTAAAGGTTAAAATGGTAAAACATAAAAAAATGTTATTATATGTTATATTATATGAAATTAAAAGCCATTTTAGTTGTTCTTCTTCTTCCATTGCCGTGAGTTAGCTAAGAAAAAGGGGTTTAAAGGCTTAAAACATTCGGCCATCATCAAGCTTAATTAGGTATGAATTTTAGCTCGGTTTTTGATAATTTCTACGTTTTTGTGATCGTTGTTTCGTATATTATCCGACCCATGCTAAAATTTTTGAGATTAGTGTGTATGTGATATTCGGCCATTGATATGTTCATGTGGTTTTGATGTTTGATAATTTTAAATTAAAGATATGTTAAAGATTAGTGTGTTTTGTATTGGGAATTATAGTGAATTTAAGTATTTTGGGCTAAATTGCAAAAATGAATTTTGAGGGGCTAAAATGCAAAATAAATGAAATAAATGGACTAGAATAGTCCCTATGAACATTCGGCCCTTAAGTGTTATAGTGAAATTTTGTGTATTTTGTGTTTTGCGCAAATAGGACCAAATTGCAAAAATGTGAAATAGTAGGGGTAAAATGGTAATTTGATTGTTTATGTATTTTGGGACTAAATTAAAATGAAATGTACTTGAATGAGCTAAATTTTAATGTGTTTAGATCAAGAACAAAGAAAAACGGATTTGGATCGGGGAAAGGTGAAGATCATCAAATAGTCGGTATACGTTATCCATCGACGGTCAAGGTAAGTCCTTAAGCAAGTTATTACTGTAAATATTGTTCGTAATATAGTTTACATGTCGAAATTTGAACTGTTGGATTGAAATTTAATCACAGCCAAATGTGACATAAAGATTTGATTATGAATGGTAGTTAAACCTACTTGATTTCATTTTGTACAAGTGATTTAAATCAAGCACGGCACATGTTATATTTGAATTATATCGAATGTATCGGGCTTAATGCCTAGCAGTGCTTTGTGCCGCCGGTGAAATGTATCGGGCTTAATGCCTAGCGTGCTTTGTCTTTGGTGAAATGTATCGGGCTTGAGCCTAGCGGCCTCGTCTTGGTGAAAGATTTCGGCTTATTGCCTACCGACTAAATGCCTGATTTTTAAATACGAGCTTATGCATATAAATTGGTGGACTTATGTTGACAAAAGGACAAACTTAAGCTTATTCGTATGAATTAAATTACAGAGCCGTACAGGTAAGTATCTATGAGTTGTTTAATTGAGTTTTTATATATATATAAATATATGTGATGTGGGACAAAAATGTGGTATATGATTATGTATGTATATTCGGCTGTTTGGTTAGGAAATCATATTGATATTTCGTGCATATTGAACCTTTAGAGTGATAAGATATGAAGTGAATAAGCGTATATATATGTTCTTGTATATGACTCCATTTAAAATGATGTGCATACGAATTGAGTATTTGGCAAGAAATGGATGCTTATCAATTGAATTTTGAGTTGAATTAATGAACTTTTTGTTAAAGGTAGGATAATGAGAAATGTTAAGTTAAATACGATATTGAAGTTCAGTAATGTGACACCATATGTGTGATTTGTTAAAGTTTGAAGTAATATTAAGTATTTGACTTGGAAAGTTTAGGTGTTAAATTGAATTATTTTATTTAAATTTGCTTAAGACTTACTAAGCTAGTAAGCTTACTCCGTGTGTGCTCTTTGTTCTGTTTTATAGATTTTGATCAAGCTACGGGCATCTGAGGATCGTCGGAAAAGTCAACCACACTATCACCCCTTTTGGTACTTAATCTTAGTTTTGAATCGAAGGCATGTATAGGTTAGACTAAGGTTTAGACTAAGGACATTCGGTCTTGTATATATGTATAGCCTTGCGAAAATGGCTATTTCTTTTGATCAAGTTTGATTCGTATGTTCATCATAATATAATGGCTTGATTATAATATTAAGGAATATGAAATTTGGTCATGGTTTAATCATGTATGGAAAGTGGTCATATGATATACATGTTGTGGTGTGTGGTAATGTGTTTTAGCAATGAAGAAAATGACGAATGCTTGATGAGTTATAACATATAGTATATTAAATAAGTAATATGCCTATTATATAGAGATGTGTTGCGTTTGGGATAAGCATGACATATTGATATGTGTTGCATTTGATTTGATTTGGTTCGAATGGGGTAGATATAGTTGAGAGAATGTACTTTTCGGTTGTGACTTAATTTGGTCTATTTGGATTATTAAAGATGTTAAGTTAATGTTTATGAATGGCAAGTTATAAGTAAAAAAAAAAAAAAAGTGCATATGCCTTTGTAATAGTCATAAGTAATTGAATATTTAGGTTCGGCTTGTGATGACTAAGGATGATTATAAATTGTACTGACAAAGGTTAGCTTAATATTGAATGGTAAAGCTCTCTGTGCTACCCTTGAATTTATTTTTAATAGCCGAAATGGGTGAGAGAGAGAGGAATCGGTTTGTGAATGTGATTTATGCTTGGTAATTAACATGCGAATAGTGTATATAAGGGTTACATTTTGTGCTTTTATATTGGTTCATAATGATAGATTATTACGTGTATTAAAAATGTTGCATAAATGTTATGTTTGTCCATAGGATGATGACATTAAGGTTGCATATGTGTTTGGACAGAAATTTGTATGATATTTTACTTGCCAAATTAATTGGATATGAGTCACATGGTTAAGTGTATACATGCCGTGAATGAATGGCTAATTTCGATATAGTTAAAAGCGCATATAATTTTTGTGATTCATATTTTGCTTAATTATATATGGTGGATTGAAAGTGCAATATTGCTTGTGATTGTTAATTCATATATCTGTATGCTCAAAATTTTAAAGCAAAGTGTTCAAATTTTGTTAAGTAACACCTTGTGACCCCAATTCGGCGACGGATACGGGTTAGGGGTGTTACAATAAATTTGTTTTAATGGGTCGACAAATATTTAAAAAATTTATAAGGATAAAATTTAAAAAATTGTGTTTAAATTGATAATTAAATTTTGGAAAGGCAAAAAAAAAAAACAATTTATCTAAAGCTAAAAAGGATTAAATTGAGTTGTCTTTTAAGCCATTATTTTTTTTTTTAAAAGAACACCCAATGCAATCTTATTAGAGAAGCTTTAAAGTTTAAACACAATGGAAACAACAAAAATGAAAAAATAAAACCTCGGTACCGTCTTACCACGCCAGCCATTTGTCAGCAAAACAAACGATGCAATGGGCGGTGCCTCGAGATACCCTAAAGTACGTTAACCAAGACTCTTAAATAATAATAAAAACAAAACCAATTTCCACAGCAAACCATATCAAATCCTAAGAAAAGAAAAATTAAATTCCCTAAACCTTTTAGTCTACCCATTCATCTCGTCCGTTCCGATGCACCGGAAAATCCCATCTATGGGAGTGGAAATCCCTTAGACTTCTCGAATCAGTTCTCTCTTCATTTCCCTACTCCTTCGATTCATTGAGCTCATAGAAGATTCTCTTGAAAATCGAGACCATACCCTCTGGACTCAGAATAATAACCCCCATCTTACCTTCGTTGCTCGTTTAAGATGATAGCCTCAACTTCTGGAGGGGCTTCTTCCATCCAGTATCTCGGGCTTTCACACTGTCATCCCCAACTCGCCATCTTGTGGGTTGCTCTATTCGCCGCTCTTGGGACAAAACGGGAGGTAAAACCTTTAAATTTGAAAATTTTATGCCTTATTTCCATTATTATATTACCTGTAATTGATCTATCACTTTCCTGGGTCTTTATCTTTTTTAGAATCGCAAGGTCATCGCCCTCAATGCACACATTGTCAAAACCCATTTCCTCGGCAAAGATAACCGCCTGAAGGCATGCATGCGCTCCTGCTGTTATTGGATCTTGAATATTTTTGATTGGGTAAGCACATGCCCCCATGACCATGCCTTGGTTGTTTCTTATAATTACTCCTGCGGTAGCTCTTTGTATCTGCTGTTGGAAGGATGCATCAAAGTTAACTTTTATTGTCTCTCTCAGGGGGCTCTCATCTTGTTTCTCTAGAGTCATTTTGATGTATTGATATCTCCTCTAAAATGCGTAACTTTGCTAAATATGCTTTGATGAAACTTACGACCTGATCTGCCCTTTCTCTCTTTCCTTCATGGTAGTATATATTTCTGTTGTACCAAATTGCCTAAAAAATTATGGCTATATGTATACTTTGTTCATTATTGTTCTTTTCAAAAATAAATGCTAACCAGAATTTCCATTCTTAACTAATGTCGACATTCGAGGTTACCAATCTAATCTGCTATAGAACCAGTCTTGCAAATTGGGCAAATGGCCTCCTCCCTTAATCTTTTATGCTGTAAATTACTTAACATGGGCAGAAAATTATTAAATACATTCCAAATAAGTATTCTGATATTGCTTGGGATTTTGAGATTCCATAGCTTTATGTAAAAGTTTTTTATGACTATGTCTTGTAAATAATTGTATGCCTTGTCCCATTCTGATTACTTGTAATACACCACTTGTAACCACTGTTAACGGAGTATTCCTTTGTACTATCGCCTCTCCAAACTTGCTCATCTGGAAAGGAGTTGTTCACCAGTGGGATAGTTAGGGTCTTTTTTGCTGGTTCCTCTGTGAAAAGATCTTCAATTATATCCTCTTTCCAGGTATTGTTCTCATCATTAATAAGATCAACAACCTTTTTAAATCTAACATCAATATTCTGAATCTGAACTTTCCCATCTCCAGGCCCTGGAATCCATATGTCATTCCAAATATTCACAGATCTGCCATTTTCAATTCTCCATCTAAGTCTTTCCTGCAAGATACAACGTACTCCCCAAATGTTTTGTCAGGTAAAAGAAGGGTGAAATCCTAATCCTGCGTTCATAAAATCACCCATTAGATAGTATTTAGCTTTCATTACCTGTGCTAACAGACTGGTAGAATTGGTAATTAGTTTCCATCCTTGCTTTTCTAAAAGGGTTTTATTAAAAATTGATTAACTCTCTAAAACCAATTCCCCATTGTGTCTTTGGGGTACACATAGCATTCCAAGCGCACCAATGTATCCCTTTATTTGTCTTCAAGTTACGCCACCAGAACTTATACATTTGGCTTTCAAATTATTGGCATAAAGAAATTGGCAATATAAAGCACTACATAGCATAAATTGGGATTACCTATAGTACGAATTTTATAAAAATCTCATTTCCTCCTATTGAAAGGTTACGAACACTCCATGCTTTAAATCTTTTAATAAACTTTTCTTTTATGTTGACAAATGCATTTCTTTTCCTTTTCCCTACCATCGTGGGTAATCCAAGATACTTCTCAGGATTATTTGAAATTCTAACACCCAATTCACCACCTATTCTTGTTTAGTCTTCCTCACTTGTGTTATTGCTAAAGTAAATCAAGGACTTGTCAAAATTCACCAATTGTCCTGACATATTTTCATAGTCCTTGATAATTGTTTTCATTGCCAAAGCCCCTTTCAATGAAGCCTTTCTAAATAATATACTATCATCTGCAAAGAATAAATGCGTAATTGAAAACCCTCCTCTCCCCACCTTTACCCCTCCAATCTTTCCATCCCTCCTTGCATGGTTGAGCAGTCTTGAAAATCCTTCTGCACAGATAATAAATAAATATGGACATAATGGATCGCCTTGTCTAAGCCCTATTGTGGGTTTAAAAACTGCCCATTGCCCTCTATTTAACAGCACCGAATAGGAAACACTTTGAACACATCTCATTATCAAAGCGACCCATCCTTCACAAAAGTCGAGGCTTCTCATCATGTTTTCCAAAAATATCCACCTTATCATAGGCTTTACTCATGTCAAGCTTCAATGCAAAATTCTTATGCCCTTGTCGTTTCTTTTTTAAAGAATGCAGCAACTCGTAAGCCACCAAAATTTTGTTCGTAATTTGTCTTCCGGGCACGAACGCTCCTTGTGTTTCATCTATACAGCTATTAAGGGCTTTTCGAAACTTATTGACAATTACCTTTGCAATAATTTTATAAACCACATTAAATAAACTAATAGGCCTAAATTGCCCCATGTTTTTTTGGTGCTTTCACTTTGGGTATCAACACGATGGAGGTATCGTTAACATCTCTTAAATCTTTATGGTTATTCAAAACTTCCAAAAAAAATTTGACGTCTCTTCATACTATATGCCAAAACTTTTGGTAAAAGAAAGTGGGGAATCCATCCTTTCCCGAGGCCTTAATTGGCGCCATTAACTTCATTGCTTCAGTTATTTCTTCCTCTTTAAACCTGGTTAATAACTCGTTATTGACAACACTTGATATACATGAATGGATGTTACTCGTAAGTACTTCACTACAGGAAACGGGTTTTGATGAAAGCAGTTCCTTAAAATAATTTGTTTCCAAATCAAGAAGTTTCGCATCTCCCTCCACCCATCTTCCAGGCGAAAATTCAAGCCCCTTGACAGTATTTCTATGCTTGTGATAAGATGCAAATTTATGAAAGAAGGAAGTATTACGATCCCCCATTCGTAACCAATTGGCTTTAGCACGTTGCTCCCAAAATAATTCCTCCTTATTAGCTTCCATGTTTAAAGCCAATTTGACCTCCGTAATTTCTTCTAGATTATCTTCGCCCGGATTATCATTGTTCAAACAGCTTAATTTGGCATTCAGCTCCTCCCTTTGTTGCATGTGTCTACATTTGTTAATTTTGTTCCATTCCATTAAAAATAGTCCCAAATCATTTAGTTTTTTTGGAAGATCCTTTTCGCTTATTGCCCAACCTTGTTTAACTTGATCTTCAAAATCCTCCTCTAAAATCTAATTAGCATTGAATAAAAACGGAATTCTTTTCCTTACTTGGGATCCTTTCCTTTTTCCGGATGTATCCACTAACACTGGACAGTGATCAGAAAAACTGTGGTTTAGATGCGATACCACATATTCTAGAAAACGTGCTCACCATTTTGAATTTGCCACTCCTGTATCAAGACGTTTTCTTATATTGTTAGCTGTCAACGCCCCTTTATCCCAAGTGAACCACTGTCATTGGAAACCTAGATTGCTCAAATCACATTCTTCTATTATGTCCCTAAATGCTTTCATTTGACGTTCTTCCTGTAGTCTCCCTCCTCTTTTTTCAAAAGAGAACATTACTTCATTGAAATCACCCATAACAAGCCATGGTGATTGGGCTTCTTCATTTAGAAGTCTTAACAAATTCCATGAATCTTTCCTCAGATTTTCAACTGGAGCCCCATAAAATCCAGTAAACCTCCAGCTTACTCCCCCGTTGTCTTCAATAACATCCACGTCGATGTGGTAGTTAGAAAAACTTTTTAGACTAATATTAAGACTATCTTTCCACCCTAATGATAATCCCCCTTGAGACCTCCGCACTGACATTAATCCCATTTACAAACCTGCATGATCTTCTTACCCTTTCCATCTTTCTTGAGCTTACTTTTATTTCCATCAGAAACAAAAGTTGAGGCTGAACCTGTCTCAAACAGTTTTTGAGACGCCTTATCGTTTGTGGTTGCCCTAGTCCGCAAACGTTCCAACTTAAAGTTTTCATTGCGACCGGTCAGCTGGCTTATTAGCGGTTGTCGATATAAAATTATTTGAATCTGTTTCCATTGGACTTTTTTTAGTAGCATCACCATGATTTTTCCATTGTCTTTTCTTACCCTCTAATAGCCCGATAGGTTGATCTTCTACATCCCCCTTTTCATCTTCCGCTTTATTGAGATCTGTAGGACACTCCACCCCATTCATGCATGCCATCCTTGCTTGTCGGTCTTTGATACTTTTATTTCTTAATTATGTTATAATACCTTTCACCCTTGATTTGTTAACTTTATTTCCGATAGTAGGCTTTATTTGCCTACTCTCCCTTTGATCACATTCCCTAGAACCGATTCTTACCATACCCCTCGGTTCCTCTCGAAGCCATTGGCTATCCATCAGGGTAGTCCTCCTTAACGAGGCTCGGAGTGATATGTACCACTAAAAACCACCTCTTGTAAACCTAATGTTAAACGGATTGGAAAAAAAAGTTTCTCCGTGCCCTAATCTCTCACATAAGAAACATAATAATAAAAACTTTTCATATTGGAATGTAGCATAGGTTGATTTATCCTGTCCAAAAATAATATGTTTCTTCCTCTTAAGCGGGCTTCGAACATCTAATCATACTTTTATGCGCATAAATTTCCTTACTCCTTTAAAGATAATTGCTACATCATATTCCAAAAAAAAAAAAAACGCTAATGAAATTTCCCATCTGTTTTGGCATATTTTTTTACTACAACCTATCGGTAAATTGTGGATTTACACCAAAAAAATTGTGAAAACCAGTGGGACTTGTACTGGATCCTTCCCTTTTTCCAGCCGGTGGAAGATAATCAAATGCCTATTAAAGAACTAGGGCATACCATCAATAACGCTTTTTATATCCAGTTCGTTGTAGAACCGAAAAAGAGTTGTTTTCCTCAATCTTAGTAATGGAGACACCCTCAATTGGGTGCCATAACTCGACCAGGACATTTTTCATCGACGGAAAGTGAACTACACCATTTGTTAAGACTTTTCCCATCAAGCACATGCAAAAATCATCTTCATATCCCTCTTTCTCATCTTGTTTTAGTAACAGGTCTTCCTCTTCATCGCAATTAGATAGATCTTCCTCCATTGATAATTCGGCACTTTATGAAACATAAAACCCAAAACTCTTTAGCGCTCAAAAAGATTGAGAGAAAGGCGTACTCGTCGACCTGCGAATTTGTGCAGACGAAAGGAACAAAAAAAAAAACTAGGAGAAAAAACCCTAAAAATTGCTATGAGAGTAGACTTTGTTCTCAATTTTAACAATTATTTTTTAATCATAATAATTAAATTTAATCATTAATTTAAAATCAATACATATTTTTCTTCAAAATATATAAATAATATTATATGATCTACTTTTCATAATATATAATATTCATTAATTTAGATTTAGATTTAATTATATATGTTTAAGCATGAATTAATAAATTTTGTTAACATGGAAAATTAAATTTATTGAATTATTTAAAATAAAGATTAAATAAAATCTGTTAGTATTAATTTTAAGCGGTTAATTTTTAAATAGTATTAAAAGTATTTTAACAAAAGGGCAAAAACTTTATAAAAAAAAAAAAAAAACAAAGGGGCAAAAACCTTGCCTGTCCTTTCGTCTTGGTCCATGTTAAGGACCAATTTGATATTTAAATTATAATTTGAGGACAATGATGAAATTAGCCCAGAAAAGCAAAAGATTCTCTTTCCACTTTGGAGAAAAAGTGGCTATTTTACCATTGACACAAAAAATTTTGATATTTACAAAAATAACCCAGGTTCAAAAACAATCACCAAACTGACCTGAAATGAACAATAGAATGGGGTTTTGGGAACCCATTGGCCGGTACCACCTAGTGTTTTGGCCCCATGATTGCCTGATTATTGTGCCAGATTTTAAAAAATTAATTTTTTTGACTTTGGGAACCAAATGGCCGGCACCAGGGTATTTTTTTTAAAAATCGTATCATACTAGTATACAAAAATACCAGTTTTTTTTTCTTGCCTTCTAATTGCCGGCACCAGACTAGTAAAAAAAATTTCTTTTTTTGGTGTTGGCCTGTAGATAGCTAGCACCAGGGACTTTTTTTGTGTCTCAATGCATTTTTTTTTACTTTTCTACACTGATGGCCAGCACCAGACTAGTAAAATTTTTTTTTTGGGTGCTGGGCATGTATTGGTCGGCACCAGAGATAATTTTTTTTTTTTGGTGTCGGCCATCTACCAGAGTAAAAAAAAAATGGGTGCTGGGCATATATTGGCCGGCACCAGAGGTAAAAAAAAAAAAAATTTGTGCTGGCCATGTAATGGCCGGCACAATAGATGAATTTTTTTTTCAGTGCATACATGGCCAGCACTAGAAATGTAAAAAAAAAAAAATGGGTGCCGACCATGGTGGGTGGGTTTGGTTCTGATAGTGTAAATGGAATGAGAAATTTTTTTTGAGAGAGCCATAAAAATGAGAGTGTTTTGTAGTATATTATCAAATGAGTTTTTTTGTAGTGGATTGTAGATGGGAGTTTTTCGTAGTGTACAACCGAATTTCAGGATTGAATTATATACTGTCATATTTTAACGGAGTTGAATTATATACTGTCATGTCTACCCTAAAGGTTACGCCATTAAGGGTTAGACGATTTTCTGCATCATAGATGGCTAATCGAGATGTCCAACGCAGATGGACATTATCTATGGTGCAATAGCGTTTATTCCGCAACTAGGCTGTGGTTGGAACCTGTTGGTAAAGTCTCCATGCAAAGGTATCTCAGGAGACAATGGAAGAATAAAGGGTCTGGAGCTTTTAGGAAGTTATATTTTCCCCTGGTTTATGCGGCTGGTTTTCTGTTTCTTTTTAATTTTGCTGTCCGTTTCAGCTATCCAATTATCCTGTACTGATGCAACGTAGACCTGATTCAAGCAGAAGACAATTAATTGTGAAGAAACTACTTTTCAAAATAATTGTATTATTTCTTTAGAATGTTTGTATTTTGTTATATCTGAAAATTTAATGTAGTTGTTTAGGATTTAAGGTTTCGTTTTTTTATATTTTCGTGTATTAATTTCTTAGAATGTTTGTATTTTTTTTGTATCTATAAATTTAATTTAGTTCGTATTATATGTAGTTTGAATTTAAAATTTTCGTATATTAATTTTACCCATATGTTTGTAGTTTGATGGGTGTTTAAATTTAATTTAGTGCGTATTGTTTTTGTTTGAATTTTATATTTTTTTTTTGTATTAATATTGTAGAATGTTTGTATTTTATTGTGTCTATAAATTTAATTTGTCGTGTATTATTACTTATTCGAATTATATAATTTTTTATTAAATATTTCGAAGTCATTTATTAAAACAAAAAATTATTTTAAAGAAATTAAATTAATATTAAAAACATAATAATTACAAAATAAAGTAAATATTTACAGATAAAAATTAAAATTGTCGTGATTCGGGCGACGTCCCCGGCGCTAGTGTGTAACGGTCCGGATGCCTCCGTCAGCGATGCTGTGTACCTTGTTGAGGCGTTTGATAATTGCTCGGTCCGGCCTCCGGTGTCCCATCCGGTGTACTTAGAAAATTAGTATAATCATATACAACAGAATCGGGAGTTAAGGGGTATTGCATAACCAGAGGTGCCGATGGAAAAATATCCTCAGTATTAGGTTACGTACTTCCTGATCGAGCTCCGGATGGTATGAGGACGATCCGAATCGTGTCGGATGTTGAGGCTCAGGGTCGTAACCAAAAATATCATCGAACGATGGAGGAAATTGGGGCTCGGGCTCTGGGTGGTGTGATGACAAGCCGGATGCTTCATATTGGGGCTCAGGATCGGGTTCGAGGCAAAATCGATATCAGTGTTCCCGAATGGTGGAACTCGGTTACGGCGCGGTTGCTATCGTGAAGATTCCGGTTGCGCGTCTCTTTGGATCAACATATAACAACCTTGGAATAAAAATGGCTTCCCGTGTGCCATATACCATTGTGCGTACTCGCGTGTAGAAAAGAACCCTCCCTCTAAGACATACAAGGGAGGGCGCCTCGAATGTCGATCATTCCACAAAAAGATATACGGTTCATGTTTTTGCGCCCAATTTAAATCTTCCCGACCCGAACTTTTTTGTCCATTCCGTGGACTTCCGTGATGTCGACGGAAGAGTTTGGGATAGGTTGTGCGCAACCGAACTGCCTCAATACCCGACCTCCATCGTGCCACTCCACCATATGGAAATTAATCAACGGTACATTTGACACGAACAACTATTGCTGCTCGATAACCCATGATGGTATGAGCGCCGCGATCTCTTCCTCAACATATGGCATCCATATAAACTGCATAAAATAAACAACACGTTATTATTTAATTTTTTTCTTGTGCAATTATTGTATTTAAAAAAGAAAGATTCAAAAGCGTATTTTACGCCATCCCCGGAATGAGTCTCTATCATCATACGGTACATAGGTACAGTGAACGATCGCCCGATTCCCGGTACAGTTGCCCATCTACAAAAATGAATAAATTATCATATTATTTTTTCCATTAAAAAAAATTGTATATTATACTATACAATTAAAAAATAGATGGCAAAATTGAACTATATATTTACCTATTAACGAGTGGCCATACATACGGTTGGTGGCTCACTGATGCCAAAAATGGCATTCGGTATAACGCCCAAGACTGCAGTAGAAGGTAGCAACTGCCCATTGTTTTCGTAGACGGCTTTGTCGCTCGACAAAGCTCACGGTATAAGCATGCCAACACTGCAGAGCCCCAACTAAGTCTTCAGGCAAGCTCGAGATCCTCTAATAAGGGGAGATACATTATTGAGACTTTATTTTGATTGACGTCCGGCAATAGTATCCCACCTAAAAGTTGTAGAATGAACGCTCTTGCAGCGTAGATAATGTCCATCTGCGTTGGACTGCTCGGAAGATGCTGGAAATTTTCTTTTAACCAAGTAAATTTAATATAGGTTAATCGTCCTTCCTCGTTGTTGGGGGGAACTCTTCCAAGTAAGCGCGAGCAAGTGCCCCACGGATCGAGTACTTTTCCAAGCTCGGTCATTGCTTCGTCGTTTATAGACAGCCCTAGTTGGACTGCTACGTCTTGCAGTGTAATAGTTACCTCCCCACACGGGAGGTGGAACGTATGTGTCTCCCGGCGCCATCTTTCAACTAAAGCCGATATTAAATCGGCCCATAGCTCAGATATCTAAATGTACGCGGCTACCCCAAAACCCGCGACATTCAAATACGGCAAAACCATTCCGTCGAAACACATTTTTTGTAAAACGGGTCGACTTTCGTTTTGAAAATGAAAAAGAAAAACGGGAGTCGCCACCAATCTTTTTTTGATGAGGTGTGATCGGGTCACCTCATAATTCGGTCATTTCAATAATAAATTTGATTTATTAAAACAACAGTTTTGGTCTACGAAATTTAGAAAACGGGTTCGGGAGTCGGTTACGCACAAGGAAGGATTAGCACCCTCGTAACGCCCAAAATTGGTACCGAATTGATTGATTAATATCTTGGTGTCGAAAATTTGAAAAGATTTTAAAATACGATCTTCTTTATTTAAAGGAAAACTTGAATAAATTAAAATGGATGCTAAGACCATCTTATTTTGAAGAAGTAAAATGTCACGCCCAGTAAGTTAGGGTATGACATTTCGAGTTCCCGAAACTGAGCTTGTCTTTCGACTTTTAAAACTCGTATTTGAGCTCGAGGAAGATATTCGGTTATTTGGGTCAAATGAAAAATCGGAACCCAGTAAGTTAGGGCACGATTTCTCGAAATTTCAAATACAGAATATTGCCTTTGTTTTTTTAGAAATCCTTGTCCCGAGATAACAAAACGTCACATCCAATGAGTTAGGACACGACAATTTTGAATTCTCGAGAATAAGTTTTTATTTAATTTTTATGCTTTGATTTTAAAAAGAAGATAATAGGTTCTTTAGACTCAATGAGAAAAATCGAAACCAGTAAGTTAGGGTACGATTTCTTTCGAACATTAGAACGCGGAGTATTTGCTTATTTCAAAAATCGGATAAAATGTAATGCGATCGTAATAAAATGGAAAATGAATTATAGTGTGATATGCGTAATAGAATAAAAGCGAGGACAATAATGTAAATAACAATAATAAAGGCCAAAATAAAATACCATAAAATAAAAGCTAAAACAAACAATCTATATGAAATAATAGATAAATGTTAAAAATAATAGATAAATAAACAAATAAATAAAATAAAAGAGAATAAAAATAAAAACAATAGTAGTAGCTAATTGTAAATCAATAGATAAATAAATACTATGTACAACAATTGAAAGATAATAATAAAAAAATAATTAATAAATATAATAGCAATAATAATAACAATAATAATAAATTATAATAAAAATACATTAATAAACAAATAATAATAGCAGAATAAGTAAATAAGAGTAATAATAATAATAATAGTAGTGAAAATAATAAAATAAATAATCTAATATTTGAAAGCATATAAAAATAATAATAAATAATGAATAAAAATAGTCATAACGAAGATAATAATAATAAAACAAAACAAAAAAATAAGAAATAAGTAAAGTCTAAAAACAAATATTCAACATTAAAATATCAATTTAGTAATAATAATATAATAATAACAGAATTATAATAATAATAATAGTACAAAAATAATAATAATAATGATAATAATAATAATAATAGTAATAAAAATAATAATAGAAATATTAAATAATAATAATACTAATAACATTAATAGTAATAAAAATAAAAATAAATAATAATAGTGAAAATGGTAATATAAAAGAAATAAAAAATAAAATAAAATAAATAGTAATAGTAATAATAATGATAATACTAATAATGTTAAGAGTAATAATAATAATAACATTAATAGTATAATAATTAAAATATTAAATAATAATAATAATAAAATTGCAAAATAACTAAAAAAAAGGGCTAAATTGAACTCAGAACAAAAGTTTGGGGCAAATCTGAAATAAATAAAAAAGGTAAAGGACCCCATTGAACGCGCGAATAAAAAGGAAGGGCTAAAGGGGAAAATATCCCCACTCTCCAAAACGGTGACGTTTTACAAGGGACCCAATTGCAATAGAAATAAAATATAGGGCTAAATTAAAAAATAAAAAAAAATTGATTATAAATTAGTAGAAAAGCGGAAGGACCAAAGCGGTAAATAGCCCATTAATAAAAAAACATGTGGATCCTCCGAGCGGGTCGGGTCGCATTGGTGAGTGCTGCTCAAACGACGCTGCTTTGGGGTCCTTTCCGACTTCTCCAAACAAAGACCGCTTTGGTACCTTATAAAAGCCAAAATCTCTTTAAAAAAATCATTCTTTCTCCATTTAAAAAAAAAAAACTTCAAAACCACTCTCAAAATTCTCTCAACCCTCTCAACCTCTCCTCGTCGGTAGTGGCCGGACTCAGATGGGCCACCGTCACACAGCCTCTCACACCACCACCGTGCACGGTGGTCGGAGCTCCAAAAAACTCTCTTTTTTCTGGCAATTTCAAAAAGGTAAACTTTCTTTTTTAAAACTCTTTTAATATTTATATATATATGTGTGTATAGTTTCGAAAAAAGACAAAATAAAAAGATAAAAAGAGTCAAAATAAACACCTTTGATATTCGAATCAACTTCTCTGTTTTGTATTTTGTATTCGAAATATCTTTTTTATTGATAAAAAATTTTCCCCGTTTACATTGTCTTTCAGATGGCTTTATAGCCAAAGAAAAAAATTACAAAATAGTTTTCCTCGATATTGCTACTGTTGTTGTCGTTTTGCTCTGTTTTTGCGTGTTGTTGCTTCATTCACAGGTACGGAAGCGTGGTGGAGCAGGTGGAGGAGCCAGGCCTTGGGCGTGGTGCTCGCTGAGGCTCACATGGGGGCTACGGTGCCTAGGGTTTCAGAAACCCTAGGTTTTCTGAAATTTTTTTTTATTTTGTTGGGCCATGGGCTGTTGTAATTTGGACTGTAATGGACTTATTTTTTTTTTGTTTTTTGTTTCTTTTTTGTTTCTGATTTGGGCCCGGGCAATAATTGGGCCTTACAGCTGCCCCTCTTTGCTCATTGTCGTGTAACGAGAATGGAGCAAAGACTTTAAAAGGACCAATTTTGCCCGGTTTTGCTGAGTCTCGGCGTTTCTTTTTCTTCTTCTTCAAGTAACCTCGCTTTGACCCACTGCAATTTCAGAAGTATAGGAATTGCTGGCTTCAATCTGCTCGAATGTAATTTCAGGGAGAAGAGATTTGTAGCTTTGATCTACTCCGTTGGAACTTCAACGAGATAAGAATTGGTAATTTCAACCTGCTTCTCTGTAACTTCAGGAAGATAAAGCTGGTGGCTTAAATCTACTCCGCTGCTTCATGGAGATAAGATTCGTCGTTTTCGATCTGCTCCACTACTGCTTAGGGAGACAAGATCTGTAATATTCAGTCTACTCCACTGCCACTTCAGGGAGATAAGACTGATGGCTTAAATCTACTCCGCTGCTTCATGGAGATAAGATTTGACGTTCGATCTTGTTCCACTACTGCTTAGGGTGACAAGATCTACAATCTTCGACCTATTCCACTGCTGGTCAGGGAGATAGGACTGGTGGCTTAAATCTGTTCCACTACTGCTTAGGGAGACAAGATTTGCCGTTCGATCTTGGTCCACTACTGCTTAGGGTGACAAGATCTACAATCTTCGACCTATTCCACTGCTGGTCAGGGAGATAGGACTAGTGGCTTAAATCTGTTCCACTACTGCTTAGGGAGACAAGATTTGTCGTTCGATCTTGGTCCATTACTGCTTAGGGTGACAAGATCTACAATATTCGACCTATTCCACTGCTGGTCAGGGAGTTAGGACTGGTGGCTTAAATCTGTTCCACTCATCGCTTAGGAGACAAGATTTGCCGTTCGATCTTGGTCCACTACTGCTTAGGGTGACAAGATCTACAATCTTCGACCTATTCCACTGCTGGTCAGGGAGATAGGACTGGTGGCTTAAATATTGTAACACCCCAAACCCGGCCCAAACACCATGACCGGATCTGGCATGTCACTTAGGGAGATTTTAAAAGATGTCGCAATTTCAGAAAATATTTTTCTTGAGTTTAACACTTTATTCGAGAAAACTAAATGGTTGGATGATTTGTAAAAGAAATACATTTTATATTTAAGCCTTAGTGGATTAAAAATTGAAATTTGATACATGCCTTAACTTAATTAAAACGTAAAATATAAATGTCTAATAATAATAAAAGCCCAAAACAAACAAAAATATGAAGCTAGTGGCCCATGGCCTTATTACAATGAAATTTAAACCCACTAATTAAAAATATTAAAAATAAATAAACTAGTAAAGTCTTTTGCTGAATCAAAATAATCCTCGCATGGCCACCTTGCGCTCTTCTCCAACCCGGTCCGATGCACTAGGTGCTACCCGAAAGATGTTAAATAATGGGGTGAGTCGCGAGACTCGGTGTGCAACCTCGTGCACCATCAGATTGGGCCTTAGCCCCACAGTAATGAGATAATGCAGTATAATATATCGTAAAAATATGCAAAGCCCAACCCAATCCTAGGTTTCCATCCGCTACACACCACCCTTACCGCCAATAACACCATTGGGGATTTCTACAATCAACCCACACCACTACACACCATCGATTGCGGTCATGTCGTAGATAGTCGCTCATCGTCGATCATGGCAATAGCCACTACAACAGATCATGGCATTAACCACTACGACAGATCATGGCATTAGCCACTACAACAGATCATGGCAAAAGCCACTACAACAGAACACTTCCCCTTTCATCAATCACCCAACCCCATGCAATCACGAAAACCGGCATACATGTTCATCATACCAAATCGATGAAACATTCACTTTAGAATGACAGAGATCACTAACATGGTGATTCGCCTTTACCCTCCTCGGGTTTTCAACAGCCATACCGGTATTTCGGCATTTAGCAGAATATAACAGATTTATAAACATATACTAACAAGCAATCCAAATGGTGTAAGAATGTTACACACCTGATAACACGTAGTACTATACTCTTCGCTAATCAGAACCACCGCTCTTTGTCTACGACTCTGCTCAAAAATCGAAAGAACGCGAAGGTAAGGCTCCCCCCTACAATCGGCCAAGACTTAATATTTGCTTAGATTTACACGCTTAGTTGGATAGATCTCCTTACCTAGATCGATTAAATCCCAGAAGTAGTATGATTTGTGCTACTGATTTAGAAACCTAGGCGATTGGATCTCCTTCAAATCTCGGAATGCCACAAACGATAGAAAACACCCGATTAGTTAACCATATAGCCATTCAGCTAAGATCTCTAAAGGCCGAAAAAGAATACACAAATCGACATTTACCTCTACAGATGATTTCGGCTACCCCTTTGCAGAAAGATTCGACAATCCCAAAAGAAGATCGAAGCGTAGAAGAGTATAGATCTAGGAATTTCGGCTTTTAAGAAAATCCCGAAAAGATGAACTAGATGTGTTTTTTCAGCTTTTTAGAAGAATTGAATGAGGAGTTTCGGTTTACTCGCGTAAAAAGAGAAGAAAAAGAAAAACAAGAAAGAGGCTTGGAGATTTCTTAGGAAGAAAAAGAATGGAAACAGATTTCAAAGAGAAAAAAGCGAGAGAAAGCTTTCAAAAAACTCACAAAATTTGGCATTTTCTTCCCTAACTAGCCGTCCCCCTTTACACACAGAGTCCAAATTTCTGCCACCTCTAGCCTCCTGGATAGCCTCTCATCTTTTCCCTTATCCTTATCGTAACTCACATCCAAAAGAGTCCTACATCACACCACTCCTTCCCCTTTTTTTCCTGCTCATTATCCACTTAAATAAAACATTAAAAAAATCCCTAAATTTGAGCCTTGTTGCCGTCCCCCCCTTTACTCCCACTTAAGTGCCGAATTTGGCCCAACTTTATGGGCTTCAATCGGCCACAAATTGGGCCTCTCCCCTTGCCTATTGACGCCACCTATAACTCCCTTCTTCTGCGCCCCTTGCTGCTGGGCCACAAGCCCATTATGCCTATTTCACTCTCAATACTTTATTTAAACCCCATAGTCCCTAAACAAAATATTTAGCCAAGACCTCAGCCCATTCCCGAGCCCAATTTGCACCTTTAATACTTAAATTAACACATTAAACGTATCCACCCATTAAACGCATAGGCCCAAAAATTCAAGATGTTACAAATATGTTCCACTATTTCATAGGGAGACAAGATTTGCCGTTCGATCTTGGTCCACTACTGCTTAGGGTGACAAGATCTACAATTTTTGACCTATTCCACTGCTGGTCAGGGAGATAAGGTTGGTTTTGATCTGCTCTACTGCAACTTCAGAGAGATAAGATCTGTGATTTATAGCTTCGATCTGTTCCACTGCAACTTCAAGGAAATAAGATTTGCTATCTTCAGTCTGCTCCACTACAAACTCAGGGATGCCAGACTAGTATCTATGATCCGCTTCGCTCAGGAAGGCAAGATCTGCTATCTTCAATCTGCTCCACTGCAAACTCAGGGATGCCAGACTGGTATCTTCGATCCGCTTCGCTCAGGAAGGCAAGATTTGTTGTCTTCAATCTGCTCCACTGCAAACTCAGGGATGCCAGACTGGTATCTACGATCCGCTTCGCTCAGGAAGGCAAGATCTGCTATCTTCAATCTACTCCACTGCAAACTCAGGGATGCCAGACTGGTATCTTCGATCCACTTCGCTCAGGAAGGCAAGATCTGCTGTCTTCAATCTGCTCCACTACAAACTCAGGGATGTCAGACTGGTATCTTCGATCCGCTTCGCTCAGGAAGGCAAGATCTGCTATCTTCAATCTACTGCACTGTAAACTCAGGGATGCCAAACTGGTATCTTCGATTCGTTTCGCTCAGGAAGGCAAGATCTTCTATCTTCAATCTGCTCCACTGCAAACTCAGGGATGCCAGACTAGTATCTACGATCTGCTTCGCTTAGGAAGGCAAGATCTGTGAATTCACCGATGTTGCGACACCGTCCTCTGGGGGACCTATCCTGTAAAATCAGTTTTATGTGTTTATGCTTATGCAAAATGGTTAGGATGCAATGATCGGAATGAATCTAATGCTCCTAACTAAATGTATTATGGACTACATTCACATGAATACCGAATGTCATGAGAATGATTTTATTTTATTTTTTACAATGATTAGGATGCAATGATCAGAATGAATCGAATGCTCCTAACTAAATGTGTCTTGAGTGATGATGTATGAATGCAAAATGAAATGATCCCTTTTTGGTGCTTAGGGTTGTCACTGCTCGTCGTCCATCAGAGTTTTATTGCTGACGTATTACGCTGCTATCTCACTCGGCTGGTGCCTTTGCCAAAAAACTCAAAGAAACAATCATATTTTGCTCAAATGATTTGCCCCAATGTAACTTCAAGGTCCATTCTATGGCACCTATGGGAATTTAAGGCTTATACCATCTTCAGACCCTCTCACTGCAATTTAGGGGTACAGGATCTGAATCTTTTCCCATCAATTTGGTCTGTTACAATTCCCCGGATGCCATAGTCAGATATATGTGTTTGTAGAATATCATTTTCCTCTCGAGAATGATCCATTCTTTGCTTGGGTTGGCATTGCTTGTTTTCCGTCAAGATTCTATTATCGATGCAATATCTTGCTTTTTGTGTTCAATCGTTAGTTTTGACAGAAACTCCGAGGAGATAGTCTCAATTTAGACTCTTTCTTCTCAAATATCTTCACCCCTAAGCTTAGTGAGCTCTAAACAATAGACCTGTGTCAGGTTCTCGTATCATTTAGAAACTTCCAAAGTAATATGTGAAACTCCTTTTATGAAAGTGTTATTAGTCCACTAATCGTTATTTCAATGCAAAATGCTTGAAAAAGATCATAATGATGGACGAAACGGAAATTTATTGAGAGCAAAGCTCGAAATGAATAAATTAATCAAGATATCAAATTTTGAAAAAGTAAAAAGTGAGAATGAATTAATCAAGATAACAAATGAAATTTATTGGGAGCGTATCTTGAAAAGAATAAAGTAATCAAAGATAGTAAATTCAATCTGGGTAAGATAAAAACTAGGTGCCCCAGATATCGCAGCATGAGCTTCTCTGTTCAAACTTCTTGAGGACCATTTTAAGCTCAATATGTGTTTAGGGGATCTAGAGTACTCTGTTGATGCCCTAAGATGTAGCATACTTCTTCTTTGTTAATTCAGGTATCGCAAGACTACCACATGCCCTTCTTTAATCAAAATATGAATTGCCTTTTACGGGTTTTCAATTCAGAACCCCTTTTATCTCAAGGCGCAACGTCTCTCCTTCTTGTTGAATCGGAGAAAGCTAGACTACCGCATGCCCCATTTTTTATTAAAAATAGAATTACCCTTTACGGGTTTTCAATTCAAAACCCCTTTGGTCTCAAGACGCCCTTTGCGGGTTTTCGCCTTGGCCTCTCCTTTTTCCTTCTCTTTCTTTTCTTTTTTTTTTCTTTTCTTTTCTTTTTATCTTCTTCTTTTTTATTTTTTATTTTCTTTTTCCTTTTTTTATTGAAATATTTCCTGATTTGAACTTAGAGGATTAGGCAAGTCCTTCTGTATGGAAAAGATTCTTTTCCAAAACTAGGTCTCCTTCATAGAATTCTTCAGGGCGAACCTTCTTGTTATAGGCCCGCATCATTCGCTTTCGGTACAATTGACCATGAGGATAGCCCTTTACCTCTCTTATTTGATCAAGTTCAGCTAATCATATTGGGATTGAATCCATCTGACTTCAGCTCTGATAAAACTCAGAGAGAAGGAATCTTGACTTCAATGGGCAAAACCGCATCTATTCCATAAATTAATGAGAAAATCGTTACCCCGGTAGGGGTCCCTACAGACGTTCGACAAGCACAGATGTCAATCTTCATGAGTCTCAATCTTTTTTTTAACCGTTCGTTTTGGGGCAATACGGTGCTTAATCTTGAACAGACTGCAAACTTCTGATGTCGTGCTATTGTTCAAATTTAATGCATCGTCAGATATGATCTTTTTTGGATTTCATACCGACATAGAATTTGCTGACTGTCGACTTTGTGACATCGGCATATGAAGCAGCTTCTGCCCACTTGGTGAAGTAATCGATGACCACAAAGATGAATCGATACTCGTTAGAAGCTTTTGGCATGATTGGCCCATTGACATCCATGCCCCACATATAGAAAGGCCATAGAGATGTCCCATGAAGAGATGAAGGAGGCACAAGAACCTTGTCTCCATAAATTTGGCATTTATGCCATTTTTTAGTATAGCTAATGCAATCCCCTTCCAATGTGGACCAGCAGTACCCGAACTTCATGATTTGACTGGCCATTGTAAAGCCATTAGCATGTGTTCGTCTTCTAAGATTTCCTTAGCCTTAACAGCATCCACACGTCTTAGTAGCCTAGGCATATCTTGATACAATCAGGTGAAAACATCTTTGAATTCTTAGAATAACTCAATGACGTCTCGCTTTGTCTCTGTGGTGATACTGGCTCCGATCTTCACCTCTTTCTCTTCTCCTAGACTCACAATGACTCTTTGTGAGGTAGGATCTGTTTTTCTTCTTGTTCTACCATCCTTAACAAATCAGGAGATAGGTTACAATCTCTGTCGTTTCCAAAGTCATGAGATCCCTCTAGACACATATCTTACACAAAAGTAGACTCTAAGTCAGTAGCATTGTCGCTCATGTCGTTGATATCTAGGGACCTGTTGTAGGTAGGAAAGAATATTCAAAGAACAAATGAATCTAAGAATAATTATTTATGTGGTATGAACATGAATGAAATAAAGGAATAAAAGAATATTTGCTCAAAGTGAGACACAAAAATGCATTTTCATTGAAAATATAGATGTTGAACATAAGCCTATTTCACCAAAAGATTCTTATTACTCCTAGGCTTAGAGCAATAAGCGTGTTTTGGACATTACTCCGAATTAGCTCTAAAAATACAGGGATCTCTTCCACAGTCTCATTGTTCAAAACACTCCCAAGTATGCAAGGGCTTAGAAACTTTTATTCCCCGGTTCCCCCTTCGGATACGTCGTTAATGTTCAGATTCCCTAATATCAGGTTTTGGACTAGAGCCCTGAACTTGATGTACTCCTGATCTCATCCCCCCATTCATCATGGTACTCACAATATTTATCCCTTTAACAGCATGGTTGGGTAACGAATTTTCTGCACCAGAGGGATCATCGAATTTTATAACTCCTATTTTGATGAATCTTTCAACCAGCTTCTTGAAAGTAAGGCAATTTTCTATTAAATGTCCTGTAATCCCGGCATGGTACTCACATCGAGCATTTGAGTCATACCATTTGAGGTATGGGGGCTGCATTGGTTTTGGGTAGTAAGGAGACACCACATGCGCATTAAATAGATTTTGATAGAGCTCCTTGTATGTCATCGGGATGGGTGTGAACTGGAGTTTTTCCAAGTTTGATTTTGAATTGGGCTCTTTCCTTGGGGAGACCTGATAGCTGGTAGCCGCTGTCTTTGGCTGGTTTACTGTAGTCGACTTCGAATGGCCCTTGTTATACCTACTCGTACTATTCGATTCCTTTTCCTTCAGCTTCGGGACTTTTAAAGTCCACTCTCTCATTTTCTTTGTTTCTGCCAGAACAATCGGTTTGGCTCGATCATCCTTCGAATTAAAACATGAACCCATTGGGAGCTTCAACAGGGCCGAGGTATCAGTCTGACATTGGGGTCTGATAATGATGGGTACCCCATGCGAATGCGCGTCTAATTGAGTCGAGGCACTTATTGGGGAATAAGCGATGTCTTCGTCATCATCCACACTGTTGATCACTGGGCCACTCCTTTTTTCAAGTCCTCCGGTTAGTAACTGGGTTAACTGGCCCATCACATTCCTTTGGAATTCTAGCATTTGTTCCCGCATCTCTTATTGAATTTTTGTCAATTGCTCCTGACTCTGTATTTGCCTTTGCTCTAATCTCTCCAACCTTCGTTACATGTTTTCTAGGTTAACTGAAATAATTTTACCTAATTAGGGTCTTTTTTTGAAAATTTAATGCAAATGATGCAATGCAATGTAGATGCATGGAATGAATGCAAAAGAAAGAAAGGCGTTGATTTTGAATTCAATTCCATTAGAACAACTTTTCTAGAAAACAAATTTCTTTACATAAAACAGATTACATATACGGCCTTGCCCTAATGCTCGAAGCCTTAACCTTCCATAGAAGCCAGGTTAACTCCTAACCCTAATCTGATTCTAATTCACTTCAAACTTAACACGTCAGCTTGAACTGCTATGGTTTGCCAATGATTCGCCACCTCTTGTATTTGAGCAACTAATTCTTTCAATGGAGAGTAGTTCTCAAAGAATACTTGATAAGAAACCCTTTCCACTCTCCAAAAGCGGCTATAGAACCACGCCAACAAGAGTTCCGCACATCCAAATGAATTTTCCTTCACCTGCTCCTTGGCATGTATTCAAAGATCAGAATGTTTCGGCCAGAATTACAAGGACGAGCGTGACCCTCTTGTCAAGTCTATCGAACAAGTCTGAAACTGCCTTGTCTACGTGCCCAGTGCTTTAGGGAAAACATCCAGTTTGTAAATGCTCAAAGCGAAGACATTGACCATTTTTTTCGTATCTAGGTGTGCTAAGATCGAATCTCGCGAATTCTCTAATGGATGCCTTCACTAGCTCTTTTTGATTGATATGGACTGCGACCCATTGCTTACTTATCCCCGCAATGCTCATTAACTCCTTTTAAAAGAGTTGAGACGTGACGGCTCTCGAATAATCCTTGTTGGCTTGAATCCTCGGGCAATGAAGAAAAGTCTTATTTTCCTTTGCGGACTATCAGTCTTCTTTTGTTGTGTTTACTTGGACCCTATTCGGACGACCGTACTATATTCCACTATATCAAGAAGTTCGTTTTCCTATGACAAGCTCTTCTATTTAGTAATCGAAATAGGAATCAACACCTCCTTTCTAAGATGACGCGATGCGATGCAATGCAATCATAAACAAAACAAAACATGTTAGCACAAGAAAAAATAAACAACAAAATAGATTACCTAAATGGGTGACCATTAAGGTTTGGCACGGCTCTACTTAAGGTGGGCTCCTAAGGCTCGCTATATGGGGTTCGGTTCTAAAGTTAAGGTACCCGAACCAACAGATTCCTTGATCCTCACCCATTATAGGCTCATACGGACCGAGTTCAGTTCAGGGGAATACATTTCCCTATGGCTGCACGGAGATGAAAATCTCACGAAGACATAGGTACGGATGTATTCCGAAAGCGGTCCACTATCCTGCACGGAGGTGAAAACCTCACGAAGGAGTAGCTTCTCACTCCCACTTAAAAAGGGTAAGACCAAAATGGTCCTTATGCAATATGATGTGAGACTCAAACCACAATAATTATGAAATAACAATACGAACAAATGCAATAATAGGATCGTAATTTTTCAAATCAGATTTTCAATTTTCGACAACAAGACAGAAAACAATCAATTTTTCGGCTCGACTCTCTCAGTTCCCCAGTGGAGTCGCCAAGCTGTCGAAACCATTTTTTTGTAAAATGGGTCGACTTTCGTTTTGAAAATGAAAACGAAAAACGGGAGTCGCCACCAATCTTTTTTTGATGAGGTGTGATCGGGTCACCTCATAATTCGGTCATTTCAATAATAAATTTGATTTATTAAAACAACGCTTTTGGTCTACGAAATTTAGAAAACGGGTTCGGGAGTCTTCACATTACGCACAAGGAAGGATTAGCACCTCATAACGCCCAAAATTGGTACCAATTGATTGATTAATATCTTGGTGTCGAAAATTTGAAAAGATTTTAAAATACGATCCTCTTTATTTAAAGGAAAACTTGAATAAATTAAAATGGATGCTAAGACCCTCTTATTTCGAAGAAGTAAAATGTCACGCCCAGTAAGTTAGGGTATGACATTTCGAGTTCCCGAAAGTGAGCTTGTCTTTCGACTTTTAAAACTCGTATTTGAGCTTGAGGAAGATATTCGGTTATTTGGGTCAAATGAAAAATCAGAATCCAGTAAGTTAGGGCACGATTTCTCGAAATTTCAAATACAGAATATTGCCTTTGTTTTTTTAGAAATCCTTATCCCGAGATAACAAAACGTCACATCCAATGAGTTAGGACACGACAATTTTGAATTCTCGAGAATAAGTTTTTATTTAATTTTTATGCTTTGATTTTAAAAAGAAAATAATAGGTTTTTTAGACTCGATGAGAAAAATCGAAACCAGTAAGTTAGGGTACGATTTCTTTCGAACTTTAGAACGCGGAGTATTTGCTTATTTCAAAAATCGGATAAAATGTAATGTGATCGTAATAAAATGGAAAATGAATTATAGTGTGATATGCGTAATAGAATAAAAGCGAGGACGATAATGTAAATAACAATAATAAAGGCCAAAATAAAATACCATAAAATAAAAGCTAAAACAAACAATCTATATGGAATAATAGATAAATGTTAAAAATAATAGATAAATAAACAAATAAATAAAATAAAAGAGAATAAAAACAAAAACAATAGTAGTAGCTAATTGTAAATCAATAGATAAATAAATACTTTGTACAACAATTGAAAGATAATAATAAAAAATAATAATTAATAAATATAATAGCAATAATAATAACAATAATAATAAATTATAATAAAAATACATTAATAAACAAATAATAATAGTAGAATAAATAAATAAGAGTAATAATAATAATAATAATAATAGTAGTAGTGAAAATAATAAAATAAATAATCTAATATTTGAAAGCATATAAAAATAATAATGAATAATGAATAAAAATAGTCATAACGAAGATAATAATAATAAAACAAAACAAAAAAAAAAAAAGAAATAAGTAAAGTCTAAAAATAAATATTCAACATTAAAATATCAATTTAGTAATAATAATATAATAATAACAGTAATTATAATAATAAGAATAGTACAAAAATAATAATAATAATGATAATAATAATAATAGTAATAAAAATAATAATAGAAATATTAAATAATAATAATACTAATAACATTAATAGTAATAATAATAAAAATAAATAATAATAGTGAAAATGGTAATATAAAAGAAATAAAAATAAAATAAAATAAAATAAATAGTAATAGTAATAATAATGATAATACTAATAATTTTAAGAGTAATAATAATAATAACATTAATAGTATAATAATTAAAATATTAAATAATAATAATAATAATAATAATAATAAAATTGCAAAATAACTAAAAAAAAGGGTTAAATTGAACTCAGAACAAAAGTTTGGGGCAAATCTGAAATAAATAAAAAGGTAAAGGACCCCATTGAACGCGCGAATAAAAAGGATGGGCTAAAGGAGAAAATATCCCCACTCTCCAAAACGGCGACGTTTTACAAGGGACCCAATTGCAATCGAAATAAAATATAGGGCTAAATTAAAAAATAAAAAAAAATTGATTATAAATTAGTAGAAAAGCGGAAGGACCAAAGCGGTAAATAGCCTATTAATAAAAAACATGCGGATCCTCTGGAGCGGGTCGGGTCACGCGCGGGTCATGCTCAAAACGACGTCGTTTTGGGGTCCTTCTGACCTCTCCAAAACGGCGCCGTTTTGGTACCTTATAAAAGCCAAAATCTCTTTAAAAAAAATCATTCTTTCTCTATTAAAAAAAAAAAACTTTAAAAACCACTCTCAAAATTCTCTCAACCCTCTCAACCTCTCCCCTCGTCGGCCGGCCGGACTCCGATGGGCCACCGCCGCGCGCCGTCGCCGACGACCACCGTGCGCAGTGGTCGGAGCTCCAAAACTCTCTTTTTCTGGCGATTTCAAAAAGGTAAACTTTCTTTTTTAAAACTCTTTTAATATATATATATATATGTATAGTTTCGAAAAAAGACACAAAATAAAAATATAAAAAGAGTCAAAATAAACACCTTTGATATTCGAATCAACTTCTCTGTTTTGTATTTTGTATTCGAAATATCTTTTTTATTGATAAAAAATTTTCCCCGTTTACATTGTCTTTCGGATGGCTTTATAGCCAAAGAAAAAAATTACAAAATAGTTTTCCTCGCTATTGCTACTGTCGTTGTTGTTTTGCTCTGTTTTTGCGTGTTGTTGCTTCATTCGCAGGTACGGAAGCGTGGTGGAGCAGGTGGAGGAGCCAGGCCTTGGTCGTGGTGCGCGCTGAGGCGCACATGGGGGCTACGGCGCCTAGGGTTTCAGAAACCCTAGGTTTTCTGAAATTTTTTTTATTTTGTTGGGCCATGGGCTGTTGTAATTTGGACTGTAATGGACTTATTTTTTTTGTTTTCTGTTTCTTTTTTGTTTCTGATTTGGGCCCGGGCAATAATTGGGCCTTACACCTTCGATCGAGAAAATAATCGGGATCATGCAACCGGGGTCTCACAATTCAATACAGATCCTGCGTTTATAGTAAATATAGATTGTTATATTTCTCGTTAAAAAAAGAATTTAAATGAATATTTAAAATTAAACGGGACATTTTTCTTCTCGTTTACCTTATTCACATTTTTAGCAATGTGGTTGTTGTCATTTAAAAGATTATTACGATTAGGATCCATGGACTGCTCAGCGGTGATTAACGGTGAACGACGGTTGTCGGAGGTGTTTGGAGGTGCTCGGTGGTCGTCGGTCAGCGGAAGAGTAGCCCATTTATAGTATGGGACCATTTGGTTGAAGTAAAGGCAAAATTGAAAAAAAAAAAAAAAAAAGCTAAATGTGGCCAGCCATTGGAAGGCCAAATTGGCCTTGGTCAATGACATAGGCCTGACGCAAGACAAGTCATTTTACCCTTCTTCTTTCTTTTTTTTCATTCCAATTCCAATTTCATTTGCATTTCATTTCATTTATATTGTCATTTCATTTACATTTCCATTTAATTTAAATTATCTATCTTTCCATTTAAATTTAATTTTTTTCTCATTTCAAAATTTTGATTTTCATTTCAGTATTTCTTTTCATTTAAATTTAATTTTTTTTTTAAACTTTCATTCCATTTCATAATCATTATTTCATTTTATATTCATTTAACATTTCATTTAATTTCATATTCATTACAAATTAAATTTCATTTCATATTCATATTTCATTTAACATTTCATTTCATTAATTTTTTTCATTTAAATTTATTTCTTTTCCTAATATAATTTTTTTTTCATATTAATTTTTTTTCAATTCATTTCCTATTTTTTCATATTAATTAGAAGTAGTCTCAATATCAGGGTCATTTAAATTTTTTTCAGATTTTATTTAAATTTTTCATATTTTATTTTTGTCAATTTAAATTTTAAATTTGTTTTAAAAAAATATCTCATTTCATTTTTTGGGGGGCTTTTTAGGCCTGACACCCTATTTATTAGGCCTGATAAATGTCATTTCAAATTTTTTTCCCCTGCTACAGCCGGCCATTGCCAGCCCATTTCTCAGGCTTAGTCCTAGGCCTGACGCAGACCTGCCGCATATGTCACCTCACCTTTTTTTTTTTTTCATTTCCATTTCTTTTCATTTCATTTAAATTATATTTTTTTCAATTTTAATTTATTTTTTTCTCATTTCATTTAATTTATCTATCTTCCCATTTTAATTTAATTTTTTTCTCATTTCATTTATATTATTTTTTATTTAAATTTAATTTTTCCCCTTTTCATTCAAATTATCTATCTTTCCATGCAAATTTAATTTTTTTCTCATTTCATTTAATTTAAATTTTTTCCTCATTTCATTTAAATTTATATTTCTTTCAATTTTAATTTTAATTTTTCTCATTTCATTTAAATTAAATTTTTCCTCATTTCATTTAAATTTATCTTTCTTCCAATTTTCATTTTAATTTTTTCTCATTTCATTTAAATTAATTTTTTTCCTCATTTCATTTAAATTTATCTTTCTTTCAATTTTAATTTAATTTTTTTTCTCATTTTTTTAAATTAATTTTTTTCCTCATTTCATTTAAATTTATATTTCTTTCAATTTTAATTTAATTGTTTTCTCATTTCTTTTAAATTAAATTTTTTCCTCATTTCATTAAATTTATCTTTCTTTCAATTTTAATTTAATTTTTTTCTCATTTTTTTAAATTAAATTTTTTCCTCATTTCATTTAAATTTATCTTTCTTTCAATTTTAAATTAAATTATTTCTCATTTCTTTTAAATTATTTTTTTTCTCAATTCATTTATATTATTTTTGTTCATTTCAATTTATTTTTTTCTCATTTCATTTAAATTATCTATCTTTCCATGTAAATTTCAATTTTTTCTCATACCACTTATCTAATTTTTCATATATTTACAATGTTTTTACAAGAACATGTGCTCAATAATATATCATTTGTCATATTGGAGTCCGACATTACGAGACGATTGACCGGAAACATAGACACGATGTGGGCATGTTGATCGGTTGTGTCCGGATGTTCGACACATAGTGCACAGTTTGGGTTCACCTGTCTCCTTGACATCTATGTCATTTCGAATTCTCGTCGATTGTGGTCGACCTTTAGGATGTCTAGGAGACTACGGTCAGGCACCATCTCGAAAGCAGGCGGTGGAACTTCCTAGTTTGAGACATCGGGCATTACAGGAAATTTGTTCCCCCATATACGCAATGTGCGTTGCAACGTGTAGATCTCGTCTATGAATTGTTCAACATTTAATTTTGCTCTTGCACACACTGCATGAACATGCGCACACGGATATCGAAGAGTCTGAAATGTCCCGCACTCGCATCGCCTGTTTCGCAGATCAACTGCGTACGACCTAGGTGGAAGACCGGAATGACGGCCGATGTACTCTTGAACTCGGAAAGTCTCCAAGCCGCGCGAATACAATTCTGCGTTCATTATTTGTGCCCTTCGACTATTTACTGCCATGGCCTTTCGGACGGCCTCAACGTACACGTGCCCGGCCTCGATCTGCTTAGCTTGTCTCAACCCCATCCTAGGCATCAATGTGACCAACCTATAGAATATTGCCGAGAAAACAGTAGAAATCGGGAGATGGCGTGTGCGACTTAATACAGAGTTGGTCGTCATCTGCCCATACCGAAACCCCTCATCGTAACTTTGAGTCCATTGCCAGTTCTCCATGCTACCCAACCATGTCCGAAGATCAGTTGGTAAAGATGACATCTGATATTCAAGCCTTGCGAACCTCTGCCTGAATCTTCGTGGTTCTAACTCATGAGCTGCATATTTAATTTGAAATCATCATTTTAAAAACAACAAAAAATTTGAAAAGTAATTTTTGAAATAAATACAAACAAAATTTTTTTCCCATGTTGACGAGTTCTTTTTTCCAATCTTTATTCTTATAATCTCTGTGGAAGTTTGCTGCGATGTGCCGGATGCAATAAACAGACCTCCACGAAACCCTCGATCGCCTTATCGCAGCAAGTAATCCTTTTGATCTATCTGATATAAGGCAAATGTTGTCTTCTCTGACAACATGCCTCCGCAGATTTTTGAAGAAAAATTCCCAAGACTCGAAGAACTCACGCTCCACGATGGCGAAAGCGATCGAAAGTACATTTCGGTTGCTGTCTTATGCAATAGCAATTAGGAGTATTTACGTGTATTTACCGTACAACCATGTCCCGTCCACCTGCATCATCGGCTTGCAGTGAGGGAAGGCCCTAACACACGGCTCGAACGTCTAAAACAATCGGTGAAAAATTGTTTCCTCGATTGTATCTCCCCGTTCGGGCCTTTATACGGTAGTGTTTGCAAATCAGTCACTGTCCCGAGCACATACTCATGCATCCCAGCTATCCACCCTTGAAGCTCGTTGTATGACGCATCCCAGTCACCATACAGCTCTAGCATCGCCATTTGCTTTGCCCACCATGCCTTTCAGTACGACACTTTATGCTTGAATCGAGCTTGCATGTCTGCAATAAGGACCGACACCTGAATGATGGGCGACTCTTTCACCAAAGGGATGATGCAGTTGCATATAGTTTTTGCATCTAACTTTCCATGGTCTTGCGACATACGAGCGGACGTGCATGTGTGTGGACCTTCTAGTTTCCTTATCATCCACATCTGTGTCCGCTGCATTAGCGCGGCTTGGACACGCCATTTACAACCACTTGACGCTTTCCAATATTCTCTTACGTACAAATACTGCGTCAACTTTGTTACTTTATAATCCACACCTAACTTCAAGCTAAGTTGTTTTATAGCATGTAAACAGTCTTTTTTGTTATCGAATTGTTGTCCTACAAACAACTCTTCATCACCGAATTCATCATCAAGTAGGTGAGCCGGCACAATATTTGTATATTCTGGGAACTCGCGTGCAAGAGCCGCATCAGGATCCACGTCGGTCATGAAGGACCTTGGATTATTTCTTATAACTATACCAGGGCCCGTGTTCCCGGTCGAATGGGGGTTTGCATTTTCACCCTCCACCGATCCTTCCTCGTCTATGTCTTCAGGGATGTCATCCAAATCGATGTCACTGAAATCATCGTTCGGATCACGGTGGGACTGATCATCATTATCGGACCCTTCATCACCATCTTCTATGGTGGCCAACACCTCTGGATGGATCTCTAGACGAGGACACGAGTTTGGGATGTTATACGAACATCCACTGGTGTTTGGATTTTCGGGAGTTGGCATTGACCGTCCAAAACTCGACTGATCTTCCCAGGAGACGTTAAGATCAAAATCAATTCTAGAGCGCTGGCTTGCTGGAATTACAACTTGAATGGGATCCAGTTCAGCTATCTCCGCGAACAACTCAGCTGGGCTGGGATTTTCTATCTCAGGGGGCAATAAATTGCTATCATTGTCCCTAGATCATCATCATCTTCAAGCTCCATTTCTGAGAACTTAAGCGGATCAGTTAAAACCGAAAATTTGTAAAACAGTCTCAACATTTGCTTTCCGCAACGGGTTGCTATCTTAGTATTGATTTTTCTTTTTAAATCCGCCAGCGAAACACGCTTGTTGAATCTCATTCCTATTTTTTTTGACTTTGAAATACACAGCCTTATTCAGTTGTATTTATCATTTCTCCATCGAAATGAGCATAAACAAACAAAATTTGGGAACTCATCTTAAAAAAATTTTGCTTCCTTTTCGACAAAGAAAAAACTAAAATTTTTAATCTCTCTTTTCAACTAATAAAGCAAAGAAAAAGAAAACAAAAACTCAAATGGAAGATAAAATACCTATATATATCTGATAAATTTTTTCTTTTTTTACATCTCTGGTGCCGGCCATCAGTGTACCAAAGTAAAAAATAATTGCATTGGGATAGGAAAAAAGTACCTGGTGCCGGCCAATACGTGCCCAGCACCCAAAAATTTGAATGTTTTTTTTACATCTCTAGTGTCGGCCATCAGCGTAGAAAAGTAAAAAAATTTGCATTGGGACACGAAAAACGTACATGGTGCCGGCCATCACCAGGCCAGCACCAAAAAAATTTGCATTGGGACACGAAAAAAGTCCCTGGTGCCGGCCAATACATGCCCAACACCCAAAAAAAAATTCTTTTTTTTTTTACTCTATTGTAGGCCATCTACAAAGCCACAGACCAAAAAAATATTTTTTTACATCTCTGTTGCCGGCCAATACATGCCCAGCACCCAAATTTTTTTTTACTAGTCTGGTGCCGGCCATCAGTGTAGAAAAGTAAAAAAAATTGCATTGGGACACAAAAAAAGTCCTCAGTGTCGCCATCTACAAAGCCAAGACCAATTTTTTTTTTTTTTACTAGTCCAGTCTTTGGCCATTAGAAGGCCAAAACCAAATTTTTTTTTAAATATTGGTATTTTTGTATACCAGTATGATACTATTTTAGAAAAAAAAAATACCCTGGTGCCGGCCATTGGGTTCCCAAAGTTAAAAAATTTAATTTTTTAGAGCCTGACACAATCATCAGGCAATTATGGGGCCAAAACACTAGGTGGTGTCGGCCATTAGGTTCTCAAAACCACATTCTATTGTTTATTTCAGGTCATTTTGGTGATTGTTTTTGAACCTGTGTCATTTTTGTAAATATCAAAAATTTTTAGGTCAATTTGGTAAAATAGCCAGAAAAAGTCTGAAAATAACTCGATTTATTTACCATTATTCAACATTGCTCATCTTTTCCTAAATTGAAATCACATCAACAAAACTCATAATCTTATTTAAAAACAAAAAAATATAAAAACCCCATTTAATTGATAGAATATATAGAAATATTAATCACTGATGCCACTCATGTAAACCTTAATTTTCTCTAAATCTTAGTTTAATTGGTATCAATATGTAACCATTTATAAGATACATTTTTAAATACATTTAAATGAGTAATATATTTTAATTTAGACATTTGGGAAGTTATTGATGGTATATATATATTTATCAATTCAAATTCATTATGTGTAACATCCTAGATTAGGGGTTATGCGTTCGTGTGTAATTCATGAGATAGTGGGCTCAGTGGGTGTGTTGGATGTGTTCTGAGGAGTTCTAGGAACCCTAAGGTGCATGGAAATGTATGGAAATGTAAGGCAATGTATGGAAATGTAAGGAAATGTAAGGAAATGCTTTGGAAACGTTAAGTTTAAAAGAGGAAAGTGAACATTTTTGGAAACTAGGGGATGTAAGGAAATGATGTGGAAATGATTCAAAAGAGGAAAGTAAACATTTCTGAAACTTGGAAATGTAAGGAAATGTCAAGTTTAAAGAGCCAAAAGAAAATTTTTGGAAACTTGGAAATGTAAAGAAATGTCAAGTTTTAAGGCTTAAAAGAGAAAACTAAGGCAAGGTGGCCTTAAGAAAAATAATATGAGGAATTTGACACACAAACAGGCTTGGAAAAGTGGCCTGAGATGCCACTTAGGGCCTCTAGAAATGGCGCCACATGCAAGGTGTTGGGCCTGAGTTCGAAATCACATGGGAAGCAAATAAAAGAAATTTTATTTTGCTTCCAGGAAGAAGTGAGGTGGACGGCACATGGCTATAAATTAGGAGCTTTTATTCTTTTATTTTTAAGAGATAAAGGGTGGATAAATAAGGGATAAATAATGGATTTATTTTAGATTATTTTCAAGAGATAAATGTGGATATTATTTCTTTTATTTTGATAGATAAGGAAGAGATAAAAGAGGATTATTATTAGTATTATTTTTATTAAGAGATAAGAGATAATTATTGGATTAAGTTTTATTAAAGTGATAAATCAAGGGATAAAGCTATCAAAATAGAAGAGTGGTAGCCAAGTAAAGGACTCTAGCTAGTAATTTTGGCTATAAAAGGAAGAGTAAGGCTATTCTTCATTCATTCTTTCTTTCAAGAAAACCTCTCACCGAAATTCTCTAAAGTTTCTCCTCTTCTCTCTGCCGAATTTTCTCTCTTGCCATTATTCTCTTTTTCTCTTTTTTTTCTTCTTCTATTACAAACACAATCAAAAGCCAAGATACCAATAGCCCTAGTCGATTTCTCACTAAGCCTCAAGAGCCGAAATTGTTATCCACATCAAAGCCATAGCCGAATCACTCTAAGGGTTCAAGCAAGAGTTCCATCAAATTCTTGATGAGGGTAAGATTAGGTTAGATTCTCATTCTATTTCTTTTAAGGTCATTAAAATTAAGATTCTAATACCCTTAATATCTGCTGTCAAGAGATCTTTCGGGATTTACTAAGTGTCGACTACAAGGAATGAGAAGTTCTTTTCCGAAGGTACACCATAAAGCCACGTGTTCCCTAGTTATTCGGTGAATTTCGGATTTAAGAATCTAAGGTAAGTCATATTTAACATACGACTAAGGGTTATTTGTTGTGAATAAATGTTAGAAATTGATCTAACATGTAGTTATAGGGATTTCAAAGAGGGATACAAGGATTTTGGGATTTGAGAATTTCAAGGTAAGTTTTAAGAATACTAATCCTACTAGGATTTGGATTTATGGCGAATGGCTTTTTATTAAATTAGTAAGTGATTAATCAAATGTAGGAATTTGAGATCTAAGGCGATAGATCAAATTTCGGGATTTCAAGGAATTCGTTAAGCAAATCGGTGTGTACCCTACCCTAAGTTTTGATAGGTTCATGGCTATGTTTAAATTAAATGTATTATTAAGAATGTGTGTACTCATACTAACCTTCGATATCATATGGCAATTATTTTAATATATGAATATGCATAAGAATGTGAATGTGGCTAAGTACCACAAATGTGGTAAAAGTACCAGTGCACGTTTCCTACTTATAGATAGGATTATGAATATGATATATTTTGAACATATGAATAGTAACATGAATGAGAATTAAGTATGTTATGCATGATATAAAATTTATGGGGCATTCGGGATCTATGTGAAAGGGAAGAAGGTGTTGACTTCGGTCTCACCAACGGAATATGGTGACTACGGTCACAAAATTTGAATATGGTAACTTCGGTTACATTATCCGAATTTGGTAACTTCGGTTACATTATTTGAATATGGTGTCTAATGACACAAATTATATGGGCGATGAGCACGCCGATCGCAGCGATCGCTGCCGATGGTGGTGTGTAGCGGATGGAGGGTTGACTTAGTAGTCCCACGGTGTGACCGGGCGGTGCGGGTGGTGGTGTGTAGCGGATGGTTAATTAGGTTTGGGTTTGGGAATGCATCATTAATTGTATTCTATAATTTGAATGTGTATCATTTGCATGCCTGATTCTATTATGACTTAGTGTTGTGTACACATTGAGTCATTTGACTCACCCCGCTTGGGGAATATTTTTCAGTGATGAGCAGAATGGACCGGGTCTACGGGAGCTTAAAGGTGGTCATGCACAAAGAAGAAATTTATGATTTGGACTTTCAATTTATTTTAAGTATTTTAAGTTTTACTTTGGGATCATTGATATAATAAGGCCATTGTGGTTTACTTTATTTTTCTTTTATTTATTATGTTTATGGATTTTTATCAATTAAAGTTTAAGTAAATTCCTTTTTAAAATTAACTCTAAATGTTTTGTCACCTTAAATAAATGGGTTTTAACATAAGATAAATTTGTTTTCAACTCAAGCCCAACTCAAACAATATTTTTAAAAATCATACAAGTTTTTCCTAAGTAACAAAAGAATTTTGAACCGCGTTTACTTGAGGAACATACCAAATCTGGTCAAAGCTCGTGGGCCGGGTTTGGGGTGTTTCAGATTTGATATCGAGCCCGCTTTAAACTCTCGGCTGTGGTCTAAAGCCCAAAACATTTTCAAATCGAGCCCAAATGAGTTTTATGAAAATATTTTTGGAAATAAGCGTGTTTTATGGCATGGCACCTAAGTCTCCGACCCATGATCCACCGGTAAGTACCCCTAACATTATGTGTGATTCTCGTGATTTATGAACCGTATAAGGGTAGAAAGGGCATGGAACGTAGAATAGAATGATAGGAACTTGAACCCTAGGACTAGACTACTCAAACACAAAACCACATAAGACTTAATGCACTAAACAAACCTATGGCTAAGTCAACGAGCTAGGTGTGGTAACCCTGCGGCATGTGTCTAGGATTGGATCCTAATAGCTTGGTATTTAAGCAAATCCTAGTGACTCACCTCCTCTTCGCAGAATCCTACCTGTGCGTAGCTTTGGTTCACCCCGACCAAGAGGACTTATTCATAGGCTAAACCCCTAACTAAAACCCGAAAGGGAACTAGCCGTATTTTCAAAAAAAAAAAAAAACCTAGTTTTAAAACTCTTAAAATTATCCTTTTGAATTGCAAACATGATTCTATAAAATTTTCTCAAGTATTCTTGATTTATAAAAATTACTAAAATACCCCTATTTGCAAAATTACTAAATTGCCCTTGGTTTATGAAATTTCCAAAATACCCACAGTTCTTATCAAAAAATTCATTACTTTATAAAATGTCCAAAAACCCTAATTTGCAAAATATCAAAATACCTTGATTTTGGAAAATTACAAAACTGCCCCTAACTTACAAAATTACCAAAATGACCCTAATTTCCAAATTTTTGCAACATCACCGTTTTAGAAAGTACAATTCTCAAAAAGAACCCTCAAAGTTTTGCAAAATTTGGAAATACCCCGAAAATATTAAACTCTACAAATTTACCATGGTTTATTACCAAAATACCCCTAAGGTTAAAAAATTACCGAAATACCCCCGGATTTTAAAATTTTCCAAATTACCTCGGGATTTTGAAATTACCAAAATACTTTTTGACGAAATCACCGAGGAACTCTTCCCTTTTGAAAATTACGAAAATGTCCCTGTAGGACAAAATTATGAAAATACCCCTGGGTAGTGGAAAAACAACAATAATGAAAACTACAACATTTCTCTGAGTGGACGAAAGTTCATAATTGATTGATGGATGTATGAATGTAAAGACTGTGTGCATGTATGGATACGAAAGAACCACTCCTAAAATTTTTCCATAAAAATTCTTCGCGAATAATCAGGTGAAACAAAGACTAATTCATAAAACTTTTACTCGGATTAAATCGCGACGTTAGAAATAAGTTCTAGGGGGCGTGAACTTAGGGATTGTGCCTAGAAAGTATGATGGTTCTATTAAGATCAGAGTGCGCAAATGAAAGCATAGTGCGGTGAGAAGGATTGTACAACAGCATTAAGTAATTTCGAGGACGAAATTATTTTTAAGGAGGGTAGAACTGTAACATCCTAGATTAGGGGTTATGCGTTCTGTGTAATTCATGAGATAGTGGGCTCAGTGGGTGTGTTGTATGTGTTCGAGGAGTTCTAGGAACCCTAAGGTGGAAATGTATGGAAATGTAAGGCAATGTATGGAAATGTAAGGAAATGTAAGGAAATGCTTTGGAAACGTTAAGTTTAAAAGAGGAAAGTAAACATTTTTGGAAACTAGGGATGTAAGGAAATGATGTGGAAATGATTCAAAAGAGGAAAGTAAACATTTCTGAAACTTGGAAATGTAAGGAAATGTCAAGTTTAAAGAGCCAAACGAAAATTTTTGGAAACTTGGAAATGTAAAGAAATGTCAAGTTTTAAGGCTTAAAAAGATAAAACTAAGGCAAGGTGGCCTTAAGAAAAATAATATGAGGAATTTGACACACAAACAGGCTTGGAAAAGTGGCCTGGAGATGCCACTTAGGGCCTCTGGAAATGGCGCCACATGCAAGGTGTTGGGCCTGAGTTCGAGTCACATGGGAAGCAAATAAAAGAAATTTTATTTTGCTTCCAGAAGAAGTGAGGTGGACGGCACATGGCTATAAATTAGGAGCTTTTATTCTTTTATTTTTAAGAGATAAAGGGTGGATAAATAAGGGATAAATAATGGATTTATTTTAGATTATTTTTAAGAGATAAATGTGGATATTATTTCTTTTATTTTGATAGATAAGGAAGAGATAAAAGAGGATTATTATTAGTATTATTTTTATTAAGAGATAAGAGATAATTATTGGATTAAGTTTTATTAAAGTGATAAATCAAGGGATAAAGCTATCAAAATAGAAGAGTGGTGGCCAAGTAAAGGACTCTAGCTAGTAATTTTGGCTATAAAAGGAAGAGTAAGGCTATTCTTCATTCATTCTTTTCTTTTCAAGAAAACCTCTGTAAAATTCTCTAAAGTTTCTCCTCTTCTCTCTGTAAATTTTCTCTCGCCATTATTCTCTTTTTCTCTTTTCTTTTCTTCTTCTATTACAAACACAATCAAAAGCCAAGAAGATACCAATAGCCCTAGTCGATTTCTCACTAAGCCTCAAGAGCCAAAATTGTTATCCACATCAAAGCCATAGCCAGAAATCATCGCTAAGGGTTCAAGCAAGAGTTCCATCAAATTCTTCATGAGGGTAAGATTAGGTTAGATTCTCATTCTATTTCTTTTAAGGTCATCAAATTAAGATTCTAATACCCTTAATATCAAGGTCAAGAGATCTTTCGGGATTTACTAAGTGTCGACTACAAGGAATGAGAAGTTCTTTTCCCGAAGGTACACCATAAGCCGCGTGTTCCCTAGTTATTCGGTGAATTTCGGGATTTAAGAATCTAAGGTAAGTCATATTTAACATACGACTAAGGGTTATTTTTTGTGAATAAATGTTAGAAATTGATCTAACATGTAGTTATAGGGATTTCGACAGAGGGATACAAGAATTTTGGGATTTGAGAATTTCAAGGTAAGTTTTAAGAATACTAATCCTACTAGGATTTGGATTTATGGCCGAATGGCTTTTTATTAAATTAGTAAGTGATTAATCAAATGTAGGAATTTGAGATCTAAGGCAGTAGATCAAATTTTGGGATTTCAAGGAATTCGTTAAGCAAATCAGGTGTGTACCCTACCCTAAGTTTTGATAGGTTCATGGCTATGTTTAAATTAAATGTATTATTAAGAATGTGTGTACTCATACTAACCTTCGATATATCATATGGCAATTATTTTAATATATGAATATGCATAAGAATGTGAATGTGGCTAAGTACCACAAATGTGGTAAAAGTACCCAGGTACGTTTCCTACTTCTGATAGGATTATGAATATGATATATTTTGAACATATGAATAGTAACATGAATGAGAATTAAGTATGTTATGCATGATATAAAATTTATGGGGCATTCGGGATCTATGTGAAAGGGGAAGAAGGTGTTGACTTGATCCTCACCAAACGAATATGGTGACTACGGTCACAAAATTTGAATATGGTAACTTCGGTTACATTATCTCGAATTTGGTAACTTCGTTACATTATTTGAATATGGTGTCTAATGACACAAATTATATGGGCGATGAGCACGCCGATCGCAGCGATCGCTTCGATGGTGTGTAGCGGATGGAGGGTTGACTTAGTAGTCCCACGGTGTGACCGGCGGTGTGCACGGGTGGTGTGTAGCGGATGGTTAATTAGGTTTGGGTTTGGGAATGCATCATTAATTGTATTCTATAATTTGAATGTGTATCATTTGCATGCCCGATTCTATTATGACTTAGTGTTGTGTACACATTGAGTCTCATGACTCACCCCGTTTGGGAATATTTTTCGTGTGATGAGCGAGAATGGACCGGGGTGGCAGGAGCTTAAAGGTGGCCATGCATAGCAAGAAATTTATGATTTGGACTTTCAATTTATTTTAAGTATTTTAAGTTTTACTTTGGGATCATTGATATAATAAGGCCATTGTGGTTTACTTTATTTTTCTTTTATTTATTATGTTTATGGATTTTTATCAATTAAAGTTTAAGTAAATTCCTTTTTAAAATTAACTCTAAATGTTTTGTCACCTTAAATAAATGGGTTTTAACATAAGATAAATTTGTTTTCAACTCAAGCCCAACCCAAACAATATTTTTTAAAAATCATACAAGTTTTTCCTAAGTAACAAAAGAATTTTGAACCGGTTTACTTGAGGAACATACCAAATCTGGTCAAAGCTCGTGGGCCGGGTTTGGGGTGTTTCATTATGCATTTAAAGGCATAATAAATTAACATTCTTGTTAATCTTTACTACTGTCTGGAATTCCCTTGCGGATGGATGATTCTGGTATCAATGGTGATGGTGTCTTTTGTTCCGATGGAAATCGGAACACGAAGAAAGTGAGATTCAAAGATGGAGCGGAAGAGGAGACTACTGTGATGGCTGTAGATCCAGATCTGTCTCCAAAATTGTCGTGGAAGGACATGCTTTTGGGCAAAGCTTCCCATTCCGCATCTGATCAAAATGGCTCCCCCGAGGGACTTGAAAATGATTTTGATCTTTTAGAAGGGGACGTGAGTGCAACCATGGTAGACGGGATGCCTACTATTGCTTTCTCGGATCGTATTAAAAATATTATTTTCAAAGAAATGGATTTGATGATTGTTCTCAAGCTTTTAGGGCGTAATATCGATTATAACGCTCTCCACAACCGTATACTTTGTCTTTGGAAACCTGCAAAACCTTTTCATCTTATGGATACTGTTAATGGGTATTTTTTGGTTAAGTTTCAGGATATTGGAGATTATAAAAAAGTTTTAACCCAAGGACCTTGGATTATCTACGGGCAATATCTTACCGTCCAACCGTGGACTAAGGATTTTAACCTTCTACAGCCATATCCTAGTGTGGTCTTAGCATGGATCCAACTGCTAGGGCTTCCGGGGTACCTGTATAATCGGAAAATTATAGAAGCAATTGGAGGACTCATTGGGAAAGTTGTTAAATTAGATTTTCAAACTGATAATAGAACCAGGGGTCGGTTTGCTCGTTTGGCTATTTTTATTAATCTCGATAAACCGTTGATTTCGCAAGTGATGGTAGATGGCACCATTTAACAAGTTGAGTATGAAGCTCTCCCGACGGTGTGTTTCTCATGTGGTAAATATGGCCACGTTAAAGAGATTTGCCCGACGGTCGTAGTGGATCAAAACCAGGGACAACCGGTAAATGTGGTGGTTGAGGTACAATGAGGCGCTGGTGGCAGATCCAATGGAGACAAGAGGCTCGAATTCGGGTTGTGGATGCTGGTGGAACGCAAGGCGCGGCATGGCAAATGCGCTCCTCAGGCTATCAACGCGAAAAAATCTGGAAAGGCTTCTTTTGGTTCTAGATTTTCGACGCTTAATCAGGAGGGGGATTTGAGGAGTGATTTAGGGGTGGCTAATGGAGCTTTTTCGCAGGAGAAATTGAGGGAGAGAGGGGCTGTCGATGATGGGGGTTTTAATGCTAGGGATAATTTTGGGGCTAAAAAGATTCTTGGGTCTATTTTTGGAGCAGGCCGTGGGAGAGATTTGGGCCAAAGAGTTCCTTTAGGGCCTGCTAAGAACATTGAGTTGGATAGTTTGAAAGCTATTGAGTTGGGCCAAAATTCTAATTCTAGCCTGGACAAATTTATGGGAAAAAGGCCTATAGAATTGGCGGCTAATGGTAATAGTAATGAAGGCCCATTTTTTACTTCTAATGCTAATGTTTCTTTTTTCTGGCGAACATGCAAGTTCTGAGCAGGAAATTTCTAAAAATATTGGAATGGGCATGGAAGATGAAAACCATAATTCCTTAAATTTTGGTGATTCGGAGAATATTATTCCTGGTAATTTAGAAAGGGTTAAGGCTCATTTTAACCCAGCTTTTGAAGTGTCTGAAGGAGTTGAAATCCAAATTTCTGATGGCGTTCTCGATCCTAGGAAACATTTAGCGGTGTCTTTTAAGGTAAATAATTTTTCTGATCAATAGGTTAAATATGGAAATTGATCAATGGAGAAGCCGGGTTTGGACTTTGTTTCTGGTTCGAGGGTGGAAAAATTTGGTATTATAAATAGAAAAGGCGACACTAAAATTAATAAAAATCGTGGTAGCCATAAAAACTCAAATGTTCTACGGGGACGTGGGAGTCGGTTTATATCTTCTGAGAGTACACGAGTCCCTTTAACAGAGTCCATGGAGTTGATGGCGAATATGCTTTCTACTCGCAATTCTAGTACTAATGGTATTGATGTTTTGGGAGCCGCAGGCCCAACCATTGATGGGGATTTAGTCCTTCAGCAGTAATGGTATGTTTTCTAGCCTTTGTGTTTTTTACTATGAATTTTACTATTTTCTCTTGGAATTGCCAGGGTTGTGCCAGTTTTAAATTTCCTCGAATTTTTCGGGAGTATAATATGGAACACAAACCCAATATAGTTTGTTTGCTGGAGACAAGAGTCAGTGGTGCCAAAGTCGATAGTATTATTGCAAAGTTAGGCTTCCAGTACTCTCATCGAGTAGAGGCGATTGGTTACTCTGGAGGTATCTGGCTTGGTTGGAAAGACTCCATCCGTGTCGAGGTGGTCCGTAGTCATCCTCAGTTTATTCTGACTAAAATTTGGCAAATGTCCTCTCCACATCCATTTTTTATCGCTTTTGTTTATGCTAGCCCTAATCGGCAAAAACGTAAAGACCTTTGGGATGCCTTAAGGTCTTCGATTTCGCCTTTTCATAGTCCATGGATTGCTATTGGTGACTTCAATGCAATCTTATCTTCTTCTGAAAAGTTTGGTGACCATACTAATGGAAGAAAATGTCCTCAGTTTGGTGATTTTGTAGAGAAAGCCGAGTTGCACGACTTGGGTTTCAGAGGATCTCCTTTTACTTGGCATAGGGGTGCACTTTTTGAGAGGATGGATCGTGTGTTGGGTAATGAAGCTTGGATTCGTGATTTCCCTAATAGTTTGGTTACTCACTTACCTAAGATCAAATCTGATCACCGTCCTCTTCTTCTAAATCAAAATCCGGAGATCATTTTGCCTAGAGGAAGACCCTTTCAGTTTTTGGCAGGTTGGACTGAACACCCAGCTTTTGATGATTTTATGAATGACAATTGGGTTTTTACTGGAGACATGGCTGATTCCTTATCCAAGCTTGCTATTAATTTAAAAGAGTGGAATAAGCAGGTTTATGGGTATATCACTACCAAAAAGAGACACCTTGTTCATAAAATTGCTAATGTTCATAGTAGAATGGATTTCTCTGGTCCGAATCGCTTTGCCCAGGTGGATTTGAGTATTAGACAAGAACTTGAGAATGTTTTACATCATGAAGAACTCCTTTGGAAGCAAAAAGCGAGGTGTGATTGGCTGTACTTGGGAGATCGCAACACAAAGTTCTTCCATACTCGAACTTTGAAAAGAAGGAAAAGTAACCACATAACTGCTATTCGAAATAATGATGGTGAGTGGATTTTTGACCCTGAGGCTATTGAGGCTGAGGCGAATTCTTTTTTCCAGAAGCTTTATGGGGAACGCCCTAGTACTATTGGTACTTTTCCCTCGAGTAATTTTCCTCAGCTGGAGTATGATGATGTTAATTTTTGGAAAGCCGATTACTAATGAAGAGATTAAGGATGCCCTTTTTGATATGGCTCATCTTAAAGCTTCGGGAAGTGACAGGTTTCATGCCCTTTTTTTCCAGAAGCAGTGGAGTAAAATTGGGGGGCAGTTTGTGATTGGGTCAGAAAGATGTTTAATGGGGAACCTACTGAGGCTGATTTGAATAACACCCTGATCGTGCTCATTCCTAAGGTGGCGAATCTAGAAGGCTTTGGACAGTTTCGTCCTGTAAGCCTCTGTTCTGTCCTTTATAAGTTAGTAATGAAGGTAATTGCTAACCGTTTTAAGCATGTTCTCCCAAAAATTATTGTGCAGGAATAGGTCGGTTTTATTGCAGGTAGGAACATAACCGATAACATTATCATCGCCCAAGAGGTAATTCACTCTATGAGGTGCCAGAAAAATAGGAAGTGGATGACGATTAAAATCGACCTAGAGAAGGCATATGATAGAGTGAGATGGGACTTTATTCATGCTTTTCTCCATGCCGCAAGTATTTCTTTGTATCTCATTAATGTTATTATGTCCGTTATTTCGAATACTACTATGCAGGTTATGTGGAATGGTGTACCTATGTCTAAATTTAGACCGGCTAGAGGTATTAGACAATGGTGTCCGCTCTCTCCCTATTTTTTTGTACTCTGTATGGAATGGCTTGGTCATTCGATTCACTCAGCTATTTCGGTGGGTAAATGGAGCCCAATACGACTTTCTCGACATGGACCACCTATCTCTCATTTGTTTTTTGCAGATGATCTAGTTATTTTCAACAAAGTGGACTTGGTGCATGGCAGGATCATTAAAGATATCTTGGATTGGTTCTGTGGCTTCCCTGGCCATCTTATTAATGCAAGGAAGACTAACAATTTTTTCTCTAGAGGGGTGGATGATTCTTCAGCTAATACGATCAATTCCTTATTTGGTTTTCAAAAAGTTAGCAATCTAGGGCGTTACCTTAGGGTACCTCTTTTCCATCAGAGGGTGAGGAACAACACTCTGAATTTTGTGGTTGAAAAAGTTTGGGGAAAGCTTCACAGTTGGGATTCCAAAAAACTCTCAATTGCTGGGCGTGTTACTTTGGCTCAGTCAGTTCTTTTAACTATCCCTAGCTATTTTATGCAATCCATGGTGATTCCTAGGAAAATTAGTGATGAGATTGAAAGTTTGGTGAAGCAGTTTATTTGGGGTTCTTCGGTTAACAAAAAGAAGATGTCGCTCGTGGGGTGGGACTCAATTTGTCAACGTAAGTGGTGTAGTGGTCTAGGGCTGAGAAAACTTCGTGATCAAAACATATCCTTTCTTTTGAAACCGAGTTTCAATATTGTTTCAAACAAAGATGCGTTATGGGTTCGTGTGCTTCGGTCGAAGTATCATTTGAAGGAGGACTTGTCGGATTGTATTACTCGGGATAGAAGTTCTTTTCTTTGGAGGTCTCTTTCTAAAGTTTGGTCGTTACTTCGTGAGAATCTTTTCTGGTCAGTTGGAGATGGAAATAAAATTCGTTGCTGGAAGGACAATTGGATCCCAAGTCTGGGGCCTTTGTTTTGGCATATTCCGAATATTGTTAATCAAGATTCAGACTGTCTCCTTAATGAGATGCTCACTAAAGACGATTTGTGGAACATCGATATTTTTTAGGTTTGGCTTTCGGATGATGTGATTCAATATATTAAGGACATTCTGCCTCCTCATCCATCTGCTGGTTTTGATAAAATTTCTTGGAGCCACACTTCGACTGGAGGTTTTTCAGTCAAATCGGTTTATAAGTTGTTAAAAGAAGGTGATTGGAATTCGAAAGATGAGAAATAGAAGAGTGTTTGAAAGCTTCCAGGTCCTCAACGGGTTCGGTTTTTCATTTGGACTGCATTACAAGGAAGGCTCCTTAGTAATGTGGAATGGGCCAGACGGGGTCTTGCAGCTGATTCTTCTTGTCCCATTTGTGGTTTCCATTCAGAGGATATTCTTCATATTTTGAGAGATTGCACTGTTTCTAAGGAAGTCTGGAGTCAAGTTCTCCCAGGTAATTATTTATCGAATTTTTTATCTTCTAATTCACAAGATTGGCTTCTTGCTAATTTGCAGGATAATAGCATGGTTCGCAAGGAAGGATCTAGTTGGGCTTGTCTTTTTGGACTTCTTATTTGGCGCTTATGGAAGAACCGTAACCTATTCATTTTTCAAAGAAGATCTTAGAGCTCAAGAGAGATTATTCATGTTTCTTTAAGTTAGGCGAATCAGTTCTTCTCAGTTCTTAAAGCAGATGTTAAGGTAGTTTTAAATCTACCATTGAAGAGGAATCTTTTGAAGATCTGATTTTTCTTAACACGAATGGGGCAGTGCAAATAGAATCTAGAAATACTGCTGCTGGTGGAGTTGTTCGTAATGCTAATGGAGATTGGATCTTTGGGTACAATCGTCACCTTGGAAAATGTTCTATCTTTAATGCGGAACTACGGGGCATTCTAGAGGGTCTCAAGTTAATTCAACGAAGGGGCCACGATGAAGTCATCATTCAATCTGACAGTTTGGAAGTTGTCAAAGCTATACTTGACAGTAACTCTACTGAGGTGAATTCAGCGTTAATTAGGCGCATCCAAAGTATTTTATTTCAAGAAAAACAGTGGTGCTTGCGGTACATTCCGAGAGATCAAAATCAAGTTGCAGACTGTCTAGCTAAACAAGCCTTGTCCGGATCTGATAATTTGCAAGTGTTCGATGATCTTCATCCGATGACGCACACGTTAATAGATTTGGATAAGAATAAGAATGTTTTTTCTTTTCAGAATACTATTTTGTAATTAGTTTTGTTTTTTATTATCACCAAAAAAATAATTTAACATTCTTGTTGATTGAGTCTTAACTCAGTTGACATCAACATTGCTGTCAGTATGAGAGGACGTTGGTTCAATTGTGTTAAAACGCATTATTCTCTTATTTAAGGGTTGGAGAAGGACTATGGGTAGTTCTAGACATTATATAACAAAGACTAGGAATCATAATACTACACTCATAGCCAATTGCCATTTAGCGAATAAACCCGTGGATATTGAGGTTCCACAAGTGATACTTCCTGATACTGTATTTTAAGCGATTGTTAGAATTCCTTATGATATGCAACTGAAACAAGTTCTTGCTAATGGTAAGAAAGGGGCCTTGAATGTGGGTATTATTCTTATTTTACAAGAGGGGTTTGAGTTAGCCCCGCCTGATTGTATTTCGCCCGAGATGAAAGAAAAGATAGGTAATCTGTCTTTTCAGAACTATTGCTCCACTAAGAAAAATATTCTTGTGATAGGTCTTGTTCTTGGTAAAAAATATATAGTGAAATCACATTTTCTATTCTTTCTCCATACTCAACTAGTAATAAGAATGTTCATTTCTTAATATATCCCATATACGTAGGCAGAAATAAGGGAAGGGGCCAAATTTATCCCGACAGGAGCAAAAGTAACAATATAATTTATAATGCTATGATAACAGATATAGTAAGCAAAACCATATGAAAAGAAAACGGATGCATTAACTACACTCATATGAAAGGAAGTAAATAATAAAAAAATTAATATTTCCAAAATTTATATATTTACAACTTATTAATGATTAAATTATCTTGATATTATATATTTAAGAGTACATTATTTTTTCTTTTACTATGAAGTGAGTAAATTATTTTTGTGCATTTAGTTTCGAAGTAAATAAATAAAATATTAACTTCTAGTGTTTTAAAATGACATGCAAACACCAACAATTTAGTCTTTCTGTGTTTTAAGAATGTTGATTTTTTAGGTCTCTTTTAAAACAACTTGAGTTAGCTTTTTCTTTTTCCTTTTTTTTTTCTTTTTCAAAGTTCAAATTTACTTTCATTCAAGATTTCATTTATTTAAATCAAGACTAAATTACTCAGTTTTATAATAGATTAGAATGACTAATTTAGTCCTCAATAGGGACTCACCAGGGAATTTAACCGGTTGTTAATTAATTCAATGATGTTAATTAAATCAAAATGAAGAGTAAAGACATGTGAAAGGAGTGAAGAAAACTCAATTCAATCGAAAAGAAATTTGAATTTCAAGTTAATCGAATTGATTTCTTTGATTTTTTCGAGTCAACTTGAATAAGTAATTCGAGTTTCGAATTCGAGTCGAATTGAATTTTACAATTTGAATAATAGATTGGTGTAAATACTCCTTTGGTCCCTATCAATTTGAAAATGAGCAAATTGATCACTCTCAACAAAAAATACAAAATAATTTTTAAAAATTCAAAATAATTTTTAAATTTCAAAATATTTATAAAAATTCTAAAATTTATATTTTTTTAAAAATATAATTTTTTTTTTAAAAAAATCTAAAGAATATATAAAAAAAGTTAAAATTTTAAAAATATTCTAAAATAGAAATTTTGGGACATAAATAAGTTAATTAATAATTCAAGTTTATCATACTAAAGTATCTTTTTTTTTCTTCTTATTTTGCTTTGAAATTTTTTTCAAATATATAGGGTTTCAAATTTATGTGCTCTAACATGGAATTAATTATATTGTAACAATATTTTAATTTAGCTTTTTTAATTTTTTTAATTTAACCTGAACAATTTTACTAAATTCGGTTCAACTTGAATTTCATTTCGCTCGACTCGATTTGAAAAAAATTCAAATCGAGTTAGGATGATAAAATAAGACTCATTAACCCGATTAACTCGAAATTTTTCACTTGATTCGATCGAACGCGCCTACATGTACCAACATGAGAAAGAAATGAAAAGTTTAATTCTACTATTAGTCCTTATACTTTGCAAAAATTATGAATTTAGTCCTTGTACTTTAATTTGATCTATTTTAGTCCTTGCACTTTTTTGAATTGGTCAATTTTAGTCCTTGTACTTTTTGAAATTTGAAATTTCAGTCCTTACCTAAGTAGTAGTTGTTATGTTAAATTTGTTTGTTTAAATTTAATTATTAGTCATGTACTATATGTACAGTTGTAGATTTAGTCCATATTTTTTAATTGGATCATTCTAAGTTGTGAATTTTGAAATTTCAGTCTTGACGCAAATGATAGTCGTCAACTGAATTTTTAGTGAGTAATATATGGACATAACAAGGTGAAATGGCATTGTACATATGATAATATGTTTGGCACTTCAAATTTTGGAAATAACAGAACTTAACTTAATAAATTTAACAGTTATCATTTGGTGGTGACTGAAATTTTAAAATTTAAAAAGTATAAGGACTAAAATTAACCAAATCAAAGCATAGGGATTAAATCCACAACTTTTACAAATTAGAGGGACTAATAGCAAAATTTAACCAAATGAGAAATTGTTTTCTGACTTAAAAGACAATTTTAGCCACAAATATTTATGGGTGTTTAATTAAATAAGTGAAAGGATGTTTAAAATTGAAAAATATGTGGTGTACTGTATATTGTGTTTACTAATATTGGTCCCTGCTGTAAACTATGGCCTTCTAAATTTGGGTTTTCAAATTTTCTGGTTTCACGAAGTTAAATTACCATGCGGTGAGGAAACAGATTCCTTTTTTTTATTTTTTAATTGTCTGGAAGTATTTTCATTTTATTATTTATATTTGGGGTTTGTCATTATTTCTCCTAATAATGTCTCGTTTTCAAGGCTCATATTTGTGTTATCTCTTTAAAAGTATAATGTATCTTACTACTAAATTCGAAACTTACTAATATAAGAAACTATCTTTTATTTCGTATTCATTGTGGTTGCATTTTTCAATAGTTTTATACTTATAAAATTTTTAATCTTTAATCTTTTATTTTATATTTATATTTTTCTGGTATTTTTTAAAATAAATTTAAGAATTTTATAAAAAAATTAAGAATTTTCCAATTCTTTATAATTTTCTAAATTTATGGAGTTTTAGGTGATTTTTTTTATTTTTGTATTTCTGCATTTTAAAATATTTTTAATATTTTCTGCAAATAAATTATGAATTTTGTAGTTTTAGAATTTTCAAAGCTTTTAGATTTTTTGGGTTTTTTAATTTTTTTTGACATTTTATTATTTTTCATAATTTTAATCAAATATAGTTTGTTTTTTTTTTTACATGTGGTGGAAAATGTAGATAGAAAACGTGATACTTTTTAGTAATTTTGATGGGCGAACTTGGACGTGCTTATGTCTAGATGCATTTTAAAATACATTTTTAATAATTATATATATTATTTTAAAAAATATTTTTCAAAAAAAAAGTAATTTTCTGGTTTGTTTAGAATTTTAGGGTTTTTAGAAAATTATAAAGTTTTCATGAAGAAAATTTAAGAATTTTCTGTTTTTGTAGATTATTTTTTTTGCAATTTTAATGAAATTTATGATACTTTTGGAAATTTTAAGGAATATTTGCTTCTTTTGATACATGGCAGCCTGTAATTTTAGACAGAAAACATAGATGAGGTAACTTGATAAACTGAAGGAAAATATAGGAGGTAAAGTGACCAGAATTCTTTTCCAAAGTAACAAACTGAATAAATATATTTAAAAATTAAAAATATGAAAAACAACTCAAATAAATAAATTAAGGCACGAATGTATTCAACATTTATTAAAAAAATAATTATTTTTAAAATTATATATTTATAGCGGATCAAGATTAATAGTAGGACAAAACATATATTAATTATGAAGTAGTAATGGATTTATAACATCTATCCTTTTTCGCACCAAAAATAGGTCTATGTAAATTTGATTATTGTTATTTAAATCTTAATTAAATAAAAATAGTTATTTTTGTTTGTCTCATTTTACATTTTAATCATTTATGTTTGAAATATTACGTTTTAGCCACTTATGTTATTGTTTTGTTACGAGTGGTCGTTTTACCGTTAACGACAGTTCTATGTGGCAGTCCAAATGGGTTTTAAATGCCAACTTGGACTACCATGTAGGACCACTGTTAGGGAGGTAACGGAGCTTAACAGTAGAGTGACTACTTCATAACATTACGATAACGTAAGCGATTAAAATATAATATTTTAAATATAAGTAATTAAAATGTAATTTGAAGTAAACAAAAATGACTATTTTAATAAGTAACACTTTTTAAAATATATATAAAATTTAATGTTAATAATTTAACTTTAATTTTATTTTGGAATTTAATAAAATAAAAATTTAAAAAATAAAATTCCAAAATAAAATTAATGTAGTCCATTGAGAAGGTTGACATTTCCTTATTGAGCGTATGTACTACACATTACAGCGTGTATGTAAAAAATGTACGATCAGATTGCAATAACAGCTACTCTCCTTTATATGAACCAAAGCAGATATTTAAGAGACTGCCATTTCATTAAAACCTTAACAGTACATTTTCACAAGCTCCCAAGCAGGCCCACACTCTCAAGAGCCAAACTGAGAAAAAGATTCATCCATGGAGGGCATGAATGATGACAATATGCATGGCATGATGATGCACAACACATCATATGGCGGCATGAACATGACGAACCACCATAAGATGATGATGCATATGACCTTCTTTTGGGGTAGCGACGCCGAGATTCTCTTCTCCGGTTGGCCCGGAACCAGAACCGGTATGTACGTCTTGGCCCTCATAGTTGTCTTCCTGCTTGCTTTCATGGTGGAGGGGATTTCTCACTCTCGGTTGATGAAACCCGGTTCCACCCACCACGTGACCGCCGGTCTGGTTCAGACTTTGTTACATGCTATGAGGGTTGGACTTGCGTATCTGGTGATGTTGGCTATCATGTCTTTCAACGGTGGCGTTTTCTTGGCCGCTGTGGCTGGCCATTCTCTGGGGTTTTTATTATTTGGCAGTCGTGTTTTTAACAAACCTTCCGCCACCGTCCCCGCCGCCAAAACATCCGATCTTCCGCCTATGAGTTGTTGAATATTAGGGTTTATTTCTTTCGGGTTTGGGTCTAAAAGAATTGATGTTTATGGTTTTAGATTTTTGTCTTTATCTTTTAATCTGTGCTTTGCTCTGTATTTGTTTTTCATTTTGATACAAAAAAAAATCATAGATTGCTTAAGAACCAGTGATTATACATTTTACCCATTATCCTTGGATTATTATTATTATTTTTTTTTAGAAAAAAAGCCAAAAAATACAAGAATAGTAATTAATCAAAAGAGACGCTTGAAAGCTTATTTCTATCAATTAAATCGCGAGCCATCTCGGGTGGGATGTCGAAAATTTGCAGATTTCCTTTCTCAATCAAAGTTTGTTTAGCTAAACAGTCTGCAACCTGATTTTGTTCCCTCGGGATATACTGCAGAAACCATTGATTTTTCTGATACATAATATTATGGATTCGCCTAATTAAAGCGGAATTAGAGATTGTTGAATAACTTCCGAGGATGTCTTTAATAATTTCCAAGCTATCAGAGTGAATGACAACATGATCATAGTCCAAATGTTGAATTAGTTTAAGGCCCTCAAAAATAACTCACGGTTTCGCATTAAAAACCGAATATTTTCCAATCCTTGGATTATTATTGATGCAAAGAGACATGGATTTGAATTTATTAATATAATTATATTTTTTATGTATATAAATTTTCAAATTAATTTAATATCATCTAAAATATTATGTATGTTAATATTTATTGAATAGTTCAAAACTTTAATTTACAGTTAAATTCGATATATATGATCTATATGATAGACTATAAATCTGACAATTAGATCATTAAAATATTAATTGTGTAAAAATATCAACAATTTTAATTTAGTATACTAATTACAAAATCGATTTTATTAAGCTAATCAACTTAACTGAAGGGATCAAAAAGCATTAAATTTAATTAAATCAGTTTCAACTCCAACCACTTTTTACTCAACGCTAATTATGATTTGATGATAGGTGAAGTCATTAGGGTTTGGGTTCCTGTTGGAAGGAATTAGCAGGAAGTTGCGGGTCAAGTCATTGTCCAAGGAATGCAATTGATGGGTGGTTCTTCTATCTATTATTACCTTCACATCAAGGATTCAATAAAATGTGTACCATCCATAAGTATGTAGGGATCCGTATTTAGGGTTGCATTTAAGATATTTTCTCTAATATCATGATATTTTGCATTTTGCAGGTGGGCACCACTATTTAAGATACCTTGTTTTTATGCACAAATGTTGCATACATACAGCATACATGTTACTATTTATAACCATGAGCTTTTATCTATATAATTGAGTTTGATTTCTGCTCATAGAAATGGAGCACGTTTCATTGTTAATTGTTTACATTATCGGAGAACAACCACAATAAAAGGATTAGTCACTACCCGCTGGTGGTGAATACTTTAGTTACAACAAAAAAAATATTTATTGAGTCTAATTACACTCTCAATTGTTGTACTTTTTATATATTTAAATTTTAGTCTCTCTACTTTTAATTCAAGTTATTTAATCACTCTACTATTTTGATTTAATAATTAAAATTTAATTAATAACGCCTGTCATTTTTCGTACCATGACTAAATTACATGCAACTTTAAATTGGTGAGGTGAGCAATTTTTTCTAAAAGAAACTCACATAATTTAAATGGAAGTACTTTAATGGTGGTTTCAATTATTAAATCAAAATAATAAATGTTGTTTGAATCATAGATGAAATGATAAAAGATATGTGTTTGTTTTCAATTGACATCCTGCCCGATTTTTGGATAACTCCCACTCGTTAGACATTATAAAACACATACACATAAGAATAAATAGATTAAATTCATGAAGATAAAAGAACTAAATTTCAAATATGGTAAAGGTATAGTGACTGAAAACAAAATTAGACCTATAATTTATATAACTGATTAATAGCAACATTTAAAAAAAAAAAAAATCTTTTAACATTCAGAATTCAATTGGTTTTTCAGAAACATGATATTCTTTTGTTAGCACTTTCGAACTTTAAATTTCATGGGAAGAAACGTAATGAACTTCTACCTTATAATTCATGCTGCCGATGAGCATGCATGCATGCAAATGGCATAGTAAAGGATTAAAAAGGAATTATTTATTTATTTATTTTAAAAAAAACTTAACTTGTTGAATAAAAAAAAAACCACATGTATTATTTACTCAAAATGAACAAAAATGGTACTTTCAAAGAAACCCATCAATTAAAGCAACCTTCCTAAATATCCAAAAGTCAATCAATGATTTTAGGAAAAAATTCTTTGCATTCCTTTTTTATCTGTGTATACTAACATGTTGCTGTCATGAAATACCACTTACGCTAGTGGGATATTATATATATATATATATACGTGTTGTTTGGCAATTGACTGATAATTGATTGCTGATTATTGCTTGTAGTGATTGATTTTATCAATTGATTCTATTAATTCTTTATTTAAAATTGTTTAAAAATAGTTGATAGTTGAAAACTGATATGTATAAAATGACAAATAAAAGCATGATACATTTTATTATTAAATATTTATTTGTTTATAATACTTTTGTCTTTATTGAGTGAAATTATTGAAATAAAACACTATTATCAAAGAGTTAAAACATCTATTATGAGAAATTAATTAGTCAATATTTTTAAAAATTTAAATAAATAAATTTCTTAAGTTTCCTTATTTGCAAAGTACTTTTTATTTAAATAAACATTCATTAGTGAGTAATTTTTGAATAAACATAGTTAGATATGTCATTCTACATATCTTATTCTCAATCAGCTGGGAAAAAAGTTGTCTATTTTTGCGTTTTTTGTTTTGGAGGTTTTAGCTCAACAAGCTCTTACAAACTTTCATTCACCAAACACTACAATTAAAGGGTTTGACTATCCAATCCTCCATTTATACCTAAATTAATTAAAAAAGACCCAAAACTTTGTTTACTAAACACTCTTACACATTTTTTTTATCTTATTATTTATTATTATAAAAAAAATACAGATTTGATGTTCCTTATTACGTCCATGGATATTAAAATGTGTGTGCAAAAGGCAAGGTGCATGCCGTACTGCCGTGTGCTGATGAGAGCAATAACCGGGCGGTGGTTTAATTTGTCAAAGTGATAAATTCAACTTTTATTAATGGTTTAATTATGCTCTCAGTTCTTGTTTTCTGCATATTTAAAATTTAATCCTTCTACTTTTATTTAATAATATCGTGAAAGAACTTTCGTTAAAGAAGCAAATGAATATAATGAATATAGGATTATAAAGTTTTCAATTTGGAGTTTTTCAACACTAATTGGTTCAAAGAAGTAGAGTGGACACGGCTTTAACTTGGCCATGTAAGTAAATTGTTTTTAAACACAACATAATCCAATTTAAATAAAAAAAAGAGTAGAGGGGTTAAGTTGAATGGAATTAAAAGGAGACTAAATTTAAAATGTATGAATAGTATAGGGCCTGAGAGCAGAATTGGACCTTTATGAATTTCTCCTGAATCTTCTCTTCTCTTGTGATATCCATTGCCATATTCCCCAATTGTTGACTTCTTAGAAAAACTAAGGTCATCAATTAATTATGCTTTGGGTTGTGGTTTTTAGCTGTGATTTCATAAATGTATGTGGTCAGATATTAATTGCTATGGTTAGAGATTATAAATTGAATAGGGACCACAACCAACCTTATCCCACATGGAAATATTCTTGTACAAGTCCTTATATTATAGAGTAAACTGAATTTTAATCCCTATCCTTTTAAAATGAGCACCAAAGTTTATGTACGTTAAAAAATAACAAAATGCTCATTAGGGGGAAAACTATTTATTATTCATTTTGATCCTTCAAAGCAATTTTTTTTTTTTTTTTTTGGCTTTGCTCTTGTAAGTAAATAATGTCAAATAGCATTTCTCAAGCTACATCTTGTACTTTAAAATCACGTTTGGTTTAATAAACACTTTTTCGATAATATAATAATGATTTACGAAATTATCCTTATTAAACTAAATATAGTATTCTTTATTATTAACAAATATTTGAATTAAATATTAAATAATAATATTTTAATTTGTTTGTTTCATACCCTTAACCTACAAAATAAGAATTAGGGCTAAAGTGACAAGAAAGGTAAATAATAGGAGCTAAATTTATTATTTTGCCTAAAATAGAAACAAACATAGTTTTATACAATGGGTATATTTGGATACCATAAAGTAATTGCAAGAAAGTATAATTACAAAACAGGGGCGAAGCCAGAACAAATTTTTAGGGGGACCGAATGAAATTTTAATTTTTTATAGTCTATATCTTTATAATTTTTAAAGGATTAAATCAAATTTTTATAATTTTAGGGGGGGCTAAGTGCAGTTTTACCTTTAATTTTAAAAAAAAAATTTAAGGGGCTAAATATAAATTTTACATTTTAGGGGGGCGGTGCCCCTGCCAGCCCCCCTAAATCCGCCCCTGTTACAAAATGTAATTCTATAGATATGTTTAGCTAACAGAGTGTAATTACATCGTAATTCCCTATATCATCTTTGGTAATATAAAATATAATTACACAACTAAATAATTTTAAATTCTAAGAACAATATTAATTATTATAAAAAATCAATAGAAAATTCTCCAAGTAGGTAACAAAACTTAAAATCAAATTATTGTATGTAATATAATTACTAATAAATTTAATAAGAAAAATAAACATATTATGCAATTTTATCTAACTACTCTCTATTTCATATTTGTTAAGCTAGTTCCTTTCTAACATAAAAATATACTCATTTTTATTATCGGTTAGTTTTTGGCCAAATATAAATAATTAATAATGAATACTATGTAATTTAGTTTAAATTAATATAAATAATTTATAATAAATATTATATAATTTATTTAAATATTTAATAAGTCAAAACATAAGAGAAATTAAGTTTTCGTTTGGTTTCAAAAAACAAAGGCCATTTTTATTTATTTTTTCTTGGAAAATGGAAAACATTTAAAAATATGTTTGGTTGAAATTTTTAAAAATTAAAAATGAAAATATGTAGAAATTAGAAAATAAAAAAAATTATTTTCATTTAAAATACTTTGTAAAAATGAAAAGGATAAAAATAAGAGTTTTTAATTTTTTTACAATCGAGCTAAGACTTAATCGAGTTAAAAACAAGGATTTTTACCATTTAAAATTTTAAGTAAGTCGTTTAAGTCTTAACTCGATTGACATGGACATTATTTCCAATAAAGGAGGATGTGGGTTCAAATGCACTGAAGCACATCCTACTATTTATAGGGTGAAGAGGGGCTATGGATAATTTTAGGCATTGTGTCAAAAATAGCAGATATGATTAGAACGATGATTAAAAAAATTAAATAACAAGTGTAAGACCCAATTTTCGCCCGGCCCATTTTAAAACTATAAATTAAAACCAAAATAAGAAATAATAAATCCAACAGTCCAATTACAGTTTACATAGGCCCAGATTCAGATTGTGGCCCAAAATTCAAAACCTATCTACAATAAACCTGATCCAAGCCCAAATACAAACCCAAAAACTCACTACCCAACAGGCCCAACTAAACTGTTAGCCTAAGAGCACCCAACCCAAACTAGCACCTAGCCCAAATGGCCCAATCCTGAAATGGCCCAGATGGCCCGAATGTTGGCTTCAGAAACAGAAACCCTAGGTTTCCCTTGTGCGCTGCAACCATACACGCAAGCCTCGCACGCCGTAGCCTCCGTACACCGCTCGTACAGCCACGTCCCCTCCACTGCGCGACACACACCTGCGAAAAGGACAAAAACCAGCGCAGCAAAGAATTGTATTTTCGATTTTTATTTTAATTTTTTTGAATTCGGTTATAAAAACCGAAGCAAAACGGATGTAAGACAACTAGACACATTTTTTTTACGAATAGAAGAAATACGAAATCGAAACAGAAAAGATTGAAAGGTGACTATCAGAGGATTGATTGAGTTTTTTTATTTTCTTTCTTTTTTTTTTTTGATCTATATATCTATTGCATGCGAGAAGACATAAAAGAGAAAATACTTACCAATTGATTTCACCGTTGGATCTGTCTTTCTTCGTCGAAATCGGAGTAAAGAAAGTCCTTAAGGTTGAAAATATTGAGGCTTCGAGTGAGATTGTAAAAGAATCGCACAAAAAGGGCTCGGATTCATCACCAATCACCGATTACTTCGGCACTACGGTGGCCGGATTGTGATTTCTTTCGGGCCGTGGCTGAAGGAGAGAATAGGAGAGGATTAGGGTTTTATTTAAGAATAAAATGCTGATTTATTTTTATTTTTTTAAACCTGGTTTTTAATGCATTAAGAAAACGGCGCCGTTTGGAGGGTGTAGGATCCGCGCGTCAACCCGATTTGTGACCCGGATCCTCGCCCTTCTACCTTAAAAGGATTATTTTTGCATTTAGTCCCTCCGTTCCACATTGTGATTCGATTACACCTTATTTCAATTTCTTTTACATTTTAATTTTGTCCTGAGATTTACTTTCTGTTTCAAATTAGTCCAGTTTTAAACGCTTCGTTTTGGAATCTGGTTTAATTTCATTTTCAGTCCTTGCTAGTCCGCGTGTATTTTATTTCGATCCTTTGTTCTGTTTTTAAATATTATTTATTTATAGATTGTCCTTTTAATTTTACTTTTATTTCAATTGAGTTTTAATTTTTGTTTTTAATTTCTCTAACCTTTTTTAGTATTAATCTTGTTTATTATTAATTATTTTAATTAAATTGTTTTGAAACTGATTTTGTAATGTTTTTAGCCTATTCTCTTTACATGTATTTTGGTTTGTATATTGTATAAATTTTATTTTATTTTTTTAAATAATATATTATGTATTTCTTTATATAATATTTAATTATATGCTATTATTTTGTACATATGTGCATAATAATAAGATTCATGTACAAATTATTCCATTTTAAATACTTTCATAAATTGTTGATTTCAAAGTCCATTTTTTTTATTTTTATTTTAAACACATTTGTTAACATTCAAATTTTATTTCATATTAATTTGTCATCATAAATTCTGTAGAATTACTATTAATTGTTAATATGTCCTTTTAATCATGTGATTATTGTTATTGCATATTTGTGCATTAAATTATATTTATAATTATGTTCATTCTTATAATATTAAAGTTTGTATATTACCTCATGCTTAATGTGACGCTTATGCTACTTGTTATTGTATTATATCTCAAATTTTAATGTATTCGAACCTTTACTAAATATTTCTTTCTTATTACCAAATAAAATACATTTTAGTCAATTTTAATATTGTGTACTTGAAATTATTTTCAAAATAAGGAAACATTTGTGCGTTTGGAAATTCGAAGAAATCGTGCCCAATCGTGCTGGGTGTGGTTTTTTTTTTTGACAAAATAAACGAATATCCTTTCAAATTTTGTCCATATTTTCAAAATAAGGTAATGTTTGTGCGTTTGGAAATTCGAAGAAATCGTGCCCAATCGTGCTGGGTGTGGTTTTTTGTTTGTCAAAATAACTAAATACCCTTTCAAAATTTGAATACATGTGCTTGGAGAATTTTGGAGATAATCTTGAATTCGAGGACTCAGATTGTCGTATCCAATCGTGCTAGATGTGATACTCTATTCCCTCGGAACAAGGGAATCTCAATATTCAATCAAGTTATTTAAAATTATTAAAAAAAAGGAACAGAATTTCAAAATCATTTCAAACTTTTCAACATTAGGACATCAATTAATCAATTTGGTACCAATTTTGGGCGTTGCGAGGGTGTTAATCCTTCCTCGCACGTAACCGACTCCCGAACCTGTTTTCTTCTGGAAATTCGTAGACCAAAATTTATTTTATAGGTGACCCGATCACACCTAAACAAAAAGGATTGGTGGCGACTCCATATTTTTAAAGTCGATTCCCGTTTTTCAAAACTCGATAAAAAATGGTTTCGACAGCTTGGCGACTCCACTGGGGAAAACCAATGAGAGTCAGGCCATAAATTGATTAATTTTTGTCCTTTTGTTTGAAAATTTAGAAAATTGTTTTGAAAAATCATTTTTCCTTTGATGCATTTGTTTGTGCTATAATGTCAAGTCTCATGAAATACTATGGCATTGCATTGCATGGCCATTGTGGTCACATCTGTAAGTGGGAGTGAGAAACTATGCCTTCGTGAGGTTTTCACCTCCGCATGGGCTAGTGGACTGCTTCCGGGATACATCTGTACCTATGTGCTTCGTGAGATTTTCATCTCCGCATGGCCATAGGGAAATGTATTCCCCTGAACCGAACTCGATCCATATGAGCCTATAATGAGTGAGGATTGAGGAATCTGCTGGTTCAGGTACCCTCTCTTTAAAACCAAACCACATTTAGTGAACCCTAGGAACCTACCCTAGGTAGAACCACGCCAAACCCTAGTGGTCACCCGCACAGGTGTTCTGTTTTGTTTACTTCTCTTGCACTAACGTGTTTTCTTTTGTTTTGATTGCATTGCATTTCAGGCATGTACATTACATCATTTGCATTACGCCATTTGCATTGTATGCATGTGCATTACATCATTTGTATTACGCTGTTTTCATGACATTACATCACATGCATTAGATTTCATGAGAAGACCCTGATTGGTTGAAGTTATTTCAGCATTAACTTGGACACCGGCAAAACCGAACATCCCTACGGTACCCGAACCAAGATGAAAAATATGGATCAGAGATTGGAGAAGCTTGAGCAACTCCAAAGGGAGATGCAGGATAAACTTCAGCTGCAAATGCAGGAGCAGTTGGCTAAGGTCCAACAAGATATGATGGATCAGATGATGGAATCACAACAGAACATGATGAACCAATTAACTCAACTACTGACGGGAGGAATAGATAAAGGAAAAACCCCCATGGTTAACACTGGTGAAAATAGTTTTACCCCGACACATCCTGAAGTGCATCCACAAAAGACATCCATCACAATTAAACCTCAACAATTTCAAGAAGATGTTTCGATACCGGCCAATTTCCAAACGGGATCGGGTTCTAACTTAGGGGATCATCCAATTAATGCTGTTATTCCTGACTTTGATGAGGCAGCAGAGAGAGAAAGGGTAAGGGCTGAATTGCCAAAACAGTTAGAGGAGCGATGCAAATGGTTGGAAGACAAATTTAGGGCCATGGAAAGCGCTGATAGGCAACATAGAATCGACACTAAAGATCTAAGCTTGGTGCCAGAACTAATACTTCCCCACAAATTCAAGGTGCCAGAATTTAAAAAATACAATGGGACTACTTGCCCGGAAGCTCATATAACTATGTTTTGCCGAAGAATGATCGGGTATATTAACAATGACCAATCGCTAATCCATTGCTTCCGGGATACCGACGGGAAGCGACATCTAAATGGTACAATCAGTTGAGTCGTACCGAAATTAGTTCTTGGAGGGATTTAGCACAGACATTTATGAAGTAGTACAGTCATGTGACAGACATGACCCCTGATAGAATTACCCTGCAAAACATGGAGAAGAAACCAGGCGAGAGTTTTCGGTAATATGCACAAAGGTGGAAAGAGGTTGCCATACAGGTCCAGCCACCTCTTCTGGAGAAGAAACCACTATGCTCATCATTAACACCTTGAAAGCCCCGTTTATCACTCATATGCTAGGGAGCGCCACAAAGAGCTTCTCAGACATCGTAATGACTGGAGAAATGATTGAGAATGCCATTAAGAGTGGAAAGATAGATGCGGGAGAAAGTGTCAAAAGATCAAGCCCAAGAAATATGGAAAATGAAGTGAATAGCTTGAGCAAGCATCCCAAATTAGCCACTATAGGTCAACCGAGGGCTGTGACCACTGGCCATCAGGGCTCATCAAGACAAGAATATGGTGCAAAGTAACTCCAGTTTACACCAATTCCAATGACATATAGGGAGTTGTATCAAAGCCTATTTGATGCACATGTGGTGGCTCCTCATTACATGGAACCAATACAACCCTCATACCCCAAATGGTATGATTCGAATGCTCAATGAGAGTATCACGCGGGAATAACAGGTCACTCAATCGATAACTGCATTGCATTTAAGAAATTTGTGGAAAGGCTTACTAAAATAGGGGTTTTAAAGTTCAATGAGTCGAACGGGCGATGGTTTGCGATAATTGAAAGAGGGGGCAAGAGAGTTGCAATTCCTTGAAGAAGACATCAGAAGCCTAGAAATCAGGAAGTCGGAACACCGATGGCGAATCCAAAGAGTGAACCAAGGAATAAGAGTTTTCCAAGCACCGGCCTTTATATACTTGAGAGTGTTTTGAACAATAGGACTCTGGAAGAGACATGTATTTTTAAGGCTAATCTAGAGTAATATTCAAAACATGCTTATTGCTTTCAGCCTAGAAGTAATAAGAGTCATTTTGTGAAATAGGCTTGTGTTCAGAATTTTTATTTCAATGAAATGCATCCTTTTAAGTAAATATTTTTCTTTACATCTTATACTGTACATTCTTTTGTGATTTAGAATATTCTTTTATTCTTTATTCATGACCATACCATATAAATAATCATCCTTAGAATCATTCATTCTTGGAATTTACCTTCGTACCCACAATGGGTCCCTAGATATCAATGACATGGGCGATGCTGTTACTGACTCCCTTTTTGAATAAAATATGGGTCTAAGGGATCTCAAGACTTTGAAGATGACAAAAATTGTAATATATCTTCTGATTTGTTAATACTGGATGAAAAATAGATCCTACGTCGTGAGCCAAGGAAGGAGATGAAGATCAAAGCCTCGCTCAATGCAGAAATAAGATTTCCTATATGTGGGGCACGGATGTTACCAAGCCAGTCTCATCAAAAGCTTCTAGCCAACATCGATTCACTTTCGTAGGTGTCGGTTACTTCACTAGGATGGTAAAAGTCACTTCATATGCCAATATTACAAAGTCGATAGTCATTAGAACAAAAAAAAAAGGGAAGGAAAAGAGAAAAGGAGAAAAAGAAAGAAAGAAAGAGAGAATGCTGACACAAAAATGTCAAAAAGATCACATTTAACCGCACAATGTCAAAAGTTTGCGGTCTGTTCAAAGATTAGGCACCACATCAGTGCAGCAAAGGCAACCAAAAAGAAGAACAAAATATCATAAAAAGACTGAGACTTGTAAAGATTGGTGTACAGAAGTTACTATTTACCCTCTATGCTTATCAAACGTTGGTCAAGACTGTCATCGGGGGCAACACGTTTCTCATTGGAGGCAAAATTCTGTCAGCACTGAAGTTGGATGAGGCAGAATAGATCCAATCTCAATATGATCAGTTGATGTTAAAAGCTATCTGTCATGGTCAGGTGATGCGAGCTCACAAAAAAATGATTAGCCCTAGAAAATTTCGTGATAGGGCTTTGAAGAAGACTTTTCCCATGCAAAAGGGACTTCAGAAGAAAGTGGATGCCAAACTGGGAAGGACCTTATATGGCAAAGAAGGCCTGTTCTAGAGAAGCATGAATATTGACTGAGATAGATAGCAAGGACCTGCCTAATTCGGTGAATTCAGACTCAATAGAAAGTTTTCCAAAGAGAAAAACAAACAAAAAAAAAAGAGGAAAAGAAAAAAAAAAAAGGAGAGGCCAAGGTGAAAACCCGCAAAGGGCACTTTGAGACCAAAAGGGGATTTGAGCTGAAAACCCAAAAAGGGTGGCTCAAATTTTGATCAAAGTGGGGCATACAGCAGTCTTGCTATGCCTAAATTAATAATGAAGAAGTATGCTACGTCTTAGGGGCATCGACAAAGTACTCCAGATCCCCTAAACACATATCGAGCTTAAAATGGTCCTCAAGAAGTTGGAACAGAGAAGCTCAGACTGCGATATCTGGGGCACCTAGTTTCCATTTTACCCATTTTAAAATTTGTTATTTGTGATTATATTATTCTTTTCAAAATATGTTCACAATAAATTTCCTTTTTGATTGCAATTGCTATCTTTGGTTACCTTATTCTTTTCAAGATATGCCTTTAATAAATTCCCTGCTTAATTGCATTTGCTAGCTTGGATTAACTTGCTTGTTTCGAGCTGTGCTCCCAATCAATTTCATTCTTGTCCATGTTTATGATCTCTTTCAGGCATTTTGCATTGAAATAACGATTAGTGGACTAATAATACTTTCATGAAAGAGGTTTTGCATATTACTCTGGAAGCTTCTGAATAATACAAGAAACTGAAACAGGACTATTGTTTAAAATTTACCAAGTTTATGGAAGAGTCTAAATTGAGGCTATCTCTTTAGATTTTCTGTTAAAAATAGTTGGTGATACAATCTCGACGAAAATGGGCAATGTTAACCCAAGTGTAAAAGGGGAATCATTCGCAAGAAAAATGATATTCTGCACCCAGCCGATTAGATGGAAGCTGATACAGATCTTATACCTTTGAATAACAATAGGATAGATTGAAGAAGAAACAAATCCTACATTTTGAAGTCGCAGTGGGATGGATGGAAAAGATTCAGATCCTATACCCCTAAGTCACAATGAGATGAACCCTGAAGTTACAATGGGACAAATTTGTTGAGCAAGATATTTGTTTTCTCGGGTTTTCTGTTGAGAATACCAGCCGAACAAGATGGCAGCATAATACATCAGTGATAAAGCCTTAATAAGCAATGAACGATGTCACCTTAAACTTTTAAAAAGGGATCATTCTCATGAAATTCTGCATTCATGACACATTTAGTTAGGAGCATGTGATTCATTCCGATCATTGCATCCTAATCATTGTAAGAAATCATTCTCATGACATCCTGCATTCATACAAATGTCATCCATAAGACACATCTATTTAGGGGCATTTGATTCATTCCGATCATTGTACCCTAATCTTTGTAAAAAGACCATTCTCAGGACATTCTGCATTCATACAAATGTCGTCCATAATACATTTCGTTAGGAGCATTAGATTCATTCTAACCATTTTGCATAAGCATAAACACAAAATTGATTTTACAGGACAGGTCCCCTAGAGGACGTTGTCGCAACATCAGTGAATTCGAAGATCTTGCCTTTCTGAACGAAGCGGATCAAAGATAGTAGATCTGGCAATCCTGCAGTTACAGGAGCAGATCGGAGACATCAGTCCTATCTCCCTGACCAGCAGTGGAATAGGTCGAAAAATTGTAGATCTTGTCACCCTAAGCAGTAGTAGACCAAGATCGAACGACAAATCTGGTCTCCCTAAGCAGTAGTGGAACCGATTTAAGCCACCAGCCCTATCTCCCTGACCAGCAGTGGAATAGGTCGAAAAATTGTAGATCTTGTCACCCTAAGCAGTAGTGGACCAAGATCGAACGGCAAATCTGGTCTCCTTAAGCAGTAGTGGAACCAATTTAAGCCACTAGACTTATCTCCATGACCAGCAGTGGAATAGGTCGAAGATTGTAGATCTTGTCACCACTAAGCAGTAGTGGACCAAGATCGAACGACAAATTTTGTCTCCCTAAACAGTAGTGGAACAGATTTAAGCCACCAGCCCTATCTCCCTGACTAGCAGTGGAATAGGTCAAAGATTGTAGATCTTGTCACCCTAAGCAGTAGGGAAACAAGATCGAATGACAAATCTGGTCTCCCTTAACAGTAGTGGAACATATTTAAGCAATCAGTCTAACATCCCTGAGTTTGCAGTGGAGCAGACCAAAGATAGCAGATCTTGCCTTCCTGAGTGAAGCGGATCGAAGATGGCAGATCTGGCAATCCTGAAGTTGCAGGAGCAGATCGAAGCCATACAAGTCTTATCTCCTCGAAGTTCCAGTGGAGTAGGTTGAGGCTACAAATCCTTTCTCCATGAGTTTACAACTAGGAACAATTCTTATTTCCTTAAAGTTCTAGTGGAGTAGATCGAAACTACAAATTTCTTCTCCCTAAAATTACATTGGAGCAGATCGAAGCGCTAGTTCTCATGCCCCTGAAGATGCAGCGGGATGGAACGAAGCTAGTCGAAGAAGAAAAGCACTGAAAGAGGCATGACCGGACAAAATTGGCCCTTTTTGAAGTCTTTGCTCTATTCTCGTTACACGACAATGAGCAAAGAGGGGCAGCTATAAGGCCCAATTTTTGCCCGGCCCATTTTAAAACTATAAATTAAAACCAAAATAAGAAATAATAAATCCAACAGTCCAATTACAGTTTACATAGGCCCAGATTCAGATTGTGGCCCAAAATTCAAAACCTATCTACAATAAACCTGATCCAGGCCCAAATACAAACCCAAAAACTCACTACCCAACAGGCCCAACTAAACTGTTAGCCTAAGAGCACCCAACCCAAACTAGCACCTAGCCCAAATGGCCCAATCCTGAAATGGCCCAGATGGCCCGAATGTTGGCTTCAGAAACAGAAACCCTAGGTTTCCCTTGTGCGTCGCAGCCCTACACGCAAGCCTCGCACGCGCCGTAGCCTCCGTGACACCGCTCGTGACGACCTTTCGTGCACCCGTCCCCTCCATCACGCGACACACACCTGCGAAAAGGACAAAAACCAGCACAGCAAAGAATTGTATTTTCGATTTTTATTTTAATTTTTTTGAATTCGGTTATAAAAACCGAAGCAAAACGGATGTAAGACAACTAGACACATTTTCTTTACGAATAGAAGAAATACGAAATCAAAACAGAAAAGATTGAAAGGTGACTATCAGAGGATTGATTGAGTTTTTTTATTTTCTTTTTTTTTTTGTTTTGATCTATATATCTATTGCATGCGAGAAGACATAAAAGAGAAAATACTTACCAATTGATTTTACCGTCGGATCTGTCTTTCTTCGTCGAAATCGGAGTAAAGAAAGTCCTTAAGGTTGAAAATATTGAGGCTTCGAGTGAGATTGTAAAAGAATCGCACAAAAAGGGCTCGAATTCATCACCAATCGCCGATTACTTCGGTACTACGGTGGCCGGATTGCTATTTGTAACATCCTAGGAAGGGCCTATGCATTTTTCAGATCAATTGTATGAAATGACAAGTCTTAAGTATTATGAATAAATTTTTGATACTTTTGGAAACCTAGAAATGAATGAAAATGGAAATGGAAATGGACATTTTTGGAAACTTAGACATTTTTGGAAACCTAAACATTTTTGGAAATGATCCAAAAATGGAAACTTGAACATTTCGGGAAACTTGGATATATGAGATAAATAAAGGAGTTTTATTCACATAAATATGTGAATAATAAGAGATAAATAAAGGAGTTTTATTCACATAAATATGTGAATAATAAGAGATAAATAAAGGAGTTTTATTCACATAAATATGTGAATAATAAGAGATAAATAAAGGAGTTTTATTCACATAAATATGTGAATAATAAGAGAGAAATAAAGGAGTTTTATTCACATAAATATGTGAATAATAAGAGATAAATAAAGGATTATTTTCTAATGAGATAATTGAGAGATAATTGATGGATTAAAGGCTTTTATCTTTTAAATAAAAGAGATAATATTATCAAAAGAGGAGTGGTGGCCAAGTAAAGGACTCCTAGGTGATAACTTTGGCTATAAAAGGAGGACAGGAGGGCTACTCATCAACATTTGCTCCTCTTCCTCTCTGCCAGAAATTCTCCTAGGCAAAACCCCTCTCTCTGCCGAATTTTCATTAAGCAAAATCCTCTCTTTTTCTTCTATTTTCTTCTCCGTTCTCTTTGTTAAAAGTTGAATCTTTGTGGATTCTAAGAAAGAGGCAATCATCCACAACATCAAAAGGGATCTTTCGGGAAATCTAAGGATCTAAGGTAAGGATTATAAATATAAATATGTGGTTAAAGATTATGATTCACGTTTTCAAAGTTAGATCTAATCTAACACGAAGTTATAGGATTTCAACAGGCTTATAAAGGAATCCTCTTGATTTGGAATCCCATCATAAGGTAAGGGATATTCGGCCAAGGCATAATTTGTTTAAGTGTTTTCCATTATTTCAAAAACAGAAGATGACATGGTTACATACCTAGTATTAGCCGATTTCAAGGAAGAGGAATTCTAGCAACTGTTGGGACTTGATTAAATCAATTCGGCAACTAGGTAAGTAATTCTACTTCTAGTAGGATTTGGTTTTAAGACCAAATAGGTTTATTTATATGTTTTAATTAATGGCCGAATATAGGAGTGAAAGATCTAGATCGGTAGATCGCTCTACTGAATTCACGGAAACTATTAAGCGAAAAAGGTGTGTACTCTTACTAACTTTCAATAAATTGCATGGCAATCATTAAATATATAAATATGTAACAGTATGTGAATGTGGCTAAGCACCACAAATGTGGTAAGGAGTACCAGTGCACGTTTCCTACTTTTGATAGGATTGTGAATGTGATATATTTTGAACATGTGATTAGTAACATGAATGAAAATTAAGTATGTGAAATATGTTATGAAATAATTGGGGCATTCGGGATATTTGTGGAGGAAGAAAGTGAAGGTGATGACTACGGTCTCACCAACGTAAAGTGGTGACTACGGTCACATAAAGTGAAAAGTGGTAACTTCGGTTACATCCAGTGAATACTGATGTCTAATGACACAACATAAGTGGGCGATGAGCACGTCGATCGCAGCGGCGCGCTTCGATGGTGTGTAGCGGATGGAGGGTCGACTTAGTAGTCCCCGCGATTGTGCAAAGTTGAATGCGGGTGGTGTGTAGCGGATGGACAAATAGGTTTGGATTTGGGTTGCATCATCCTTTATTTTGTATGAACATGATATTGATATGACTTGTATGCCTGATTTGTTGGAAATTAGTACTATGTACACATTGAGTCTGTTGACTCACCCCGTTGGGGAATTATTTTTCGGTGATGAGCAGTAATGGACCGGGTCGGCAGGAGCTAAAGGTGGCCATGCATCGCTTGAAGAAATTATTTGGAATTTGGACTTTATGAAATTTTAGTACTTTAAACTTTATTTTGGGTTTGAATGATGTAATAAGGCCATAAGGCCCAATTGGATTTTCTTTATTTCTGTTTATTTTTATTTGAATATGATACAATTTATGTTTGATTAAAGATAAGTAAATTTATTTATTTTAAAATAATAAACCCAAAAATTATTTTGTCACCTTATTTAAGTTGGATTTCCAGAATTTATTAAATAGGTTTCAAATTAAGCCCAACCCAAAACAATTTTTTTAAATTACACAAATTTTCTCTAAGTCATTTAGAACATTGAAAACCGATTTATTTAAGGAACATACCAGATCCTGTTCGGGCTCGTGGGCCGGGTGTGGGGTGTTTCATTGGTATCGAGCCCGCTTTTAAAACTCTCGGCCTGTGGGCTCGAGGCCAAAACGTTTTCAATTCGAGCCCAAATGAATTTCTTTGAAATAAGCGGGTTTTATGGCATGGCACCTAAGTCTCCGACCATGATCCACCGTAAGTACCTTTAACCATCCGTGAGATTATGTGAATTATGAATTGTAAAAGGGTAGCAAAGGCATGGAACGTAGAATAGTGTGATAGGAACTTGAACCCTAGGATTAGACTACTCAAACACTTGAAACTCATAAGACTTAATGAACTTAACAAACCTATGACTAAGTTATTAAGCTAGGGTGTGGCAACCCACATGCGCATGTCTAGGATTGGATCCTAAGAGCTCAGGTATTTAAGCGAGTCCTAGTAACTCACCTCCTCTTCGCAGTATCCTACAGTGCGTAGCTTCGGTTCGCCCTAACTCGAGAAGGCTCGGTGGTGTGGCAACCTCTCGTGCGCATGTCTAGAAAGGTCGTGAGAGCTTGGTATTTAAGCGATCGCGTGACTCACCTCCTCTTCATTCGAATCCTGCCTGGTGCGTAGCTTTGGTTCACCCTAACCAAGAGGGCTCGGTCATAGGCTAAACACAAAGAATAAAACCCGAAAGGGACTTAACCGTTTTTCTTTTATAAAAAAAATAAAAAAAAATGTATAACCAAAATTTAGTTTTAAAACTCTTAGAAACTTATGAGAACTATTTTACAACATTTTCTTTAAAAAAAAAAACACCCTTGGTTTATAAAATGACCAAACCACCCATAGTTTTAACAAAATTTCATTACTTTATCAAATGTTCAAAAAACCCTAATTTGTAAAATATCAAACTATCTTGATTTTGGAAAATTACAAAATTGCCCCTAACTTACAAAATTACCAAAACGACCTTGATTTCCAAACTTTTTGCAATATCATTGCTTTGAAAAGTGTAACTCTCAAAGGAACCCTCAATGTTTTACAATCTTGGAAAATATCCTAACTTATTAAATTTTACAAATTTACCTCGATTTTTGGAAAAATTATCAAAAAGGCCCCTGAGATCAAAAAAATTACCGAAATACCCCTGGATTTCAAAATTCTTCCAAAATTTTCCCGGAACTTTAGAAGTACCAAAATACTTTCGTCAAAATCACCAGGGAACTTTTTATTTTTGAAAATTTACTGAAATACCCATGTAGGATAAAATTACGAAAATGCCCACTGGGTAGTGGAAAAGCAAAATAACGAAAACAACAACAAGAATTACAACGTTTCTTTGAATGAACAAAAGTTCATATTTGTTGATGGATGAATGAATGAATACAAGATCGTATGCATGTATGAATACTGAAAGAACCACTCTTAAACTCTTCTTCATAAGATATCAGTAGCGGGTAATAAGTGAAACAAGAATACTAATACATAAAATTCCTTAATCGGATCTCGTCGATAATGAGCTCAAGAGGGCGTGGTCGCCGTGGAAGAGGTAGAGGAAGGATGACCGTTAGATCGGGACAAGGTTCTCGACAATGAGATACCACCACCACCATCACCCCAACCGCAATGTTGAGCGTGAGCTCGGCTCGCAGGGAAGATACTGATGTCGCGCGGTGTCTTTGCGAGTTTTGGAATTGGTGGTGGTGCAGAAACAATTCAGAAATCGTAAGTGCATGCTGGCTCGAGCGGCTCCGTGCTAATGGAGCTGAAATGTTTAGAGGAGTATCGGGAGTGGCACCCGATCTGGTGAGTCTCGGTTGGAAGCAATGAGCGCATCATGGATGAGCTCGACTTGACCCCGAGGAGAAGTTGAAAGGGATGACGGCCTTTATTCACGCGATGAAGCGTATCAATGGTGGTTAACCGTTCGGGACGGTGCCACGGCGGAAGATCGACACAGGAATATGCTAAGGAAGCATTTGGGAAGAAGTATGTGGGAACCAGTATATAGATGAGCAAAGGAAGGCTTTTACGGGGTTGGTACAAGGAAGTAAGTCATCACACCGAATATGAAGCGGAATTCTTGAGGTTGAGCCGATATGCCCGAGAGTAGTGGCGATGAGCATGAACGCTGTGTTCGTTTTGAGGACGGACTTAGGGACGATTTGAGACTTTTGATAGCACCGCATCGGGAGCGGGAATTCTCTGCCTTGGTGGAAAAGGCTAAAGTGGTGAGGAATTAAGGACGCCACCAAGCGGTGTGTGGATGAAATAAGCCCAAAAGAGGTTTTGGGCCATCCGAAAAAGCCACAAGAGGCCTAGAGTTGACAGCCACAAAGTCAACAGTGGTGACGGCCGGCATTTCGCCCTTGTGAACATTGTGGAAGGAAGCACGGGGAGAGTGTTGGAAAAAGGCGGGACGATGTCTCAAGTGTGGGTCCAAGGACCATATGATTAAGGATTGCCCCAAGCTATTAGATGAGAGCCAACCAGACTCGGAATGCTAACCAGGTGGGTAGAGGCGGACAGCGACCTCAAAGAGGTCGTGGGTCGCCAACAGAGGTAGTGGCGGCGGCCGTGTAGCTCGGGGGCCTAGGTGCAACTTGCTTAACGCCAAGCAAGGCAACCGGTTTGGTTTACGCGGTTCGCCGGATGGAAGAGGGGAGACGCGCACGGATGTTATAACCGTGCGTTCTTTATTCATGACAAACCCTATTTTGCTCTTATTGATGTGGGCTCAACTCATTCCTATGTTGCATGTAGTGTGGTTGAAACACTAGGCCTAGACTCAACTTTACGATAGGCGGATAATCGTAGTAAGCCCTTTAGGCCAAACGGTGAGGATAGATAGGATCTTTCGGAATGTACCCCAGAGATTCAGAGAGCGAACTTTCTGGTGACTTAATGGAATTACCCTTCGGAGAGTTTGAGCTTATACTTGGAATGGATTGGCTAGTAGAGCATCGAGCCGTGTTGGATTGTGCGGCTAAACGTATGGAACTAAGAACCCGGAAGATGAGGTAGTAGTGATGATCGGAGAAAGGAGGAACTACTTGTCTAACGTAGTTTCCCGATCAAGGCCGAGAAAATGGTTAAGAAAGGATGTAAGGCATTCTTAGCCTTCGTGAGTGCGTTAAGAGGAGAAGAGAAAGGTGTTAAGGGAGTTAGAACAATGAGGGATTTTGAGGATGTATTTCCGGAGGAGTTGCCCTAATACCCCGAGATAGAGAAGTGGAATTTGGAATAGATTTGCTACCAGAACCGCTCCCGTGTCAATCGCTCCCCTACCGAATGGCACCAAAGGAGTTAGTGGAGCTCAAGGCTCAAATCCAAGAGTTGTTGGATCGTGGGTTCATTCGACCCAGTGTGTCTCCGTGGGGAGCACCGGTTCTCTTTGTGAAGAAGAAGGATGGAACTATGCGGATGTGCATAGATTATCGTCGATTGAACAAACCGACCATCAAGAACAAGTATCCTTTGCCAAGGATAGATGACTTGTTCGACCAACCGAAAAAAGCAAATGTGTTCTCAAAGATCGACTTAAGGTCGGGGTATCATCAACCGAAAGTGAAGGAGGTGATATTCATAAGACCGCTTTTAGGATAAGGTACGGTCATTTTGAATTTGTGGTGATGTCGTTTGGGTTGACGCAACGCACCGCGCGCGTTCATGGATATGATGAATAGGGTTTTCCAACCCTACTTGGATAGATTCATCGTGGTGTTCATCGACGACATTTTGGTGTATTCCAAGACGGAGGAGGAGCACGATGAGCATCTCCGAGTTGTGTTAGAAGTGTTAAGGAAAAAGAAGCTTTATGCCAAATTCGGCAAGTGCGAATTTTGGCTCAAGGAAGTGGCGTTCCTAGGACATGTGGTATCCGCGGAAGGAATAAGAGTGGATCCTAGGAAGATCGAAGCGAGTGTTGGATTGGAAACCACCTAGGTCGGTGGCTGAAATCGAAAGTTTCTTAGGCTTGGCGTGGCTATTACGGAAGGTTAGTGGAAGGATTCTAGTCAATAGCCGCACCTTTGACAAAGTTACTAAGGAAGGAAGTACCGTTTGTGTGGACGGATAAGCAACGGAGAGCTTTGAAAAGCTTAAAAGGTCTTGTGAAGCTCTCGGTGTTAATTCAACGGAGGCGTAAGGACTTCAGTAGTATATTGTGATGCTTCGCATTACGTGGTTAGGTGTGTGCTAATGCAAGAAGGAAAGGTAGTCGCTTATGCATCTCGACGTTAAGGCGCGCATGAGGTGAACTACCCAACTCATGACTTGGAACTTCGCGGCGGTGGTTTTCGCCTCAAAGTTTGGAGGCACTACCTTTATGGAGAAAGGTCGAGAATTTACACGGACCACAAAAGCCTTAAGTATTTGTTGACTCGTAAGGAGTTGAACTTGAGGCAACGAAGGTGGGTGGAGTTATTAAAAGATTATGACTGCTCGATAGAATACCATCCGGGCAAGGCGAATGTGGTAGCCGACGCCTAAGTAGGAAGGTTGTGTCGGATTTAAGGGCTTTGTTCGCTCACTTAAGTTTGTATGATGACGGGCTTTGTTGGCGAGTTACAAGTCAAGCCAACCTTGGTGAAGGAGGTGAAAGAGGGACAGTTGGCGGATAAGGACTTAAGTACTAAGTTCACGACAAATGCGGCAAGGAGGATTAAAGGATTATGGCGTCAATGATGAAGGAGTCTTGTGCTACAAGGAAAAGGTTTGTATGCCGAGGGGATAAGGAGTTGAGACAAAGGATTCTTCGGGAAGCGCATGGTAGTCCTTATGCTATGCATCCCGGAGGCATCAAGTCAGTATAGAGATCTAAGGGAACAATTTTGGTGGTCGGACACAAACGAGAGGTGACCGAATTTGTGGGGAAATGTTTGACATGTCGCAAGTAAAGGCTGAACACCAAGTCCCATCAGATTGCTTCAACCAATTGAGATTCCCCAATGGAAGTGGGAAAGAATTACCATGGACTTAGTTAGTGGGCTTCCCTTACGCCCACTAAGAAGGACTCGGTATGGGTGATAGTGGACCGTTTGACCAAGTCCGCACATTTTATCCTGTGAGGATCGACTATTCCCTTCAAAAGTTAGCCAAGTTATATGTGGCGGAGATCGTGAGGCTACACGGGTACCGATGTCGATCATCTCCGATAGAGACCCAAGGTTTACGTCTCGATTTTGGAAAGCACTTCATCAAGCATTAGGCACTAAGCTAGACTTCACTACGGCTTTTCATCCACAATCGACGGGCGATCACGAGCAACGGTTATACAAGTGTTGGAAGATATGCTAAGAGGTCGTGTGATGGATTTCCGAGGAAGTTGGGAAGATTACTTGCCTCTAGCTGAGTTCGCCTACAACAACAAACTATCGTGCAAGCATTCGGATGGCACCATACGAAGCATTGTATGGAAGGAAATGTAGAACACCAACTTGTTGGACCGAGTTAGGAGAACGCCGCGTTTTGGGTCGAGAGTTAGTGGCGAAACGAGAGAAGGTGGAATTAATTCGGGCACGCGGTTGAAAGAAGCTTCGATGAGACGTAAGTCGTCACGCAGACCTTAAGAGGAAAGAAATTGAGTTTGAAGTAGGAGACCAAGTGTTTCTAAAGGTCTCACCTTGGAAGAAGGTTATGCGGTTCGGTCGCAAAGGGAAGCTAAGCCCAAGGTTTATAGGGCCCTATCAAGTCTTCGGGCGAGTTGGGCGATGGCATACCAATTGGAGTTACCACCGAGTTGCATCAAATGCACGACGTATTTCATGTGTCCATGCTACGTCGCTATCGATCGGATCCGTCTCATGTGGTACTTGTTGAAGAAGTGGAGTTAAGGCGGATCTATCCTACGAGGAGGAGCCGATTCGGATCTTGGAACGTGGCGTGAAAGCACTACGAAAGAAGTCGGTGCCTTTAGTCAAGGTGTTATGGCGCAATCATGGATCGGAAGAAGCTTCGTGGGAGCCGGAAGAGACAATGCGACAAAGAATACCTTCAATCTGTTTAGTTAGGAAATTTCGAGGACGAAATTTTATTTAAGGGGGGTAGAACTGTAACATCCTAGGAAGGGCCTATGCATTTTCAGATCAATTGTATGAAATGACAAGTCTTAAGTATTATGAATAAATTTTTGATACTTTTGGAAACCTAGAAATGAATGAAAATGGAAATGGAAATGGACATTTTTGGAAACTTAGACATTTTGGAAACCTAAACATTTTTGGAAATGATCCAAAAATGGAAACTTGAACATTTCGGGAAACTTGGATATATGAGATAAATAAAGGAGTTTTATTCACATAAATATGTGAATAATAAGAGATAAATAAAGGAGTTTTATTCACATAAATATGTGAATAATAAGAGATAAATAAAGGAGTTTTATTCACATAAATATGTGAATAATAAGAGATAAATAAAGGAGTTTTATTCACATAAATATGTGAATAATAAGAGAGAAATAAAGGAGTTTTATTCACATAAATATGTGAATAATAAGAGATAAATAAAGGATTATTTTCTAATGAGATAATTGAGGAGATAATTGATGGATTAAAGGCTTTTATCTTTTAAATAAAAGAGATAATATTATCAAAAAGAGGAGTGGTGGCCAAGTAAAGGACTCCTAGGTGATAACTTTGGCTATAAAAGGAGGACAGGAGGGCTACTCATCAACATTTGCTCCTCTCTCCTCTCTGCACAAATTCTCCTAGGCAAAACCCCTCTCTGCGAATTTTCATTAAGCAAAAATCCTCTCTTTTTTCTTCTATTTTCTTCTCCGTTCTCTTCATTAAGTTGAATCTTTGTGGATTCTAAGAAAGAGGGCAATCATCCACAACATCAAAAGGGGATCTTTCGGGAAATCTAAGGATCTAAGGTAAGGATTATAAATATAAATATGTGGTTAAAGATTATGATTCACGTTTTCAAAGTTAGATCTAATCTAACACGAAGTTATAGGATTTCAACGAGGCTTATAAAGGAATCCTCTTGATTTGGAATCCCATCATAAGGTAAGGGATATTCGGCCAAGGCATAATTTGTTTAAGTGTTTTCCATTATTTCAAAAACCAGAAGACTGACATGGTTACATACCTAGTATTAGCCGATTTCAAGGAAGAGGAATTCTAGCAATGTTGGGACTTGATTAAATCAATTCGGCAACTAGGTAAGTAATTCTACTTCTAGTAGGATTTGGTTTTAAGACCAAATAGGTTTATTTATATGTTTTAATTAATGGCCGAATATAGGAGTGAAAGATCTAGATCGGTAGATCGCTCTACGAAATTCACGGAAACTATTAAGCGAAAAAGGTGTGTACTCTTACTAACTTTCAATAAATTGCATGGCAATCATTAAATATATAAATATGTAACAAGTATGTGAATGTGGCTAAGCACCACAAATGTGGTAAGGAGTACCAGTGCACGTTTCCTACTTTTGATAGGATTGTGAATGTGATATATTTTGAACATGTGATTAGTAACATGAATGAAAATTAAGTATGTGAAATATGTTATGAAATAATTGGGGCATTCGGGATATTTGTGGAGGAAGAAAGTGAAGGTGATGACTACGGTCTCACCAACGTAAAGTGGTGACTACGGTCACATAAAGTGAAAAGTGGTAACTTCGTTTACATCCGGTGAATACTGATGTCTAATGACACAACATAAGTGGGCGATGAGCACGTCGATTGCAAATGACGCGCTTCGATGGTGTGTAGCGGATGGAGGGTCGACTTAGTAGTCCCCGCGATGTACAAAGTTGGTACGGGTGGTGTGTAGCGGATGGACAAATAGGTTTGGATTTGGGTTGCATCATCCTTTATTTTGTATGAACATGATATTGATATGACTTGTATGCCCGATTTGTTGGAAATTAGTACTATGTACACATTGAGTCTGTTGACTCACCCGTTGGGGGAATTATTTTTCAGTGATGAGCGATAATGGACCGGGTCGCAGGGAGCTAAAGGTGGCCATGCATCGCTTGAAGAAATTATTTGGAATTTGGACTTTATGAAATTTTAGTACTTTAAACTTTATTTTGGGTTTGAATGATGTAATAAGGCCATAAGGCCCAATTGGATTTTCTTTATTTCTGTTTATTTTTATTTGAATATGATACAATTTATGTTTGATTAAAGATAAGTAAATTTATTTATTTTAAAATAATAAACCCAAAAATTATTTTGTCACCTTATTTAAGTTGGATTTCAGAATTTATTAAATAGGTTTCAAATTAAGCCCAACCCAAAACAATTTTTTTAAATTACACAAATTTTCTCTAAGTCATTTAGAACATTGAAAACCGATTTATTTAAGGAACATACCAGATCCGGTTCAGGCTCGTGGGCCGGGTGTGGGGTGTTTCACTATTTCTTTCGGGCCGCGGCTGAAGGAGAGAATAGGAGAGGATTAGGGTTTTATTTAAGAATAAAATGCTGATTTATTTTTATTTTTTTTAAACCTGGTTTTTAATGCGTTAAGAAAACGGCGCCGTTTGGAGGGTGTAGGATCCGCGCGTCGACCCGATTTGTGACCCGGATCCGCGCCCTTCTACCTTAAAAGGATTATTTTTGCATTTAGTCCCTTCGTTCCACATTGTGATTCGATTACACCTTATTTCATTTTCTTTTACATTTTAATTTTTTCCTGAGATTTACTTTCTGTTTCAAATTAGTCCAGTTTTAAACGCTTCGTTTTGGAATCTGGTTTAATTTCATTTTCAGTCCTTGCTAGTCCGCGTGTATTTTATTTCGATCCTTTGTTCTGTTTTTAAATATTATTTATTTATAGATTGTCCTTTTAATTTTACTTTTATTTCAATTGAGTTTTAATTTTTGTTTTTAATTTCTGTAACCTTTTTTAGTAATAATCTTGTTTATTATTAATTATTTTAATTAAATTGTTTTGAAACTGATTTTGTAATGTTTTTAGCCTATTCTCTTTACATGTATTTTGGTTTGTATATTGTATAAATTTTATTTTATTTTTTTAAATAATATATTATGTATTTATTTATATAATATTTAATTATATACTATTATTTTGTACATATGTACATAATAATAAGATTCATGTACAAATTATTCCATTTTAAATACTTTCATAAATTGTTGATTTCAAAGTCCATTTTTTTTATTTTTATTTTAAACACATTTGTTAACATTCAAATTTTGTTTCATATTAATTTGTCATCATAAATTCTGTAGAATTACTATTAATTGTTAATATGTCCTTTTAATCATGTGATTATTGTTATTGCATATTTGTGCATTAAATTATATTTATAATTATGTTCATTCTTATAATATTAAAGTTTGTATATTACCTCATGCTTAATGTGACGCTTATGCTACTTGTTATTGTATTATATCTCAAATTTTAATGTATTCGAACCTTTACTAAATATTTCTTTCTTATTACCAAATAAAATACATTTTAGTCAATTTTAATATTGTGTACTTGAAATTATTTTCAAAATAAGGAAACATTTGTGCGTTTAGATAATCGAAGAAATCGTGCCCAATCGTGCTGGGTGTGGTTTTTTGTTTGACCAAATAAACGAATATCCTTTCAAATTTTGTCCACATTTTCAAAATAAGATAATGTTTGTGCGTTTGAAAATTCGAAGAAATCGTGCCCAATCGTGCTGGGTGTGGTTTTTGTTTGTCCAAATAACCAAATACCCTTTCAAAAATTGAATACATGTGCTTGGAGAATTTTGGAGATAATCTTGAATTCGAGGACTCAGTTGTCGTATCCAATCGTCTTTGGATGTGATACTCTATTCCTCGAAACAAGGAATCTCAATATTCAATCAAGTTATTTAAAATTATAAAAAAAGGAACAGAATTTCAAAATCATTTCAAACTTTTCAACATTAGGACATCAATTAATCAATTTGGTACCAATTTTAGGGGCGTTGCGAGGGTGCTAATCCTTCCTCGCATCGTAACCGACTCGAACCTGTTTTCTTACGAAATTCGTAGACCAAAATTTATTTTATAGGTAACTCGATCACACCTAAACAAAAAAGATTGGTGGCGACTCCATATTTTTAAAGTCGATTCCCGTTTTTCAAAACTCGATAAAAAATGGTTTCGACAACAAGAATAGTCACTTAATTATTTAGTTTACTTTATTTCGATCTAACTATTACAACTTTTTGTTTTAGTCATTTAATTTTTTAAAATTATATATTTTAGTCACTCTTTCATTAGTTATCTAATGGAAATCTAGCATGGGCTTTGTTTATTGGGTTAATAATAAATTTAACTTTTCAATGTTTACATAGTCTATCAATTTGATAGTAAATCTAAAAACTTCAACAAATTTATCCTTCAATTTTTACAAGTTTCATCATTTTAGTCCTAATTATAAAAAAAAATATAAAAAATATTTAAAGAGATCCTAATTTTGAGATTCTTTCTTGGGTTTTAATTAGACATTTGAGACGAACAATGTAGCAAAGGGAAAAGTGAACTAAATCAAAAGAGATTGATAAAAAAAAATAGATTTAATTTATGGGTTTTTGACATGTTTAGTGGATGAAAAAAATGAGCATGGTTGATAAGAAAAAGTAAATATAAATTTTAAAAAGTAAATATAAAAATATTTTAAAGATTTTTTAAATATATTTTATAATTTTTAGAATTAGAACTAAAATGACAAAAATTGAAAATATTAAAGGTTAAATTTGTTGATTTTTTTTGATATTTAGAATCAAATTAATAGAATGTATGGGCTCAATTTATTATTAGGTGAAACAAAACCCATATTAGACTTCTATTACTAGGTTAACAATAAGAGTAACTAAATCGAAAAAATTAATCTTTGAATGACCAAAATGAAATGAACTGATAATTAGGTGTCTATTCTTATACTTTACCCTTTAATTTTTAAAATAAATTGGGTCAATGCTATTATTTTGGGAAGAAAATTCTAAGTAGAATTTGCCAATTGCAGCGACAAAAAAAATCATAAAAAAATGAACTAAATTGTAGTACAAAATCTAATAGTACAATAAAGGATTATGTACTAATACTATACGTTTAACCTTCCAAAACCTCTAAAATTTTGGTCTTATTAACACCAATGTAAACTTGAAACAAATATTTATACGTTTGTTTTTGAACTTAAAATTTCCACCATATATCCATCAAAACAATTTCTTTTACAGTACTTATACTATATATATCAACAATGAATCATGAACATGGCATGGAAGGCATGGCACCAACATCTCAGTCAACCAATGGAACCTCTGGTATGCATCACCACAACATGATGATGATGCATATGACCTTCTTCTGGGGCAACATTGCCGAGATCCTCTTCTCCGGCTGGCCCGGCCGGCGAGGTGCCGGCATGTATGCATTAGCCTTAATATTCATCTTCGTGCTTGCATTCCTCGTCGAATGGCTCTCGCATTCTCAACTGATCAAGCTGCTAGGGGAAGGGTCGAGCAATGTCTTGGCTGGCGTTGTGCAAACATTGTTGCATGCCATTAGGGTTGGTCTTGCTTATTTGGTAATGCTTGCTGTCATGTCTTTTAATGGTGGGGTGTTTTTAATGGCAGTGGCTGGCCATGCATTGGGATTTTTGTTGTTTGGAAGTAGTGTTTTCAAGAAAAGCACTGAAATGTTGCTTGATGATAATACATCTGATCCTTCCCCTATGGCTTGCTGATATTGAATCCTCCTTTTATTGTAATGAAAAATGCCACAAATTGTTTAGGGTCAATATATAAGCTATGTTCTTAACTGAATATCTGTCATTAATTGATAATCAAATTATCAAGAAAAAGTTTTTTTTTTTCTTTTCCCTTTTTTGCTGTGATAATTGCCTAACTATATCAAAGGGTTAATTTGCACATGATGATGGGATTGGGTTCTCTCTCTCTCTCTCTCTCTATATATATATATATATATTTGGACGAAAAGGAATAATAAATAGTAGAATGGTTGCTTATATTGGGAGCATAATTTGTGTTGTTCCATGGATTTTGACTTTTGGTAATGCCTTGAACTTCATCTCATCACAATCCAAATCCCAAGTGTCTAAAAGGATTATATTTTCGTAGAGTTAAAATATAATTTTATAATTTTATTAATTTATAATTTTTAAAAGATTAAAATTAAATACTATCATATTTTAAGGTTAATGTACAATTTTCCCTAATACTAAATCATAATTTTATAAATTTTAAAATGTTAAAAACATAATTTCACATTTTTTTTGGGTCAAGATCTTACCATCCAATAACACCACCCTCGTTTAAAACATGGATTAGACTTGGATTTTAACATTCCAAGTTGAACATATATCATATCATTTTATTTATATATATCACTTAACACTAAATCATTTTACTGATAAGATTGAGACTATTCATCACCTAAGGCATAAGGGTCGTGGTAACGAAAGGGAGGTGGCCTTGAAATCGGACATTAGCAAGACATATGACAAAGTGAATTGAGGCTATCTCTGATTTATATTGGAAAAGATGAGTTTTGATGTGAAGTGGGTAACCTGGATGATGCTCTGTGTGATAACTGTTAGAAGATGGCCTTCCATGCAGCACATGCAACACATGCAGCAACAAAAGGAGTAGCAGACATGCCATGCAGTCGAACCATCTTGAAGGTGTTATTGCATGTGAAGATTGAGACGCGTTTTGTTTGTTGTTGTAACTATCGAGTTAGTGCAATGTAATCAAGTTCTTTTTGAACTAAGTAGGTAATATTTTGTGATGTAATTAGGTGTTGATTGACTGAAAAATCAGTAATGCTATGTTTACAAGTTAATTCAACAAGTTTCTATGTATTTAGTGGTGTTAGGTGAAAGTTTAGGTAATCTTTGATTTGTAATGACTGTCATCAACTTGTATTTGTATTGGCATTTTTCCATTGTTCTTTTTGAATGAAATCTTAACAATTTTTCTTCCATATGCTCCATTTTTCTTAGCTTTGCTATTGTTTTCTGTTTGTTTTGCTTTGTTTCTTCTGCAAGCTTCGAGCCTTGCTGCTCAAGTTTCAGCTGAGCTAGTTTGCTTGTTGTTCACAACACCAACAATTGGTATCTAGAGCTCTTTGTCTTAGTGGACCTGTCAAACCATGGCTTCATCAGGCTTCTCACCAGCTGCACCACCAGTCTTCAATGGAGAGGGCTTTCACATTTGGGTGGTCAAAATGAGGACCTACCTGCAGGCATTCAACCTATGGGAGGTGATCAACTCAGATGTCGATCCAGGACCTCTCAGAGCCAACCCAACAGTGGCTCAGATCAGACAGCATGCTGATGAAAGAACAAAGAGGCACAAGGCCATGTCTTGTATACAAAACTGTGTGTCAGATGTGATCTTCACAAGGATTATGGCCTGTGAGACACCAAAGTAGGCCTGGGACAAATTGAAAGAGGAGTTCCAAGGGACTGAAAGAACAAGGCAACAACAGCTACTAAATTTGAGAAGGGATTTCGAGAATTTGAAGATGAAAGAGGAAGAAACTGTTAAGCAGTATTCAGACAGGATCATGGCTATAGTAAACAGCATAAGGCTCCTTGGAGAGCAATTTAGTGAAGCTAGAATTGTGGAGAAAGTGATCTCTACCTTACCTGAGAGGTATGAGGCAAAAATATCCTCCCTCGAGGATTTAAGGGACTTGGCCAGCATCTCTTTAACAGAGTTGATCAATGCTCTCTATGCACAGGAGCAAAGGAGAGCCAGTAGACTGGAGGAGCACCAAGAAGGTGCCTTCCAATCCAAAACAAAACCAGCCTCGAGTACCACTGCCTACAAAGGCAAGAAGGCTTGGAGAGACAAGCCTAAGTCAGATGCTACTAGAAGAAGGGACCAACCATGCAAGCATTGCAAAGACACAGTTATCCGTAAAACTATTTGGTTTAGGCGGATGTGCGGTGCCAATCTTTGCAAGAAAATGGGCTATGTAGAAAAGGTTTGCAAAAACAAAGGAAAACCAAAGCAGGCTCAACATCAACAACCAAAAGCTGAAGCTTGAGTAGTTGAAGAAGGCAGTGACAATGAGGAACAAGTCTTTGCAGTCTCATGCTCAGCTGCAAAAGAAAAGGCTACCAAAGGATGGCTCTTGAGACGGTGTTGCACCAACCATATGACACCGATCTTTGCCATTTTCAAGTCGATTGATAGAAGCTTCAAAACCAAGGTTAAAGTTGGCAATGGTCAGTTTATCAAGGCTGAAGGTAAAGGGGATGTGTTGATATGCACTTCCACAGGTAACAAGCTCATCTCAAATGTGCTGCTAGTACCTGAAATAGACAGAAACCTTCTTAGCATAGCTCAACTGCTGGAGAAAGGTTACTCAATGGTGTTCAAGGGCAAAGAGTGCCAAATTACTGATCCAAATGGATCAAGCTTTATGTCAGTCACTATGACTGATAAATGCTTTGAAGTTAACTGGCCAAGTGACTCACACTCAGCCTGCATAGCCTCTATTGAAGATTCCAAGCTTTGGCACCAAAGGCTTGGTCATGCCAACTACAGATCGATGGACCAGCTATGCAAAGAAGATCTAGTTGAGAACTTCATCAAATCAGTTAAAAAGGATGATGTTTGTGAAGTATGATAACTAGGGAAGCAGGCCAGGCAACCTTTTCCTTCAAACAAGGCCTGGAGAGCCTAAAAAAAACTTTAACTAGTGCATACAGATGTCTGTGGCCCCATGAAGACTCAATCACTGAGTGGGAGCAGGTACTTCATTCTTTTCATTGATGATTGTACCAAATATTACTGGATTTACTTCTTGAAGCACAAATAAGAAGTGGCTTCAGTGTTTTGGAAATTCAAGGCTGCTGTAGAGATTAAAACAGGTTGCAAGCTCAAGACACTAAGGTCAGACAATGGAACTGAGTACACCTCAGCTCAATTTCAAGTTTTTTGTGATGAAGCTGGTATCAAACATCATCTTACCAATATTTACACACCTCAACAGAATGGTGTGAGTGAAAGAAAGAACAAAAGTTTGATGGATATGGCCAGGTGTCTCATGTTTGAGAAGAATTTGCCCAAAACCTTGTGGGCTGAGGCAGTAAACACTGTTGCCTATCTTCAAAATAGGCTTCCTACAAAGGATTTAGCTCAGAAGACTCCATTTGAAGCTTGGTTCAGATTCAAGCCATCACTGGCTCATCTCAGAACCTTTGGTTGCATATGTTATGCACAAGTCCCAGCTGTGAAAAGAAGTAAGCTGGATAAGAAAGCTCAAGCAGGCATACTGGTAGGCTATAGCTCAATCAAAAAGGGCTATAGAATTTTGGATCCCTCAACAAACAAAGTTCTAGTGAGCAGAGATGTAGTCTTTAATGAAAAAGTAAGCTGAAATTGGGAGAAGAATGAACCAGAGGTAGTTTCTGAAGAACTTGCAATAGATCAAGTTGAAGCTGATCAAAATGGTCTTGAAATGGACATTGATGATGAACCAGTGAGGGGCACTAGACCATTGGATGAGATTTATGAAAGAGCTCAAGTAGCTATAGTAGAGCTAAGCTGCTTTGAAGAGGCTGAAGCTCAGCAAGGCTGAAAACAAGCCATGCTTGATGAAATCAACATGATTGAGAAGAACCAGACTTGGGAATTGGTTCAGAAACCTGTCAACAGGAAGATTATTGGGGTGAAACGGTCTATAGAGACAAGCACAATGCTGATGGGAGCTTAAAAAAACTGAAAGAAAGGCTAGTTGTTAAAGGGTTTAGCCAGAAGTATGGTGTAGACTACCTAGAGACCTTTGCACCAGTGGCTAGACTTGGCACCATCAGACTGCTAGTTGCCTTAGCAGCTCAAATGAAGTGGAGGATCCACCAACTTGATGTAAAGTCAACCTTTCTCAATGGCATTCTTGAAGAAGAGATCTATGTTGAGCAACCTCAAGGTTTCAAGGTGGCTGGTAAGGAAGAAATGGTGTACAAGTTGAACAAAGCCTTGTATGGCTTGAAACAAGCACCAAGGGCCGGGTACAGCAGAATTGATGGCTACTTGGTCAATTTAGGATTCGAGAGGAGCATTAGTGAGCCTACATTGTATGTCAAGAGGAAAGAACAACAAACACAACTCATTGTGTCCCTCTATGTTGATGACTTATTGGTGACAGGAGGAGATCAATCAATTCTAGTTGATTTTAAGATCAGAATGCAACAAATGTTTGAGATGTCTGACTTGGGGCTGATGACCTACTTCCTAGGCATGGAAGTAACACAAAGACAGGAAAGAATTTTTCTAAGTCAGAGAACTTTTGCTATGAAGATTTTAAACAAATTCTCAATGGAGAACTGTAAAGCAACAAGCACACCAGTTTTGTAGGAGAAAAGCTATCGAGCCAAGGTTCTTTTGAGAAGGTATGTGAATCAACCTATAGAAGCCTAGTTGGTTGTTTGTTAAATTTGACTGCTACTAGGCCAGATATGATGTATGCTGTGAGTTTGCTCTCAAGATTCATGCATTGTTGCAATGAAAGTCATTTCAAAGCTGTCAAGAGAGTCCTCAGATACATCAAAGGCACCTTGAGCTATGGCATGTTGTTTAGCAGGGCTGAACATTTGAAATTGGTTGGCTACACTGATAGTGATTGGGCTGGTTCAATGGATGATATGAAAAGCATATCTGGTTATGCTTTTAGTCTTGGATTAGCCATGTTTTGCTGGAGCTCGAAAAAGCAAAGTCTGGTAGCTCAATCAATCGCAGGTTTTAATATGTTGCAAAAAATGGAGTCATAAACCAAGCCATATGGCTTAGGAAAATCTTGGTAGATTTAAAACTCAATCTAAGTGGTGCTATAAAGATCTATTGTGACAACAAATCAGCTGTTGCTATAGCAAAAAATCTTATTTTCCATGGCAGAACCAAGCATTTCAGCATAAAGCTTCATGTTGTTCGAGAAATAGAGCAAGCTCAGGAAGTTAAATTGATCCATTACAATTCGGAAGATCAAGCTGCTGACATCTTAACTAAAGCTCTCAACAAGTAAAGGTTTTGTAAATTGAGAGATCTAATAGGAGTTTGCAGCATGGAGTCCAAGGAGGAGTGTTAGAAGATGGCCTTCCATGCAGCACATGCAAAACATGCAGCAACAAAAGGAGTAGCAGACATGCCATGCAGTCGAACCATGCTGAAGGTGTTATTGCATGTGAAGATTGAGACGTTTTGTTTGTTGTTGTAACTATCAGTTAGTGCAATGTAATCAAGTTCTTTTTGAACTAAGTAGATAATATTTTGTGATGTAATTAGGTGTTGATTGACTGAAAAATCAGAAATGCTATGTTTACAAGTTAATTCAACAAGTTTCTATGTATTTAGTGGTGTTAGGTGAAAGTTTAGGTAATCTTTGATTTGTAATGATTGTCATCAACTTGTATTTGTATTGGCATTTTTCCATTGTTCTTTTTGAATGAAATCTTAACAAGTTTCCTTCCATATGCTCCATTTTTCTTAGCTTTGCTATTGTTTTCTGTTTGTTTTACTTTGTTTCTTCTGCAAGCTTCGAGCCTTGCTGCTCAAGTTTCAGCTGAGCTAGTTAGCTTGTTGTTCACAACACCAACAATAACGATTACTTATTCTATCATGTTTAATGGATATGAAGTAGGCCTGATTGTTCCCAACCGTGGACTTGGACAAGGGGATCCCTTATCCCTGTACTTATTTATTCTTTGCACAGAAGGTCTTAGCTTTTTATTAAGGGAAGCAGAGGAGATTAGGCCATCTATTTAGCATTTGTTATTTGTTGATGATAGCTTCTTTTTTACTGTCGTGTATTTAGAATGTCAAACAATTAAGAATGTTCTATCAACATTTGAAGCGACTTCGAGGTAAGCTGGTTACTCTTAGAAATCGAACATTATATTTAGTTATAGACAGGATTTGCGCTTTGCTGAGAGTGAGTTCCCCTTTGGATCATGGTTTGCTCTAGTTGGTGGGAAGAAATAAAAAGTAGGTATTCTCGTTCATAGAGACAGATTAATGAAATGACTGTTTAGTTGGAAGAACAATCTCCTCTCTCGTCCTGGTAAAGAAGTTTTGTTGAAAATTGTGGCTTGTTAAGGGTCACATAGCTAGTGAATTGCTAGTGTTAGTTAGTTAAAGAAGTCGATAAAGTCAAGATATCTGAGGTTAAGTAAGTTCTTGATCGGTTTGAAGTTGTTAGTAAAAGCTTATATAAGCTCTCATCAAAGGAGAGAAAGTCAGAAATGAAATTCAGAAGTTAAAAAAACAGAGTTCATTTTCAGTAGTTGTATTTTCTCTTCTAATTCTCTCAAATACAAAATCAATTTGAGTGTTAGTATTACTTAGTTCTTTACATGGCTGAAGCACTTCCAATATATTGTATGAGCATGTTTTTACTTCCGATCAATATATGTGACTCCAAAAAGTATGATGAACTCATTTTGGTGAGGGTTCGAGCAATGGTCATTAATGGAAGATTCATTGGGCCTCGTGGGATAATCTTTGTGTTCCCAAGAAGGATGGATGTATAGGGTTTCATGATCTTAACTATTTTAACTTGGCGATTCTAAATAGGATTGGAGATTTATCTCTAAACTGATACTCTTTCTTATCAAATCTTTTAAAGTTAAATATATTTCATCTTGTGGTTTTATGGATGCTCTCGAAGGTAATAACCCTTTTCTTCTTTGGAATAGTATTGTTGCCTGATAGCAAGCTAATTTTATATATTTAATGTATCTATTTTTTGTCAATTTTTTGAATAGAATGCTACTAAACTTGTGATTTCTTACTTAAATTTTATCAAGGACGCAATTGGAGTGTTGAAGTTCACAAACAAACAAAATCGGGCTAAATTGGAAAGCCATGGGCCTGAATTAAAAATTGTAGAATTATTTTTGAGCTTATAGAAAATATCAGACTTTTGACTTTGACAAATTATATATTTAGAAAATTTGATATTGTGGTGGTTTGTTAATATAATCATGATATTAGGAGTAAATCATGTGAAATTAGTTCTTTGAGAGGTGTATATAAAGACTTGTAATTGTGGCATGAGGAGACACACTTGAATTGAAAAGGCAATTAGCATATTTTTGTGTCAGTACCATTTGAACATATTGCCATTTTTTTATATTTTGGTGCAATCGCCCTTTTAGTTCCCTCCCTTCTTCACCTATTATCTTTCATTAAAATTCACTCTTATAATCCAATTAAGTATGATTAATTTCATGTTCAACTAATCTCTATTTAGTTTTAGGCCGGTTATAACTCCAATCGAGAATCGTGAGAAATGAACACGTGCTAAAACCTTACAACATGGTATTCATTATCTCTCCGGAATATGAGATAGTTACAATCGTGCCTTAAATTTAATTCGATTTCAATTAAAAAAGTGTGTGTTGGATTGGAGTTGTTTGGCATACAATTAGGAAAACGAGTCGGCCGTCTGTTGCATTCAGCTTCCTGCGAAAAAATTGGCGTGTCCAGATGGGAAAATGCCAGTTGGATTTCATCAAGAGAGATAGTGATTAGATTTAAACAATCCATGCGGTTGAGGCTGTTAATTCGAATTGGACTCTTCTAGATCGCAACGCTGCCGAGATCTTAAATTACGGACGCGTGCTACGTGGTTAGATAGTAGGTAAAGGGTGGTTTGCAGGGCGTACCAGAATTGACTACACAATGAAAAGTTGACGATTAAGGCGTCCTTGATCGTTAAAACCAACTTATCATTTGTAAGAAAAATTTCACTTTCAAGGATCGACTCGAGTCTGGAATATTCCGAGTCTAAGACTAAGAATTCACAAATTTGATTATCTAATTTAATTTTGGTTATTTAATTTTATTTTGTATTTATAATTCAACTGTTATTTTGTTTAATTTATTTCTATATTTTTAACTCTAATAAACTAAAACCCCATTCGTTTTATTTTCAGCACAACACATTTTAAGTCGTGGGCATGGCAACTGCCACGACATTAGAATCTGGTTGCACAATATTGGAAACCACCCATACTTTGAAAATTCAAAGATATAAGTGTCAAAAAGTTGATACCGAAAATAAGAACATTTAAGGCACCGAAAGTTGGGCTGAAATTTGGCATGGGATAATTGTAAATTTGGTCCCTAATTGTATAGGGACTTTGCAAGTTGATCCCTGAACCTCAACTATAAATAGGCCTAACCATTTCTTATTTTCTTCATCCCACATTTGTCATTCTCTACTTAAGGCATTGTTCTCTTTCCTTATTTGTAAATTTTCACTTGTATTTTGGAGTGAAATATATTTGGTAGTGCCCGAGGACGTAGGCAAAATTTGCTGAACCTCGTTAAAATTTTGGTGTTCTTTATTGTTTATTTTGCATATTTTGTGAGTGTGATTGTAGTGATTTATTGTGCTATTAAATTACGATAGAGGGATATTCTGGCTAAGAAAGACCTGGTACTTAAGTGATCCTCGTGATCCACCTCTCTTTCCTGGGAATTAAACTTAGTGTGATTTTTCAGTACAATAATTTTACTCTTTTACACGCTTCCGCGCAACAATTGGTATCAGAGCTAGATCCGTACATAAGGAATAAGACCGTTTATGATACTATTTGCGTATACGATATTGTTCATCCACGACACTATTCACGTAGATGGTACTGTTCACGTATACAGTAGTTGGGATTGAAAAAAAATGGCAGAGGCATCGTCATCAGCAAAGACTACTGTGACCAATGCAAAATTTGAAGTAGAGAAATTTGATGGTACCAATAATTTTAGTATGTAGCAATGTGAGATCCTGGATGTCTTATGTCAGCAAGAGCTGGATATAGCCCTTGAAGAAAAACTTGACAAGATGGATGACAAGGAGTGGGCCAAGATCAATAGACATGCGTATGGTACAATCCGCCTATATTTGGCCAAAGAGCAGAAGTACTCTGTCATGAGGGAGACATCAACGAAGAAGTTATGGGATACACTGGAAGAAAATTTTCTAACGAAAAGTCTTGAAAATAGGCTTTATATGAAAAAGAAACTTTATCGATTCACGTATGCACCCGGTATGTCGATGAATGACCGTGTGAACTCATTCAATAAAATTTTAGCAGACTTGCTAAATTTGGATGAGAAATTTGAAGATGAAGACAAGGCATTATTGTTGTTGAATTCCCTTCCTGATGAATATGATCATCTTACCACCACATTGCTTCATGGGAAGGACACGTTCACATTTGATGTAGCCTGTAGTGCGTTGTATAGATCTGAGACTCGAAAGAAAGATAAAAGAGATCACAGAGATACAACTACAGAAGTCTTAACAGTAAGAGGCCGTTCACACAGCAACAAACCTGGTAGAAGGAGTAAGTCCAAAGGGAGACCTGCCAAAGATGAATGTACTTTTTTTCGTGAGAAAGGACATTGGAAAAAGAATTGTCTTAAGTTACAAAAGGGCAAGGCTATTTCTGATACATGTGTAGCGGAGCATGATGAAGAGTCAGACTTTAGCTTGGTTAGCATGGCAATGGCATGCCATATGGATGAGTGGATTTTGGATTCGGGATGTACTTATCATATGTGTCCTAATAAGGACTAGTTTTCTAGTCTTAAAGAACTAGAATGTGGAATTGTTTTTATGGGCAACGACAGTGCTTGTAAGATAATGGGAGTGGGTATAATCCAATTGAAGAATCACGACGGCTTAATCCAAGTCTTGACAGATGTTCGCTACGTACCTAGCTTAAAGAAAAATCTCATCTCATTAGGGGTTCTAGAATCTAAAGGGCTCACAATCACTTTGAGAGATGGATTACTAAAGGTAGTAGCTAAGGTATTGACGGTGATGAAAGGCACAAGAAGGAATAACTTGTACTATTTAAATAGAAGTACAGTTATTGGATCAATATCAACAGTTTCTGCGAAAGATGCAGATTCAGAGGCTACCAGGTTATGGCATATGTGATTGGGACATGTTGGTGAAAAAGCTTTGCAGACTTTGGCGAAGTAAGGCTTGTTGAAAGATGCAAATTCTTACAAATTGTAATTATGTGAACATTGTGTTCTGGGCAAGCAGACGAGGATAAAATTTGGTTCAGCAATTCACAATACGAAAGGAATTTTGGACTACGTTCACAGTGATGTGTGGGGACCTACCAAAGTGGCTTCTTTGGGAGGTAAGCACTATTTTGTTACTTTTGTTGATGATTATTCAAGAAAAGTATGGGTGTATCTAATGAAAAGAAAAAGTGAAGTTTTTAATGCATTTCTGAAATGGAAGAAGATGGTGGAGACTCAGACTGGTCGAAAGGTCAAACTACTTCGATCAGACAATGGTACTGAGTACAAAAATGACCTATTTCTACAAGTATGTCAAGATGAGGGCATTGTGCGACACTTTACTGTTCGGGATACACCACAATGAGAATGGGGTGGCGAACGTATAAATCGGACTATCTTGGAGAAAGTTCGATGTATGTTGTCCAATCTTTGGATTGGGCAAGGAATTTTAAATGAGCGATTTACATATGCGTGCCATCTAATTAACCATTTGCCATCAGCTGCAATAAATGGAAAAACTCCTATGGAGATGTGGACTTGTAAATCTGCTACTGATTATGATTCTTTACATGCTTTTGGTTCCACTGTATATTATCATGTAAAAAAATCTAAGTTAGACCCAAGAGTAAAGAAAGCATTATTCTTGGGTATAACTGGTGGAGTAAAAGGATATCGTCTTTGGTGTCCTGATACAAGGAAGATTGTTTTCAGTAGAGATGTGACTTTTGATGAATCAACCATGTTAAAGTACAAGGATTCACAAAAGGATGACAAAACCAGTAGTACTTTGCAGCAGGTAGAGCTTGAAAAGGTTAATGATGATCTAGCTAATATTAGAGGGACAAATGATGAAGAAGTTCCGACCCAAGAACTTCTACAGCAACAAGATTCAATTACATATAGGAGGCCAAGAAGAGAGATTCGTAAGCCTGCTCGCTTTGATGATATAGTGGCCTATGCACTTCCAATTACAGATGATGATGTTCCTTCTACTTAAACAGAAGCAACAAGTAACCCTGATGGTGTAAAGTGGAAGCAAGCCATGAATGAAGAAATGCAGTCTCTTCATAAAAATAGGACTTGAGAGTTGGTGACACTACCCAAGGGAAAGAAGGCAATTGGATGCAAATGGGTATATGCAAAGAAGAAAGGATTTCCTGGTAAAAATGAAATTCTATACAAGGCTAGATTGGTACCAAAGGGTTATGCTCAGAAAGAAGGAATAGACTACAATGAAGTGTTTTCTCCAGTTGTGAAGCATTCGTCTATTCGGATTTTTTTAGCCTTGGTTGCGCAATATGATCTTGAACTAGTTCAGCTTGATGTAAAGACCGCATTTTTACACGGTGATTTGGAACAGGAAATCTATATGACTCAGCCAGATGGATTCAAGGTTGCTGGTAAAGAAAATTGGGTTTGCAAACTAACAAAGTCGCTTTATGGATTGAAACAATCTCTGAGGCAGTGGTACAAGCGATTTGATCAGTTCATGAAAGGGCAAAGGTACACAAGAAGTAAATTTGATCATTGCGTGTATTTTCAGAAGCTACAAGAAGGAATTTTCATATACTTGCTCTTATATGTTGATGATATGCTGATAGCATCTAAGAGCAAAGTTGAGATTGAGAGATTAAAGACTCAACTCAATCTCGAGTTTGAGATGAAAGATCTGGGTGAAGCTAAGAAGATTCTTGGCATGGAAATATGTAGAGATAGAGCTCATGGCAGAGTTAGCTTGTCTCAGAATCAGTATTTGAAGAAGGTACTACAGCAGTTTGGCATGAATGAGCAGACAAAACCTGTAAGTACCCCATTGGCTTCTCATTTCAAGCTTTCTGCACAACTATCTCTTTCAACGAATACGGAACGAGAATACATGTTGCAAGTTCCGTATTCTAATGCAGTAGGTAGCTTGATGTATGCAATGGTGTGTACAAGACCTGACATTTCACAAGTAGTTAGTATAGTGAGCAGGTATATGCATAATCCTGGAAAAGGACATTGGCAAGCTGTGAAATGGATTCTACGGTATATTCAGAAGACTGTGGATGTTGGATTACTATTCAAGCAGGATAATACACTTGGTAAAGGTGTTATTGGGTACGTTGATTCTGACTATTCCGGTGATTTGGACAAACGAAGATCAACCACCGGTTATGTGTTTACACTTGCTGGAGGACCAATAGGTTGGAAGTCTACACTCGACCTACTGATTGCGTTGTCAACCACGAAGCGAATACATGGTGCATAATGAGAGGTCAGAAGGAAGCTATTTGATTACAAGGTATGGTTAAAAACTTGGGATTGGTTCAGGAGCATATTAACGTGTATTGTGATAGTCAAAGTGATATTCATTTAGCAAAAAATCAAGTCTATCATGCATGTACAAAGCATATCGATGTACGATACCACTTTGTGCGGAAAATTATTGATGAGGGGAAAATTTGTCTTCAGAAGATTAAGACTGTAGATAATCCCGCAGATATGATGACCAAGGTGGTAACATCAACCAAGTTCAAACATTGTTTGAACTTGATCAATATCCTACAAGTTTAACAGTTAGAGGCACTATCAAGTATTGTTGTCAAAGGCAGAAAGAATTGTGTGAAGATAAGATTATCTTAATCAAATCTTCAAGGTGGAGATTATTGGCAACCACCCATACTTTGAAAAGTCAAAGATATAAGTGTCAGAAAGTTGATACCGAAAATAAGAACATTTAAGGCACCGAAAGTTGGGTTGAAATTTGGCATGGGATAATTACAATTTTGGTCCCTAATTGTATAGGGATTTTGCAAGTTGATCCCCGAACCTCAACTATAAATAGGCCTAACCATTTCTTATTTTCTTCATCCCACATTTGTCATTCTCTACTTAAGGCATTGTTCTCTCTCCTTATTTGTAAATTTTCACTTGTATTTTGGAGTGAAATATATTTGGTAGTGCCCGAGGATGTAGGCAAAATTTGCTGAACCTCATTAAAATTCTAGTGTTCTTTATTGTTTATTTTGCATATTTTGTGAGTGTGATTGTAGTGATTTATTGTGCTATTAAATTACGATAGATGGATATTCTGGCTAGGAAAGACCTGGTACTTAAGTGGTCCTCGCGACCCACCTCTCTTTCCTGGGAATTGAACTTAGTGTGATTTTTCAGTACAATAATTTTACTCTTTTACAAGCTTCCGCGCAACACACAAAAATAATATTAGAAATCTCAACCCCTGTGGGATCGACCTTGCTTCTCTATACTACAATTTAGTTTAGTTAGAGCGTAAGAAATTTATATTTGATGGTATCGACAGCCATCATTGTCGCTAAGCAATTTCTGATTGATGGATCTTGTTCGCGTTTTGGTAATGGAGCTATAATTGAAGTTTATAAACACCCTTGGCTTTGTGACAACAATAAATTTTTTTGTTGACTCTATTCCTCTGCCAGGTATGGTAGATATGAAACCAATGGCACTTCTGAGCATTGATGGTTGGGCGTGGGATAGGGGCTTGATCGAGGGATTAATGGCGCCCTATGATGTTCACCGTATCCTCCTGCTGATATTATTATTTGGCATTACACTCACGATGGTTGTTATTAATTTAAATCGGCATATGGCTGCAATCGGGCATTTGGTCTCGACTTTGGAACAACATGTTACCTCTAAAGGTTAAAGATTTCACTTAGCGTCTATTATGTAATAAGGCTCTTTTGTTGGAGAAAGGGTTGGCTATCTCCCTGGACTGTATCTGCTGTGGCGAGCTTGAAGATATGGAGCACGTCTTTTTTCATTGTACACGTGCTATCCAGGTCTGGCAGATTGTTGGTGTCTCTGTGTCGCAGGCTACTATCACTGGCTTTGTTGAACATTAGTTGATGATGAGCTTGGGCAAGGTAGGGATCGGTTACTTACTATTCTTTGGAGCATTTGATACCATCATAACCTGCTCTACTGGCAGCAAAAAGACGTGCTTGTTTCCCATATTGTGCTATTTTTTAATGCTTATTTGCAGGAGTGGAGGGAGGCCAATGTGTTGTTTGATCAGGTGCAGCTAAGGCAGACTACTGGGCTACTGTGCTCCGAGACTCGCGTGGTGAGTTAGTTCCCTGTTGCACAGGAAATCTGGGTGTAATTTTGAATCCCGTGCTGGTGGTTAGGGAAGCACTACCATGGCTTCGTTCTTTGCCCGTTGCTACGGTCATCATCGAGTCAATTGTTTCCGTTTGGTACAAGCTTTAACAGGTCATTATGCTTTCCGCTCTGATTGGGGAATTTTATTACCTGACTGTCTTAGGTTTAGGGAGCAGTTTAGTATGTTACCCTTTCAATGGGTTCGAAGGCTTGCTAATCGGGTAACGCACACTTTAGCTTGTGCTGCGTTGACTAGAGCAAACTTCTTTCAGTGGGATGGTTTTCCACTGGCAATATGTTCGTGTTTTCTTTCTAATCTTGCTCGTTGTAAAGGGATTAATCCCCTGAGATATCGGCTAAGCTTTCCCTTAATTTCTAGATGGTGACGAAGGGAGGACCGGACTATCTTTCAACAATGGTACAGATTTAAGCTTTCAACAAAGACATCATAATTTATGCCAACTCTGATTAGATTAGTTTTGGGTCGGGATTGAATCAATTTGGTTTTAAAATTTTTAGATAATTTTCTATTCGAATTATTTTGAGTTTAGGTTAATTTCAAATTCAACTAATTTTGTATTTGAGATTGAAAGCACTAAAGGCTTTGAGATGAAATTATAATTGTAAGTTAATACAATAGTAAAATTGCATTTTAACTTTTCAAAAATTTACATTTCAATTCGAGCTCCCTCAAGAAAATTTTTCTGACTTCACTCTTGTTTGAAACTCAAAATTTTCAATTGAATCATTCAAGGTTTGGGTTATTTTGAGTTCTAGTAGTCAGTCCATGTTCAGATCATTTCAAGTTATTTATTAAGGCCATTTCGAGTATGTCAATCTGAATTTACGTCAATCTAAGTTCAAAGCTAGATAAATAATTCGTTAATTTTTATAATCAAATTCAAATTAATCAAGTCAAATTTTCGAGTTAGCAGTACATAGCATTACGAAAATCATCTCTTAATCTCGTAGAATCATCTCAGAATCTAGTTGATCCCAACAATTTTCCATGACTTTCCAGGCTTCCAAACAGGGCCAGTGGCCTGTTTCATTGACCCCATAATATATATAAATGATTAAAGGAAGTGGTCCCTTAATTATTATTGCCTTGTAGCTAAGTCCAAACTGCAGACCAAATCAAGAAATAGCTGCAGATATCACATTGGCCTTGTCTTTGTTTGCCTTCTAAACAATCTGCTTGCTGCTAATGTTCCTTTTTAATGCCAAGTAGTAGATTAGACTTGATTGTCGGTAGACTTGTCAAATAGAAAATGTTAGCATCCTTCACTATTGATGGATCCTACATTCATGTATCTGAAAGATTGATGGCATGTCCACAAATATCAATTATCAATCTTTTTAATATTTATTCAAATTTATTATCATATGCCCATACATAATTCACTAATAGTGTATAAATTCAAAAAACATTTACATTTAAGGTAAACCATTATTCATTAAATTAATTAAATTGTGAGTAAGTTTCGTTTTAGTCGCTAACTAAAAAAAGTTATAATTTGGTCGCTAATATTTTTAGAAATGGATTTTTTTTTGTCACTCGACTGTTAAGTGACACTTTTTTAGTTAGTATAATAACAATTTTAGTTATCATTTTCTATATTTTTTTTGTCAATTTGAACCTGATTGTATATAAAATGATAAAAATTGAAATTCTTTTTAAAAATTAGAAAATTTTAAAATTTAAATTTAAATAAAAGTAGATAAAAATTTCAAAAACAAATAAAATGAGAAAAAATAAGGGAAAATTGTTTTTAAACCCTCTAAATCTTCTCATTTGTATTTATCTGTATAGAGATATCCAATATCCATTCTTTAAGAAAACATTGAAAAAAAAAAAAAAACATTAAGCAAAATTACTAGTTCTTTGTTTATACCTATTTTATTTCTTGGTATAGCTTTTTTCCTTATAAGAAAGGAGAAAATTCAAAATATAATTTATTTTTACAATTTGGGTTTTGAAACATAATTTAAATATATTGAAAATTTGAATTTAATCATAAAAAAAAATTGTGGTATATTTTGTACTTTTTTTTGTCAGAATCATTTTCACAAGCCTTTGTAATACTAGTCTGGTTTCGTGAAACACCAAGGAAGCATGTAATGATCAACTTTTTTTTTTTTTTGATATATTTTTAATTTGTTATTGGATTCTACAACAACAATATTTTCAAGATTTTATTTTTCTATAAATTCTATTTTTTAAATAATTTTGAGTTTTTATTTTATAATTTTCATATAGAATCAAAGTCAAATTGACAGGAAATATAAAAGCTGAGGATTAAAATTGTCATCATACCAACTAAAAAAGTATCACTTAACAATCGGATGACAAAAAAAAAAAAAACAATTTCAAAAACATTTGTAATCAAATTGTAATTTTTTTAGTTAAGTGACCAAAACAAAAACTTACCCATAGTTTAGGGACTAATGGTGTAGTTTACCCTTATATTTAATACAATATTGATGCATTAAATATAAACTCTAAAATGAAAATTGGCATGTGTTTCTCTCATTGTGTTGAGGCGAGTGGATTTTCAAGCGAAATTTAGGCATTATATGGTCTAATGTAGTGTCAGATCAGGTTATTTATAATCATACTTAGTTCATTCATATGAAAGTTTGGTTGCCAAATAGGAGTGGTTTTTGTTTCTTAACCGTTGTTTATGGGAGTCCAAATGCTTCTAAACATAGGCGTCAATGGAAATGCTTAAATTTGCTTGTTGAGAATGTGCAGGATCCATGGTTATTAGCTGGGGACTTCAATGAGATTTTGAGTAGTGATGGCAGGGGGGCTTGAATGTCTTATGGGGGTTGTACTTTATTTCAGGATGTTATGGTTTGCAATGGACTTAAGGATTTGGGGCTTAAAGATATGAATTTTACGTGGAGTCGAGGTGATACCTTCGAGCAGTTAGTGCAATTTGTAATGAAATTTGGTCACGTTTCAACCCCGACACCTTGGTATTTCACTTTCTAAAGATAAAGTGGACCAGCGTCCAATTTTGATTGAAATTGGCAATCGTGACAATAAAAAAGATGAGCTACCTTTCAGGTTTTTTGTTGGGTGGCTCTCCCATCGGTCGTTCACTAATCTTGTAAGGAACGAATGGGTGGCTTCTAATTCTCTTCCGGATACAATTGCTTACTTCATTGAGAAGGTTAAGCTTTGGAACAAGAAGACCTTTGGGAATATATTTGCTACAAGAAAACATGTTCTAGGAAGACTTAAAAGGAGTTTAAGTTGCTATTGAGAGGCGGTGTTCTAATGGGCTTTGCAAAATAGAAAAAAGATTGTTGATAGAGTTGAAAGACATTTTGGATCAAGAGGAGCTTATTTTGCGCCAAAAGTCGAGATGTGACTGGTTAATACATGGTGATAGAAATACCAAGTATTTTCACGGGTGCATTGTGTCTCGTCGAGTTCAAAATTAGATTAGGTCCTTGAAAATTAATGGTGATTGGAGCTATGAGGAAGATGATAGCTATCTTATTTTTTAAGAATTTGTATTTTGTTGAGGGCTTATTTAAGGAAGCTTTCCCTTTCAAGGTAAATTCCCATCTATTGATGAGATTGATCGAACATTTTTTAATGGGCGAGGTTGTCATAAATGAGGTAAGGACAATACTTTTTAACATGACGCCCCTTAAAGCTCCAAGTGTTTTCTCCAATCTCAATGGGATATAGTTGGTAGCTCACTTGTCAAATGGTTTCGAAATGTTTTTGAGGATGGGTGCATAAATTCTTTCTTTAATAAAACTCTCTTGGTAAATATTCTTAAGATTGCTCACCCAGAGGAAATCTCTCAATTTAGACGCATAAACTTTTGTTCAATGCTTCATAAGGTGCTGACGAAGATTATTGTTGATAGAATCAAGAAACTTATGTTGCGGCTAATACAACCGGATCAAGCGAGTTTTATGGTTGGGCATAATATCACAAATAACATTTTGATAATTCAAAAGGTGGTTCATTCTTTTCGTATCTGAAAAGGAAAGATGGGATGGATGGCCATAAAAATTGACCTCAATAAGGTCTAAGAAGGGGTTATAATGCATTGTATTTCCCTATAAAAATTTTCTTAGCTCCTTGTTTCTTTTTTCAATTCATAAATCAAGAACTTAGCTCCTCATCATGCCATTTGGAAAAACCAACAATCAAACAGCTTATAGTCTGGACAACTAAAGAATCTTCTCCCATTGTTGGACCTCTTCCATGTCGTCCATAAGGGACATTTCTGACCACAATAGCATAAAACATCTTCTCCCTCGTACTCCCAAGAAATTCGATAGTGGACATTGCTACGATTGCTTTGAGATGATGAAGAATAAGAACTCATTTCACCAACCTTAAAAAATGGAATAAAACCAAATTTCAGACAAGAAATTCAAAAACCCAATGACCCAATCAAACGAAAGAATAAAATACAACAAATTTAAAAAAAAAAATGTTTTGAAATGAAAGCCAATTTGAATCGTAACCGACAAAACAAAATCACTCAGTGTTTTCAAAATACCCAAACCCTAATGATTTAGAAAATACCAATCTTCTACTATTTCGAAGGGTTAAGCAAGTTAAATTTTACTAGATTTTTTCTTCGGATGCAATATTTGACACTTTCTCAATTTAAGGTTTGCAAAATTTTGGGAATTCTTTTCAGAAGTTTGAAGACCCTTTTTTAGATTCGATATGTTGTATCAATTTTGGGTTTTTACTTTACCTTTATTTTTTTCCAACAGTTGGAAATAAGTGAATTTCCATCTCAAATTTTAATTTTTTTTCCACATAAGCAATTTTACATGTGGCACGCGCATAGTAGTTCCTTTAGCAACAACAGCAGAAATTTAACTGTTGACGCCAATTTCCGTTAACAAAAGAGGTAACATGATTTTTTGGGTGAATAAGGACTCATTTGGTGCACTATTTTTAAGGGCTCAATTGAATTTTTTTTTTATTAAGGGCTTTTTGACCCTTAAGATTTAATTATAACAAATATATTTATTAAAAATTCACATAAAAATGAATTGACGCTTTGGTTACAATGATAATGTTACACCTCAAAGGCGACGAATCCCAAAAAGGTGAGTAAAGTATGTATGTAAACTGTTTGGCACGTTGTGGTAGCATAATTCGCCACCCTGTTGCCCTAATGACGAGTTAGGGTATTGACTCATATTAGAGCTAAAGAATCTGCCCGTTGGCGGTATCTAAGGATTTAGTTACAGGATATCTTCAAGTGAAGAAAGGTTACGCCTAGAGTTTTGGCTGAGCACTAACAGCCTATCAAGTGTATGAGAATGTTGTAGGAGACTTGATTATCTTTAAGATCACGCCATATGCGAGTCACGACCATGGTATAGTACACTCAGTTTACTGGAGCACTGTTCAAGTTGGTTCGAGTGACGAGGTTAGTTGGGAGTCAGTTGGATTGATTTGACCCTCTCCATGACTGGTCAACAGTAAAGTAGATCTTTGTCGGATTCTCTTTACCTTCCCTTAGTTTTTGGTTGGAAAATCAAAAGTTTTGGGTTAGGTAGGTATCGTCACTTGTCAAGGTTCATAGTAGGGGGACAGGGAATTATATCTAGTAAAGGGGGAAGACATTCTTGATGACTTTACTTTCTACTTTACTTTCTGGTTTTTCTTTTAACCTAAATGTTCTCTTCTTCTTCCATAAGATAGGGCTAAGACCTCGTTTAATCAATGGATGATTCAAAATTCTGGTAAGTCTTATAACCTTGTATGTTATGATTGTTGATGAGTGGGGATGATGAAATATGTAAGAACAATAGGGTGTGAGTGAAAGGCCCTGCACGAGGGTCGCACGTAGTTGAAAAGTTAGTAAACTAACTGTAAATGGGGATTCTAATGGAAGTTCCATGATCTTTTAAGCAGTTGCTACTGCTGGATCGGGGAGGACTGTCAAAATAGAAGTTCTGGGTTGAGGTAAAGGTGAGTCTCTAAACCTGACTCATGCATGTCATATTATATTGGTTAATGATGAGCGCCGAAACCACCAAATATAAATTCCTATGTTCTAACTTAATTAAATAGTAGTATATAGTAGTAGGGTTGATCCCATAGGGACTGAGATTCCTAATTTTTCTGTTTTTGTGACCAGATTTTTGAGTCTAGGCAGCTGTCATGCCCTCGACTTGTGCGTGCAGAGCTATAAAATAAACAAAAGGGGGAAATTTAGTTGATAGAGAAAATAAAATAAAAACAAAATTATGGTAACAAAATAAAATTAAATGAATTAAATTAAATCGGTGAACTAATTATATTAAAGCTTAGCCTCAGCCTCAGTCCATTCCAAACTTGAATCGATCCTTTAGAAATAGATTTTCCCTTCCAAGCGATAAGTTTGTTATAGCGATCAAGAACGTCCCAACTGCCAATTCTTCCTTTTGTAGTTGATTTTGGTACGACCTGCAAACCAATCCTTACCAATTGTCTAACCAAAATACAGTGTTTGCAATTCAAGACCTCAGTAGCCTTGCGTTATGAAGAACCCAACTCGAATCAACGGCCTCAATCGTGTGGGTCGTTTACATCCGATCACTATCTCCCATGATGGAATCCAATTGGCCTTCTCCCACCTAGACACGCCAATTTATTCGCGATAATTCGAATACAGCACAATCGACTCGACTTCCCAACTGTACGCCAAACAACTCCAACCCAACGTGCACTTTTTGTATTGAAATTGAATTAAATTTAGGGGACGAATTTGTACTATCCCATATTTCGGAGAGATAGCGAATACCGTGTTGAAAAGTTTTTAGTGCGAGTTCATATCTTACGATTATTTTGTCGGAGTGATAATCAGGCTAAAGCTAAAAGGGAATTAGTTAAGCATGAGATTAATGATGCTAGTTGGTGTATACAAATGATTTTAAATGAAAATGGTGGAAAGTGGAAAGGGAAAAGGACTTAGGAAGCAATTTAGCCAAAATAGTGAAATGGAAAAAAATGGCAGAATGTCTGCACTTTAGCGCTGACGCGTAAAAGAAAAGAAAGGAATGAATTTATTCAATTTCCAAGGGTGTATTCCAGTGTGTATTTTCATGCCACCAACACTAAGTATTTATACACATTCCTCATGCTAAATTTAGAAAGATTTTTTTCCTAAAAATATCAACTAAAAATCATATTTAAACTATTTATAAAATTTTGACTTCAAAAAAAATCTAATTTTAATCAGTCAACCACTAATTCTTCAATTCTTCAATTTGGCCCTCTTCTTTGCTTTTCGTTCCAATTTATCCCATTTTTAATTTTTAATTTTGGCACTCCAATTTCATCCCTGATAAGAAAAACACAAGTTTAGTAGCATGTTATTAAAAAATTAGCCAAAAATTAACTTGCTATCAGTTATGGTATGGTTGATGTTCCTGCGAACGAGTATGTATTCTTGTATAGTGATGTAAATATGTGTTCGTGTGTTTTCTGAGAAGTATCTGCAAGTATGTAAATGAAGTGAACAATTTGCGGCATGATATGACGTTGTGGTATGCATGTATGGGAAATTATGTGTTAGAAAGTATAATTTTGTCCTAAATATGAATGAGATTTATAAAGGTATCTCTAATGTAATGAGTTAGTTCATGGAGTCTGAATGTGTGTGATATAAGTTGTTGTTGCAGGCATGAGTATAGTCATTGTCTAATACCTTCCTGTTACACGATTCTAGTATTGACAGGTCTATGTTTTATAAAAACGTGAGAAGAAGACCTATCTGTGTAGCCTTTAGTAGGGCAATTATATTGCAAACCTGACTGGCTGATCACAGCCCGGCCTTGCAGGAGAACACGATATGTGTAAGACCAAGTGGTTGAGGTCTCATGACTTCATATATTAATATGCCAAGAAGGTGAGACAGTATAAGACCATGTTAGTGAGGCTCCATGACATCCATAGATATGATATGAGGTATAAGACCATGTGAGTGAGGTTCTATGGCATCCGTAAATATGAAATGAGGTGTAAGACCATGTGAGTGAGGCTCCATGGCATCCATTGTGTTAGTCCATTGGGATAGTAATTTCGGAACAGAGTTAGTCCGTAGGGACAATAAACAAGAGAAGAGCCTTAGTAGCGAATTACTTGGAAATCCTGTATGACGAATTCTATAAAACCTAAGTGGTGAGATGTTAGTCTACCTTGTGTGAGATCTGTTAGGCCTATGAGGCATTTTCTGATAGACTTCTCGACAGTGTAACCAATTGAGGAATCCGCCATAGTGATCCGCCATGATAGGGAACTTTGTGTATTTAGAATATTGGGTGGTGCAAGTATCCGCCAAACCTTGAATTTCTAAGGTCCTCTATTGAAAACATCTGGGATTCTATTACTTGAATTAAAATGTTATATTCTTCTTGTATGAGCCCAAAATTGCCCGACCCATTTTACAAACCAAACACAAGACCCAATAAAACCTATCAGCCCTAAAACCCATTAAACCAACCCAAACCTGAATGGCCCATTAAACAAACCCAACCTAAATCTACCCAAACCCTAGCCCACATCCATTACAGAACCCCAAAACCAAAACAAGAAAAAAATAAAGAATGACAAACCCTAGGTGCGCCGCACCTAGGGTGTCTGCCTTCTGACCTTGCCAGCGCCACTTGCCCTGCACCGTGGTCTTGTCCACCGCCACCGCGCGCACTTAGCACCGCCCAAATATCTGCAACATTAAAAACAAAAAGGACAACAACAAAAAAAGAGACTTTGTAAAAGGCTATAAAAAGCCATGGAAACGATTTGTATTTTTTTGGAGAGAAAAAAAATCTGAATACAAACAAAATTTCCAAGTTCACAATAGCAAGACAGCCAGTAGATTAAAGAAGAAAACTAATTCTTAATCGCGCAAAGAGGGTATCTCCTATTTCTGATTTCTCTCTTCTTTATATGCATGCATCCATTTGTTTATTTTCTTTTTAAAAACGGTTTATATATATCATATACAAATATTAAATAAAAAATAAAATAAAAAAGAAAGTTTTTTACACAGCGGCGCCGGCGACGGACGGCGGCGGAGGAGCGCCGGAAACCCCCACCGGAGACAAGCCCTGCAGAAAGAAAGAAAGAAAAGGTGTTTTTTTTTTTTTGAAAGCAGGTGAAAATGAGAGTTTTTGAAATTTTTTTGCCTTAAATAGGCCTTCAAAACGACGTCGTTTTGGGCAGGCTTCTCAGGCGCCAAAACGACGTCGTTTGGCCTAGGATCCGCGTGTCGACCCGACCCGCCTAGGAGGATCCGCGTGTTTTTACTTTTGGGGCTAATTGCCCATTTGGTCCCTCCGCATTCTCAATTTTTTTAAAATTAGATTTCTTTTATTTTTAATTTCGCCCAAAATTTTCACGCAGTTTTAAATTTAATCCATTTAAACGCTGCGTTTAAAGGACTCGGGTAAATTGCGCCTCTCGTCCCTCACCATTTTGCGCGCATTTCAGTTTAGTCCCCCTATTATTTATTTTACATAATTTGTCCCTTTTATTTCCGTTTTGAATTCAATTTAGCCCGTTTTTTAATTATTTTGCAATTTTTATTATTATTACTATTATTTAATATTTTTATTTTTCTTAACTATTTATTATTATCATTATTTTATTATCACTATCACCATTGTATTTATTTACCTATTGTATATATTTTTTTGTTTTTTTACTATTGTTTTGCTTATTATCATCTTTATTATATTTATTATTACTATCATTTCTATTATTGCTTTGTAACCATACTATTATTATTATTACTATTGTTTATTATTATTATTATTATTATTATTATTAGTATTATTATATTTACTATATTTACATCTATATTTATTTTTTTAGTTTAATACTATATTATTAAATAAAAATACATTTTGTAAAATTACTATATTCCATCTAAAGGTTTTTAAAATAAGGCAATGTTTTGTATTTAAAAATTCGAGAAATAGTGCCCTAACGTGCTGGGTTTCGATTTTCCGTTTGACTAAATAACTAAACATCCTTTTAATAAATTTCATAAATCATGAGATGATTTTGATTACGAGGGTTTAAAACATCGTGTCCTAACGTGTTGGATGTGATGTTTGTATCCTTTCGTAACAAAGAAATCTCAAATTTTAACTCAAATTGTTCATGTTTTTAAAGAAATCATGCTTTCAAATCTTTTCGAATTTTCAACGTTAAGACATGAAATTATCAATTAGGTACCAATTTTGGGTGTTACGAGGGTGCTAATCCTTCCTTGTACGTAACCGACTCCCAAACCTGTTTTCTTGGATTTCGCAGGCCAAAATTAATGTTTTGAAATAAAACGTTTTATAAGGTGACCCGACCACACCTCATCAAAAAAAGATTGGTGGCGACTCCCGTTTTTTGTTTTTATTTCCAAAATCCAAGTCGACCCCTGTTTTCTAAAAAGCATAAAAAAATGGTTTCGACAGCTTGGCGACTCCACTGGGGACCCATAAGAGAGTCAAGCCGTAAAATTGATTATTTTTTGTCTTATTATCGAAAATTGAAAATATGATTTGAAAAGCTACGATCCTTTCATTTGCATTTGTTTGCGACATATGATTACTATTGGTTTGAGTCTCGTAGAATACTTCTGCATCATATTGCATGACCGCTGGGTCACACTTCTTAAGTGGGAGTAAGAAACTACATCTTCGTAAGGTTTTCACCTCCGCATGGGCTAGTGGATTGCTTCCGGGATACATCCGTACCTATGTGCTTCGTGAGATTTTCATCTCCGCATGGCCATTGGGAAATGTATCCCCTAAACCGAACTCAGTCCGTATAAGCCTATAATGGGTGAGGATCGAGGAATCTGCCGGTTCAGGTACCCTTACCTTAGAACCGAACCACATATAGTGAATCCTAAGAGCTAACCCTAGGTAGAGCTACACCAAACCCTAGTGGTTACACGATTAGGTACTTTATTCTGTTGTTTATTTCTCTTGTGCTAACGTGTTTCTTTTGTTTTGACTGCATTGCATTTCATCATCATAGAAAGAAGGTGTTGATTCATATTCGATTGCTAAATAGAAGAGTTTTTCATAGGGAAATGGATTTCTTGATAAAGTGGATTATAATACGGTCGTCCGAATATAGTCCAAGTAAACAACGAGAGAAGGCTGATAGTCCGCAGAAGAATACAAGACTTTGCTCGAGGATTCAAGCCAACAAAGATTATTCGAGAGCCATCATGTCTTAAAGAAGCTGACGAGCATCGCGGGGATAAGTGAACAATGGGCCACAGTCCGGAGTGAGCAGAAAGGAAATAATAGGGACATCTTGGAAAATCCGCAATATTTGGCCATAACATCCGGATATGAAGAAAAGGATCGGTATCTTAAACTTTGGAATATGAGGCAAGGCAAAGATATGTAATCCGTTTTATGTAAAGAAATTTGTTTTCTAGAAAAGTTGTTCTAATGGAATTGAATTCAGAATCAACGCCTTTCTTTCTTTTGCATCCACTCCATGCATCTACATTGCATTGCATCATTTGCATTAGATTTTCACAAAAGAACCCTAATAGGGTAAATTTATTTCAGTTACCCTGGAAACCAACGAAAATCCACTAACTACATATCGTCACAATACCCGTCGCAAAACAAAAGCAATGGATCAGAGACTAGAAAGATTAGAACAGGTACAAAGGGATATGCAAGATCAATTGCAAGTACAAATGCAAGAGCAATTAGCCAAAATACAACAAGACATGATGGAGCGGATGCAAGAATCCCAAAATAGTATGATAAGCCAGTTGGCACAGTTGCTGGCTAAAGAACGTGAAAAAGGAAAAAACACTGCTGTTTGTTCAGGGAATGATAATGAGGACCCTATCTATCCTCCAGGTTTTACCCCAACAAACATCCCACCACAACCAGATCTAAATCCTCAAAGGGTACATGCTACCATCAAGCCCCAATATCAGGCTGGTGCTTCGGCACCAATGAACTTTCCAACAGGCTCGGGCTCTAATCTGGGGGATAATCTAACTAATCCCGTTGTCCCCGACTTCGATGATATAGTAGAAACAGAAAAGGCGAGAGTAGATGTGTCTAAACAACTCGAAGACCGGTGCAGATGGCTGGAAGAGAAGTTTAAAGCAATGGAGAACACAAACTACCATGGCAGAGTTAATGCTAAGGACTTGAGCTTAGTCCTAGACCTAATACTCCCACCAAAGTTCAAGACTCCAGAATTTGAGAAATATAATGGGACTAGCTGCCTTGAAGCTCACATTACGATGTTCTGTCAGAAGATGATAGGATACGTCAACAATGATCAGCTGTTAATTCACTGCTTTCAAGACAGTTTGATCGGACCTGCGGCCAAGTGGTACAACCAGCTAAGCCGTGCTCAAATTAATTCATGGAAGGATTTGGCACAGGCTTTTATGAAGCAATATGGCCACGTAACGGACATAGCTCCAGATAGAATTACATTGCAAAACATGGAAAAAAAAAAGCCGAGTGAGAGCTTCAGATAGTATGCCCAGAGGTGGAGAGAGGTAGCTACACAAGTCTAACCACCCCTCATAGAAAAAGAAACCGTAATGCTTTTTATCAACACTTTAAAAGCCCCATTCATCACTCACATACTGGAAAGTGCCACAAAAAGTTTTTCAGACATAGTGATGTCTGGGGAGATGATAGAAAGCGCAATCAGGAGCGGAAAGATAGACGAGGGGGAAAACGCTAGGAGACCAGCCTCAAGAAAGAGGGACAACGAGGTAAACAATGTGAACACGTATAACAAGGGCTATTCAAGCCAGCCAAGGACGTTAACTGCTAGCCATCAAGGCCCCCCGAGGCAGGAATCCAATACAAGGCCAAATGCGAAAAGGCTCCAGTTTACGCCCATCCCAATGACATATAGGGAGGCATGCGAGCCTATTTGGCGCGTGCGTGTGGTATCCCCATTCTACATAAAACCCATGCAGCCCCCGTTCACAAAATGGTATGACGCAAACGCCCAGTATGAGTACCACGCAGGGATAACGGGGCACTCGATCGAGAACTGTACTGCGTTTAAAAAGTTAATCGAAAGGCTTATTAAAATAGGGGTTGTGAAGTTTGATGAGCCGAACGAAGCAGTAAATTGTGATAATTGAAGGAAAGGGCAGGAGAGTTGCGATTCCTTGAAGAAGTCATCAGAAGCTCGGAAATTGAGAAATCAGAACATTAATAGGAAACTGAGGAATAAAAGTTTTCCAAAAATCTGCCCTTATGTACTTGGGAGTGTTTTGAACAAATGGGACTGTGGAAGAGATCCCTATGTTTTTAGAACTAATTTAGGGTAATATTCAAAACACGCTTATTGCCTTAAGCCTAGAGGCAATAAGAGTCCTTTTGTGAAATAGGCTTGTGTCCAAAATCTTTATTTCAATGAAAATGCATTTTGTGTCTCACTTTGAGAGAATATTCTTTTATTCATTTATTTCATTCATGTTCATACCACATAAGCAATTATTCTTAGTTTCATTTGTCTTTTGAATATTCTTTCGTAGCTACAACAGGTCCCTAGATATCAACGACATGAGCCACGTTGCTACTGATATAGAGTCTACTTTTGAGCAAGATATATGTCTTGAGGGATCTCGGGCCTTTGAAGATGACCGAGACTATAGATTATTTCCTAATTTGTTAAGGATGGTAGAATAAGATAAGAAACAAATCCCACCTTACAAATAATAAGTAGAATCTAGGACTTTCTTTATGTGGGGCATGGATGGCAGCAGGCCAATCACGCCAAAAGCTTCTGACAGGTATCGATTCACCTCTGTGGTCGTCGATTACTTCACCAAGTGGACGGAAGCTACTTCATATGCCAATGTCACAAAGTCGATAGACAGCAAATTCTATGTCGGTATGAAATCTTAAAAGGGGATCATATCCGATAATGCACTAAATTCAAACAACAGCGCGACATCAGAAGTTGGCAATCTGTTCAAGATTAAACACCGTATCAACCCAAAAAAAAATATTGCTGAAAAAAGGTTGAGACTCATAAAGATTGGCATCTGTGCTTGTCGAACGTTTGTTAGGACCTTCACCGGGGCAACAGTTTTCTTATGATTTACGAAATAGAGGCAATTTTGCCCATTGAAGTCAAGATTCCTTCTCTCAGGAGTTTTACCAGAGTTAAAGTTGGGTGAAGCAGAATGGATCCAATTTTAATATGATTAGCTGAACTTGATCAAAGACGAGAGGCTAAGGGCTATCCCAATGGTCAATTGTACCAAAAGCGAATGATACGAGCCTATAACAAGAAGGTTTGCCCTATAGAATTCCATTAAAGAGACCTAGTTTTGAAAAGGATCATTCCCGTACAAAATGACTTCAAAGGAAAGTGGATGCCAAACTGGGAAGGACCTTATGCACGACAAGGAAGGCACATTGCAGGAAGCATGAATGTTGGCCAGAGATGGATGGCAAGGACTTGCCCAACCCAGTGAATTCAGGTTTAATAAAAAGTTTTCCAAAAAAAAACACAAAAAAACATAAAAAAACACAAAAAAACACAAAAAAAGGAAAAGAAAGAAAAATGAAGAAAAATGAGAGGCCAAAGCGAAAACTCGTAAAGGGCGTTTTGAGACCAAAGGGAATTTGAGTTGAAAACCCAAAAAGGGCGGCTCAAATTTTGATCAAAAGTGGGGCATACAGTAATCCTGCTATGCCTAAATTAACAATGAAGAAGTATGCTACGTCTTGGGGCATCAACAGAGTACTCTAGATCCCCTAAACACATATTGAGCTCAAAATGGTCCTCAAAAAGTTCACACAGACAAAGCTCAGGCTGCGATATCTGGGGTACCTAGCTTTCTATTTTACCCATTTGCTATCTTTGATTACCTTATTCTTTTCAAGATATGTCCCTATAAATTTCCTTCTTAATTGCATTTGCTATCAGTGATTAACTTACTTGCTTCGAGCTATGCTCCTAACTAATTTCCTTTCGGTCCATTGTTATGATCTTTTTCAAGCATTTTGCATTGAAATAACGATTAGTGGACTAATAACACTTTCATAAAAGGAGTTTCGCATATTACTCTGGAAGCTCCTAAATAATACAAGGATCTGAAACAGGACTGTTGTTTAGAACGTACCAAGCCCAAGGTTTGGAAGTATTGGAGAAAGATGATTATCTCTTTGGACTTTTTTTTATTGGTTGAACAAAAGACAAGACATTTCATCGGTGATACAACCTCGACAAATAACGAGCAATCTCAACCCAAGTGTACAAAGGGATCATTCTCGGAGAAAAAATGATACTCTGCATTCATGCAAAAATCAGGCATATACATCTGGTCATTACACCCAGCAAATGGTGTAATAGATCAAATTGATTGAAGGTGATACAAATCTTATACCTCGGAGTTGCGGCAAGATGGATGGAAGAAACTAAATGTTATCCTCCTGAAGTTGCAGTAGGGGGTACAAACTTTATGTCCCAGAAGGTATAGTGGAAGGGACTTTGAAATTACAGCGGGGCAAGCTTGCTGAGCAGAATATGATCGTTTTTTTGGGTTTTTTGTCAAAAATACCAGCTGAACGAGAAAGCATGGTAACGCATCAGTGATAAAACCTTGATGAACTACGAGCAATGACAACCCAAACATTAAAAAGGGATCATTCTCATGCATTCATGTAAATATCATTCATACACATCCAATTAGGAGCATTTGATCCATTCCGATCATTTCATCCTAATCGTTGTACAAAAAAAAAAGGGAGGGAGATCATTCTCATGACATTCTGCATTCATGCAAATGTCATCCCCGATATCATTTAGTTAGGAGCATTAGATTCATTCCGATCATTGTATCCTAATCATTATACATTTAAAAAGGGGATCATTCTCATGACATTCTACATTCATGCAAATGTCGTCCATAATACATTTAGTGAGGAGCATTAGATTCATTCTGATCATAGCATTCTAATCATTTGGCATAAACATAGGCATATAAAACTGAGTCTACAGGATCTGTCCCCCAAAGGACAATGTAGCAACATCGGTGAATTCACAGGTCCTATCTCCCTGACCAGCAGTAGAATAGGTCGAAGATTGTAGATCTTGTCACCCTAAGCAGTAGTGGAATAAGATCAAACGGTGAATCTTATCTCCATGAAGCAGCGGAGTAGATTTAAGCCACCATCTTATCTCCCTGACCAGCAGTGGAATAGGTTGAAGATTGTAGATCTTGTCGCCCTAAACAGTAGTGGGACAAGGTCGAAGGTAAATCTTGGCTCCCTAAACAGTAGGAAAGATGATTTAAGCCACCATCCTATATCCCTGACCAGTAGTGGAATAGGTTGAAGATTGTAGATCTTGTCGCCCTAAACAGTAGTGAGACAAGGTCGAAGGCAAATCTTGGCTCCCTAAACAGTAGGGAACATGATTTAAGCCACCATCCTATATCCCTGACCAGCAGTGGAATAGGTTGAAGATTGTAGATCTTGTCACCCTAAAATAGTAGTGGGGCAAGATCGAAGGTAAATCTTGGCTCCCTAAACAGTAGGGAACATGATTTAAGCCACCGTCCTATATCCCTGACTAGCAGTGGAATAGGTTGAAGATTGTAGATCTTGTCTCCCTAAACAGTAGTGGGACGAGATCGAAGGCAAATCTTGGCTCCCTAAACAGTAGGGAACATGATTTAAGCCACCGTCCTATATCCCTAACCAGCAGTGGAATAGGTTGAAGACTGTAGACCTTGTCGCCCTAAAACAGTAGTGGGGCAAGATCGAAGGCAAATCTTGGCTCCCTAAACTGTAACAGTCCGGTTTATACCCTAGTCAGAACAGTGGTTTCGGGACCACGAATTCGAGTCTGAATAATATTTTAATATTATTTTTTGTACCGTTAGTATGTGATTAATCATGTGGTAAAGTTTCGTAAGTTAAGTGTTTGTCTGTGTGATTAATTTGACAAAAGGATGAAATTGCATTAAATGTGAAAGTTGCTTGCTATTTGCTAAAGTGCCTATGTGTTGTGGCTTTATAATTGCGAGGACTTATGTGGAAATATAGCCATTATTATTATTAGTGGACGGCAATGAGTGCTGATATGTATATATTATATGTTTATTATAATTACTTTAATAGTTTATTAAAATTATTATGTTATATGTTATATATTATTATAATGAAAACAAAAGCAATCCACTATCATCATTTTTATCACCGAATAAGCAAAGAAAGAAAAGAAAAATATAGGCAACGGGTTCGGCCATAGTTTTGGTTAAATTCAAGGTATGTTTTCGGTCATTTTTTGATAATTTCTACGTTTTTGCAATCGTTGCTTTGAGAGCTACAAAACCCATGTATTCATTTTGTGAATTGATGATGTTTGTGTGATATGCCATTGATGATATGTCAAGCTTTTTGATGATTTATGGTGTTAAATGAAAGATTAGAGCTAGATGAACATACTTTGTTCTTGAAATTTTGATGAATTTAGCTAAATATGGCTAAATTATGAAAATATTATTTTGGAGGACTAATTTGTGAATTTGATGAAACATATGGACTTATATAGTCCCTAGGAAGATTCGGCTATGCATGGGTATGAACAAATTCTGTGAATTTGATGTTTTGTGAAAAATGGATTAAATTGATAAATTATGCAATTATGATGGCTAATTTGCAAATTACCCTAAATGTATGTCTTTGGATTGAATTGAATGAAATAGTAAATAAAAGAGTTAATTCTGAATATATTTAGATCAAGAACTAAGGAAAACGGACTTAGATCGAGGGAAAGCGAAAGTAATCGAGTAGCCGTTTCCATTCCCGATAAATCGAATCTGAGGTAAGTCATTGTGCAAATAAACGTACTTGTATGAAATTATAATTGTTCATATGACTATTGTTGATAATGGATGTTTATGAGAGGTTATGCGTATGAATTCCGAGATAAGTTCGATATAGTGACTAAGTTTGAGAAGTCCCGTACGAACCTAGGAATAGATAGGATTAGATATGTCATGACATAGGTTTCTGTTCTGTTATATCGTGTAAGACCATGTCTGGGACGTTGGCATTGATTTGAGATTTCGTGTAAGACCTCATCTGGGACGTAGGCATCGACATGACTATTACGTGTAAGACCACGTCTGGGACGTTGGCATCGATATGATCTGTACGTGTAGGACCATGTCTGGGACATTGGCATCGTAATTATTCGTGTAAGACCACATGCGGGACAAAGGGCGTCGATATCTGATTACATGTAAGACCTCGTCTGGGACGTTGGCATTGTACGACCATTCCGAGCTTTCTGGGTATCCTATTAGATTCCTTACAGTTCAACAGGCAAATTTGCGATACGAATAGCAAATCCGAGTTTTGATAATTTAAGTGAATGAATATCCGATACAGGTACGTTTCTTATATACTAATTGTGTATATAAGGTAAGTTCTGATGTGATATTGCTAGGAAGATTATGTACATTGAAATAGTATTATGGAATGCGTTAGTAAGTATGGAAGAGCTTTGTGTATATGAGACTTTAGAATTGATGGATGTGGCAAATATGGCCAAAAATATGGATTGACATAAACATATGGTGACTACAATATGATTATGAATTGTGCCAATAATGTTATACATTTTAAGTTTATTTGTATATGATTTACTAAGCTTTTGGAAAGCTTACTCCGTGTGTGTGTTTTCTCTGTTTTATAGGTCGTTAAAGCTACTGAAGGCTCGGGACCGTCACGGATCGTCATCACACTACTAAACTCATTTTGGTACACTTTGAAAATGTATATAGTAAGATATGGCATGTATAGGCTAGTGTTTTTGGTATAAGTCGTTATATGAACTTAGCCATGTGATCTGGCTAGTTATGTTTTGGTATGATTAGTTGATATATGAAATGGTAAGTATATAGATGAATGGTGCTTGGGTATATTTGAGATTTAGTCATGCAAATTGGTATGTTTGGAATTGGTTTTGGGTGGCATTTTGATTTGTAAATGACCTATAATGTCACACGGCCAGGGCACACGGGCGTGCCTAGGGACCGTGGGAGAATATCAGGATTTAGCCTAGTAATACACGACCTCGACACGGGCGTGTCCACTAGCCGTGGGCACAAGTCAGTAGCTAGCTTAATGTCACACGGTTGTGGCACACGGACGTGCCTGCTACATAGTAGTCGTGTGGTTTTTGACAGGATCGACCATGGCCATGGCACACGGGCGTGCTTGGTGGCCGTGGAGCATAAGTCAGTTTCGACCACGGGGAGGACACACGAGGGTGTCTAACAGCCGTGGAGGGCACACGGTTTCCTCCCACGGGCGTGTATCCTCTGTACTTTAAAAAAGTTTTAATTTTTCATGAAATTTTGTAAGTGTTTCGATTTAGTCCCGACTCGGTTTATAAGCATGCTTAAGGTCTCGATGACCGTATTAAGGGACACTATGCTTGAGAATGAAAAATGAATTTATGAATTTCTGTAGATTGTTTCTGATCTGTCCGGTAACGCCTTTAACCCTAATCCGGCGTTGGATACGGGTTAGGGGTGTTACATTTGGTTGGTATCAAAGCTACGGTTTAGTCGATTCTCAGACTAACGTAGAGTGCCAGAGTCTAGCTATACATGCCATATTTCTGAATTGTGATAGTGTGATGAATCCTGACGTATAAAATGTGATTTCTGTATAGTAATAGATCCCGAAAGAACCGTAGCTGACGACGTAGAAAGCAATGCGCCTGATCCCGCGCAAGGGACAGCGCCCTCTAATCCGAGACCGGCTACTAGCGGTCAAGTAGAATAAGCTAAACAAGCTTTCTTCCAGATGATGAGTGAGTGGTTCACTCAGTTTGTAAAGAATAACCCGACTGTTTCACAACCCCCGCCCCCGGGTAATTCCCCTCAGACATCAGTTGTGCCTCCGGTGATGGGTGTAAATCTGTTGAATAAGCCTCCGGTTGACAAGATTCGCAAGTATGGGGTTGAAAAATTCTGAGCTACCAATGATGATGATACAGAAAAGGCCGAGTTTTGGTTAGAGAATACGATTCGAGTATTCGACGAAATGTCTTTGACTCCGGATGAATACATAAAGTGTGTTGTATTATTACTCCGAGATGTAGCTTATCAATGGTGGAAAACTCTGATTTCTGTTGTCTCGAAAGAGCGAATTCCATGGGACTTCTTTCAGGGTGAGTTCCGAAAAAAATATATCAGTGAGAGATTCGTAGATCAGAAACGAAAGGAATTTCTGGAACTAAAACAAGGCCGAATGATTTGTTTGAGAATATGAGAGAGTTCGTGAGGCCCGAGCCAAGATGCGCTCGAGAATGTGTATCATCTGAAGCTATAATGTGCAAAAGGTTCAAAGATGGGCTTAATGAAGACATTCGTTTGCTGGTCAAAATTTTAGAGATAAAGGAGTTTGTTGTACTCGTTGACCGAGCGTGCAAAGCTGAGGCGCTTGGAAAAGATAAAAGAAAAGCTGAGTCAGAAGTTCGAGAAGTGAGAAAGAGATTTCAGAGTAAATCATTTGCATCGCTCCAAAAAGATTCAGAGATGATCAAAGCCGTTCGAGAGTTAATATGGGATATTCAAATAGAAATCGAGATAGATCACAAATGAACTCCAAAGCTCCAGCAACTTCAGTGGCAAGTGTTAGTAATGTTCGATCAGAGACACACAATGTAAACAACTTTGTGGAAAAAGGCATCCGAAATCAGTAGATTAAATGACGAGCTTGCTTCAAATGTGGATCACTTGATCATTTTATCTGTGATTGCCACTGAATCTCAAAGCTAGTTGACTGCTCGAATCGAGATCTGATAATGCACCTGTGAGAGGTAGATCTTTGAAGAATGTAAGAAATGTTGGTGATAGTCAGAGAACTACGAGAGACAATGTTGCGAGATCTGAAGCTAGAGCGCCTGCTAGAGTGTATGCTATCCGAGCTCGTGAGGAAGCTTCGTCACCTGATTTTATAACTGGTACTTTTACACTTTATGATACTTTTGTGATTGCATTGATAGACCCTGGTTCTACGCATTCGTATATATGCATGAATTTAGTATTCAGTAAGACTTTTCCTGTAGAGTCTACTGAGTTTGCTATAAAAGTATCGAACCCCTTAGGTAAAAGTGTTCTTGTTGACAAAGTATGGAAGAATTGTCCGTTAATGTTTTGAGATATCTGTTTCCCTGCTGATCTGGTGCTTTTGCCATTTGACGAGTTCGATATTATTCTGGGTATGGATTGGTTGTTTTTGCATGATGTTGTTGTGAACTGTAAAAGAAAGACTATTAATTTGAGATGTTCGAATGATGAGATTGTACGAGTGGAGTCTAATGGTTTGAGTGGATTGTCTGCTGTGATATCTGTTTTGAAAGCTCAAAGTTATGTGAAAAAGGGATATGAGGCATATTTTGCTTATGTTATTGACTCGAAAGTGTCTGAAAAGAAAGTTGAGTCAGTGCCTGTTGTCTGTGAATATTCTGATGTGTTTCCGGAAGAATTACCGGGTTTGCCTCCGATACGTGAAGTTGAATTTGGTATTGAGTTGTTGTCGGGTACTACACCTATTTCAATAGCTCTGTATAGAATGGCACCAACAGAGTTGAAGGAGTTAAAGTCGCAGTTACAAGAATTGACCGATAGAGGGTTTGCTAGACCGAGTTTTTCGCCTTGGGGTGCTCCTGTTCTGTTTGTGAAAAAGAAAGATGACACGATGAGAATGTGCATTGATTATCGCCAATTGAATAAAGTGACAATAAAGAATAAATATCCGTTGCCCAGAATTGATGATCTATTCGATCAGTTAAAATGAGCTACTGTATTTTCTAAGATTGATTTGAGGTCGGGATACTACCAGTTGAGAGTGAAAGATTCGGACATTCCGAAAACTACCTTCAGAACAAGGTACGGGCATTATGAGTTTTTAGTTATGCCATTTGGACTAACCAATGCACCTGCTGTTTTTATGGATCTGATGAACAGAATTTTTAGACCGTACCTAGATCGTTTTGTTGTGGTGTTTATAGACGATATTTTGATTTATTCACGGGATGAGACTGAGCATGCCGAGCATCTAAAGATTGTATTGCAAACTCTGAGAGAAAAGTAATTGTATGCAAAATTCAGCAAATGTGAATTCTGGTTACACGAGGTTAGTTTTTTGGGGCATATTGTGTCAGCTTCTGGAATCCGAGTTGATCCGAGCAAGATTTTTGCTATTTTGGACTGGAAACCTCCGAGGAACGTGTCTGAAGTCCGTAGCTTTTTGGGCCTAGCTGGTTATTACCGCAGATTTGCAAAAGGATTTTCATTGATAGCTATTCCAATGAAAAAATTACTTCAGAAGGATGCTAGATTTGAATGGTCTGATAGATGTCAGAGAAGTTTTGATCAGTTGAAAACTCTGTTAACAGAAGCTCTGGTGTTAGTACAGCCAGAATCGGGCAAAGAATTTGTGATTTATAGTGATGCTTCATTAAGCGGTTTAGGATGTGTTTTGATACAGGAAGGCAAAGTTGTAGCTTATGCCTCGAGACAATTAAAGCCTCATGAGAAGAATTATCCGACACATGACCTTGAGCTAGCTGCGATTGTGTTTGCACTTAAGATCTGGCGCCATTATTTGTATGGTGAGAAATGTCACGTATTTTCAGATCATAAAAGTCTGAAGTATCTAATGACTCAGAAAGATTTGAATCTGCGTCAGAGAAGATGGCTTGAGTTGTTAAAAGATTATGAGCTTGTGATAGATTATCATCCGGGTAAAGCAAACGTGGTTGCTGATGCATTGAGTCGAAAATCATTATTTGCACTACGTGCTTTGAATGCTCAGTTAGATTTTTTTGATGATAGTTCTGTGATAGCTGAATTAAGAGAAAAACTGTTGTTTATTCAGGAGATATGTGATGCTCAGAAATCTGATAATGAGTTATTAGCAAAACGAGCTCAGTGTGGTTCGAATTCTGAATCTGAATTTCGAGTTGTTGATGATTGTTTGAGATTTCGAGATCGTATCTGTGTTCCAAGAAATCCGGAATTGATTCAGTTGATTTTAAGTGAAGCACATAACAATCGTCTATCTGTTCATCCGGGAAGTACTAAGATGTACCATGATTTGAAGCAACACTATTGGTGGTCTGGTATGAAACGAGACATTTCTGACTTTGTTTTGAAATGTTTAGTTTGTCAGCAAGTGAAAGCTGAACATCAAGTTCCGTCTGGGTTACTTCAACCGATTCTGATTCCCGAGTGGAAATGGGATAGAGTGACGATGGACTTTGTTTCTGGATTGCCTCAGACTCCGAGAAAAAAAGATGCGATTTGGGTCGTAGTTGATCGATTGACAAAATCTGCCCATTTTATTCCGGTAAGATCAGACTATTCACTTGATAGATTAGCCGAGCTTTATGTTTTTGTGATTGCGAGATTGCACGGGGTGCCACTATCTATTGTGTCAGATAGAGATCCGAGGTTTATATCGAGATTCTGGAAGAAACTGCAAGAAGCTTTAGGCACGCAACTCGCATTTGATCTGACTTTTCATTCGCAAACGGATGGTCAATCCGAGGGGATCATTCAGATTCTTGAAGATATGTTAAGATGCTGTGTACTTGAGTTTAATGGTACGTGGGAACAGTATCTACCTTGGATTGAATTTGCATACAATAACAGTTTCCAGTCAAGCATCAAAATGGCACCTTATGAAGCTTTGTACGGACGTAAATGTCGCACACCTCTGTATTGGGTGAGCTTAGTGAAAATAAGCTACACGGGTTGATTTGATAAAAGATTTAGAAACAGAAAAGTGAAATCGATCCGAGATTGTTTGAAAACGACATCGATCGTCGAAGTCTTATGCGATTTGAAGCGAAAAGATATAGAATTTGAAATCGACGACAAAGTATTTTTAAAAGTGTCTCCGTGGAAGAAAGTGCTTCGATTCGGACGTAAAGGCAAATTGAGTCCAAGATTTATCGGACCGTATAAAATCGTTGAACGTGTCGGGCCTGTTGCTTATAGATTAAAGTTGCCGTTTGAGTTAGAAAAGATTCATAATGTATTTCATGTCTCGATGCTCGTGAGATATCGATCCGATCCGTCACATGTAATTACTCGTCCCGAGATTGAAATCCAATCTGATATGTCATACGAAGAGGAACCGATCCGTATATTAGCTCGTGAAGTAAAAGAGTTGAGAAATAAGAAAATTCCGTTAGTAAAAGTATTATGGAATCGACACGAAATTGAAGAGGCAACATGGGAGCCTGAAGATTCAATGAGACAGCAATATCCGACTCTGTTTAACGGTAAGATTTTCGGGGACGAAAATCCCTAAGGGGGGAGAATTGTAATAGTTCGATTTATACCCTAGTCAGAACAGTGGTTTCGAGACCACGAATCCGAGTCTGAATAATATTTTAATATTATTTTCTGTGCCGTTAGTATGTGATTAAGCATGTGGTAAAGTTTCGTAAGTTAATTGTTTGTCTGTGTGATTAATTTGACAAAAGGATGAAATTGCATTAAATGTGAAAGTTGCTTGCTATTTGCTAAAGTGCCTATGTGTTGTGGCTTTATAATTGCGAGGACTTATGTGGTAATATAGCCATTATTATTGTTAGTGGACGGCAATGAGTGATGATATGTATATATTATATGTTTATTATAATTACTTTAATAGTTCATTAAAATTATTATGTTATATGTTATATATTATTATAATGAAAACAAAAGCAATCCACTATCATCATTTTTATCACCGAATAAGCAAAGAAAGAAAAGAAAAATATAGGCAAGGGGTTCGACCATAGTTTTGATTTAATTCAAGGTATTTTTTCGGTCGGTTTTTGATAATTTCTACGTTTTTGCAATCGTTGCTTTGAGAGCTACAAAACCCATGTATTCATTTTGTGAATTGATGATGTTTGTGTGATATGCCATTGATGATATGTCAAGCTTTTTGATGATTTATGGTGTTAAATGAAAGATTAGAGCTAGATGAACATACTTTGTTCTTGAAATTTTGATGAATTTAGCTAAATAGGGCTAAATTGTGAAAATATTATTTTGGAGGACTAATTTGTGAATTTGATGAAACATATGGACTTATATAGTCCCTAGGAAGATTCGGCTATGCATGGGTATGAACAAATTATGTGAATTTGATGTTTTGTGAAAAATGGACTAAATTGATAAATTGTTCAATTATGAGGGCTAATTTGCAAATTACCCTAAATGTGTGTCTTTGGATTGAATTGAATGAAATAGTGAATAAAAGAGTTAATTCTGAATATGTTTAGATCAAGAACTAAGGAAAACGGACTTAGATCGAGGGAAAGCGAAAGTAATCGAGTAGCCGTTTCCATTCCCGATAAATCGAATTCGAGGTAAGTCATTATGCAAATAAACGTACTTGTATGAAATTATAATTGTTCATATGACTATTGTTGATAATGGATGTTTATGAGAGGTTATGCATATGAATTCCGAGATAAGTTTGATATAGTGACTAAGTTTGAGAAGTATCGTACGAACCTAGGAATAGATAGGATTAGCTATGTCATGACATAGGTTTCGCTTACGTTATATCATGTAAGACCACATCCGAACGTTGGCATTGATTTGAGATTTCGTGTAAGACCTCGCCTGCGGGGCGTAGGCATCGACATGAGTATTACGTGTAAGACCACGTGCGGGGCGTTGGCATCGATATGATCTCATGCGTGTAAGACCATATGCGGGACATTGGCATCGTAATTATTCGTGTAAGACCCTATCTGGGACAGTGGCGTCGATATCTGATTACATGTAAGACCTCGCCTGGGACGTTGGCATTGTACGACCATTCTGAGCTTTCTGAGTATCCTATTAGATTATTTACGGTTCAACAGGAAAATCTGTGATACGAATAGCAAATCCGAGTGTAACATCCTGAATTTTTGGGCCTATGCGTTTAATGGGTGGATACGTTTAATGTGTTAATTTAAGTATTAGAGGTGAAATTGGGCTCGGGAATGGGCCGAGGTCTTGGCTAAATATTTTTTTTAGGGACGATGGGGTTTAAATAAAGTATTGAGAGTGAAATAGGCATAATGGGCATGTGGCCCAGGAATAAGAGGCGTAGTAGGAGGGAGCTATAAGTGGCGCCGATAGGCAAAAGAAGGGGGCCTCAGTGTGGCCGCTTGGATCCCAAGAAATTGGGCTAATTTCGGCAGCCCAAGGAGAGCTAGGGGGGACGGCAACAAGGCTAAAATTTAGGGATTTTTAATGTTTTATTTAAGTGGATAATGAGCAGGAAAAAAAGGGGAAGGAGTGGTGTGATGTAGGACTCTTTTGGATGTGAGTTCTGATAAGGATAAGGGAAAAGATGAGAGGCTATCCAGGAGGCTAGAGGTGGCCGAAATTTGGACTGTGTGTGTAAAGGGGGGACGGCTAGTTAGGGGGAGTAAATACCGAAATTTTGAGAGTTTTCTGAAAGCTTTCTCTCAGTTTTCTCTGCTACTGAAATCTGTTTCCATTATTTTTCTTCCTAGCCGAAATCTCCAAGCCTCTTTCTTGTTTTCTTTTCTTCTTTTCTTTTTCTGCCAGAAACCGAAACTCCTCACTCAATTCTTCTAAAAGTCGAAAAACACATCAGCCTTCTCTTGTTCATCTTTTCGGGATTTTCTTAAAAGCCAAAATTCCTAGATCTATACTCTTCTACGCTTCGATCTTCTTCTGGGATTTCCAAATCTTTCTGTAAGGGGTAGCCGAAATCTTCTGAAGTGGTAAGTGTCGATTATGTTATTCTTTCAATCTTTTCCGGCTTTTGGAAACCATAGCCGAATGGCTAGATGGTTGACTAACCTCGTATTACCTTTCATGGGCGGCATTCCAAGATTTGAAGGAGATCCAATCGCCTAAGTAGCACACAAATCATACTACTTCTGGGATTTAATCGATCTAGGTAAGGAGATCTGTTAATCTTAAAGTATAGATTCGGGTAAACACTAACCCTTGGCCGAATATAGGAGAGGCCTTATATTCGCGTTTTTTCGGCTTTTGAGCAAAGTTGTAGACAGAGGGCAGTAGATCCGATTAGCGAGGGTATCGACATAGAGGGTAGTCTTACACATTAATCAGGCGTGTAACATTCTCACACCATTTGGATTGCTTGTTAGTATATGTTTATAAATCATATATTCGCTAAATGCCAAATATCGGCATGGTATTGAAAACCCGAAGAGGGTAAAGGCGAATCACCGAGTTAGTGATCTCTGTCATTCTAAAGTGAATGTTTCATCGATTTGGTATGATGAACATGTATGCGGTTTCTATGATTGCATGGGGTTGGGTGATTGATGTAAGGGAAGTGTTCTGCATTGTAGTGGCTTTTGCGCGATCATTGTAGTGGCTAATGCCATGATCTCATTGTAGTGGCTATTGCCATGATCGGCGATGATGCGACTATCTGCGGCATGACGCCATCGATGGTGTGTAGCGGTGTGAGTTGATTGTAGAAATCCCCAATGGTGTGATTGGCGGTAAGGGTGGTGTGTAGCGGATGGAAACCTAGGATTGGGTTGGGCTTTGCATACTTTCTCGATATATTATACTCTGTTATCATTACGTGGGGCTAAGGCCCAACTGATGGTGTCACGAGGTTTGCCAGTGAGTCTTGCGACTCACCCTATTATTTAACATCTTTCGGTAGCACCTAGTGCATCGGACCGAGTTGGAGAAGAGCGCAAGGTGGCCATGCGAGGATTATTTTGATTCACAGAAAAGACTTTACTATTTTATTTATTTTTAATATTTTTAATTAGTGGGTTTAAATTTCATTGTAATAAGGCCATGGGCCACTGGCTTCATATTTTCATTTGTTTTGGGCTTTTATTATTATTAGACATTTACATTTTACGTTTTAATTAAGTTAAGGCATGTATCAAATTTCAGTTTTTAATCCACTAAGGCATAAATATAAAAAAATGTATATCTTTTACAAATCATCCAACCATTTAGTTTTCTCGAATAAAGTGTTAAACTCAAGAAAAATATTTTCAAATTGTGACATCTTTTAAAATCTCCTAAGTGACATGCCGATCCGGTCATGGTGTTTGGGCGGGTTTGGGGTGTTACAAATTGGTATCGAGCCAAGTTCAAAACTCGGCTTTGGGGTTTTAGGCTCAAAACGTTTTCTAAAGTTGGGTTTTGAAAACATGCATGTTTATAAATAACACAGAGGGTTTTCTCGGCATGGCACTGCGTCTCTCAAATTGAAAGTCCGCGGTAAGTATTCGAAACTCAACATGTTATATATATATATATATATATGTGGGCTTGATGGGCTTTAAGGGACGTAGATTATTTTAATTAGAGCTTGATGGACCTTAGGCCTAGTTAAACAACTCTCAATTGCATAAGACTTAATCCAACCGAACAAACTCAGTAGACAAGTCGCAAGACTAGGGTGTGGCAGCAACAGCATGCGCATGTCTAGGATTGGATCCTAAGAGCACAGTACTTAAGTAGTCCTAGTGACTCACCTCCTCTTGCTTGGAATCCTACAGTGCACGTAGTGATTTGCTCACCCTAGCCACGAGGATTTGTTGACGGGCCAAAATCTATAACTAAAACCCGAAAGGGACCAACCACTTGATTTTCACAAAATTACTTGAGGTGTCCCTAGTTTAAAAAATTCAAAACACCCGAATTTTCAAATTACCAAGAATACCCCAAAATGCAAAATTACCTTATTTCACAAAAGAACCCTATTTGAGAAAATTACGAAAATACCCTGTATGATAAATTACGAAAATACCCACAGGTAGTGAAACGATGAAGACACCCTACCGATGAATGTAAGTTCGTGGATGCTACTTGTATATGGATGGTTGATGATTGAGCGTATGTGCTTCTTAGGACTAGAATATGTGAACTTGAGACCAAACTTGTGGATGTGATTTGAATTCGAAAGAACTACTCTTAAACTCATCGATCATAAGACTGCTCGTGGTTAATCGGTGGAAGAAAATTAATAATTCATAAAATTTCTATTCAGATAAACGCTAATCGGAAGAATGAGTACAAGGGGGACGAGGACGCTCCAGATGCGAATACCGGTGCATACTCTATCATATTATCCTAAGTGTTTCTTTTGGCTTTAGAATTAGAGTTCGCAGCGGAAGCATAGTGGTGAGACTTGGGTAGTATGATTAATAGTTAGTTGGAAATTTCGAGGACGAAATTTCTTTAAGGGGGTAGAACTGTAACATCCTAAATTTTTGGGCCTATGCATTTAATGGGTGGATACGTTTAATGTGTTAATTTAAGTATTAGAGGTGCAAATTGGGCTCAGAAATGGGCCGAGGTCTTGGCTAAATATTTTGTTTAGGGACGATGGGGTTTAAATAAAGTATTGAGAGTGAAATAGGCATAATGGGCTTGTGGCCCAGGAACAAGAGGCGCAGTAGGAGGGAGCTATAAGTGGCATCAATAGGCAAAAGAAGGGGGCCTCAGTGTGGCCGCTTGGATCCCAAGAAATTGGGCTAATTTTGGTAGCCCAATGAGAGCTAGGGGGGACGGAAACAAGGCTAAAATTTAGGGATTTTTAATGTTTTATTTAAGTGGATAATGAGTAGGAAAAAAAGGGGAAAGAGTGGTGTGATGTTGGACTCTTTTGGATGTGAGTTCTGATAAGGATAAGGGAAAAGATGAGAGGCTATCCAGGAGGCTAGAGGTGGCCGAAATTTGGGCTGTTTGTGTACAGGGGGGACGGCTAGTTAGGGGGAGTAAATTCCGAAATTTTGAGAGTTTTCTGAAAGTTTTTTCTCAGTTTTCTCTGCTGCTGAAATCTGTTTCCATTATTTTTCTTCCTAGCCGAAATCTCCAAGCCTCTTTCTTATTTTCTTTTCTTCTTCTCTTTTTCTGCCAGAAACCGAAACTCCTCACTCAATTCTTCTAAAAGCCGAAAAACACATCAGCCTTCTCTTGTTCATCTTTTCGGGATTTTCTTAAAAGCCGAAATTCCTAGATCTATACTCTTCTACGCTTCGATCTTCTTCTGGGATTGTCGAATCTTTCTGTAAGGGGTAGCCGAAATCTTCTGAAGTGGTAAGTGTCGATTATGTTATTCTTTCAATCTTTTCCGACTTTTGGAGACCATAGCCGAATGGCTAGATGGTTGACTAACCTCGTATTACCTTTCATAGGCGGCATTCCGGGATTTGAAGGAGATCCAATCGCCTAGGTAGCACACAAATCATACTACTTCCGGGATTTAATCGATCTAGGTAAGGAGATCTGTTAATCTTAAAGTATAGATTCGGGTAAACACTAACCCTTGGCTGAATATAGGAGAGGCCTTATATTCGCGTTTTTTCGGCTTTTGAGCAAAGTTGTAGACAGAGGGCAGTAGATCCGATTAGCGAGGGTATCGACATAGAGGGTAGTCTTACGCATTAATCAGGTGTGTAACATTCTCACACCATTTGGATTGCTTGTTAGTATATGTTTATAAATCATTATATTCGCTAAATGCCAAAAATACCGGCATGGTTTTGAAAACCCGAGGAGGGTAAAGGCGAATCACCGTGTTAGTGATCTCTATCATTCTAAAGTGAATGTTTCACATCGATTTGGTATGATGAACATGTATGCGGTTTACGTGATTGCATGGGGTTGGGTGATTGATGAAAGGGGAAGTGTTACATTGTAGTGGCTTTTGCCATGATCCGCTTGTAGTGGTTAATGCCATGATGCATTGTAGTGGCTATTGCCATGATCGGCGATGAGCGACTATCTGCAGCATGACGCCATCGATGGTGTGTAGCGGTGTGGGTTGATTGTAGAAATCCCCAATGGTGTGATTGGCGGTAAGGGTGGTGTGTAGCGGATGGAAACCTAGGATTGGGTTGGGCTTTGCATACTTTCTCGATATATTATACTCTATTATACTTATCTGGGTGGGCTAAGGCCCAATCTGATGGTGCACGAGGGTTGCACACCGAGTCTCGCGACTCACCCTATTATTTAACATCTTTCGGTAGCACCTAGTGCATCGGACCAGTTGGAGAAGAGCGCAAGGTGGCCATGCGAGGATTATTTTGATTCAAAGAAAAAGACTTTACTAGTTTATTTATTTTTAATATTTTTAATTAGTGGGTTTAAATTTCATTGTAATAAGGCCATGGGCCACTGGCTTCATATTTTCGTTTGTTTTGGGCTTTTATTATTATTAGACATTTACATTTTACGTTTTAATTAAGTTAAGACATGTATCAAATTTCGGTTTTTAATCCACTAAGGCATAAATATAAAATAAATGTATATCTTTTACAAATCATCCAACCATTTAGTTTTCTCGAATAAAGTGTTAAACTCAAGAAAAATATTTTCCGAAATTGTGACATCTTTTAAAATCTCCCTAAGTGACATGTCAGATCTGGTCATGGTGTTTGGGCCGGGTTTGGGGTGTTACACCGAGTTTTGATAATTTAAGTGAATGAATATCCGATACAAGTACATTACTTATATACTAATTGTGTATATAAGGTAAGTTCCGATGTGATATTGCTGGGAAGATTATGTACATTGAAATAGTATTATGGAATGTGTTAGTAAGTATGGAAGAGCTTTGTGTATATGAGACTTTAGAATTGATGGATGTGGTAAATATGGCCAAAAATATGGATTGACATAAACATATGGTGAATACAATACGATTATGAATTGTGCCAATGATCTATATGCTTAAATGTTATACATTTTAAGTTTATTTGTATATGATTTACTAAGCTTTTGGAAAGCTTACTCCGTGTGTGTGTTTTCTCTGTTTTATAGGTCGTTAAAGCTATTGAAGGCTCGGGACCGTCACGGATCGTCATCACACTACTAAACTCATTTTGGTATACTTTGAAAATGTATATAGTAAGATATGGCATGTATAGGCTAGTGTTTTTTGTATAAGTCGTTATATGAACTTAGCCATGTGATCTGGCTAGTTATGTTTTGGTATGATTAGATGATATATGAAATGGTAAGTATATAGATGAATGGTGCTTGGGCATATTTGAGATTTAGTCATGCAAATTGGTATGTTTGGAATTGGTTTTGGGTGGCATTTTGATTTGTAAATGACCTATAATGTCACACGGCCAGGGCACACGGACGTGCCTAGAGACCATGGGAGAATATCAGGATTTAGCCTAGTAATACATGGCCTCGACACGGGCGTGTCCACTAGCCGTGGGGCACAAGTCAGTAGCTAGCTTAATGTCACACGGTTGTGGCACACGGACGTGCCTGCTGCATAGTAGTCGTGTGGTTTTTGACGGGATCGACCACGGCCGTGGCACACGGGCGTGCTTGGTGGCCGTGGAGCATAAGTCAGTTTCGAGCACGGGGAGGACACACGGGGGTGTCTAGCAGCCGTGGAGGGCACACGATTTCCTCCCACGGGCGTGTATCCCCTGTACTTTAGATAAGTTTTAATTTTTCATGAAATTTTGTAAGTGTTTAGATTTAGTCCCGACTCGGTTTATAAGCATGTTTAAGGTCTCGATGACCCTATTAAGGGACACTATGCTTGAGAATGATAAATGAATGTATGAATTTCTGTAGATTGTTTTCGATCTGTCCAGTAACGCCTTTAACCCTAATCCGGCGTCAGATACATGTTAAGGGTGTTACATAAACAGTAAGGAACACGATTTAAGCCACTGTCCTATATCCCTGACCAGCAGTGGAATAGGCTGAAGACATCAAATATTGTCTCCCTGAAGTTGCAGTGGAGTAGATTGAAGATGGCAGATATTGTCTCCCTGAAGTCGCAGTGGAGCAGACCGGAGACAGTTAATCCTATCTCCCTGAAGTTACAGCGGACCAGATTAAAAACAACGAATCCTATACCTCTAAAGTTGCAATAGGTGGGATTAGATCTACTATAACTACAAATCTCATCTTTCATGGTTGCAGTGAAGTGGATCAAAGCAACAAGATGCAGTGGACTGGAATGAGGCTACCTGAAGAATAGGAGCACCGAAGAATCCAGACTCAGCGGGACCGGGCAAGTTTGGACCTTTATGTCTTTGCTCTATTCCCGTTGCAGGACAATGAGCAAAGAGGGGCAGCTGTATGAGCCCAAAATTGCCCGGCCCATTTTACAAACCAAACACAAGACCCAATAAAACCTATCAGCCCTAAAACCCATTAAACCAACCCAAACCCGAATGGCCCATTAAACAAACCCAACCTAAATCTACCCAAACCCTAGCCCACATCCATTACAGAAGCCCAAAACCAAAACAAGAAAAAAACAAAGAATGACAAACCCTAGGTGTACCGCACCTAGGGTGTCTCGCTCTCCGACCACGCCAAGCTACTTGCCTGCAGCTCGCGGTCTTGTCCACACACCACAAATACAAGCACTTAGCACCGCCCAAATACCTGCAACATTAAAAACGGAAAAGACAACAACAAAAAAGGAGACTTTGTAAAAGGCTATAAAAAGCCATGGAAACGATTTGTATTTTTTTGGAGAGAAAAAAAATCCGAATACAAACAAAATTTCCAAGTTCACAATAGCAAGACAGTCAGTAGATTAAAGAAGAAAACTAATTCTTAATCGCGCAAAGTGGGTATCTCCTATTTCTGATTTCTCTCTTCTTTATATGCATGCATCCATTTGTTTATTTTCTTTTTAAAAACGGTTTATATATATCATATACAAATATTAAATAAAAAAATAAAATAAAAAAGGAAGTTTTTTACCTCACGGTGGTCGCCGGCGACGGACGGCGGAGGAGGAGCGCCGAAAACCCCCACCGGAGACAAGCCCTACAGAGAGAAAGAAAGAAAAGGTGTTTTTTTTTTTAAAGCAGGTGAAAATGGGAGTTTTTGAAAATTTTTTGCCTTAAATAGGCCTTCAAAATGACGTCGTTTTGGGCAGGCTTCTCAGGCGCCAAAACGACGTCGTTTGGCCTAGGATCCGCGTGTCGACCAGACCCGCCCAGGAGGATCCGCGTGTTTTTGCTTTTGGGGCTAATTGCCCATTTGGTCCCTCCGCATTCTCAATTTTTTTAAAATTAGATTTCTTTTATTTTTAATTTCGCCCAAAATTTTCACGCAGTTTTAAATTTAATCCATTTAAACGCTGCGTTTAAAGGACTCGGGTAAATTACGCCTCTCGTCCCTCACCATTTCGCGCGCGTTTCAGTTTAGTCCCCCTATTATTTATTTTACATAATTTGTCCCTTTTATTTCCGTTTTGAATTCAATTTAGCCCGTTTTTAATTATTTTGCAATTTTTATTATTTTTACTATTATTTAATATTTTTATTTTTATTAACTATTTATTATTATCATTATTTTATTATCACTATCACCATTGTATTTATTTACTTATTGTATTTTTTTTTGTTTTTTACTATTGTTTTGCTTATTATCATCTTTATTATATTTATTATTACTATCATTTCTATTATTGCTTTGTAACCATACTATTATTATTACTATTATTTATTATTATTATTATTATTATTATTATTATTATTATTATTATTAGTATTATTATATTTACTATATTTACATCTATATTTATTTTCTTAGTTTAATACTATATTATTAAATAAAAATACATTTTGTAAAATTACTATATTCTATCTAAAGGTTTTTAAAATAAGGCAATGTTTTGTATTTAGAAATTCGGGAAATAGTGCCCTAACGTGCTGGGTTTCGATTTTCCGTTTGACTAAATAACTAAACATCCTTTTAATAAATTTCGTAAATCATGAGATGATTTTGATTACGAGGGTTTAAAACATCGTGTCCTAACGTGCTGGATGTGATGTTTGTATCCTTTCGTAACAAAGAAATCTCAAATTTTAACTCAAATTGTTCATGTTTTTAAAGAAATCATGCTTTCAAATCTTTTCGAATTTTCGACGTTAAGACATAAAATTATCAATTAGGTGCCAATTTTGGGCGTTACGAGGGTGCTAATCCTTCCTCGTACGTAACCGACTCCCGAACCCGTTTTCTTGGATTTCGCAGGCCAAAATTAATGTTTTGAAATAAAACGTTTTATAAGGTGACCCGGTCACACCTCATCAAAAAAAGATTGGTGGCGACTCCCGTTTTTTGTTTTTATTTCCAAAATCCAAGTCGACCCCCGTTTTCTAAAAAGCATAAAAAAATGGTTTCGACTCTTCTAAGCAAGTCTGTTTGTCTGAATCAATTTGAAGATACAATGTAACTGGTGTTCTGATAATCGTTGGATCCTGTAAAGAAATCCGTCAAGAGTAGCATCCGTTGAGTATCATTCTGAGAAGTGTATCTAACTACTATCTGTAGAGAAATTGTGTAATGGGATTCAAAATATGGTGTGAAGTTTGTGATCCGCCAATCGGGCGAAAGATCTATAAGATGGTTAAGTGTAGAGATTGACGTATGGTTATCCACCAACCAGGAATCAGAAAAGTATCCGCCAACATCTGAAAGGAAGTCCAAAATCTTAAAGTCAAGGGTTTCAACAATAACGCTAAAAGGTAACACTAGTTGAGGACTCATTAAGCTCTATTGAACTTATGGCTGTTTATTTGCAATGTATGTTATGAGGTTTGAACCAGTTCGCCATAAGGGACCAAACTAAGAACGTGCCTTGGTGTCTGTTTGTAAGGCGATATTATGCATACATAGAAGAACTTTTGGAAATATAGCTAATAGTGTTTTTAAGCCACTATTAAATCTGCTTTTTAAAGATTTAAGTTGTAATGTCTTATACTAATATTTGAGAAACTGTAGTAATTTATAAATGTTTCAGTCAAAATCTTTGGCTTAGAAAATAAATAATTAAGAGATATATTCAAAAGGGTCTTTGCTAGTTTTAAAATTTTATTTGTTAAGTATGTAAACATTATGACCCCCTATATTTGGATCTGGTAAATCGGGTCAAGTATAGGACGTTACAGATAAAATTAATTGTTTATTATGCATGGTGTTCAGAGTTTAAATCCCATTATGATCAAATTTTTATTGATTTATTATATAAAAAGATAAAAACACACTCATTACAATATAACTTAATTTGTATATGAGAGGGTATTTTATTAATTTCGTAATTAAGTTAATGTCTACTTGACCCATGACACCAACTCAATAAAACACTTAAAATATATTTATAGATTTTTAGTCATAAAACCCCTTAATTTTAATTAAAGTATAAACATTTTTCATTTAACGTTGATGTGAATTTAACCTTTTATGTTGATATAAATTTTAGGTCGGTAATCGGCCTCGCTGCTCCGAACCGACCCTACATGCTCTGCCTCCCACTCGTAGAAGCCTTTGCATGGAATAAGATTTAAGTCGCACACAAACATGCTAAAAGGTGAATACAATAATAGCCAATAAATAAATAAAAATCTTAAGAAAAATATATGGGAAGAGATATGTATATATGACTTGCATGTCCAAATAGGGACCTTGCTTCCAAATTTTTGGCTATGTTCATAATGGAATGTTTGTTATCAATTGAGAACCAAATTATCAAATATACCCCCCCCCCCCAAAAAAAAAAAGAGTGTCAAGAAAAATACATTTTATGTTTTCCCCCTTTTTGCTATGATAATTGACTTGCTATATATAAAGGGTTAATTTGCACATGCTGGTGGGATTGGATTCTGCTTCTTTTGGGAGCATAATTTATCATGTTCCATGGCTTTTAGCAATGCCATGAATTTGATCCCCAAATGTCCAAAAGGATTAGATACTATAATTCCCTTTTCAAAAAGGTTGAACCCCTAATTAAGCATTTAAATTCTCTCAAATGTATAATGTTTTTCACATTATCTTCTAATAGGGAGATTGAGCCCCAAGATTTGTCTTAGCCGTCTGTTCAAACAATGATTGCTAACTTAGCACTAAGTCATTAACAAACATGGTTAGAAAAGAAGTTTGATTAGTTGAATGAAATACATAATTCTATAATATTAAATGAAATTGTTATACTGAATTAAATAAATGATCATATTTCTTAGCCAGTAGTCAAGGGTTCGATTCTCACTTTGAGTATAGAGCAGTTTTAAAATTTATGGTCAACGTCTACCCCTTAATCGGCCTACAGAATGGAAAAGATTAATCACTAGGCTCGTAGCCTAGTGGATACCTTGAAAAACCAATTTTTTTTTTATCATATTTAAATAATTATATGTAATAATAAATTATAAAATAAGATTAATAAAAATATTGATATATGTAAATATTTTAAATATATATAATATAAACTATATATTAATAGATAAAATTTATATATTAATTGATAGAATCGTATGAAAATCTTGAACTTTCCTTCTTCAAGTACTATTGTGAATCGAAACAACAATAGTATGTTTAGGTTAATATATGTGATTAATTAATAATAATGTATTGTCACTGAAATGAGGTGTTAAGTCAAACGCATAAACATATTAGAGAACGTTATACTGGATTGACCCACCATGAGAATACTTCTTAGATTATTATGTGAAAGTCACAATAATTCTGATAGTGATAATGGTGTATGTAATCTTAGATTTGATCTTTTGCGAAGCTTTGACGCTACCAAAGAAACACAATATGAAGCTTTGTGGATAGATAAACAAGGAAAAGGGCTGGACCAATATCATCCTTGGCCAGTCATAGGTGAATTGGAAATTATTTCCCACATACACTGATATACAACTATCGATAAATCAAGTGAAATTAGTTGAAGGTAATAGTAAACAGTGGCGAAGTCAGGATGTTAATCTTGGGGAGCAAGTTAAAATTAGACGTGTTACGTAACAATTGATTTAAATATGTAAACAATCAATTCAAAAGAAGCGGTATTCCAACATAACATCCGATTTAAACATATAAACAATCGATTCAAAAGAAGAATAACCAGTATTCCACCATAACAATTGATTTAAACATATAAACAATCGATTCAAAAGAAACGATATTATATAATATGACAATCGATTTAAACATACAAATAATTGATTCAAAAGAAGCAGTATTCACAAGCTATCATTTGACATAATTTTAAACAAAGTGATTAAGGTTTTCTTCCTCCCCTTCACTCTTCTCTTCACTTTGGTCGAAACTTACTATAACATTATCTAGCTATTTTTGTTTCGTTTTTACACTTCTAACAAGTCAAAAACCGTCTTCTTATCATTTTCCATACAAAAACATACACATTTTACTTAATTTTATAAGATTTCATCAATATCCTTTAATGACAACTTTTAATACACTTGATAAAAAAAAAAAACTATTAGTACATATATGTAAAACAAGCTTTAAAGATTCAAAATCTATAAAATATTTGAAGAAAAACATACCTTATACTTAAAATTTAGAGGAAAAATGATGAATAATTTTTTTTCTTTTCTTTTCTTGCTAGGCACGAATATGAAAAAGAAAAATGATAAAAATATGTCCATCTTTTCTGTTCTTTTCTTTTTATATATATGATTATATTAATTATAAAATATTATTTTAAGTAAAATATTAAATAAATATTAAGTTATTATTTAATAAAAATATCATTCAAAAGTTAAGATAAATAATTTAGCTTCTTCAAGAAGATTTTCCCTTTGCTTTCATCAAGAATAATTTTTTAATATTATTTTTAATACTATAAAAATATTGGAGGGGCCTACTTATATTTTTGGGAGGGCTATAGTATATATACAAAGGGGAAAATTACAAAAATCTTAAACTTTGGGGGAGCCCACTTCTTTTTTTGGGAGGGCCATAATTTATCTACAAAGGGTTAAATACAAAAAAAAAAAAAATAGTAAAGATGGGAGATTGGAGAAAGAGGAGGAGGAATGGAGAATATGGGAATAAGTGTAGGTAGCATTTACTGGAAGATGGAAGCTGGAAAGAAAGGTTGAAACTCATTTTAGGAATGGAGAAATAGAATCTCTTGATTTTGGCATCAACTCCTAACCAAGCACCATTGATCCAAATATTTTACAAAATCAAGATAATAATAGTAAGAAATTTTAGAAGAACTAAATACCAAATTTACACCTCCTTAATTATAGTGATGATCTAAAATGGAATTTTGAATTATTCCCCTGAGATTGTCTTTCCCTCAATTTCTAGATGGTGACAATGCAACAAATTTAATTTTTCAACAAATCATTGTTGGATGTTTTTTTTCTAATTTGATTGAGTTTTTACATTTTTTGTAGAAACTATGGAAGAAATGAAAAAGAAAAAAAATGCTTTAATATTTAGTTTTTAAAAATTCAAATGATAATACCAACATTATTAAAGGCCGTTACACCCTTAATTGTTGAGTAATTATAACATGATAAATCAATTTTGTTAGAGACTAATTAGTAATTATTGAAAATTTGGCGATCAAAATGTAAACTTACTCAAACATAAATGACTAGTTTTGTAATTACCCTTTAAACTTTTGGTACGTAGAGATGTGTATTATTTTGTTTCAACCAAATAAACCCTTAATGAAAGATATATTTAAAAAAAAAAATTGGATTATCAATTAATTTGATTCGATTAGTAAATGATTTATTTAAATTAGTCAAATTTTATATTTAAATGTTATAGTTTTCCATTTGATACGAGTCTCAAGGTCCAATTTCAAGTTCATGAACATAATTGGCTTAGTTTCCCTCAAGGTTGAATCGCGAGTTCCAAATCCAAGTAGTTGAAGTCAAAATTCAACTTATTCGTTCAAGACTTTATCACGAAAAAATTTCGAGAAGAAAAGTTGAAGATCCAAGACGATGAACTTTGGAGTTCAATATGGAGTGAGGATGAATTGGAAGGGACCAATTTTGTTCGTGGACTTAAAATCTAAATCCATGATAACAATCTCATATGGAAGATGTTAACAAGCTTAGGCGTTACACTTCAATGACCCCAATCAAGCCCACACGCCTAGCCATATTATAATCAGTTGACTTGCGGTGCATTTTTGGAAGGGATCTAGGCATTTTTTTAGTCAATATGTCTTCGTATCGATCAAAGACTTGTCTCTTAGCTTTGCACTTCACTATGAATCACTCAATTTCGAGTTCGGGAACTCAAGTTATGGTAGACCGGACGAGTAAAATTTTTGAACGGGATTATTACGAAAATTACAAGTTTTGGCCATTTAATTCAAGTTTAAATCATATTGGGTTCGAGTTTTAGGCTTATTTTTTTATTATATATGAACTCAATATTGTATTTATTAAGTTTATTTATTTATTTATTCCGAATTTTGGATAAATTTTAAGTATTTTAAGTTATTTAGGAGTTTTACGTCAATAAGAAAGTTTAGTTTAGAACTACTTGTTGTTTAGATTAACTAGAGTTTCAATTAGAGTTGTCCATGTGATGAGCTCGGGCCGGGCCCTAACAAAATTTTTAGGCCCGATTGTTAAGCTCGGGTCTGACCCGAAAAATAAACCTAAATTTTTGCCCAAGCTCGACCCAAATAAAAATGCTAAAACATAGGCCCGACCCGATCGTACTAATTTTTTTAATTTTATTTTTTATGTAAAAAAATTAAAAAACATAATACACCAAATACACTTAAAATATTAAACTATATGTTTCCCAACAAATTGAAAAAAAAAAAATTAAAAATTTTCTTTATATTTAAATAACATTAAAATAAGTGCAACTTAACAAACAAATGCCTCTAAAGAAAAAGTTAACAATAAAACAAGTTTTGTACAATATCCAAATATTAACAACAAAATAGTAGCAACATAATACTGAAATGGTAATAAAATAGAGAGAAAAAGTGGGAAAACAACAACAAAACATGGAAAAACAAAAGCAAAAAAATCAGGGTTTTTTATTGAAAATTTGGGCCGGGCCAAGCCGGGCCCGAGCCAAAAAACCTTACCCGAGGCCTATATAAAGACATATTCATTGTACACAATTCAATTAATTCATTCATTGTTCACTTTGAGTTAATAAAATTCTCTTTTAAGTTTTCTTTTTAAAAATTTCTCTTGAGTTTTCTTTTAGAAGAGTTTTAACAATCTTTTCATATCGTGAGGATCATTTTCAAGCTTTTTCTTAATTTTTAGCTATTTTTGGGCCCATTGGCTCTCTCATTCGCACTCAATCCATTGGCTCGTTTTCAATTCTTTTTGCATATTATAATTCAATTTCATATATCACTTCACATATCATTTAAGCAATTCATTCGTTTATAACACTATTAACCAACAAAGACCCAAAACAGATACGTGAATTAGTCACCCTTCATCTCAATCTGGGATCGTAGTGCATCATCGAATAAACCGAAGGAAAGGTACTGGCACACATAGTGGATCATCAAGCAAGCCCGAGCAATTATACTGACAAATGAGATGCATCATTAGATGAATCGAAGCAATTATACTGGCACATGTAGTGCATCGTCGGATAAACCGAAGCAAATATACTAACACGTAAGTGAACCATCAGATATACCAAATTAAATATATTGGCACGTAAGTGCATCATCGGATATACTGAAGTATAAACCTATACAGTTAATAGAGTAACCTATTTCTAATTTCATCACACAGTTCAATTCATATCCCATCATTCTCAATTCTACACCAATTCATCATATCATCATATAGTATAACATAATTCAGCTGAAATTCATACCAATTCCCTATATTAGTTATGTAACAAAATTTTTTATTCTATTCAATTTAGTCCCTATCTCGATATTCATTTCATCTATAACATTTCAACTCAATAACCATTAACAACTCACATCAATATTACATAATGCATAATGTCATGAATATGCAATAATTAGATCGATCTCGGGTAATAGAGATACAAAATGAAATTCCGAGCTATTCGTTGTCAACTTTTGATTTTCCTTTCCCTCTTGAGGATTTTGTGCCAAATTTAGCTAAATAAAATCATAAAAAAATATTATCAAATTCCATTCAAATCAGAACTGTTAGAGTTGTGTGACCCAAATTCTAAGATATTGCTTGCAAGTCAAGTTAAACAAAATATATCTTCTTTCTAGAAGATTTAGTATTTATGAGTATAATATATTTAGCATTTATTAGCATAATATATTTTTACTTTGATTAGAATTAGGTTTTACAAGCCTATAAATAGACATAGTCTATTCCTCTTGTAATGGGTTTGAATTCGACATAGTGAATTTTTCTTCTCCTCTGCCTGTGGTTTTTTCCCGAAAGGGTTTCCACGTAAAATTTGTGTGTTCTTTATTTTATTTCTCTTTTCTTTGCGATATATATTGTCATTACCGACATTTATATTTTTCACAAATTGGTATCAGAGCTTCCGGGTTTTTCATCTCGATCACGGTAATGGCGTCTTTGAAGTATGAAATTTATTGTTGGATCGCAACACCGATTCGCGTTGTGGCGAGATAAAGATGCAGCGCTTTTAGCACAGATAGATTTAGAGAAAGCCCTGCTAGGGGTAGATAAGATGCCTTCGACATTGACGGAGGAAGAGAAGAAGCGCAAGGATCGAAAGGCGTTAACACAGTTACATCTGCATTTGTCTAACAAAATTTTATAGGATGTGATGAAGGAGAAGACCGCCGCTACATTATGGAAGAGGCTAGAACAAATATGTATGTCGAAAACTCTAACCAGCAAGTTGCATATGAAGCAACGTCTTTATGCTCATCATTTGGAGGAAGGTGCGTGCTCAGGTACGAACACTTACTTGATGTTTAAAGAAATTCTCTCAAACTTGGAGGCCATGGAGGTTCAGTATGATAAAGAAGATCTAGGGTTGATTCTACTGTGTTCGTTGCCCCCGTCTTATTCAACCTTCAGAGACACGATTTTATATAGCCGAGAGTCTCTCACAGTTGATGAGGTTTATGACTCTTTGACCTCGTATGACAAGATGAAGCATCTTGTGGTTAAACCCGACTCTCAGGGAGAGGGTCTCATTGTTCGTGGGAGACAAGATCGGAATGCTGATGATGATCGTGGAAGGACACAGGAACGGAATCCTCGCGGTAAATCTAAGGGTAGATCGAAGTCTTCAAATAGAGGTAAAACTTGCAACTTCTGCAAGAAGAAAGGGCACATTAAATCTGAGTGCTATAAGCTACAGAACAAGATTAAAAGGGAGGCTGCGAATCAAAATGGAAAACAACCAGAAAATTCTGGTGAAGCTGATGTTGTAGAAGACTACAGCGATGGTGAACTTCTAGCCGCTTTTGTCAACAATTCTAAAGTGAGCGGGGAGTGGATACTTGATTCAGGCTGCACCTTCCACATGAGTCCCAATCGGGATTGGTTTACAACTTACGAAACAGTATCTGAAGGTGTTGTTTTGATGGGAAATAATGCTTCGTGTAAAATCGCAGGTGTTGGAACAATTAAAGTTAAGATGTTTGATGGAGTTGTCAGAATACTTAGTGACGTCTTTACATGTTCCGTAATGAAGAGAAATTTAATTTCGTTAAGTACTCTTGATTCAAAAGGGTACAAATACCACACTAAAAGTGGGATTTTGAAGATTTCCAAAGGTTCCTCGTTGTGATGAAAGGGCGTAGAAAAGACCGCCAAGTTATATGTTTTGCGGGGTTCTATCATTATTGGTGATGCAATTGCCGCTTCCTCATCCTTGTCGATGATGATATTAGTAAACTTTGGCATATGCGCCTAGGGCATATGAGTGAGAATGGCATGGCGAGCACTTGAGCAAAAGAGGACTTCTTGATGGGCAAGGAATTTGCAAACCGAAGTTACGTGAGCACCGCGTTTTTGGGAAGCAAAAGAGAGTTCGATTCACCGGAGGAATCCATAACACGAAGGAACGTTGGAGTATATTCATTCTGATCTGTAGGGGCCATCAAGAGTGCCTTCAAGAGGTGGAGCTAATTATATGCTAACTTTTATTGATGATTTTTCCGAAAAGTTTGGGCATTCTTCCCGAAGTAGAAAAGCGATGTGTTTTCTCGCATTTAAGTCTTGGAAAACTATGATTGAAAAAGCAGACGGAAAACAAATAAAATACCTCCGCATGCACAATGGCTTAGCGTTTTGTTCGATGAGTTTAATAAATTGTGCAAGTCGAAGGATCGTGAGACACTTGACAGTCGTCATACTCCACAAAGAAAACGGCGTTGCGTAAACAAATGAACGAGCGATCATGGAGAAGGTTCGATGTATGTTGTCAAATGCCAACTTACCAAAGTCGTTTTGGGCGAAGCGACCTTTCATCGCATGTTTTTGATCAACCGATCTCTATCCGCTGCCATTGAGAAAAAGACTCCACAAGAGGTATGGTTTGGTAATCCCGCTAATTATTCGATTTAAAGATCTTTAGGTGTCCTGCGTATGCTCATGTTGATAATGGAAAATTAGAACCGGATCCATTAAATGTGTGTTTCTTGGTTATAAAGTCGTGTAAAAGGGTATAAGTTATGGTGTCCTGAAAATAGAAAAGTTTGATTAGCAGAGATGTTATTTTTGATGAAACTACTATGCTACCTAACTTATCTCTTAAAGACTCTTCCAATAAAGAAAATCAAAAGCGGTGGAGCATCGAGTTAATACAGTCGATTCCTCAAGCCATTACAAAAATTGAGAATAGAGTTGCTTCTTCACCACAATACTCTATCGCCAAAAACAGAACTAGAAGAGAAATTAAGCCTCCAAAGAAGTATCTTTGGTCGATCTAGTTGCTTATGCTTTAAATGTGGTGAAGATATAGATGCAAACCAAGAGCCGTCTAATTATTCTCGAGGTGGTTAGGCTGTGAAGACTCGAGAAAAGTGGATGTTTGCTATGCAAGAGGAGATGGAATCACTCCATAAAAACAGAACATGGGATCTTGTGAAACTTCTTAAAGGTAAAAAGGTCATTATGTTGTAAATGGGTGTTTAAAAAGAAAGAAGGGACTCTAGGAGTTGAAGAACCCGGATATAAAGCAAGGCTTGTTGCAAAGGGTTCTGATCAAATTCGAGGAGTGGACTTCACAGATGTGTTCTCCCAGGTTGTGAAGCATAGTTTGGTTCGTGATATTATTGCTCATGGTGATATTGTTGTGAGCAAAATTAGTACTCATGAAAATCTTGCAGATATGATGACTAAGTCACTTCCTATAACCAAGTTTGAGCATTGCTTAGATTTGGTTGGTGTTCATTGTTGAAGTTAAACCCTTAAGGGGTTTTATGGAAGAGGTGGAGAACTTGTTCGTTGAGAGTTCGCGATGAAGAACTTGTTTGTTGAGAATTCGTGTCAAGGTGGAGATTGTTAGAGTTGTGTGACCCAAATTCTAAGATATTGCTTGCAAGTCAAGTTAAACAAAATATAGCTTCTTTCTAGAAGATTTAGTATTTATGAGTATAATATATTTAGCATTTATTAGCATAATATATTTTTACTTTGATTAGAATTAGGTTTTACAAGCCTATAAATAGACATAGTCTATTCCTCTTGTAATGGGTTTGAATTCGACATAGTGAATTTTTCTTCTCCTCTCGCCTGGTGGTTTTTTCCCGAAAGGGTTTCCACGTAAAATCTGTGTGTTCTTTATTTTATTTCTCTTTTCTTTGCGATATATATTGTCATTACCGACATTTATATTTTTCACAAGAACCAATCACAAAATCAAGTTTATTTAATAATTTATTTAATTTAGTCCCTAAATCTGAGATAAACATAACTTCCAATTTAAAGCTTTGGATTGAAATTCGATTTCAGAATTACTCATTAGGGACCTCCTAGTTCTTATTCTTACTGAAATTTGATGTCAATTTTATATTTATTCAATTTGGTCCCTAATGTACAAAACTAACAATTAAGCTTTACAATTTAGTCTTTTTTCTTAAACTAAGCTTAATTTCTATCAATTTAACACCTAATTATTCAAGAAATCAACAATGACAACTTTATAAAACTTTAATAATTTTACAAATTGGTACATGGGCTAGATAAATTAAGCTCTCATGACCTCAAATCTATAAAAATTACAAGAAAATGACGTATTGCACATACCAATTTAATAGTCGAATGGTTGAACCTTAAAAGCTTTCTACTTTCTTTTACTCTTTGGTTTTCACAGTTTTGAAGAAGAATATGATAGTATATTCTCTTTCCTTCCATTAAATTTACTATCTATACATGATTAACTTATTGATTAAACTTAATTAACTAAATTTTAACTAAACAAGTCTTAAATTATTTAAGATAATTGGCATTTTGGCCTTTTGGATAATTGTGATTTAAGTCCCCAAGTCATTTTCTAATTAAAAATGTATAATGATTAGACTTTATAATTTAATCTCTGGGCCTTAATTAACACAATTTCGAATAAATTAACTATTCCAATTTCAATTCATCTAAATATTAACTCTGTAAATATCCCTATTTAATATTTACGAATTTGATTTACGACATCGAGGTCCCGTAATCGCAATTTCTGACACCATTAACTTTCAGGTCGTTAAATTATATATATGATTTGGACTAAATATCATATAAAAAAAATGGGGGACAAAATTATGGTAGAATTTAAGTGTAAAGATTAAATCTTAGTTTTAAGCATAGTAGAGGGATACAAAAGTGCTATTTGACCATTTTCCTATGAAAGAAAAAAGAAAAGAAAAGGAAGGCTTAGACACGTGTCAAGGTAAATGATCTTCCTTTATAAAGATTAAATCTTAACTTTTAGGCATAGTAGAAGGATGAAAGTGATATTTGAAGATTAAATCTTAACTTTTAGGCATAGTAGAAGGATGAAAGTGATATTTGACCATTTTCCTATAATAATGCCTAGACACGTCTGAAGGTAGGCTACAGATAGTTATAATGATTTCATTGATCCTAATGTGATTTACCAATCATTGTACCTTCTCATGCCCAACTAATAGATTTGGTTGTCGATAGGCTTATGAAACACCAAATCTTACTATCCATCACTATTTTGATGATTCCAAGTTCATGCACTTGCAACATTCATGTCATGTCCACAAATTTAATCTACTTTATATATATTTTATTAGGGTATAAATTTATATATACACGGACATTTCTTTAAAGAAAATTTAAAAATAAATATAAATAATACAACTATTTAATTGTTAATTAAATCTCATCACATTAAAATTATATATTGTCACAATATCAAATAAAAGCTCAAGTAGAGTTTTATTTTTTGGGTTTTTTATCCAAATAATATAAAAAATAATTAATTACAAAAAGTATGAAAAATAGATTAATTACAAAAATAGGCATTTGTTACAGTGTTTTAACGGTGCCGCTAAACATATTAGCAGTACTAGACTGAAATGAGATGACCTAAAACATCTAGGGGCTTGATATGTAAATATCCCGTTTTGATTAGCAGAAAAAAAAGAAAAAGAAAGCTTTAGCTGCACCAAATTTTAAATAGGGTAAATTTCTTCATAAACCCCTCTTATTTATTATTTTTTTATTCCACTTTAACACCAAAATACGTGTTTATTATTTGCTTATTACCTAAATAAGGTTATGAAGCAAAAAATAAACAAAACTGCCCTGGATAAAAGAAAATACGAACTGCCCTTTCTCTACTTTCTCCGAACATTTCTAACAAATGTTTGCAAAAACTACAGTGTCAAACAAAACATTTCTAATGGTTATAAATGCTTACAAAAATGGTTGTCTTGTCAATTTTTCTTTTTATCTTCGGCTGCCTCAATTTGCATAATTAACTTAATCACAAAAGATATCCTCATCTTCAAACAAGTTATTGAGTTGAGAGAATTTTTAGGTGAGGAGCAAGTAGCTTGACTTCACTGTGATTTCCTTGTCTACAAAACTTATCCCATTTTTCTGTGGGGCGAAGAAACTAGAGAAAGGGCAGTTTGTATTTAATGCGATGGAGCAGGGAGATTACATGGCTTGCTTTTCGGCACCGGAGCAGTTTGTATTTTGGTGTTAAAGGGGAATAAATAATAATAATAATAAATAAGGGGGTTTATAAGGCAATTTACCCTATTCAAAAGGTTGGTGCCACCATGCTGTCAGGTGGCACCCTTCAAGCTTTCAGCTGTCAATCAAAACGGGATATTTACATATTAGGTCCCTAAATATTTTAGGTCATCACATTTCAGTCTGATGTCGCTGATATGTCAGGCGGCAATTGCAAATGCCTATTTCCGTAATTTATCTGTCTTTCATACCTTTTTTCGTAATTAATTCTTATTTTTATATTATTTAGGTAAAAAATCTTTTTTTATATATACCTACTAGTTTGTATATCCGTCTCATGCACGGGTTTAATTATGTGTATCAAATAAAAGAATATTCAATTATAAAATAATTTAACCTTTGTACTTTCTATTTTGAAAATAATATTTATAAAATAAATCTCGATTATTTGTATTCTAACTCTTTCAAAATGGTACAGAAGTTTTTATTATTTCAAAATATTTGATTTAGTGAAATTTAATTGGGTACTAGTATAAATCAATTTTATTAAAATATATGCCAAAGATTTACAAATTAAAATGAAAGTGTTGAAAATATTTTATTTCATATTTAAAATTGAATAAAATATTGACCAGTTAAATATTACATGAGACAATATTTTCAAGTTTAATATTTATTTAAGGGAGTAATTAATATTAAATTTATTTAAATATAAAATCGGTGGTATACCTCAAAATTGGTTTCCAAATATATTTATTATGAATTTTGATTTTGATTTGATGATTTTAATTTGAAATATGCATTACATTTGATGGTTTAATATGATTGTTATTATTATTGAGAATAAAATCATATTTAAATTTTAATTTAAAAAAGATCTACTTTAAATATAATTTTAAAAAATTGAACTAAAAAAACTATTCCAAAACTCAGACTTTCTATATATATTCTCGTATTTTTTTATATATATGATTTCTACTTATAATCATTTTAAATATTTCAATCGGAGGAAAAAATATGCTTAAATACACTCAAATCCACGTCATTTTGTTTATTACAATAATAACAGGGTCAACTAAGTTAAAACTCAATTGACCGAAAAGAGCTTATTTTTTTTTTTTGAAATAAAAACTGGATTTCCATTAAACTTAGGCCCAAAACAATATCCAAATAACACAGAACAAAAACCAAAAGTCCAGCAGATAAAGAACAAAAACACATAAAATAGAAGCAGCAACAAAATAGAAATTGGCCCAAGCAACCAACCCAGTAGCAGAAACGACAGGGTGCTTTTGGGAATGCCTCCCAGCTGTATTCCATCTCAATCCCCATCTTGGAAACCGTTCGGTAGATAAGATTTCATCTGATAATAAATATTTCTTCATCATTTCCAATATCATCTCAAAGACACCAAGCAAGAATTATCAAAACCACTTCCTCATGGAAAGCACACTGATTTGCAAATCTGTACTCCCCCAGCCCTTTCGTTCTCCTCCCTAACAACGCCGACTACTCACCTCCTGCGCAAATTCTGTCCAAGCACGATCGTCCGTCACCGCATTCGCAGCACAAGGATGAACTCTCTGAACCAGATAAGTGTCTTCCCCCTTCTTAATGCCCTCAGTAGCAATTAAGTGGGCAACCTTATTAGCTTCCCTTTTGAGAAAACGAAAATTACAGTAACTGAAGAAGAGACCCATTCTCTTTGCATCTTCAATATACACAGAAATTTCTGATCTATCTTCTTTCTTCTCTTGCAGTTTCTGTATCACTATTCTTGAATCTCCTTCAATTTCAACTTCATTAAGCCCCAGTTGGACTCCCAGATTAAGTGCTTGGTAACATGCCAATGCCTCGGCTGCAAACGCGTTCGGTATGTTCTTGTTTAATATAGCTTTTAAGCAAATGACTTCTGCTTTCCCATTTCTGACCACTAACCCCAAACATGATTCTCTTTTCTGACTGTTAAAAGTCGCATCAAAGTTTATTCTGACTCGTGTTCCTGCTGGTGCCGTCCATCTAATCGTGTGATTGCTCCTATTTGGTAAGATCTGTTTCAACCCATCCAATTCTTTTAAATAGTTTGTAAAAAAATCTGCGATTTGGGCTCCTGATTGAGTTTCTCCTTCATGAATAAGTTTGTTTCTTGATGTCCAAATTCCCCATAATGCACGCACAAATATTCTACACACATACATAGAATTGTTATCGAAGACACATTTAACCCATTCGGTGAACTCCGTCGCTTCTTCTGAGACAGGCCAGGAAATTCCTAATTTCTCCCATGTTTCCTTTGCAACAGGGCAGTTTCTAAACAGGTGCTCTCTCGTCTCCGTTTCGGCTGAACATCTTCGGCAATTAGCAGGCCCCATTATCCTCCTAAAATGCAAATTGCTAAAATTAGGCAAATAGTTACGCATACTACGCCAAACTGTAATCTTTATTTTTTAGGGTAGTTCTAAGCTCCATAATCGTTTGTAAAAATTCTTTAGACTGTCCTGTATTTGAGTCTGTCCACCATTTGCAAGAACTTTGTGCCCACTACGAACCGAATACTCTCCAGTTGCCTCTTCACGCCAGATGACATAGTCTTCGTGTGATCTCGACGACAAGGGAATACATAAAATTCTTTCAGCATCTCGCTCTGTGAAGGTATGGAAAATCAACTCCTCATTCCATCGTCTTGTGTTAGTATCAATCAACTCTGTAACTTTGACTAAACCTGAGTTTTGAATCGAGTTCTGACCATTAAGCATTCCATCTCCAGGAACCCACTTGTCTTCCAATATAGAAACTTTCTATCCATCACCAATTCTCCATCCAAGACCTTTCAGAAGAAGACCTTTTGCCGTCCACAGGCTCTTCCAGGTAAATAAAGGTAAATTACCCAAGCTGGATTTTAAGAAATCGGACTCCTTATAATATTTTGCCTTCAACGTGCGTGCTAGTAACGAATTAGGATTACGTAATAAATGCCAACCCTGTTTAGCCAATAATGCGGTATTAAAAAAATTCAAATCACGAAACCCCATCCCCCCGTCTTCCTTACTTGCGCTTAAAGACTTCCAATCACACCAGTGCATGCCCCTCTTTCCGTTGGTTTTATTCCACCAAAAGAAATTCATTATATTTTCCATTTTCACACACAATGATTTTGGCAAAAGAAAACATGTCATCGAATACGTAGGAATTGCTTGAAACACAGCTTTTATAAAACTTCTTTGCCTCCTTGTGAAATATGACGAATACTCCAGCTATTAATTCTCTGCTTCAATCGATCTTTTAAACCTTGAAAAGCCAACTTCCTTTTACGCCCCACCATACTTGGTAGCCCAAGATACTTATTCGGGTCGTTCGAGCATTGAACGTTAAGGGCCTGACACACCAAGTTCCTCTCTTGATCGTTAACATTCGAACTGAAAAAACACCGTTGATTTTTCAAAATTAACACACTGTCCAGAGCAAACTTCGTATTCCTTAAGAATCTCCTTGAGCACACTTATTCCTCTATTCGAAACATCCCCGAAAAGAATACAATCATCTGCAAACATAAGGTGGGTGATTGACGGAGCACTGCGACAGACTTTAGCACCCCTATTCTTTCTCTCCTGACAAGCCAGTCTCATTAACGCAGACAAACCTTCTCCACAAAATAGGAATAGGTAGGGGCTTAGTGGATCGCTTTGACGCAAACCCCTTGTAGATCTGAAACTCAATCCTTCTTCACCATTGCTTAGAATAGAGTATTGAACAGAATTGAGGCATCGAAATATGAGTTCAAGGAAATCATCTGCAAAACCCAGCTTAGACATCACACCTTTGATAAAAAGCCACTCCACTCTATCATAAGCCTTGCTCATATCTAGTTTTAAGGCCATAAAACCTTTTTGCCCTGTTCTTTTATTCTTTAGAGAATAAAGTACCTCATATGCCAACAACACATTGTCTGTAATGAGCCTACCAGGAACAAATGCGCTTTGAGAATCGTCAATACAATCATTTAGCACCTTTTGTAGACGGTTAGCAACGGCTTTTGCAATAATCTTATAGATCACTGTACATAGGCTAATAGGACGAAAATTCTTCAGATTTGTAGGAGCCACAGTTTTTAGAATCATTACCAGTATGGTTCTGTTTATATCTTCCATCGAATGACCATTGTTCAGCACATTCAAACAAAAATCCCTAGTATCCTTGCCAATGATATGCCAAAATTTTTGATAAAAAATAGCCGAAAAACCATCAGAGCCGGATGCTTTTGTAGGCCCCATTCCCTCCAAAGCCTCAATAAGTTCAGCCTCTGTGTAAGGAGTCGTCAAAGTTTGGTTCTTACTATCAGATATACAAGCGTTGATTCCTGACAGTATGTGCTCCATATCACCTACTCCTTTCGACTCAAATAAATTAGAAAAATATGCCCTAGTAATCTCCTCGATCTCCCTTTCATCTGTTGCAAGCGACCCATCCAACCTTTGTAACTCCCTGATACGATTAATACGTCTTCTCTGCGAAGCGAACTTGTGAAAGAACGAAGTGTTCTTGTCCCCCATTTGTAGCCAGTTAACTCTTGCTCTTTGTTCCCAATATCGCTCATTTGATTTGCTCTTGAAATATAAATCTATACACTAATAAACACACACTAGCACCTCAATAAAAATTGTTAAAAATTTTAATGAAAATTTTCAAAAGTAATTAAATTTACTAATAAATAATTTTAAAACAATATTGTTTTTTCTGAACAAAGAAGAGGGCAAAGCCTTAAGAATACCTAAAGTTCATACTCCAAACGGGCAACATATACAATCTACATGCAATCCTCCGCTAATACATCTCGAAGACCCTCTGTTGGCTACTTACATCATATTAGTCCACATCTTGTGATCGCTTGCAAGTTGGCCATGAAGTCTGCAACAAAGTTTGCCTTTCAGCTAGCTAATTCTTTGTGCAAAGTAGGGATGGATCCAGGGGGTGAGGGGGGGCGTCCCCTTGAAATTTTTAGATTTTTGAATTTTATATATAAATTATCATGTATTATAAGTTTGGTGTCCACATTGTATAACATTCGCCCCCTTGGCCAAATTGTATTTCATACAATTCGCCCCTTAAGTCATAAGGTTATACTTTATATTAACAAACTATTTTTCAATTTTTAATTATATAACTTTAATAATAATTAAATATTAATGTATGATAGGCCTTGAAAGACTAAACTTAGAGGCCCAATATGGACTTTAAAGCCAAATTTCAGAATGATGCTTATGAATGATATTTATCCAGATGATTTTACGGAGCAAGAAAAGCTACAGATGAAGATTCAATTGGAGCATTTTCAACTTGATACTCATCAAAGCACGAAAGCTTCTACAATTGTCGAGTTGTGTCAAGTGCTAGTTAAGACCAATAAATCAAGTATTTGTCCTCTTCTTGATAGAATTATTTGTCTTGTGCTAACTCTTCCCGTATATACTGCAACAACCGAACGAGCATTTTCAGTCATGAAAGTTGTGAAGACAAGGCTTGGCAACAGAATGGAGGATGATTTTCTTTCAACTTACTTGGTGGCATAGATCGAAAAAGAGATAGCTTAAGAATTTTCAACAGGTTCTATCATTGATGAGTTCGATCTTATGAAAAAGCTAAGGGTGCAATTTAGGATGCCTAGTATTGAGAAATAGGACTAAGGCCAAGGGCGAAGCCAGAAAAATTTTTTAGGGGGGAGAAATTATTTTTTAATTTTTAATAGTCTATATCTTTATAATTTTTAAAGGATTAAATCAAAATTTTATCATTTTTAGGGGGCAAAGTGCAATTTTACTTTTACTAATTTAAAATTTTAAAATTTTAAAATTTTAAACTTTTTAAAGGGCTAAATGGATAATTTTCCATTTTAGAGGGGGTCGGGGCCCCTGCCAGCCCCCTAGATACGCCTAGGGGTGTTCAACCGGTTAACCGACCCGAACTACCATTAACCGAATTAACCGACCTTTTTAAACCCTTAACAATTAACCGAACCGAAATTTTTTCAAAAAACTTTAACACGAACCGAACTTTTTTGGTTAATTCGGTCGGTTAACCGAATTAACCCAAATTTATATATTTTTTTTATTTTTGGTTAAAACAAGTATAAAACATATCAAAAATTAACCGACTTAACCGACCAATTAATTTATATTTCCAAAAAATTAACCGAACCGATCTAATACTTATATATTATAATATTATTTATTAAATTCGGTTAATTCGGTTAACCGACCGAATTCGAACCGAATTAACTGTTAACCGAACTTCCAAAAAATTATTAATCGACCGTCGACCGAATTAATTCGGTTAACCGAATTCGGTCGGTTAACCGAATTAATTCGGTTTTACCCGAAATTTGCACACCCCTAGATACGCCACTAACTAAGGCCAAGTTTTTTTTAATTTAATTTTTGGAATTATAATGATATTTATTAAATTTTTAGTATAGCATTAGTTATTCTTTTTTTGCATATTGGAAAAAAATATTTAATTTTATATAGTGAGGTTTTTTTTTCTTTTAATCTTTTTACAGTTAAATAGTTCATACTTTTTGAAAAAACATTAAATTGATTTGTTTGATAAGAAAAAAAATGTATCTAAGAAGAATTGACATTTTTTTACATTAAAAAAAATGGTTCGGATTTAGAAGTTTCGCCCTCTTGGAGTAAAATCTTGGATCCGACCCTAGTGCAAAGTGCATATATATTCTTTACAAGCAATAAATCCTTATCACCGTTGATAAAAATCCAAAAGTTATAATTGAATAATTACAAGTGATTCAAAAATTATATCACTTGGTTATTAATTAAGAGTTGTCAGTATTTGTCTCTTAAATACTGTGTGTTTGATGAGAAGAAAATTTGAGGCATTTAGATATTAATTGGATAACCCGAAAAAATAGCCAAGCAGATAAAGAGTGCTCCAAATAAGGCCAGCTTCATGAGTATCTGCATTACAGAAAAGAAACAAGTTGTCGACAATGAAAAGATGGGATATGGGATAAGTTGGTTGTCACTGACCTGAAATAACAACTAAATGGATAGCCTGCCCTAACTTCTGCATCCATATGAAGAAATTGGATCACCTTGTCATACACCACATTCCATAACCGAGCCATTCCAAACAATTTGCATGGACTGCATAATAACAGTAACCATACGAACAGGTAACCCAACATCACATAATGTCTCCTCCTATCACCCTACACAAGAAGAGTTTTATTGATATTGGGATCTGTATACGTTATTAGTAACCCACACGTTCAGCCTTTGTTGATAACCTTAAAAACACCAGAGAGTAGTGCATGTCATGATGATTTCCACATCATGTGTAAAATCAATGACTTTTGCCTATGAAAAAGATTTAGAGAGAGAGGTATGATGTAAAGCAAATTTAATATTAGCTGAAATAGCTGGTTTTTATTACAAAAAGCCAAGCCAGCCAGCCAGCCAGAGGAAGGTACAAAAAAGACTACCAATCTTTTTCATAACACATTTTTATTTTTCCCATCTAACTTGATTCTATAAAACAAGGGAAAATACACATTCCTAACCTAAATAGCACTCTTAATTTGTCCTATTCTTTTCTTTTTTAGATTCCCTACATTTCCTTCCTTTTTATTCTGCTTGGCTACTTATTTTTGTTCCTTTCCTTTATCTTACATTGAAGAATTAGAAACCAAAACAATCCACTGAGGGTTGTTAATAAGTCCATTCTTGAGGTAGATTCATTTCTTGATGGTGGTGGTTTGTAGCCGGCACAGCCGCCTCCGACCGACCTTTTTGCGGCCTACTCATAGAAGAAGCCGCTGCATTAAGTGGATAAAAAGCATTGGTATTGAACCTTGATGGAACCCCTGTTTTCTCAAAGTGGAGCTTCAAGGCCTGAACTACTCTTGCAGGAATTAGAACTGTGGGGCATCCTAATCAAAACAAAATCCAAGGTACATAAGAATGGGATATCTAATGTAGGGACTGACAAATCCAAAATTTAACAGTTTAGCTACAATCAAAATATTCAAACATTTCTTGTTTAACATAGTATTCAGCATATATTCAAAAAAAAAAAAAAAAAAACAAAGGGTACACAAGTAAAAATGGATTGAAACTAATTGACTTCCCTAATAAGAAGTTAATTATGGTGGTTAATTTAATTATATAGGTGGATTCTCGTAACCGAATCGATTCACTCTTAATATATATTATTAATATTTATAATATATAAGATAAAAAATTTAACTAAACCTTAAACCTCAAACCTACTTCTATTATGTTTGGAAAGAAACAAAATAAAAAACCCAATTTAAATTATGGAAGATTTGATTAAATCGATTAAGACCTAAATAAGAGATAAACATCAATTTTTTTATTTTTTTAAAATTTTTCAAGATATTTATTAGAGTGAACTTAATAATTAATTCTTCGCACTCTGTAAGCTCATTAAGAAGTAGATGTAAGCCATAAATTTTAAAACTGTTCTATATTCAGAATGAGAATCAAACTTTCAATCATTGGTTAAGGTCGGATTTTTTTAACCGAATTAATCTCCTCCAAAAAAGTAGGTGACCTTGGAAACACAATATGTGAGAAAAAATGGAAATCCTAAGGGATAACTGATAGTCCACTGAACACTTTAACCACCCCCAACTAATCCAACCAAACTATTTTGTCTAAATCCTAAACCCTATATTTTTTCGATATCCAGTATCTCAACGTAAATTCCAACCCAAACTAAGAACAAAGAAGGTAACTTAGTTTTTTTACCTTGTTTCTTGCGTGAATTGCCAGGAGTTGTTCCACGAGGCAAGAAGACACCGGTTCCAGAAGAACCAGTTCTGGAACCGGATCCATTAAGGAAAACCGCCCTCATATCAGAACCGGTTTGTTGGTTGCTTTGTTGTTGTTGGTTCAGAAAGTACCAGGGATTATTAGAGGTGGGGGCAAGTTTTTGGCCATTGTTGAACCCTCCAATAGCTATTCCTTTGCTTTGACAATGCTTATTTTTTGGCTTTTGTTCACTTTGCTTCATTGCTTGCTCTTGTTTCAGCTTGTAAAACTGTAATATTCATAACAAGTAAAATCACTTCAATTTTCTTTTAAGTCCAGAAAAAAGAGAAATCATTCATTCTTACTTGGATAGCTCTTATTTGATCATCAATAAGGGCTTGTTTTGATTGAAATCCATGGTAATATCTTGCTGTTTCTTCATGTATTTTCATATTTTCAAATTTCCCAACCATAGTTGAACCAGAGGACTGAAATGAGAAAAATTAAAAATAAAAGATAAGCTTTTTTAAATTTTTTTTTAAAGAATACCCAGAAGAAATAATCGAATCTTCGTTAAATACCTTTCCATGTTTATCTTCATCTTGAAGCATGTACTGAGCCATCTGGCGAGTGAACTCACCGATAAAACAGTCTTCTTCTTCTTCTTCTTCACTATTACTGCTCTCCGTCGAGCTTGAACTCAACTGATCCGACCCAATAGGTGAACTCAACTCGGAGCCAAACTCGGATGAGCCAAATAAGTAAGCCCTGCCTTTGTTGTTGTTGGTATTGCTGTTTTCCATTGAAAGACCATCAAAGTTATCAGAAGGAATCAATAACTCACAGTTGTGCAGGTCAACAGCCATCATAAATGAAAATTTACAGAGCTCTGGGCTTTGAAAAATGGAACCCAAAATTAAAAAAAAATCAGTTGAAGGGGTTTGATGATGTTGCTATTGGAGTTGCTGGGTGGACAAGATACAATTATTGCCTGAAACACACACGCAAAAAAAGAACATTAAATAAATAGACAAAGAAAGAGATTCCTATGGGACTTCTTAACTGATGTTATAAGGAATCATATTATAGAATCGGCCAAACAGGGTTTTCTCTAACAAAAAAACAAGGACAAGTTGAGTAAAGAATAAGGATGAGTTTGCATAGTTTCTTTTTTTTGTCCAATTATGCTTTCAATCACTATATTCTTTTCACTTTTCAAATTTAGTTTCATAAATTTAAACTATCCACTTTTCTCTACATGTTTCTCGTGAGAGTTCTCCGAAAAGGTAAAAAATTAACCACAAAATATGCTCTATTCTCATGAATAAAGATCGAAACTCAAATCACATTATTAAAGAACGAGATAAGCTATCACCGTGTTACACTTTAGGGTTTCTCTTTACTTGTTTGAATTGAAAATTAAAACCAGGTAAAGTGAAAAGGATTAAATTTGAAGAATTAAAAGAAGAGGGATTAAAATTCAAAGTATAAATATGTATTGAAAATGGTGACGTAAGAACTCTAGTAGGTTGGGAGAGTAGACTTTGGTCCAACTACGTTATATGGTAAACACACCTGCCATTTGTTAGGGAGTTGTATTCTTTTGGTTAATTTATTGAATGTGAGGATTGGTAGATTCTTCCAAAAAAGGAGATCCAAAATTAAATTGAGTTGTTGAATAAGTTACAAATTTGGTGTTAATGCACTTTTCTTATGTTTTGACATTTGAGACCATTAAACCCATCTCAATTTTTTAATTATATAAATAGTTAGAGTACAAGTCTAAATTTGGCACTCTTCCCCCCTTTATTTAATTTTTTTTATTGTTTTAGTCCTTAAATTTATATTATTTGTCAAATTACTTTAAAATAGATAAAAAAATTAATGTTTCTTAATTTTGTTGACCTTGTTCCCACGTATATGTCACATCAGTAATTAATTATTTTAAAAACTATTTTTTATGATTTTTATACTTTTTAAAATATTTTTTTATAATTGTTTTTTTATTATTTAGATTTTAAAAAAATATTTAATTGTTGATATGGCATTCACGTGTATGTCACGTTATCAAAGTTAACAAACGTTAATTTTATCATCCATTCTGGAGTAATTTGACAAACGACGCAAGTTTAAAAGCTAAAAGAGGCGAAAATTTAAATAGAAGAATAAAATGATTTTTTTTTTTATAAAAGCTGGAGGGTCTAATAAATCATTATGTAAAATCATAAACCACTACAATCCAATTTTTTTAATTATACTTTTTCATTATATTTTGATTCATTTTTATCTTTTGTTTTTTTAAATAAATATTTTTATTCTTTTATATTTTTTCTTGAATGAAATGAAAACCTGTTGTTCCAAGAATTCTTATACGTTAAAAAAAATTAGTGCATACGTCAAAATTGATAAAATAGAAAATTGAGAAATTAAAAATAAGGTTCCGTTTATTTCACTGAAAATTGTTTTCAGAAAATGATTTATGGAATATTAAGTTTGACTTAAGTTAATTTTTATATGAAAATAAAATTACCCATAAAAGAAATGTTTTTTTTTGGAAAATGACTTACGCTTCTTAAAATGGTAAGTCATTTTACAGGAAAAAAAGACTTATTTTCGATTAACCAAGCTGTTTTTCATGAAACAAACATAAGAAAATACAGAAAAATATTTTTCAAAAGTTATTTTCAGTTAAATAAACGGAACCTAAATTAAAAACAGGTAAACCCCGGTTTTTGAATAATTGTTTGTTTTATTGTTTTTTAACGAAAAATAGGCTTTTTTCATTATTTTCATATTTTTGTAAATATAATTGTTAACTTAATTCTTTATAAATTTTAAATTATATTTTTTAACAGAACTGTCCAATTCAGTTTTCTCAACCATAAACAAAGCAAAAGCATTTCTTTTGACATCTAAAATAAAGAAAATTTCTTTTTTTTTTTTTTAACATTTAGCCGTTAAGAAAGAAGAGAGGAGATCAATTTGTAATAATAAGTGGACTTCTTTAATATAAGATTGTTTACTTTTTGAGTGCTTTGCTTTGCTTTTCATTTTGATTAATTTAATTAGAAAATATATATAATTTTAAGGTTGGGCAGTTAGTGAGGTGAAAAATGGATTAGGTGAGAATGTATAAAAAAGAGTTAGATGAAATGGGTTTCATTGCACTATGATTGGAACATGATTTTGATATCCTATCAATACATTCCCTTCTTCTTACATCTCCAATTTCACACTATTTATCACTTCTTAAGTTTCTGCTTATCTTAGTAAAACTTCAATCTTTACCTCTTCACCTAAACCATCTCAACTTCACTTCCCAATTTATAAGTTTTCACAATTGAATCACAAAAGATTTATGTTTACCCAAATTATGTACGATTACTAAATTTGAGATTTGATCTTTTTACTTACCGTTTATGGTCTTCTTGTTATTATTGGTGCGAGAAATTAGTCGAAATTGTTAAAAGAACATTTTACTTTTATTTGATTGTTTCCAATCCTTTATCGAGCTTCTGCCATTATTGGTGCGAGGAAATAATCTAAATTGTTAATATCATTAATCATTTTACATAGATATTTTAAGTCAAAAGATTTGTTAACCTTCTAATAGATTTTTTTAAAAACCAGTCCAAAACATGATGTTGACAAGGATTATTTTTCTGCGTGTTTTTTTTTTAACAATCTCATTGTCGAAACTATTTTTTGAAAAAATGGATCGACTTTACTTTTAGAAATGAAAACGAAAAACGGGAGTCGCCACCAATCTTTTTTGATGAGATGTGATCGGGTCACCTCGTAACTCGGTCATTTTAATAATAAATTCAATTTATTAAAACAACAGTTTTGGTCTACGAAATTTAGAAAACGGATTCGGGAGTCGGTTACGTGCGAGGAAGGGTTAGCACCCTCGTCACGCCCAAACTTGGTACCTAATTGATTATTTAATGTCTCAACGTCGAAAATTGGAAAAGATTTTAAAATACGAATCCTTTAGAAAATGTTTGAATAATTAGAATCGGATATCGAAATTCTCTTGTTCCGAAAAGATGAAACACCACATCCAGCACGTTAGGACACGATGTTTCAATTTTCAATACCAAGATCATTTCATGATTTCCAAAATTCATGCATTACAATTTTAAAAGGGTATTCCACTGTTTGGCCAAACAAAAAAAACCGAAACCCAGCACGATTGGGCACGATTCCTCGAATTTCCAAACATGAAATATTGCCCTATTTAAGAAAACACGGTCAAAATCTTAAAAGGTTATTTAGTCATTTGAACGAACGGAAAATCGAAACCCAGCACGATTGGGCACGATTCCTCGAACTTCCAAACACGAAACATTGCCTTGTTTAAAAATCCTTTTTACGAGTTTGGGTAAAAAGGTGGTAAAAAGAATAGTCGATGTAATCTTTAAAACAGGAAATTAGTCAACGCGTAAAAATGGTTCTACTTAGTAACTAGTGGTAATGTAGACATGATAATAATAAAGAATGATGAAATAAATATAATAGGAAGGAAAAAGATTAAAATAAACGATAGCATTAATAATGAAAAATGAAAAATAATGGTAATGATAATAGTAATAATAATAGCAACAATAATAATAATAATGCGAAAATAATAATAAAATAAGGGAATAAAAATAATAATAATAATAAGAAGAAGAAGAAGGAAGTTAGTTAAAAAATAATAATGGTAATTAATTATTAATAATAATAGTATAGCATAATAATAATAATAGTAATAGTAATAATAAATATGATTGTAAATAGTAATAATAATAATAACGGTAGTGATAATAATAATAATAATAAAAACAAAAAGGAATGAATCGAATTAAAACAAGATATATGGGGTAAATTCAAAATAAAGGAAAGGAAAGGACCAAATTGTAACGCTGAAATAAGTGGAGGGACCAAAAGTGAAATATTCCTCCCATCCCAAAACATGCAAAGATCAAGAAGGTCCAAATTGAACTCAAAATGTAACTTTGGGGCAAAATTAAAAATAAAGAAACTTAATTGCGAAATGGTGAAAAAGCGGAATGACCAATAGGAAATAATCCCCAAAGCCAAAACGCGGATCCTCCCCGGTGGGTCGGGTCAAAGCGCGGGTCTAAGGCTTTGAACGGCGCCGCTTTTAAGTCCCGGACATTAAGATTTATTGGACTTTTATTTCATTCTTTTGTTCTGTTGTTTCGATTCGGCCCAAGCAAATTGGGCTCAGATAGTCTTTCTTCCTCTCTTTGCTCATTGTCGTAAACGAATGGAGCAAAGACTTTAAAAGGACCAATTTTGCCCGGTTTTGTCGAGTCTCGGCGTTTCTTTTCTTCTTTTTCAAGTAGCCTCGCTCTAACCCACTGCAACTTCAGAAGTATAAGAATTGGTGCTTCGATCCGCCCTAATGTAGTTTCAGGGAAATGAGATTTGCTATTTTCAGTCTGCTCCACTGCAACTTCAGGGAGATAAGACTTGCGACCTGCTTCACTGCCACTTCAGGGAGATAAGGTTTGCCATGATCTGCTCTACTGCAACTTCAGAGAGATAAGATCTGTGATTTATAGCTTCAATCTGCTCCATCGCAACTTCGTGGAAATGAGATTCGCTATTTCACCGCTCCACCACGCAACTTCGGGGAGATAAGACTTGTGATGATCTACTCTACCGCAACTTCGAGAGAGATAAGATCTATGATTTATAGCTTTAATCTGCTCCATCGCAACTTCGGGAGATAAGATTTGCCATCTTCGCCTACTCCACTTTGCAACTTCAGGAGACAAGACTTGTGATGATCTCGCTTCTCTCGCAACTTCGAGAGATAAGATCTATGATTTATAGCTTTAATCACAGACTTTGCAACTTCAGGGAGATAAGATTTGCTATCTTCAGTCTGCTCCACTGCAACTTCAGGGATACAAGACTTGTGACCTGCTCTAATGCAACTTCAGGGAGATAAGGTTTGTGATGATCTGCTCTACTGCAACTTCAGAGAGATAAGATCTATCATTTATAGTTTTAATCGCTCCACTTTGCAACTTCGGGGAGATAAGATTTGCTATCTTCGTGATGCTCCACTGCAACTTCAGGGAGATAAGACTTGTTAATTTCAACCTGCTCCACTGCAACTTCAGGGAGATAAGGTTTGTGATGATCTGCTCTGCTGCAACTTCAGAGAGATAAGATCTGTAATTTAGCTTCAATCTGTTCCACTGCAACTTCAAGGAAATAAGATCTGTTATCTTCAGTCTGCTCCACTGCAACTTCAGGGAGATAAGACTTGTATCTTCAACCTGCTCCACTGCAACTTCAGGGAGATAAGGTTTGTTTTGATCTGCTCTACTGCAACTTCAGAGAGATAAGGTCTGTAATTTATCTTCAGTCTGTTCCACTGCAACTTCAGGAAAATAAGATCTGCTATCTTCAGTCTGCTCCACTGCAACTTCAGGGAGATAAGACTTGTAACTTCACCAATGTTGCTACACCGTCCTCTGGGGGACCTGTTCTGTAAAATCAGTTTTATGTGTTTATGTTTATGCAAAATGGTTAGAGTGCAATGATCAAAATGAATCTAATGCTCCTAACTAAATGTATTATAGACGATATTCGCATAAATGTCGAATGTCATGGGAATGATTTTTTTTTTTTACAATGATTAGGATGCAATGATCGGAATGAATCGAATGCTCCTAACTAAATGTGTCTTGAGTGATGATGAATGCAAAATGAAATGATCCCTTTTTGATGCTTAGGGTTGTCACTGCTCGTCGTCCATCAGGGTTTTATTGCTGACTTATTACGCTGCTATCTCGCTCGGCTGGTACCTTTTCCAAAAAACTCAAAGAAACAATCATATTTTGCTATGGTATGGTACCTATGTGACTTTAAGGCTTATACCATCTTTAGACCCTCTTACTGCAATTCAAGGGTATAGGATCTGGGTTATCTTCAGTCCATCCCACCGCGACTCAGAGGTAATCAATTTGGTCTGCTACATCTTCCATTCCCTGGGTGTCATGACCGGATGTATATGAATGTCGAATTTCTTTGAGAATAATCCCATTTTAATGCTTGGGCTACTCATTATTTGTTGAGGCTGTATCACCGACGCAATATCTTGCCTTTTTATTCAACTGATACTTTTGACCAAAAATCTTAACAGGTAGTCTCAAATTAGACTCCTTTCCAACCCTTAGTTCTGGTGAGTTCTGAACAATAGACCCATGTCAGGTTCTCATATCATTTAGAAACTTCCAAAGTAATATGCGAAACTTCTTTTATGAAAGTGTTATTAGTCCACTAATCGTTATTTCAATGCAAAATGCTTGAAAAAGATCATAATGATGGACGAAATGGAAATTTATTGAGAGCAAAGCTCGAAATGAATAAGTTAATCAAGGTATCAAATTTTGAAAAAATCACAAAATGAGAATGAATTAATCAATATAATAAATGAAATTTACTGGGAGCGTATCTTGAAAAGAATAAAGTAATCAAAGATAGTAAATTCAATCTGGGTAAGATAGAAGCTAGGTGCCCCAGATATCGCAGCTTGAGCTTCTCTGTTCAAACTTCTTGAGGACCACTTTAAGCTTAATATGTGTTTAGGGGATCCAGAGTACTTTGTTGATGCCCCAAGTCGCAGCATACTTCCTCATTGTTAATTCAGGCATAGCAAGACTACCACATGCCCTATCTTTGATCAAAATTTGAGCCGCCCTTCTGGGTTTTCAGCTCAAAGCCCCTTTGGTCTCAAAGCGACCTTTACGGGTTTTCGCCTTGGCCTCTCATTTTTCTTTTTCTTTTCTTTTCTTTTTTGTTCTTTTTTTTTTGAATTTGAATTTGAATTCGAACTCAAGGCGCCCTTTGCGGGTTTTCACCTTAATCTTTCCTCTTTGAGGTAAAATCCCTCTTGATTGACCTTGAATTTACCGGATCGAGCGAGTCTTTAGCATCCATCTCAGTCAATATCAATGCTCCTCTAGAAAAGGCTTTCTTTACAACATAAGGTCCTTCTCAATTTGAAATCTGCTTTCTTCTGAAATTTTCAATATCAGGTGTCCATCATGAAATTTCTTTAGGTAGACCATTTCCGTCATAAATCATCAATTTTAGTACATTTGACCATGATGAATACTTTCAAACCCTTTTCTTCATCCAAGTTCACTGGAGACATTCTTATTCATCCAATTCCTGACTCAATCGAAGCTTGGAGCAAAGAAATCTCGCTTTTCTTGGGCAAAACCACTTCATAAACCAATGGGAAAAGTATTGCCCGAGCGAAAGTCCTGGTCGACGCTTGATAAGATAGAGAATAAATGGTAGCTTCTTATGCCAATCTTTATAAGTGTTAGTCACCTTTCCTATTTTTTTGTTTTTTCCTTTTTTTGTTTGACAACCTTTGCTGTACTGTGATATGTTGCCTAATCTTTGGACAAACTGTAAACTTTGACTTTGCATAGTTATGCATTATTAAATGTGATCCTTTATGACATTCTTTGCTGACATCTGATCTTTTTTTTTTGTTTTGGAAATTTTTTGGCGAATTTGATGGCTATCAACTTTGTAACATTGACATATGAAGCTACTTCCACCCTCTTAGTGAAGTAGACGACGACCATGACGATAAATCGATGGCAACTTGAAGCGTTTGACGAAATTGGACCCATAATATCCATGCCCCACATATAGAAAAGTCTGTGAAGAAAATAGAAGAGTCACATAAATCTCGTATTCTTCAATTCAGTATTTGTGATATGACTAATGCAATCCCCTTCCATGGTAGACCAACAGTGCCCCATCCTCTTGTTTAGCCCGCGCATTATTAGTCTAGGCATATCCTGATATGATCGCAAAAACATCTTTGAATTCTCGAGGATAACTCATTAATGTCTCGCCCTATTTCTGTGATGAGCTAGACTACCATTCTCACTCATTTCCTATGCTCGCAATATCCAATGACCCTTTGTAGAGTAAGGTCTGTTTTTCATCTTATTTTATCATTCTTAACAAATTAGAAGATAAGTTACAATCTCTGTTATCTTTAAAGTCCTGAGATCCCCTAGACTCATATCTCATTCAAAGAGGGAGTCAGTAACAACGTCGCTCATGTCATTGATATCTGGGGACCTAGTATAGGTTCGAAAGAATATTTCAAAAGAATAAATGATTCCAAGAACAGTTATTTGTATGGTCCTGAATAAAGAATGAAAGAATATTGTAAAAGAATGTACAATATGAAATGAAAAGAATAAAAGAATATTTGCTTAAAAATGCATTTTATTGAAATAAAGTTTCGGACATAAGCCTATTTCACAAAAGAGTTTTTATTGCCTCTAGGCTTAAGACAACAAGCATGTTTTGCACATTACTATAGATCAACTCTAAAAATGCAAGGATTTCTTCCACGATCCTATTATTCAAGACACTCCCAAGTACGCAAGGTCTTGGAAACTTCATTCTCTGATTCCCTCTTAGCTTTCGGTTTCTTCAAAGGATCGCAACTTTCTTGTCTCCTCCTTCAATTATAGTATTTACTGCCTCTTCAAAGTGATCAGGCTTTGATAAATCGTTGACTTTCACAATTCCCATTTTGATGAGCCTCTCAACTACCTTTTTGAAGGCAGTGCAGTTTTCTATGGAATACCCTAATATTCCCGCATGGTAATCACATTGGGCATTCTCGTTATACCATTTTGGGAACGAAGGTTGCAACGGTTCCAAATAAAATGGAGACACCACGTGTGCGTCAAACAAACTTTGATATAGCTCCTTATACGTTATTAGGATCGGCGTAAATTGGAGTCTTTCAGAGTTTTGCCTGGTGCCTGATTCTTGTCTCACCGTTCCTTGTTGCCCAGCAGTGATCACCTTTGGCTGGTTAACAGTAATTAATTTTGAGTACCATTTATTGTATGTACTCGTATTATTCACCTCGTCGTCCCTCTTCCTAGGAGCAGACCTTTTAGTGGCTTCCCCTGCTTCAATCTTGCCACCTCTTATGGCATTTTCAATCATCTCTCCTACCATCACTATATCTGCAAAGCTTTTGGTGGTGCTTCCTATCATATGAGTAATGAATGGAGCCTTCAAGGTATTGATGAATAGCATTGTAGTCTCATTTTCTAGGAGTGGTGGTTGAACTTGCATGGCGACCTCCCTCCATCTTTGCGCATACTGCCTGAAGCTTTCATTTGATTTCTTCTCCATGTTTTGCAAAGTGATTCTGTCAGGCGTCATGTCCGTGACATGGTTGTATTGCTTCATGAAGGCTTGAGCTAAGTCTCTCCAGGAGCTAATGTTAGCGCGGCTGAGTTGATTATACCACCTAGACGCTGCCCCCACCAAACTGTCTTGGAAACAATGAATCAAAAGTTGATCATTGTTCACATAGCCCGTCATGCGTCTACAAAACATAGTGATATGGGCTTGAGGCAATCGCCCCATTGTACTTCTCAAATTCCAAAGATCTTGAATTTATGAAGAAGTACCGATCGAGGACCAAACTCAAGTCATTGGCATCAATACCGCGATGATGGTCGTGATTTTCCAAAGCCCGGAACTTTTCTTCCAACCATCTACAAATGATCCTTCAACTTCCTTCGAGATTCAATTCTTAATCCTCTCTCTGTCCAAATCCGAGATAACGGGATTGGTGGGTTATCTCCCGGGTTAGATCCTGAGCCGACTGAAGTTTATGGGCGGTCTATTATCGCCTTACCTCACTGTTGAGGCCTGATTGTGACAGGTGGCTTTTGGGGATACTCTTCAGGTTGTGGTGGGGTAAAACCCGGGGGATTGCCTTCTCTCTCTTCTCCAGTAATGGCCATGGGACTCTTTCTTTTTTCCAGCATCCCACTCATCATCTAGGCCATTTGGGTCATCATGTTCCTCTGTGCCTCCAACATTTGGTCCCTCATCTCTTGTTGGAGTTTTGCCATTTGCTCTTGCATCTGGTCTTGCATATCTTTTTGGAATTGTTCCATTCTTTGATCCATTTTCTTCGATTTGGCGCGTGTACCGTAAGGATGTTCAGCTTCCAGATTTTTTTTCTCTCTTTCTCTCTTTTTTTTTCTGAAATAACTTCAACTAATTAAGGTCTTTCTACAAATTTTAATGCATGTAATATGATGTAATGCAAATGCATGAAATGCGATACAAATGCATGGAATGAATGCAAAAAGAAAAATAGGTGTTGATTATGAATTCAATTCCATTAGAAGAACTTTTCTAGAAAATACGTTTTTTTACATAAAACGGATTGCATATACGGCTTTGTCCTCATAGTCCAAGTGAAAACCAATCCTATTCTTCGTATCCGGAGGCTATGGTTGTGTCCCGTGAACTTTCTTAATAGATGCCTCTTCTAGCTCCTTGTTGCTTGGTTCAGGCTGTACCTCTTCACTCGCTTATCCTCCGCGATGTTCATAAGTTTCTTTAAGAAAATTGAGACATGATGACTCTCGAATAATCCTTGTCGGCTTGAATCCTCGAGCAAAGTCTTGTATTCTTCTGCGGGCTATCAACCCTCTCTCGTGTTTACCTGGACTATGTTCGAACGACCGTATTATAATCCACTTTATCAAGTAACACATTTCCTTATGACAAACTCCTCTATTTAGTAATTGAATATTAATCAACACCTCCTTTCTATGATGATACAATGCAATGCAATCAAAATAGGAGAAAACACGTTAGTACAAGAGAAATAAACAACACATAATGCACCATGCAGGTAACCACTAGAGTTTGGTGTGGCTCTATCTAGGGTAGGTTCCTAGGTCTCTCTATATGCGGTTCGGTTCTAAAGTAAGGGTACCCGAACCAGCAGATTCCTCAATCTTCACCCATTATAGGCTTACATAGATCGAGTTCGCTTCGGGGGAATACATTTCCCTATGGCCATACGGAGGTGAAAACCTCACGAAGACATAGATACGGATGTATCCCGGAAGCAATCCACTAGCCCATACGGAGGTGAAAACCTCACGAAGGCATAATTTCTTACTCCCACTTAAGAGGGTGCGACCACAACGGTCATGCAATGCAATGTGCGCAAGAAAATAACAAACACATGCAACAAAAGGATCGTAATTTTCAAATCAAACTTTTAAATTTTCAAATTGAATTTTGAAATTTTCGACATCGGACAGAAAATAATCAATTTACGGCCTGACTCTCTTTATGTCCCCAGCGGAGTCGCCAAGCTGTCGAAACCATTTTTTTGAAAAAACGGATCGACTTTACTTTTAGAAATGAAAACAAAAAATGGGAGTCGCCACCAATCTTTTTTGATGAGGTGTGATCAGGTCACCTCGTAACTCGGTCATTTTAATAATAAATTCAATTTATTAAAACAACAATTTTGGTCTACGAAATTTAGAAAACGGATTCGGGAGTCGGTTACGTGCGAGGAAGGGTTAGCACCCTCGTCACGCCCAAACTTGGTACCTAATTGATTATTTAATGTCTCAATGTCGAAAATTGGAAAAAGATTTTAAAATATGAATCCTTTAGAAAATGTTTGAATAATTCGAATCGGATATCGAAATTCTCTTGTTCCGAAAAGATGAAATACCACATCCAGCACGTTAGGACACGATGTTTCAATTTTCGATACCAAGATCATTTCATGATTTCCAAAATTCATGCATTGCAATTTTAAAAGGGTATTCCACTGCTTGGCCAAACAAAAAAAAACCGAAACCCAGCACGATTGGGCACGATTCCTCGAATTTCCAAACATGAAATATTGCCCTATTTAAGAAAACACGGTCAAAATCTTAAAAGGTTATTTAGTCATTTGAACGAACGGAAAATCGAAACCCAGCACGATTGGGCACGATTCCTCGAACTTCTAAACACGAAACATTGCCTTGTTTAAAAATCCTTTTTACGAGTTTGGGTAAAAAGGTGGTAAAAAGAATAGTCGATGTAATCTTTAAAACAAAAAATTAGTCAACGCGTAAAAATGGTTCTACTCAGTAACTAGTGGTAATGTAGACATGATAATAATAAAGAATGATGAAATAAATATAATAGGAAGGAAAAAGATTAAAATAAACGATAGCATTAATAATGAAAAATGAAAAATAATGGTAATGATAATAGTAATAATAATAGCAACAATAATAATAATGCGAAAATAATAATAAAATAAGGGAATAATAATAATCATAATCATAATAAGGAAGTTAGTTAAAAAATAATAATGGTAATTAATTATTAATAATAATAGTATAGCATAATAATAATAATAGTAATAGTAATAATAATACTAGAATATATAATTATAATAATAGTAAAAATAATGGCAACAGAAATAAATAAAAATGATAATACGAATAATAGTAATAACAAATAATGGTAAAAAATAATAATAAATAAATAATAGTAATAATAAAAATAAAAAAATAAAATAAAATAATGGTAATGATAATCATAAAATAATAATAGTAATAAAAATAAAAATAATAAAAATAATAAATAGTAATAATAAATATGATAGTAAATAGTAATAATAATAATAATAACGGTAGTGATAATAATAATAATAATAAAAACAAAAAGGACTGAATCGAATTAAAACAAGATATATGGGGTAAATTCAAAATAAAGGAAAGGGGAAGGACCAAATTGTAACACGCGAAATAAGTGGAGGGAGCAAAAGTGAAATATTCCCTCCCATCCCAAAACATGCAGTATCAAGGAGGTCCAAATTGAACTCAAAACAGAACTTTGGGGCAAAATTAAAAATAAAGAAACTTAATTGCGAAATGGTGAAAAAGCGGAAGGACCAATAGGGAAATAATCCCCTAAAGCCAAAACGCGCGGATCCTCCCCGGCGGGTCGGGTCAAAGCGCGGGTCTAAGGCTTTGAACGGCGCCGTTTTGCGTCTAGACATTAAGATTTATTGGATTTTTATTTCATTCTTTTGTTCTGTTGTTTCTGATTCGGGCTCAGGCTAAATTGGGCCTGTACACTCATTATAAATTCTTATTATATCTTTTTTTTTTTGCACAATACCTAGAATTACCTATAACCCCTCCCCAACTCACATTCTCCTATATTGATAATAATACCTATACCAATCAAGTTAAGACTCAATCGACTTTTTTCTTCCATGTTTTTGATTTGACTGTTTTTCTGAATTAGTATGAGAGTTTTGAAGCCATTTACGATAAAAAAAAATGTAATTTGTAGTTAAGGGATTAAAAGATATAGGATTGAGGTTTTCAATTTGAATTTTAAAAAATGTAAAAATATACATATGTTTTGGGAAAATTCCATGGGCTTGGGTTTTGAGTATTTTGGAGGTTTATAGTTGGTATATGTTGTTTAGAGTTTAATTCGCATGTTTGTTAGAAAGAAATCTTTGAATTGAATTGAAGTAAATTAATTATTTGGTTAGAAAATTTTAGGTGTTTCAATTGTTTAGGTTTAGGAATTTTGAAAATTTTAAATATTTTAAACAAAATTAAGGTTTCGCCTAGAAAGATTTAAGGACTTTGTTTACACTCCGCTTAGGAATATGGATTTGAGAAGTTAGATTTCTATTTGTTGTTTAAATTGTAAGAATGAAATGCATATGTTATGTATAAATTAGTTGAGATTCAATATAATGTATATTAAAAAAAATATGGATTTATCAAATTTAAAAATATTTTAAAAATTTTAAATTTATTATTAAATAAGTACTTAATAAATTCATGAATTTAAGAAATTATCATGAATGTTAATTTAGGAAATTCAAATCCTACCTTATCTTTTGGATTGGAACAATTTATGGATTTTTGTCATATAGTGTTGGTATTTTGGGTAGAATCAATGTAATTAGGTTTTTTTACCTCAATAATACAAAAAAAAAAAAAAAACCTTAAATAGTATGCCTATGAAATTATTTGTCAAAATGGTATGTTTGCTACAGTATTTTGTTGGAGCGACTGACAAATTGTGGTACTGGACTGAAATGTGATGACCTAAGACATTTAGGGACCTAATATGTAAATTTTCCATTTTAATTGATTGCTGGAAAATAGCTTTTAGGGTGTCGCAGGGTCACGACAAACTTCAAAAAGGTTAAATTGCTTCATAACCCCTTCTTATTTAATATTTTCTTCTAGTCTCCTTCAACACCAAAAATAGACAAGCTTATAACCAATTAGTCCAAAAAAGATTTTCTACCAAAAAGTACTTTTATAGAAAACCTGATTCCAACTAGAAATAAATTTGATTTATTTTTAGTAAAAATATTTTTTTTTTCAAATTATTTTATTCCAGTTGGAATAATTTTCGAAAAATAATTTATAAAAATTATTTGAACAAAAAATTTTATTTATTGAAAATAAAATAAAATTTATTTTCAGTTTTAATAGACTTTTTTTACAAAAATACTTTTTGGTAGAAAAAAGTTTTTGGACTAAATGGTAATAAACCTCTTTATTTTTGGTATTGAAGGAGAATAAAAGAAAATGATAAATAAGAAGTGGTTATAAAGGAATTTAACCTTTTTGAAGTTTGGTGCCGATTGGGCTGCACCTAAAGGCTTTTTTTCCAGCAATAAATTAAAATGAAAAATTTACATATTAAGTCCCTAAATATTTCAGGTTATCACATTTCAGTTCGATATCGCTAATTTGTCAGGTGGCACCAACAGAACACTGTAATAAACATACCATTTTGATAAATAATCTCATGGGCATACCATTTAAGTTTTTTTTTTTTTGTATTATTGAGATAAAAAAGCCAGTTAAAAAATTTTAAGGATTTTTAACTATTTAGAATTTTAGTATGGATTTAGAGTTTAGAAAATAATAGAAGAATATGGATTTACAAACCCCAAAAGACTATCACCATAATTAGAGGAGAATTGGGCTAGGGTTGAACTTCTTTTTAACAAATAAAGGCAAAGGGATTAAACCCCCAACTTGGTGATAGTGGATTAAATTTATCATATTCTTTTTATACAATGACTATAATTACTCATAATCCCTCCCAATTCTTAAATAGGAAGATAAACGTACTTTAACATGTTTGAATTTACAACCTCCTAAATTAGCAACAATATCAATGTCAACCAAATAAAGACTTAATTGACAAAACATTATCATAGTTAAGGGTTTTTTAACATTATTATTTGGCCTAATTCCTCACGCTCTAGAAGGGTCAAAATAGTCTAATCAAAGTATAAGGATTAAGTTACAAACATGATAATAGTAAAGAGATTATAATCAAAATTTGACCTTCTCAATATTTGTTAATCCTTTTTCTATTAATGGGCCCTGGTATAGTTCTTTCCTTCAGTTTTTCAAAAGACCATTGCCCTAAGTCTTGAAGTTTATTTAATGGGCCAAAATAAAAGGTCTAAGCCCAAAAGTTCTAACACAAACCCATGGTGTCGGTGCCGTCATTCTCCCGCACCTCCTCTTGTTTGCAAACAGATCTCGATTTTTTTTTATAGAAACGACCCTACGGTCAAAATCAATTTATTGCATCCTTAAGAATCAAGTCATGAACTTCCATAGGATAGTCCACGCTGAAGTCCATATTACAGGAGTTATCCTTAGCCATTTTACATAACTGATCAGCAACCTTGTTACAAGATCTGGGGACCCAATTAAACATGAAAAAAAAGAAAATGATTTATCTGCTTAACCATATTCCTCATGCAATGACCCATCGCAGTCAAGTCGACACTCCTTTTGTTGAAACGAGTAACAAGACCAGCACAATCAGTTTCAAGCTCCACATTGACCCAACCTTTCATCCGCCCAAAACTAATGCTCTCCTCCATAGCCTTCATCTCCGCCCATTCAACATTCATCTCTTTGTTAATCATTCCCATGCGACCCCCAAGCACAAAGCCATCAGCGTCTCTGGCTACCAAGCCAAAAAACACTTTTTTATCCATAACTGCAGCGTCGAAGTTAACCTTTACCACTCCCGGGGCAGGTTTCTTCCAAGTTTTTTCCACTCTTCTTATCGGCAGCATAGGCGTATCCATTAAATTAAAAATCTGAAAATCATGGTTTAAACCCGAAGCTTTTTCCCACGTAACTTTGGCGTCATCCTCGGTTCCCCGGAAGATCCTATTATTCCTATTATTCCAAATATTCCATAGAACCGTAATGAAATTGGCAATAGCTGTTTTGTCAAGAACCCGACACACCTCTTCGATCCAGTCAACACAGTGAGTGAACTTCGCATTAACCAGTCTACTGTTAAAGCCTCCGTATTCCAGAACATCCTTCGCCTTTGGACAATCTTTCATAGCATGGATGAGCGTTTCCTTATCCTTCCCACATCTCGGACACGTACTATTGAAATCACTGCGTATGCTAGCAATCTTTTCATACGTTGGTAGAATATCATGGCCCACTCTCCAGCCAAAAATGCGGATTTTAGGGAGGGTTTTAAGCTTCTTCCATAATCCTCCGAAAATTCGGTGTGGTCCAAACCCACTTTGCTTGAGGATCAACCAAGAGTACGCCGATTTAGAAGAGAAAAAACCATTCGGGTTATGAAACCAAGTACGTTGGTCTTCATAACTATCATGGATAATGGGTAATTTGTAAATTTGATCCCCCATATTTTTACCATAAATCTCCAGTACTCTGTTATCCTTTCACCCGTCTTTGTTCTCATTGAGGAGGTCTGACACAGTCTCTTCCTGTACCAGATTTCTATCCAGGAGGATAGACAACCCTGACAAGCCTTCGAACCCCCAATTATCGGTCCAAATATCAATGTTCCTCACGTTCCCCACGTTCCAACCAAAACCCTCACGTAGAATGCTAGATGCTTTGGCGATGCTTTGCCACGTGAATGATGGTCTGTCAACATTTTTAGGATGAAAGATATCTCCATCTGGGAAGTATTTCGCACTAAGCATCTTAAAACAGAGAGTGTCCTTACAGTGATAGAGGCGCCAAACTTGTCGTCCCAAAAGAGCCACGTTAAAGATATGAAGATCCCTAAAACCAAGGCCTCCCATACCTTTGTGCAGGCACATTCGATCCCAAGCCATTATGTTCCAGCCTCTTTTATTCTTACCTCCACTCCACTAAACCCGACTGATCATAGACTGAATCTCCTCCAAGACACCTTTCGGGGCCATGAACACCGAGAAAGCATAGGTTGGGATTGACTGGAGTATTGACTTGATAAAGATCTCCTTACCCCTATTAGACAGAAGCCTCTTAGACCAACTGTTGATCCTGTTAGCAGTACGATTTAAAATACTCTTGAAAGCGTTATACTTCTTTTTACCTATCGGGATAGGGAGTCCTAAGTAACCATCAAGGTTGTCAACCACCTTCATCTTGAGCATTACGTTCATAGTTGTCCGTTGAGATATAGGTGTGTTGGGATTGAAACAGATCATTGATTTATCGAGATTGATACTTTGTCCAGATATCTTCTCAAAGGTTTCCAAAATCTGTTTGCATGCCTCCATCTCACTCCGATTGTTCCTAATAAACAATAAGGCATCGCCAGCAAAGAATAAATGGTTAATTCTAGAGCTATTCCTACTCGCCCTAATGCCTTTAATCTTCTGCTTTTCTTGGGCATTAATCAGCATACGGGATAGAACCTCTATATAAAAGAGAAAAAGATAGGGAGATAAGGGGTCCCCTTGGCGAAGACCCTTTTCTGGGTTGATAACGTTGGTGAGATTCATATTACACTTAACTCTATATCTAACAGTTCTAACACAATTCATGATCTTAGTAACCCAATTACTCCTAAAACCGAACTTTAAAAGGACTTTCTCTAAGAAACGCCACTCCACCCGATCGTAGGCCTTGCTCATGTCGAGCTTGACCATACAGCCTTTATTAGGGCCATTCTTGGAGCTGCGAAGGTAATGCACAAGCTCATGGGCGATAAGCACATTATCGTGGATCATTCGACCAGGCACGAAGGCGCTTTGATTCTGGCTTATGCACATAGGGAGAGCTTCTTTAAGGCGATTCGCCAAGACCTTAGAAACTATTTTGTAGATGACCCTGAACAAGCTTATCAGGCGAAAGTTAGTCATATTACAGGGGTTCTCAAACTTAGGAATCATAATGAGTAAAGTTTCATTGATATTATGAATATTATTGGTCTCCCTTAAAACTTCATGACAAAACCTTAAGACATCCTTTCCCACAGTCTGCCAATAATCTTTGAAGAAACTTCCAAGTAATCCGTCAATGCCCAGGGCCTTTCTAGGATCCATCTGGTTAAAGGCAGTTAAGATTTCAGCATCAGTGAACTCTTTATTGAGGTTCCTATTCATGCTGTCCGTTATACACATGGGAATAAACTGTAGGTCAAAATCTTCATTAGGATCGATAGTAGACTTGAAAAGTTCGTTAAAATAATTCCAGGCAACATTGCAGATCTCACTTTTGTCATCGTGCCACACCCCATTCGAATCTTTCAATCTCTCGATGCTATTCTTTTTCTTACGGCTGGTAGCACGCACATGAAAATAGTGAGTGTTTCTATCCCCCTCTTTAAGCTACTGGATTCGGGCCCTTTGCATCCAATATTTTTCCTCCACATCATAAAGGTGCCCCAATTTACCACGAGCTAACTTAAGAAGTCTAGTGGAGTTAGTATTACTAGGTCTATCCATAATGATGCCTATTTTCTTCTCCAGATTATTGATCTTAGACATCATTCTTTTATAACGCTGATACTGCCAAGGGCCTAAGTTCTCACAGATGTCCTCAACTTTTTCCATAAATTTCCTATCCATTTTAGACCAAACCCGATTGATGATATCCTTAGCCTCCTGCTCCTTCACCCAGCAAGCATCATATCTAAACCACGGTTTAAGATCAACTTTTCTCTCTCTCGGCTTGCTGCCAATGGTGTTCAGCAAGATGGCATCGTGATCAGACTTTGACTGGCGAACAACCTTAGTGTCAATGTATGACATCTTTTCTATCACGTCTTCCGACACAATGAACCTGTCGAGTCTCTCTTTCACAAAGTCAGCCCCTTCCCTATTATTACTCCAAGTAAACCATCCCACACTAGTTTTAATGTCAACCAAAGTCAGCTCCTCTAAAAGCTCTCTAAAGTCGTTCATCAAGTTCTGTGGTTTCCTCATTCCACCATCCTTTTTTGCATTGTTAAGGATAGCATTGAAGTCTCCTCCAACAATCCATTCTTCCCTGACATTACTTTTAATCCTTCTTAGCATATCCCACGCCTAGTTTCTTAAGATCGGGTTAGCTTGGCCGTAAAAACCCGTGAATCTAATATCCGTCCCATCTTTCATTTTAACAAGAGAGTCAATATGATATTTCGAATAGTTCTGAATTGTAACCTTATTTCCTTCATTCCACATCAAAGCCAAACCACCACTTTTACCTTCCGCACTCACAACCAAGCATCCTTCCATTCTGCACATAGAACTAATACGAGAGAGACAATTAGCATGGATTTTTGTTTCACATAAAAAATAATATCGGGGTTATTCGCAACAAGGAGTTGCTTCAATTCACGAACTGTCGTGGGGTTCCAAATCCCCCGACAGTTCCAACAAAGGGTTTTCATTGTTCTTGGCGGGGCTGATCGCCAGCCACCGCCTTAAGAGGTGAGGTACCATCTAACAATCTTCTTTTAGTATATTTAGCAGGACTCTCTTCGATATTGTCACCACTCGATTCCCTTAATCTCTTTCTTTTACTTTTAATACGGCCTATTCCATCACACATAATTTTATGAAGTCTTCTTTCGCTTGGGGAGATTGACATAATTTCCTCCCCTCCTTCCCGATCTTTGCCTTTTTGAACAATATGCCCGCTATCCTCTCTTGTGTCAGATCTGCTTTCTTCTCTTCCTTCAGTCACTATAGATTCCGTGGTTATCACTTCTACTCCATTTCTCTAATTTCCCCTTCCTTGACTCGGGGGTACAATTGTTGCCCTTAACCAACCACCATACTGAAGATTTGACTCAAGTTCCTTCTCCCCATCGACCTTTCCCTGACAATGTTTCGAGGTGTGCCCAATTCACCCCACAGGAATAGCAGAAATCTGGAAGTCGTTCATACTTTAATGCACAAATAATTTCAACCCCTTCCTTGTCAACCAACTTCACTATTCTCCTCAGAGGTTTTGAGATGTTAATCTTCACTTTTATCCTTATGAACTCAGTCCATCCTCCATTTTTATCTTTCCAATCAATTTCCACCAGTTCTCCTATAGTTTTTCCCATGTCCAGAGCAGTTTGGCGGTCCATAAGTTCTAGGGGAATGTTAAAGATCCTTAACTAAAATGGGGATTTGTTGAATTCATAAGAGTCAATATCTTTTCCTTTAACAAATGGAAACATTGAGAACAAACAACTATCGAAAGACCAGGGCATGAGGTTGAGGATTCTGCTTCTATCCTCCAGACAACCAAACTTGATAATAATCACCTCATCATTTAAAGCTACAAAGTTTACCTCCTCTTTGGTAAACCATAATGATCTAAAGACCCTGTACATCGCCTCCCTGTTAGGCTTTTCCTTTGCCATTATTTTACCTACAGCCCACGATTTGAAGCCTTGAGAGTTTTTATCATCTTTTGATCTGATAACCTGGATCGATTCCTCATCCGAAAATTTTAATCTTTCCAACAGCGCGTTGATGTCATCCGCCGTCATATCCTTGTCTTTATCCATACGTTCCTCCATCACGAACTCAGACAGTATAAACCTTCTAGACCTCAAGAAGAAAAAAAATAAAAGGAAAAAAAGAACACGACCAAGAACAAAAGCAAGAGAAAAAAGAAAACTATACCCACAAAAGAAACTAAGATTCCAAAATTAAAACAGACGAAAAACAAACAAATAAAACAGAGAAAAAAACAAAATTAAAGAAAAGAATCAAAACACAACACAATACAAATTAAAACGATACAAAAAAGACAGGCACTACACCCATACCAGCCAAGAAAGCTCCTAGGGTTCACGAGACCAGGCACCAGAAGACAATTTCAAGAAATAATCAATGGAAAGAGCACAAAACCCATAATGCATGACAGGTAGAAGTTTTAGAGTACCATCACAAAAGTTTGCATGGGATCATAAAAGAAAAGGATATAAAAGAATTTAAAGAAAACATGCAGATTTACGAAGAAAAATCAACACAAAGGTTAAAACTCTGACCACCGTAGGTCCCTTTTAATAAAGTTTTTGATTTCTCCAGGAAACACCATGCAAAAACTTACGTAGCAAGGATAATAAAGAGATGAAAAAACATCTAAAAGAAGAAACACAATTAAAGGAACACCGAAAAGAAAGCTTTACCAATTCCAAAGTAAACTTGGCATAGCGTCACCAGTGACAATGATTGACAGGACATTACACATCAGATCCTCATTATCGTTCGCCAGATAATAGTAAGAAACTAAAGCACATATAGCAATTGCAAACTACACCACCGAATGACATTATCGGAAGCCGAGAAAACTCAAAGTAGAAGCAAAATAAACAAGAAAACATCAAACACTAAAACACCCTATCCCACCGCACACTGCCATAAAATTCAAAAGAATCAGGCAGACTCACCAAAACTACGATATTCTATTTTCTTCCCGTTTGGGTACGTCGAAAGAATTCCATTGTTATTTCAACCACTTGTTAAACAGATCTCGATTTAATCGTTGGATCAAGTCATAAGTATTTTGATATTTTTTTAATAAAGTTTAGAATTTGAGTGTTATTGATAAATAAATAAATAAAAACAATTTATGGAATTCAATTCTTAGTTTTAATTGAGATTTAATGTGACTACTAAATATTAATAAATGTGAAATGAAAAATGTTGAACAGCGAACCTCATTAATAAATGTGAAATGAAAAATGTTGAACAATGAACCTCATGTGATGGCTTAATGGTTAAAGGTGTTCATCACCTCAAGTGTGACCTTGGTTCGAGTTGCGCTAGTTGTATTTATTGTTTGGGTTTTGTCTTGTTATTGTAATTCACAAAAAAAAAATGTTAAACAACCAATTATATATGATTTGATATTTTAGTTTCTTGTTTTATCATTAGACTAAAACTTCACTGTAACAGTAAAAGTACTATGAAGGTTCTTATATTAGGAGTTGGATTGCATTTTATCCCCTCTACTTAAAAAAAAGACAAATTGTCCTTCTATTACAAATACCATCAAATTCTTCCGTTGCGAAATTTTTAAATTCGAACGACCTTTTTTTTAACGTAAAAAAGTATCAATTCTTCTCGGATACTTTTTTTTCTTATCAAACATATCAATTTAATTTTTTTAAAAAGCATGAATGATTTAACTGTAAAAAAAAACACACTATATAAAATTAAATATTTCTTTTCAATATGCAAAAAAAAGAATAACTATTGTGACATGATTAACAAAAGGACATTTAGATCCTTCATTAACCTTATCGAAATCCTTGATTTGTAAAAGTATTTCTATGATGCCCAAATGGCTTGTTGAAGAGAAAATAAGGAAGGAATATGCGACATTCTTACTTGGTGAAAACTCAAGCCAATCCGGGAATAACTTGTACCAAGATGGGAGAAATCGACATCCATTCTTGTTAATACACTGAGGAGATGTTGGAGCCTCACTTGGAGGAATTGGTTGATATGGCCCAAACTTAATGTAAGCTCGACGGACTTTGTCCTGTTGATTTGGGGAGTAATCCCAAATAATTATTCGAAGTCTCAGATCACGCTCTAAAGAAGAAGCATCAAATTCCTTTATTTCGACCCTCAACACCTTACGAGGACGTTCAAGAACTTGAGAAAAACCTGATATCTCGTTTATGAGCTTGGGAAGACTCGATATCTCGTTTAGGATCTTGGGATTGAGAAGACCTAGTATCTCGTTCAAGAGCTTGGGAAGACTCAATATCGCGTTTAGGAGTTGGGGATTGAGAAGACCTAATATCTCGTTCAGGAGCTTAGGAAGATTCGATATTTGATTTTTCTCTAAAATAATAGAAGGTTGAGGAATTAATTGATCATTATTGTTTTCTGACACCCTTTTCTCAAAAAAAAAAAGATTCAATCTTTTTGTTAACCATAAGTTAATCAAAAAACTCGAAGACTGTAATAATGAATTAAACAACATATTAGGAAAAAGAAAAAAAAATAAGTCAAATAAATAAAGAGCATAATTTATGCAAAAATATTTACTGAGAGGTCTTTTGCGTAAAGAGACAAGAGGAAGATAATTTGTATTTTTTTACTCTGTGCTCTTAGTCTCGGCATCAAAATCTTTTTTTTCTCTCGGCAGTGTTGGTACCTTACCAGAGGAAGATAATTTCTTAGCAAGATATACAAATCAAAGTACAAGAAAATCACTAACCTAATATGTATGGGTATGGGCCAAATCAATTAATTCTGGAATTTGGTTTTAAAATCCATATTGGGCTCCTAAATTTAGTCTTTCAAGGCTCATCATACATTAATATTTGATTATTATTAAAGTTATATAATTGAAAATTGAAAATACTTTGTTAATATAAAGTATAGCTTTATGGCTTAAGGGGACGAATTATATGAAATACAATTTGGCCAATAGGGGCGAATGTTATACAATATGGACACCAAATCTAAAATACATGATAATTTATATATAAAATTCAAAAATATGAAAATTCCAATGGGGCAACAGCCATCCCGTGCCCACTGGATCCATCCCTACTACTCGGTGTAGACATGTGGCACCATGAGATGTCTGCAGATGACCCTCATTTGAAGATCATCCGGGACAGTCCCCATTGTATATCACCCTGTTGGTCAATCTATGACTAGTCACCGAAACGTCTTGTCTTCCAAGCCACCACTCTTAGCAATAACACACTCACCTCCAAGAGAAGACCACAAAGGGACCACTAAAGCGTAACAATTTCGTACTACCTCAGTAAGGAGAATGTTAGAGTAGTACCACACTTGAGGATAATCCACGTACAATGGTCTTACCACCTGTCCGACTACATGATCACCATGTCTGGATTTGCCGATAATGTGACATTATTGGACTGAGGACCTTCCTCCCTACAAGTACCTTGTAGAACGATGAAGGAAAGATTAGCAGCCCTAAGTTCCTACTCAACACTCAGTCTCAAACTTAAAATTCTTATATTATTTTTCGACTTTTAAACTTGTCAATCAAACCTCAAACACAATAGAAACCTTGAAGATATACAAACTCTAAATACAACCCTAAACCACAAAACATAAAAAATAATTGAATTGCCTCTATTGTTTTCTCCAAGAAAAACCTATTTATTTATTTTCTCCAAAACTCAAACTAAAAAACTCCAATCCAAAATTTCTTAATACCCAACTTTTTGTTTCGTAAATGACTAGAAAAGTTCTATGACAATGTGGAACTCAATCAAACCAAAAAGACCAAGAGAAAAAATCCATGTGAGCCTCATGTTCTGGAGTTGCTTATAAAAAGGATAATTATTATGTACTCATTGGAATTAAAAAAAAAAGTTTATAATTGGGAGTAAGAATTTTACAAGTGTACTTAAATATTATTTAAAAAAATAAATTTGAAAAAGTAGCACTTTTTTTTTTTTTAATTCCAGAAGTTTAACTAATTTTAATATCTACACTCTTTTCATCTCAAAAGAGAGGAGCGGTAGGTGGGGCTGCAGCTGGTTTATCTAATTGTGGAGTCAGCCTCAGACTGTGCTGGCATTAAGGATGAGCCTATGACTGGTGGGTGTGGGAACCACTTCTTAAGACGAGTTGGATTGTTAACAACGAGATATTGACTATTTTCTGCCTTGGCCTTGAAAACAATAAACACTTACAGCATTTCATTCTCATAGCTTCTCCTTTGATCCTCAAAACCCTGTGCTTAGATTTCAACACCTACTCCCTGCCATCAAATCTTGCTCTTCTTTTCTGGGTTTGATTTTCATAAAGATGACAAAAGATAAGAAAATCGGTGTAGCAGTGGATTACTCCAAGGGAAGCAAAGCAGCTCTCAAATGGTCCATCGACAATCTGTTAAACCAAGGGGATACCCTTTACCTCATCCATGTCAAACCCCATCAGAGCGACGAGTCTCGCAACCTTCTTTGGTCTACCACCGGCTCACGTATCTCACTCCCATACTCCACTTTTCCTTTTTTATGCTATGGGTCATTTGTATTTTGACGATATTTGACTTGGGGGATCTTTTATTTGTAGCTTTGATTCCATTATCGGAGTTCAGAGAGAAGGAAGTGATGAAACATTATGAGGTGGAACCTGATCCAGAGATTTTAGATTTGGTTGATATTGCTTCCAGGCAGAAACAGGTTTTCCCAGGCTGTTTTGTTTTGTATTTTTACTTGTTTTTTTTTTTTTTTATCTGAGTTTGCTCACAAGATTTGATTACAGGGGACTCTTGTGGCTAAGATTTACTGGGGTGATGCCAGGGATAAAATATGTGAATCCGTTGAAGACTTGAAGCTTGACTGTTTGGTAATGGGCAGCAGAGGCCTTGGCACCATTCAAAGGTAATTCAATCTTTACCATCTTCCTGGGAAACTGAAAAATATGTTTTCAAGGGCGAAACTAATCATTCATTGAGGTACATATATTGATTAAATTGTTATGAGCCCTGTCTTTGATACAGATTTCAGAAATGAACTCTCTGTTACTATAATTCGAATTTATTGAAATACTCTTGTCAATAACAAAACCTTGAAAAACTATTGAACATCTACAAAGAACAATTTCAGGTCGAATTGTAACATATTGTTCCTTGCTCTTGTTGTCATCATTCTTTTTTAATTCTGATGTTGTGATTTTGATTGAAATTAGGGTACTGATTGGAAGTGTGAGCAATTATGTGATGGTAAATGCAACTTGTCCTGTAACAATTGTGAAGGATCCTAGTGCTCATGGATTTTGATCACAAAAGTCTGAATTTAGTTTTCTGCAATAGTATATGCATCTTTGGAAATAATTGATGTGCCTTGTTTCTATTTCTATGTGAGTGATTTATGTATGTATGTATGTATGGACATCTTGATTCTCAGATTGTACTCGGATCCTGAGAGACTGCTTAATTAAGATCAGTTCCACATGTTGTGACATTGTCCATGGTTTGGATTAAAGTAACAATGTTCTACAATCTTTTATTGTTATTTATTTTACTTTAGAAACTATTAATATCTATGCATCTATTTACTCATATATTTAAGCATTTGATTTCAATGTTATCCATTAACGGAGTTTTAATTTGTTAAATTATCAAAAAATTATTATTATTTTTTGTATAATTATAGGTGTCCTCGTCTAATATTATTGTGAGGGTATTTTTATATTTTTTATATATAAACTCTAAAAAATACATACATACATACAATAACATGATTGGTAAAAGTACCATGAAATCTCTTGTACTAGGAGTCAGATTGTATTTTGCCATTTCTACTTAAAAAATGGGCAAATTAGTTATTGTACGTTAAATTAAAGAGTAAACTAGTCATTCTATTACAAATTTCATCAACTTTTACAATTAAAACTTGGTCCCTGCACATAATAATAATGAAGTACACGTGGCACACCACGTGTCATTGCTTGGTTATTTTGTCAGTCACGCCAAGTTTTAACAGTACAAATGGATGAAGCTTTAAATAGAAAGGACCGATTTGCTTTTTGATTTAACTTACAGTGACTAATTTGCTCATTTTTTAGTAATTTTAGTAAAGGGGACAAAATACAATCCAACCTCTAGTACAATGGTTTCTATGGTACTTTTACCTAATATGATTTGATTATATATATAATTTTTTTACAAACTCTATAACAGGGGCGAAGCCAGAACAATTTTTTAGGAGGGGCTTGATAAAATTTTAATTTTTTATAGTTTATATCTTTATAATTTGTAAAGGATTAACTTGAATTTTTATAACTTTAGGGGGGCCAAAGTGCAATTTTACCTTTATTAATTTAAAATTTTTAAAAAATTCTAAGGACCTAAATAGCAATATTATATTTTAGGAGGGGCGGGGCCCATGCCAGCCCCCCTGGCTTCGCCCCTGCTCTATAATACACGAGAGCTTATTTGGTATATTGCTTGAAGTTTTTAGACTCCACTAGCAAAGCTAAGAGGTTGACAAGTGTCTTATAGGGATATAACCAACTTTTTAAAATTGCTTGTGGAATAAAAAAAAGTGCACCTCAATGTACTAAATATTCACCCATAATATACATGTCACACTCTCAACCTGTTTGTGAAGTTTTGAAAAAAACTACACAACCAATGCATGAGATAATTTTCCCAATTTTTATATCTATTTTTATAAATTTATTACATAAAATTTTGAGTAAACTACATTGGTAATAACCCAACTATAAGTAAGTTTCTTTCTTGGTCACCTAATTGTGAAAAGTTACAAAATAGTTATTCAACTATTCGAGTTTTTCTTTTTTGTTACCAACCATCAAATGACTAACAGAAAGTTGACACAGTAACTTTTAGAATTAGCATAATAACAACTTTAACCCTCAACATTTATATATTATTTCAATTTAGTCTTAAATAAAAAAAAATTGTACTCTCAAATTTACATATTGTGTAATTTGTTCCTTTTACAGTTTTTTTTTTTTTTTTTTTACTCTTTTCGACATTGTCTTTGCGTTTAGTTCAATGAACAACAAAAAGAAACAAAACAACCCGAATTTTGAAAAATAGCTAATTGAATTGCTTAATAAAAAAAATATTTGTTTTGTTAATTTGTAAGTGTAGCAACTTAAAAAAAATAAAAAATTTTGAGCTTTGATTTGCTTCGTTAAAGACAGTCAATTCAACTTAAGATATTCGGGAATTGAATTATCTATTTCAGATTAGTTCAACCTCTTATCCTTCCAACATTGATTTAAATCACAATTACTAATTTATTTTTTACTTTTATTAAAAATTTATTTAAGAGATTAAAAACCTTTACTTTTATATATCAATGAAAATCATGAACTAAAATCATGTCATTAATTTTCAAACACATAAAAATTTATTATACACACATTCATTTATAATAACATTTGTGTGTCTTTTTTTTTTTCAAAATTTAATTATTTATTTTACAAAATAATTTAATTAAAATTAAAATGAGTTGAAGAATATATAATAAAAATTGATCACATGGCTTTATTTCATTTATGCCCAAATATTAAGATATTTAGGATGATTATAATATAAATTGTTTTCATTATTTAAATTAATATTTTATATTAAAAATATTTTCTTTTAAAAATTTTAAAATAATAAATATAAGTAGAATGATCATAAACATGTATTTTACTACTAAACACATATTTGATCTTTAAATTTATAATTCTTTTATTTAAAGATAATATAAAAATACTGCTGTAATAATAATACTTATAAAAATAAATAAATAAATTCATGCAAAGAATTTAGCCTTCTGTGATAAATAAAATTTGTTCTCCGATAAACAATTTCATATATTTCTTACTCGTGTTAATTTGTATTTCAATTGTTATTATTATTTTTTAAATCAGTTGGAAGCAGCAGATTTGGGGGCTCTTTGGGCGAGTTGAATCCAATCTTGACGTTTCTCTTCTGGGATCAAGCATTCATTCACCACCTCCATTTTCATCACCCTTTCTATCCATTCATAAATCAGCGGAAATTTGTCAGCGCTTAATATTTTTTGTCCAGTAATCTCTCCTGCAAGATGAAGCCACACTAAAATCATTGCAACAATATCAAGGTACCCAATTCTCTGCCCTCCAAAAAATTGCTTCCCTTTCAGCTCATCTTCAAGGATTTTCAGCTGCTCGTGAATTTCTTCAATGGTCTCTTCTTTTTCCTTCCCTGCAGTTTGACCCAACTTCGCCAATGTTGGCAAAAGCTGCAAAATGTAAATCACTTTGCATCTTTAGCTCAAATGATATACAAGGTTATGCACTCTTTTTTCATTATCTATATTCTCTTTATTTTTCAAAATATCCTTCTTTTTTTATATTTTAGTCTTGAAGCCAATTTTTGCTCACTAACTCCATCAAACAATTTAATATAGTTTGTTTTTTTGAATATATGATCAAATGGCATTTTTGTACAACTGGATAAATATTTTTCCAATTTAAAGAAAGATGAAAGGTCAAATTCTATATAAAGTCCTTATACTATATGTTTTTAGTAGATTTGGCCCCTTTACTATAATTTGGTCATTTATAGTATTTTATTTTTCAAAATGTGTATTTTCAATCATAATTTCAATATTTTTAGTTATTCTATCAAATAATTCCATCTACCTTACACTTGGATACTTTTTTTTGCACATTTTAAAAAAAATGATAATATTTGTCCATCATATCACTATATGTTTAAAAAAAAAATATAAGCCATGATTTTAAGGAGTTGACATGATTGAAAACACACATTATTGGGAAAAAGGTCTCTGGTTTTGCCTCCCTAGCTTCATCTACATGCACACATGACACAACTATCCTATCGATCCTGGGAATAAGGTCAACACTCTTAGCTAATGTAATGTGCTAAATAAGTAGAAAATTAGATACGTCAAAAACGTATAATACATGGACCTTTTATACAATTTGACCAAACTATTGTTGAATGAGAAAAGGGTTGAAATTTGATATACCTTATCGTCAATGAATTTAGCATAGAGGCGAGCCATTGCTCTTTCATAAGGATCCCGAGGCAAAATGGGGTTGTTTTCCCAGGTCTCATCCATGTACTCGATAATGACCATTGATTCGGCAACTGGTTTATCGTTGTGCACTAAAACAGGAACTTTCTTATGAACGGGATTATAACGTAGAAGCGAAGGGGTCTTGTTTGACAAATCTTCTTCAATGTATTGGTAGGGTATGGCTTTGAGTTTGAGTGCTAGTTCCACTCTTCGGCTGAATGGGCTCGCCCACATGCCGTGAAACTTCACTTCTTCCCCCATATGGATGGCTTTGGGATTCAATGGTTTTTTTGCCCTTTTTTATAACTCAATTTTCATGTACCATAAAGCCGATTCTTGAATGATTCCAATATGTATAATCCAAATATTTGGGGTTTTTCTAACTATGCAATAGTAATCATCGAAGCTTTGCCACTTGACACTAAAAATGATACCCCATTTACATAGGGATGGATATTTCTCATTTTTTATTCAAATTTAAAAGGTATGATGATTCTTTTGCCCCTCTAACTTTACAAAAAAATAAAATACACTATTTTAGCACTATATTTAATTTTTCGTCTCTTTTAACTATTTAACTTGTACTTTTTGTTAAATCATCTCAAAATAGACGGAAAAGTTAATGTTTTTTAATTTTACTGACATGACATACACGTGGATTAATGCGTGGATCACATGTTAGCATTAATTAAATCTTTTTAAAATTTTAAAAATTCAAAAAACATATTTTAAAAATAAAAAATCATTAAAATTATTTAAAAAGTATAAGTTTTAAAAAAAATAGTATCTAAAAATTTTAAAAATTTAATTAAATGCTGGCATGTTATCCACGTGGCAATCCATATGCATGCCACGTCAAGTAAGTTAAAAAAACATTATTTTTTTTATCCATTTTGGAGTGATTTGATAGAAAATTCAAATTCAAGGACTAAAAGCAACGAAAAATTAAATGGAGGGCTAAAAGTTAGAGAGCCAAATAAATTATTATGTGAATTTAAAAAGGGAGCAAATTAAAAAAATTGTGTTAAAGATTGAAATAAAATTATATTAAAATTTTAAAAGAGGTCAATCTTGAAATTTCTTTATGTGTGGGTTAAAAAAGATTTAAATGGTTTTATTTGAGTTATTAATTTCAAGATGGCTAAAAGTACAATTGTTGTATTTAATTAAGGGGGTAAAAGCAAGTGTGAAATCAGAAAAAAAATTTAGGGGGTCAAAATTAGATTGTAATTTTTACGATAATAAACATATAATTTCGTCATTTTAATATCTTATATCTTTATAATTTTTAAAAGATTAAATCAAATTTTTATATTTTTGGGGGGGCCAAAGTGAGATTTTATCTTTACTAATTTAAAATTTTAAAAATTTTAAAAGGCCTAAATGAAAAATTTTCTATTTTAGGGGGGACCGGGGTCTCTGGCAGCCCCCCTACTTTCTCCCCTGGGTAAAAGCTCCCGCCCCCTTAGTTTCTTCATTCGAACTAAATCTTGTCCTAATCCAAATTGTGAATTTAATTCTTTTACTTTAATTTAATGGTTTTTAGTTTCTGTACTTTTTAAAATTTTTAAAATTTTAGTGTCCAATTCATTAAAGTTATACTATTTTCAAAATCTGATGCAGTAAATATATTACCATATATGTATTATCATGTCAGTTTTTTTATTTCCATATATTACTTACTAAGATAGATTAATAAATGTCATTTGCATCAAGATTGAAATTTCAAAATTTATAAAGTATAGGGATTTAGAATGATCCTATTAGAGAATATAGACTAAATCTACAACTTTACGTATAGTATACGATTAGTAATTGAATTTGGCTAAACGGATTTAACTATTACTGTTTGTGTTAGGAATAAAATTTCAAAATTTGAAAAGTAAAATGACTAAAATTAACCGATTCAATAAGTATAGGGACTAAAATTGATCAAATTAAAGTATTGAGACTAAATCCACAATTTTCACAAAGTAGAAGGACTAATAACATAATTTAACCTAAAAAATTAAGAATTCAAACTAGATCAATCTAAACTCAAATTGATCCAAACTTGAAAAGATTCAAATTCAAACCGAATCCAAAATGACATGAACTCAAAATAAACGACTTTCAAATCTAAATAACTCAAACTCAAAAAGATCCAAACCTAAAATCAAACCAACTCAAACAAAAATCACCCAAAAATAGGTTTCTCCAAATTTACACAATTAAAAAACAATTGGATGGATTCAAATTAAATAAGGGATATTAACTTATTTGGCCCTCCAACTTTACAAAAAAGTTAACGTTTGTTAATGTTGTTGACGTGGCAATCCAAATGTATACCACATTAGCAATTAATTAATTTTTAAAAATTAAGCAAATACTTTTTATAATTTTAAATTTTTAAAAATAAATTTTAAATTTTTTTTAAATATTTTAAAATTTAAAAGATTATTTAATTGCTGATATAGTATTCATGTGATAATCTATACGTATGCCATGTCAGCAAAGTTAACAAGCATGAACTTTTCAATCCATTTTGAGGTGATTTGATTAACAACACAAATTTAAAAGTTAAAAAAGATAAAAAAATTAAATGAAAAATTAAAATAATTTTTTCTATAAAGTTGATAGGCCAATTAAGTCATTAAGATATTTTCACTTGTCAAAAAAAAAATTAAGATATTTTCTAAGCAACATCACTTGCATGCATGTTCATACTTATCTACACGACCATGAACTCGGATGTTAATTCGACAAGTGTATGCATTTAATTTATGCATGTATAATTGACTACTACCATATTAACTATCAAAGGGGTTTTTTTTTTTTTTTTTTTGAAAGTTCTGAAATATTTTAATCTTTTCTTTTACAAAATATTTTAATATTTAATTTTTCTAAGCCTAATTTATAAAACCGTCAATTTTTTTTTTAAATTAGATTATGAACAGGAGCAAAATTAGGAAATTCTTTTAGAGGTCGAAATTAAATTATAATTTTTACGATAGTAAAAATTTAATTTCATCATTTTAATAATTTATATCTTTATAATTTTTAAAAGATTAAATTAAAATTTTATTATTTTTAAAAGGTTAAAGTGTAATTTTATTTTTATTAATTAAAAATTTTAAAAGATTTTCATTTTAAGAGAAATTAAGGCCGCGGCCAGCCCCTAATTTACGCCCTTGATTATAAGGCAGTTCTAAAATATAAAAATATATTTAAGTGACAAATTTAAAATCGCGAAGTCAAATAAAAAGAAAATATAAAAATATATTTAAGTGACAAATTTAAAATCGCGAAGTCAAATAAAAAGAAAATATAAATTTTCACTCTAAAAAAATCAGAAAAATATTATAATTTTATATATAGTAATTATATAATGCTAATTTGTCACCACTTTAATGAGGAAAACATAAGTAGTTATAAGTAAATATCCTGAAATATATTTAACTTAATTAAAATTATAAATCTTCAAAACATTGCCTCTCTCTTAGAGCAAACCCGTCATCCACCAATGCACCGCCGTTCTCCAAGGACTGGAACAACTCCTTGAGCAAACATCACCAATTCTTAATTTAGGGATATTTATTTTAATCGCATTTGTTCCTTACTTACCAAAGCCCCCCATCCGCTTCACCAATTTCATCTAATAATTTCCTCCACCCATTTTCGCTCAATAATGTTAATTGTGGAGGCCATCATCACTATTTCTTCGCTGCAAGTAGAGGTTAAAATCCCACCCACTCATGCTCATTGATTTTTCCGACAAATGCCGATCAAGATACTCGATGACAATCACAGATTCGTCATGCTTTGTAACAAGAGAATGTTTAGATTGGTGTCATCACAAACTTTGGACAAATTAATGTTGTCAACATTGTAAACTCAAGGAATTAGCCAAAAGCCACTGTAAAGCTTGATTTCCCTGTACTTGATCAAAGAGAAGTTAATCTTTGGAGAGAAGTTAATGTTTTGAAGATTTATAATTTTAATTATATTTTATTTCAAAATAATAATAGTTCTAATTATATTTAATACATCTAGGGATATTTATTTATAGGTCCTTTAGCATTGAGGTGGCAGATTGTGCATTAAATATAATCTCACACACACATATATATAATCGAAAACCTTACAACTTCATATTTAACATTTTATTTGCTTATTTACTATGTTAGCATTTCTTTTATTCTGAAGGCTTTTACTTGGATGCGGACTTGAATGCTGCGAGTCGAGTTCGGATGTAAGTGAGATGTTTGTCCTTGGGAATCCGGCATTCGTCCACCATATCGATCTTGAGCTGCTTTTGGATCCATTCAAATATGAATGGAAATTTGTGTTGCGACAAGATATTGATTCCCAAAGCCTCTTGCAGGTTTCCAAACCAGAATACCAAGAAATTGGCAACGATATCAACATATCCAATACCCTCACCTCCAAAATAGGCTTTCCCTTTCACTTCATTCTCCAGCAGTTTTAGCTGCTCAGTTACTTCTTCAATTTCATGCTCTTGTTCCTTTCCTGTGGTAAAACTAACCTTCCTTGTTGTGCTCAGTATCTGCAAATAATGGAACTCTTAAACTTATTATATCCCATCATTGGTTTAGACCGGTTGAATCCTAAACTCAACTCAACTTGATTTAATCATAAAAAGTTAACGACTTAAATTTGTCTAATTCGAAAATAACCTAAAATAGAAAAGACTAAAACCCAAAATGATTCATCCTTGAAACGATAAAAATAATCTGTAAATTTTAAAATTCAAATTCAACTTACCCAAATTATACAACCCAAGCAGTGGGATTGAGAGGTGTAAAAGAAAAAAACGTTTAACACAGGTTCATTATACCTTTTCGTCAATGAACTTAGCCCAGAACCGAGCCATGGCTCTATCATAAGGATCTTGAGACAAAAGAATAGGATTGTTCCTCCAGGTTTCATCGATGTACTCTAAGATTACAAGTGATTCTGGTATTGATTTCCCATTATGAACAAGGACTGGGATTTTTTGATGAACTGGATTATGTTTGATAAGCAAAGCGCTCTTGTTGGATAAATCTTCTTCAATGTATTCATATGGTATTCCCTTTAGTTTCAAGGCCAGTTCAACCCTGCGACTGTAAGGGCTTGCCCACATCCCAAATACCTTCACTTCTTCATCATCCCCCATGGTTTTTGAACTGAAAATGGTTCGCCACTTCATTGCTTCTTATGCCTATCCCTCTTATAGCTGATGAAGTTCCAACATGAAGAGATCATTGCATGAATCTCGGCCGTCAAAAAAAGGCACTACAATCTCAGCCCCTTGAATTGCACAATGCAGTCTAAGTGGATGACATTGAGAATCAAAATCATTCACTTTGTTTTGTTTTGGATTAGCTTAAGTCTATATATATGCTTAAGTCTACGTTCCCATGATTGGTGGCTCAAAGATAACGATGGTGGCGCTGGCTCATTGGGTTGGATTGATTGGTTGACGACCCAAGGCTGACCACTTCCTTTTTTTTTCTTCTTGATTTTAAATATTAATTATGTTATATGATTATGCCAAAATATCAACGATTTTAGCTGTTAATGAGGTAAATTTACCGAGAATTTCAAAATGCAAATTCAAATACTCTTTAATTCACGTTTGTTTTAGTCTTGCAAGAATATTCGAAGATGTCTCACCTTCTTAAAAGATCATTCTTAAGCTCAATCCATCACCATAATACACTAATAAATGGACTAACATCAAATGAGAAATTATGTGATTGTTGCCGATAAAGTATGAAAAAGCTTATTTAATAAAATAAAAATAATTAGTATAAATTTAAACTTAAAATTAAAAAGATGAATACATTTTTTTATAAAACGATAACATCTCTTCAACAAAAAAGTTTTATTCTTTTTGCTATAAATAAGTTATGTGAATGATTAAAAATTATCAATTATACTTAGTTTATAACTAACTCATGATTAAAACATAAGAAAATAATAATCTATTAAATATAGATTGAGAGATTTGTTAAAAATAGGGTAAACTACAATGATAGTTACTCAACTATAAAAAAAATTCATTTTAGGTGCTCAAAATAAAATGTTTACAATTTAAACATCCACTTTATATAGTTCGATCATTTTTATTTTTTTTTGTACAAGAAGAATGATTAAACCATAACTAAACTATACGGTGCCAAGACATTCCAGAATAAGAGGACTTCATTTGGCGATTGCATAAAGACATACCTACCCAACGGTCTTGAGAATGCCATTAAGGCTAACCTATCAGCTACTTTATTGCCCTTTCTAAAAGTATGAGTAGCTTTAACCATCCAGGAAAGTTATAATAGCTTCTTAATGGCACGTGCCATAATTGAGTAATGCTGACCAACTACATTTTCTTGAATCAATTGGATAGCTTCAGTACTATACAACTCAAGAATCACTCGTGTAATAGTTTGATCATTTTTTCACTCATGTTAAAATCACAAACAGCAAGTTGACGTGGCAGTTAAAAAAGTTGGTATAATAACAAGTTTTGTCCTCAACTCTTACATATTAAATCAATTTAATCATAATTTTAAAAATTTAATCCTCAAAATTTACAAATGATTTCAAATTGATCCTAATTCTAAAAATTTTAAAAGATATATATAAAAATACATAAATATTTTCAAAAAATTATAATAATAAATTTAAATTTTATATTAACATTAATATTAAATAAAAATAAAAATCCCCCACCCCTCTCCCTATTCCCCCACAACAGACCCCCTTAACTGGTTCGTCTAGATAGTTTCCTCTTTCGGCAAGGACCTTGAGAGCAAGTTGGAGGCTATGTCGAGAGATAAAGATGGGGGTGGAGATGAATCTTCTTTGAATAAATGGTTTTGAGAGTAGCAGAAACCAAGATAGTTTCTGACATGAAAAATGAAGATAACAAACTTAAATGGTTTGAAGGGTTTCTAAAAAAAGTAAGAAAATATTAAGATTTTCAATGAAAGTGTTGTGCTTTGTGTCTGTTCCCTTTCCTCTTTGTTTAATGGGGGCTTTGATAGATGTAAAGACAACTCACTTTGAAAAAATTAGAAATCTGTAGTCATACAAGAAACAAAATCTTCAGAGAATTGCAGTGATATGGAGTTGATAGTGTTCATTACGGTGACCTGCTTTTTTACCTTCTTAGCACTGCAAACACCTTGTGCTGTGATATGGATATCATTATCTGCAAATTGAGGTATAACAAAAATGCTGCAGCAGCAGCAGCAGAGAGGGAGAGGGAGGGGGACGGTGATGGGTGGGGGATTTTTTATTATTATATTAATATAAAATATAAATTCAATTTTTATATTTTTAAAAAATATTTATCTTTTATATTTTTAAATTTTATATATTGTTATTTCTGGGTAATTTACCAATATATACCGAAAAAAAAATTTACGGAAATGGGCCGAATTTTACATTATTTACGGAAAAGGGATATTTCTCCCCAAAACGCGTCACGTCAGTAGCGTTTTGGGGATCTGCAGAGAAGTGCGCGCCCTGGGAGCGCTTTGTGCCACATCAAGCACAAACGCTACTGACGAGGACGCGCTTTGCGATGTGGCACAAAGCGCTCCCCAAGGCGCGCTTTCTCTTCTGAACGGTCAAATTTTTGACCATTGGGCCTCCAACGGTCAGAAAAAAAAAACCTATAAAACCCCCCCACTTCTTTTATTTTTTTCACAACAAAGTCCTTATTCATTTTTTCTCTCAACTTTCTCTCAAATTCTTCTCAAATTTCTCTTAAATTCCTTGAAACTTCCTCTAAAATTTCACAATAGTCCTTTAATATTTACCAAAAAGCCCTTTTTTAAATTTTTTGAAATATATTTTTTTGATAAATTTTAAAATATTCGATCGTATTTTCAATGGCCGGAGAATTAATTCGTCTCGACGATAAACACATCTCCGTCGATCAAATACAAATGGTAAGTTTTAATTTTAATTTTTCAATACTATTTAATATTTTTTAGGTTTATGCAATTTTAATTAATTTTTATTTTATAATTTTTTTAAACAGTCTGTAGATCGGGTGTTGCAATGTTATATTCGCAATATACCTGGTCCACCATCGCTGCTTATCGAGAATTATCTGCGGGAAGCGGGGTTTTGGCATGTGGCCACGATAGGCCGGGGTGCAAGTTGGGCCGGTTAATCGGTCGTTGATAGAGAGGTGGAGACCTCGAGGCGCACACTTTCCATCTTCCATGCGGAGAGTGTACTATCACTCTGGAAGACGTGCAGTTGCAATTGGGATTGCCGGTGGATGAGTCTGTAGTCACCGGGTCCACAACTTCTAGCGATTGGACCGCCGTATGCTACGAGCTTCTGGGTGCCATTCTTGATAACATTCATGGAGGTCGGATCGAGATGGGCTGGTTACGAGACACAATCCCGGAGCCGAATAATGGTTCGAACGAAATAGAAAGAATACGGTATGCTCGGGCATACATTCTTGAGATGATTAGAGGCTACCTGATGCTAGACTGTCTCTCAAAACCTCAGACACACACGAGATGGTCTGCTTTGAAACTCGTTGATTTTAGAATGCAGGGTGAAATGAGTTGAAGTCTGCCGTGCTATCAAAATTGTATCGGGAGATGTGCGCGGCGACGCGACCGAGTAAAGCAAAATTGGAAGTTGCCTATCACTACTGCAGTCATGGGCACGGTTTCGATTTCTATTTTTACGTCCTCGAGTCGACCACCCATATACATTCCCACTCATAACGAGGTAAATTTAATATTATATTTTACAATTATTATGTAGATTTAAAGTATAATTGTATGCTAAAAATTTATTTAATTAGGTGGAACCATTCAAGAGTTATGTTGGAATACCTACTGAGCTTGAAGATATCTGGCTTCTATTAGAGTAACGGTCGGAATCACAAGTAAGTATTAAATAAAATATATTTTCATAATAAAATTATCGTTTCGAATTTCGTATTTAGTATTATGTATATAACTAATATTTTGGTCATGTTAATATAGTTTCAATGGACACCATACGAGGATCCGGCAATTCGGGCAGTAATTCCGGAGGAGTTCTTGCAAAATCCGAACATTTGGCATGTGAAGGTCCCATTTATCAACTATGCCACCGTGGAGATGCACCAGTCAGATCGGGTTCTCGCTACAATTTGGATTCCGCAACCGATTCCTGCGTGCCACACGAGGTGCTCGATGATGAGCACAAAAAGTCGACTTACTACGCGATTGCACATGCGGATTGGCCAAGATTTTGGTCAGCGTATATACATATGTGGGAGAACCGGTATGATTATATACCTATTCGAAATCGATCGTGCGTTCTGAGTTAGCGTGCGTCTTGGAATACATGCCATGGTTTAGGATCCATGGCAAGCCGTATTTATTGTCGGAAGAGGAGATGAGACGGCAACCGTGAACAAAGGGAACGCGGGGCCCTTTAAATCTAAGGAGAAGGGGTGATGAGATCGGACCATCAACAGCGCGACACACGATCCACGGCCCATCAATAGCGCCCGCACGATCCACCGGGACTAACACTTGGTACCGACGACACCGACATCACAGCCTTTGGCCTTTATGCCAGGTGCGTACCCTAGCCCTTATATGTATCCTAACCCATATATGTTTCCTTTTCCCAGTCCCACTGCAGGTTGGAATGCATGGCCCGGTTCGAGTCCGTTCCCGACTACTCCGATCGCGGCCGATCTTGAGGCCGCCGTCGCGCGAGGATCACTCGAGGCGCCCGTCGAGAGCTCTTCTTTTACCGGTCTCCTTCGCCTTATGGGATTCAGACACCCCCGCCATGGTTTATGCAAACACCTCCGCAGTCGTTATTTTATCAAGGTGGGTCATCCTCCCAACACCCACAACCAGACCCACTGCCGGAGGAACCAGAATCCCCGCCTGAGGTTCCACGACCCCCGCCGGAAGCTAGAAGAAGGAGGAATCCAGCGTGTAAATCACCACCACCCCATGTGGCAATTAATTCCACCGCCTTTTTTTATTTTTTAATTGTAATATAATTTTTTTATTTTTTAATAAAATAAAAGTTGTTTTTTTATTTTTTTTGTAATTTAATTTTAATATCTTCAATAAAATAGAAGTTGTTAATTTTTTTATTGTAATTTAATTTTAATATCTTTAATTAAATAAAAGTTGTTTTTATTGTAATTTAATTTTAATATCTTTAATAAAATAAAAGTTGTTTATTTTTTCTTGTAATTTAATTTTAATATCTTTAATTAAATAAAAGTTGTTTTTTTATTGTAATTTAATTTTAATATCTTTAATAAAATAAAAGTTGTTTATTTTTTTATTGTAATTTAATTTTAATATCTTTAATAAAATAAAAGTTATTTTTATTGTAATTTAATTTTAATATCTTTAATAAAATAAAAGTTGTTTATTTTTATTGTAATTTAATTTTAATATCTTTAATAAAATAAAAGTTGTTTATTTTTTTATTGTAATTTAATTTTAATATCTTTAATTAAATAAAAGTTGTTTTTTCATTGTAATTTAATTTTAATATCTTTAATAAAATAAAAGTTGTTGTTTTATTTTTTTTGTAATTTAATTTTAATATCTTTAATAAAATAAAAGTTGTTTTTTTATTTTTTTGTAATTTAATTTTAATATTTTTAATAAAATAAAAGTTGTTTTTTTAATTTAATTTTAATATCTTTAATAAAATAGAAGTTGTTTATTTTTTTATTGTAATTTAATTTTAATATCTTTAGTAAAATAGAAGTTGTTTATTTTTTTGTAATTTAATTTTAATATCTTTAATTAAATAAAAGTTGTTTTTATTTTTTAATTTAGTTTTAATATCTTTAATAAAATATAAGTTTTTTTATTTTTTATTGTAATTTAATTTTAATATCTTTAATAAAAATAAAAGTCCAAGATTTGTTTTTTTGTAATTTAATTTTTATTTTTGCAAATTAGTCCTTCTACAAAAGTTCACCGTTTTCATCAAGAAATAAATATAATTTACATAGCCACCAAGAGACAAAAAAGCTAAGAAGATCATCAACTATTCTCGATTTGGACACGAGCGAGATGTATGGCACAGGTTCCCTACACCATCCGCACAACCTACGTTGGTTGGCGTTTCTGGATATCCATATTGTTGCGTATTCTAGTCGAGCAAGGTCGACCTTTTGGTTTCTTGCCTCGATTGTCTATCCGCAACAGCGGCTTATACGGTGCAAGTGATACGAGATGGCCACTTACGTTCATCCGGGATCGGTGGGAATACGTGTCTCCACACGTTGTACATATTTTCTATTTTATACACTTCGTCGACATAGCTCATGGGATCAAGACGGAGATTCCGACAAGCCGCAAGTACATGAGTGCATGGGTAACGGTGCATCAAATACCCCACGATCGCGAGTCCTATTTATCAAGTGTACACGATATTGACCGCCAACAATACCTTGGTTCGATCTGTCAAACTCCGTCTGCGAAACCATAGGTTGTCGCGATCGTGACACACTGTGTGCATGGTGTTAGCCCGTGCCTTCCCATTGTTAATTTCTCGCAAGACCTTCGCGCACCATACATGGCCTCCTTGCATTTGGCCTTTATAACTCGCTGCTCGCTTCGGAAATAGTGCTGCTAAACGAAAATATGTCTCTCGCACAATCGATGTTATCAGCAAATGGTACGTTCCTTTGAGAACAAAATTTATGCATTCGGCCAGGTTTGAGGTCATATGACCATATCGTAGGCCGTCGTCGTATACTTGTGTCCACTGTTCGAAAGGAATATTGCATAGGTAGTTTGTGCCTTCTTCGTTAACTAAGCGCAAATTCGCCAACATCTCGTGAAAACGGTCCTTATTGATCTCGTACCCTGCCAATATAAGTTGATAGCGAATATTACATACCACTCTTCAATTAAGAATAAATTGAATATTACAAACGAAATTATATTAATAGATATTACATACCCATGTTGGTCACTTGCCGTTTTTGACTTGTAGATCGATGTTGCCCGTGGTAGTTGGACGCAACATGCCTTAGACAATATCGATGGTGTGTGCGATGCCACATGCTTCCTTGTCGATCTATTGCGGCTAGTATTCTAGGGCCCCGATCCGATATAATGCATATATCAGGTTGGGGGCAGACATGCTTCCTTAACCTAGATAGGAAGAAATCCCAGTCATCAGCTGACTCCCCCGGTGTTATTGCAAACGCAATTGGAAGGATTTTCCCAACTGCTGCGTCTGTACCTACATGACTAGCAATAGCCGATGCGTATATCTGCCATACATAAAGGTACCGTCAATTTGTACCAATGGCTTGCAATATATAAATGCGTCTCAACATTGCTTAAATGTCCAGAAAAGACGCTTGAACAATGTGCATCCTCGGAGCAATCGATCGTTATAGTACGCCGATTCTGCTTTGAGTCCGATATCTTTACTGAGACATATCTCTCCAGCACCTGACACCACTGCCACACTTCATTATATGAAGCATCCCACCGACCATGCAACTTTTCCAACGCCTTTGCTTAGCTATCCAAGTCTTCCGGTAAGAGGCGTGTACCCCAATTGGCTACGGATATTGCCAATTAAGGCCGCACCTCTGTAGTCTTGGGATCGGCCTTCACCATCGGTATTATTAAGTCAGCCAACATCTCTGAATCCATCTTCGGATGATCTTGTGAAACACCTGTCAACAAAGTACGTTAAATAATGCAACATTACGTAATATTAGTATTATTCAAAAACTTTGAACACATAGTGATCTTGTCTGCAAAGACATGTATGTGGACCTTTATACTTTTGATCTCCCACAAGCTCGCCTTTTCCTCAACGAGGCCATGATTTTCCATGAACATGTACCGTCTTGCACTACACACTTCGCTCGTACTTATCGAGCTTGGATTTAACCACGTTGTAGTTAACCCCGTTCTTGATGTTTGTATTGTTTCAATGCACCAAGAAAAGCATCCTTATTGGAAAACTCTTTACCAACTTCTAATTCGCCTCAATCCAACGATTTAACTTGTGCGGTCACGCGTCGGTGTGGTAGTTCAGAAACTCCAATGCATCGTCTTGAGATAGATCGACATTATGCATGTGGGCTTGGAGGAGTGCATACTGAATAGCGGATCTTCTTCTTCTTTATCCGAACCGCCTCAACATCTTTAGAGTACTACGGTTGGAGCAGTTCCGGTTTAGAAAATAATGCAACTTCTGCACCATCGGGGACGGGCTCTCGAGGTGGATCCACATCGGACTCATCATCCGACCCACCATAATCTGCAATGAACGAGGGCCCCTCGCCGGTGGATGTCCTGGGGAGTACATTATCCCTCCTTAAACATCTTTCGTAACGTTCCCAATCATTTTTACTAAACCCTAAACATATATTTTTATTTTGCCATATACAACTGTCAAGAAAATTCAAATAATTTTTATTTTGCTAATATATTTTCCCCTAAACCCTAAACATATTTTTACTAAACCCTAATTAACCCTATAATCTAGTCCATTAATTTTCCCCTAAAAACCCTAAACATAATGACACTAAAAAATCCTAAACCCTAGCCCTAAAACCCTAAACCCTCATACCCTAACACTAAAAACAGCTGAAAAGGCAGTCGGGGGAAGGAGGGCAAAACCGCGCCCTTGGGGGAGCGCTTTGTGCCATATCAGCAAAGCGCGTCCTCGTCAGCGCGTTTTGTGTGCTGATGTGGCACAAAGCGCTCCCCAAGGGCGCGCTTTCTCACTTGCATCCCCAAAACGCTACCGACGTGGACGCGTTTTGGGGGGAAATGGCCCTTTTCCGTAAATAATGCAAAATTCGACCCATTTCCGTAAATTTTTTTTTTCGGTATATATTGGAAACTTACCCATTATTTCTCGTTATCAATATTTTTAATTTATATATATAAATTTATTATTATATTTCTTTGAAAATATTTGTGTATGTTTATATTTTTTAAAAATTAAGAACAAAATGAGTCCCTTTGTAAATTTTGAGAGTTAATTTTTTGAAATTATGACTAAATTAATATAATATATAAGAATTGAAGGCTAAATTTATTATTATACCGATTTTTATCTCATGCTAGTTCATAATTTTAACAAAATTAACTAAAATAATCGAACTATATAATGCACTTAAAATATTATTTTTTTGATAATTGAATAGGATATTGACAACATATAAACTCAATTATCAATATATAAGCTCACATGTGAAACCTCTACTTTCTAGATCATTTTTAAATAAATAATATTGTGCTCTTGAGTTTCAACTTATTATAATATGGTTTAAAGTGTTGACTAGGCTTTTTTTATCTTCCTAATTAGGTGTTTTTACCCCAATTTTTTTTTTAAAAATTCAAATTTATACATATTCTTTTAATAATAACCAATTTTGTACAAAAAAAAAATAAAAATTAAAGTGTAGAGAGAAATGGGTTCAATGGAACCTGTCAAAGAAATAAAAGAAATTATGATTTAAAACAATCAAACCTGTCGAAACTATTTTTTTGAAAGGTCGACTTTTTATTTTGAAAATGAAAATGGGAGTCGCCGCCGATCCTTTTAATGAGGTGTGATCGGGTCACCAATGGTTTTGGTCTACGAAATTCAGAAAACGGGTTCGGGAGTCGGTTACGTATGAGGAAGGATTAGCACCCTTGTAACGCCCAAAATTGGTACCTAATTGATTAATAAATGTCTTAGTATCGAAAGTTAAGAATTTGAAGAGATTTTAAAATACGATCCTTTGTTAAAATATTTCTTAATTGAAAATTTAAAAAAAATGGGATTTTTCACGTTAATCGAGAAAGTACTCCGGACCCCCTAAACACATATCGAGCTTAAAAAGGTCCTCAAGAAGTTCGAACAGAGAAGCTCAGGCTGCGATATCTGGGGCACATAGTTTTTATCTTACCCATTCTGAATTTGCTTTTGTTATTATTATTATTATTTTTGTCGTTTCAAAATACACTACCAATAAATTTCCTCCTTGATTGCATTTGCTATCTTTGCTAACTTATTTGTTTCGAGATATGCTCCTAATCAATTTCCTTCTTGTCCATTATTATGATCTTTTGCAAGCATTTTGCATTGAAATAACGATTAGTGGACTAATAACACTTTCACAAAAGGATTTTCGCATATTACTTTGGGAACTTCTAAATAATACAAGAACCTGAAACAAAATTATTGTTTAGAATTCACAAAGCTTAAGGGTCGAAAATATTTAAGTCCAAATTAAGGTTATCTCTTCGGATTTTGTCAAAAATGGTGATTGAACAAAATGACAAGATATTACGTCAGTAAGACAATCTTGACGAAAGAGAGCAGTATCAACTTAAGCATGAGAGGGGAATCATTCTCAAGAAGAATGATATTCTGCATCCATACGAATATCATGAATGCACATCTGGGCGGATTTCCCAGGGAGTGATCAGTTGATTGAACAAGTTACAGTCCTCTACCCTTGAGTTGTGGTGGGATGGATTAAAAATGATACAAGTCTTCTACCCCTGAGTTGCAGTGGTATGGATTGAAAATGAAACAAGTTCTCTACCCCTGAATGACGGTGGGATAGATTGGAAAAGTTTCATCCCCCTGAATCACGGTAAGATGGTTTGAAGATGGTACAAGCCCCAGGTCCCATAGGTACCATGGTGAACTTTAAAGTTATAGTGGGGCAAACCGGTTGAGTGAAGTATGATCATTTCTACGGGTTTGCTGTCAAAATAGCAACCGAGCAAGAAGGTAGCATAATACGTCAGGGATAAAGCCCTGATGAAAAACAATGACACCTTAAACATTTGAAAAGGAATCATTTTCATGACATTTATGCATTCATATCATTCATAACACATGTAGTTAGGAGCATTTGAGTCATTCCGATCATAGCATCCTAATCATTTGCATAAGCATAAGCACATAAAACTAATTCTACAGGATAGGTTCCCCAGAGAACGGTGTAGCAATATTGAAGATTTCAGATTTTGTCCCCTAGAGATAGTAGTGGGGCAGGTCGAAGATTGTAGTCTTATCTTCCTAAGATAGCAAGGAAGCAGACTGAAGATTTCAAATTTTGTTCCCTCGAGACAGTAGTGGATCAGATCAAGGATGACCAGTTCTACCACCCTGAGCAGCAGTGGAGTAGGCTGAAGATTGCAGATCTTGTCTCCCTGAGTAGTAGCGGAGCGGATCAGTTAAAGATTGCAGATCTTATCTCACTAAGCAGTAGTGAAACAGATCGAAAGCCTGAATTCTTATATCCTCGAAGTTCCAGTGGAGTAGGTTGAGGCTACAAATCCCTTCTCTCTGAGTTTACATGGAGGATCAATCCTTATTTCCTTGAAGTTTCAGCAGAGAAGATTGAGGTTACAAATCTCTTCTCCCTGAATTCTTATCTCCTCGAAGTTCCAGTGGAGTAGGTTGAGGCTACAAATCCCTTCTCCCTGAGTTTACATGGAGGATCAATCCTTATTTCTTTGAAGTTTCAGCAGAGAAGATTGAGGTTGTGAATCTCTTCTCTCTGAATTCTTATCACCTTGAAGTTCCAGTGGAGTAGGTTGAGGCTACAAATCCCTTCTCCCTCAGTTTACATTGAGGATCAATCCTTATTTCTTTGAAGTTTCAGTAGAGAAGATTGAGGTTACGAATCTCTTCTCCCTTAATTCTTATTTCCTCGAAGTTCCAGCGGAGTAGGTTGAGGCTACAAATCCCTTCTCTCTGTGATTACATTGAGGATCAACCCTTATTTTTGTGAAGTTTCAGTAGGAAAGATTGAGGTTACAAATCTCTTCTCCCTAAATTCTTATCTCCTCGAAGTTCCAATAGAGTAGGTTGAGGCTACAAATCCCTTCTCCCTGAGTTTACATGGAGGATCAATCCTTATTTCTTTAAAGTTTCAGCAGAGAAGATTTAGGTTGCAAATCTCTTCTCTCTGAATTCTTATCACCTTGAAGTTTCAGCAGAGAAGATTGAGGTTGCGAATCTCTTCTCTCTGAATTCTTATCACCTTGAAGTTCCAGTGGAGTAGGTTGAGGCTAAAAATCCCATCTCCCTGAGTTTACATTGAGGATCAATCCTTATTTCTTTGAAGTTTTAGCAGAGAAGATTGAGGTTACGAATCTCTTCTTCCTGAATTCTTATTTCCTCGAAGTTCCAGCGGAGTAGGTTGAGGCTACAAATCTCTTCTCCCTTTGATTATATTGAGGATCAACCCTTATTTTCGTGAAGTTTTAGTAGGGAAAATTGAGGTTACAAATCTCTTCTCTCTGAATTCTTATCACCTTGAAGTTCCAGTGGAGTAGTTTGAGGCTACAAATCCCTTCTCCCTGAGTTTACATTGAGGATCAATCCTTATTTCTTTGAAGTTTCAGCAGAGAAGATTGAGGTTACAAATCTCTTCTCCCTGAATTCTTATTTCCTCGAAGTTCCAGTAGAGTAGGTTGAGGCTACAAATCCCTTCTCCCTGAGTTCACATGGAGGATCAATCCTTATTTATTTGAAGTTTCAGCAGAGAAGATTGAGGTTACGAATCTCTTCTCCCTGAATTCTTATCTCCTCGAAGTTCCAGTGGACTACGTTGAGGCTACAAATCCCTTCTCCCTGAGTTTACATGGAGGATCAATCCTTATTTCTTTGAAGTTTCAGCAGAGAAGATTGAGGTTGCGAATCTCTTCTCTTTGAATTCTTATCACCTTGAAGTTTCAGCAGAGAAGATTGAGGTTACGAATCTCTTCTCTCTAAATTCTTATCACCTTGAAGTTTCAGTGGAGTAGGTTGAGGCTACAAATCCCTTCTCCCTCAGTTTACATTGAGGATCAATCCTTATTTCTTTAAAGTTTCAGTAGAGAAGATTGAGGTTACGAATCTCTTCTCCCTGAATTCTTATTTCTTCGAATTTTCAGCGCAGTAGGTTGAGGCTACAAATCACTTCTCTCTATGAGTACATTGAGGATCAACCCTTATGTTCGTAAAGTTTCAGTAGGGAAGATTGAGGTTACAAATCTCTTCTCCCTGAATTCTTATCTCCTCGAAGTTCCAGTGGAGCAGGTTGAGGCCACAAATCCCTTCTCCCTGAGTTTACATGGATGATCAATCCTTATTTCTTTAAAGTTTCAGCAGAGAAGATTGAGGTTGCAAATCTCTTCTCTCTGAATTCTTATCACCTTGAAGTTTCAGCAGAGAAGATTGAGGTTGTGAATCTCTTCTCTCTGAAGTCTTACCACCTTAAAGTTCCAGTGGAGTAGGTTGAGGCTACAAATCCCTTCTCCCTGAGTTTACATTGAGGATCAATCCTTATTTCTTTCAAGTTTTAGCAGAGAAGATTGAGGTTACGAATATCTTCTCCCTGAATTCTTATTTCCTCGAAGTTCCAGCGGAGTAGGTTGAGGCTACAAATCCTTTCTCCCTATGATTACATTGAGGATCAACCCTTATTTTCGTGAAGTTTCGGTAGGGAAAATTGAGGTTACAAATCTCTTCTCTCTGAATTCTTATCACCTTGAAGTTCCAGTGGAGTAGGTTGAGGCTACAAATCCATTCTCCCTGAGTTTACATTGAGGATCAATCCTTATTTCTTTGAAGTTTCAGCAGAGAAGATTGAGGTTACGAATCTCTTCTCCCTGGATTCTTATTTCCTCGAAGTTCTAGCGGAGTAGGTTGAGGCTACAAATCCCTTCTCCCTGTGATTACATTGAGGATCAACCCTTATTTCCGTGAAGTTTCAGTAGGGAAGATTGAGGTTACAAATCTCTTCTCTCTGAATTCTTATTGCCTCGAAGTTCCAGTGGAGTAAGTTGAGGCTACAAATCCCTTCTCCCTGAGATTACATTGAGGATCAGCCCTTATTTCCGTGAAGTTTCAGTAGGGAAGATTGAGGTTACAAATCTCTTCTCTCTGAATTCTCATCGCCTCGAAGTTTCAGTGGAGTAGGTTGAGGCTACAAATCCCTTCTCCCTGAGATTACATTAAGGATCAACCCTTATCTCCGTGAAATTCCAGTGGAGCAGACCAAAGTTACAAATCCTATACCTCTAAAGTTGTAGTGGGTCGGATCAAATTTACCAAATCCTATCTCCCTGAAGTTGCGGCGGAGCGAATTGAAGCTACAAGTCTAAATTCTTTGAATTGGATCGAAGCGCTAGTTCTCATGCCCCTGAAGACGCAATGGGATGGAATGAAGCTACTCGAAGAAGAGAGGCACCGAAAGAAGTCAAAGATTCGGCAAGACCGGGCAAAATTGGTCTTTCTTAAAAGTCTTTGCTCTATTCTCGTTACACGACAACGAGCAAAGAGGGGCAGCTGTAGAGCCCAATTCTTGCCCGGGCCTTAAACACAAAATAAACAAAATAAAATAAAACACCAAAAATTCAAAGTTTATCATAGTCCATTAAACTACATCAGCCCAATTAAATAGCCCATTACATCCAAACCCGATTTTAGCCCGAACTAAATAAGCCTAATCCAATTACACGGCCCGAATAGCCCAATAATTTCAGCAATCAGAAAACCCTAGGGGAGCTTCCAGAATTTTTAGCGCCGCAGCAGCCTTCCTCGCGCGTGCCTCCACGCACACCACTGCTCGTGCCTCCGCACGCCCCACGCGCCTCCGTACGCCACGTCTGCGCCTTCCGTACCTACAAACAAGGCCACCAATAGTAGAGAAACAACAAAATATACAAAAAAATTGTATTTCGATGGCTATAAAAAAGCCATCAAACTCTTGTAATTTTTTTTACGCACACAGAGAATACAGAGAAATACAAATCAGAAATAGAAATTCGAAGGTGTTTTTTTTCGATTTCAATTTCTTTCAATTTTTTCAAATCCTGTTCTGTTGGCTTTCGATTTGTTTTTTTTTTGTACATGCAAAAATAAACTGATAAAAGGAAAGGGCTTACCTTTATGGTGGCACTTCGAGTCCCTATCTCTTCGTTGTAATCGAAGCTCAGAAGGGGATTACGAAGTTTGAAAATGGTGAGGCTTTTCAAATAGGGCATAATAGACCGTCGTTTGACACTATCTGCCGATTACAGTCGCGAAATAGTGATCGGACAAAAGAGTTCTCTTGTCCGGCTGAAATGGGGAAGATATTTCATTTCTTTAATCTGTTAAAGTAGCTAGGGTTTTGATTGCAAAAGAAGAGGGGTAGCAATTTATGGTTTTTTTTTTTAGGTTTTATTAACCTTTTAAACCATGCGAAACAACGTCGTTTGAAGCCTGATTAAGTGGCCTCAAAACGACGCCGTATAAGGTCGCCCCGACCCGATCCGATCCAGTGCCCTCAGGATCTGCGCATTTCCGTGGTGAAGGGATATTTGCGCTTTCAGTCCCTTTTAGTTTACGCGTATTGTATTTTAGTTCTTTTTCGATTTCTTTTAATTTATTGCTTTAGCTCTCTAATTTTGCTCTGATTTCAATATAGTCCTTTAATTATTTTTTAATTATTTGCTTATTTTTTAATTATTCCTTTTTAAAATTAAAATTAAATATTATGTTTTAGATAGCTCTAGATATTATTTTTCTATGTTACTTGCATATTTTTTTTGTACACATATATATTTTAAATTAGGTGTTTATTTGTTTGCTATTGTATGGATTATATTTTTAATTTGTAACCATTAATTATTTGTGATTCATCATTGTAATATTTGGTATATGTATTGCTACTTTGCCTTGTATATTATCATTCCATTGTGATTTATTTGTTAAAAAAAATCGAGTTTAATGTCGTTCAAGTTTTAAAATCATTCCATTCAAAGGTTTTTAAAATAAGGCAATGTTTCGTGTTTGGAAATCTGAGAGATCGTGCCCTAACGTGCTGGGTTTTGGTTTTTAGTTTGACCAAATAACCGAATATCCTTTTAAGATTTCATTCGTGTTTTCTTAGCTTTAAAAATAAGGCAATATCTTGTGTTCGGAAGTCCGAGAAATCGTGCCCTAACGTGCTGGGTTTCAATTTTTCCGTATGACCAGACCCTCGAATATCCTTTTAAAAAAATTTTCAATGCAAGAATTTTGGAAATTACGAGATGATCTTGATATCGCGGGTTTGAAATGTCATACCTTAACGTGTTGGGTGTGAGATTTCATTCCTTCGGAGTAAGAGAATTTCAATCTCCACTTCAATTTTTTTAGTAAATGGATCGTAATCTAGAATCTTTTCAAATCTTCGGCATTAAGACATTAAATAATCAATTAGGTACCAATTTTGGGCGCTACGAGGGTGCTAACCCTTCCTCGTACGTAACCGACTCCCGAACCCGTTTTCTCGAGTTTTTAGACCAAAATATTTTTTTAATAAACTTAAAGTTTTCAATTTCAAGGTGATCCGATCACACCTCGAAAAAAGGTCGGTGGCGACTCCATTTTCGTTTTTAAAGTCGACCCCATTTTTTTAAAATATAAAAAGATGGTTTCGACACTCATATATTTGAAATAACAAATTATCATTCAACTTTCAAAACCAAAATGTCATTATATAACTAAATATACATACACCCATATGCACAAACTCAATAATCATAATATAACATCATGTACATATATTACTTATGTGGCCGAATATACATGGTCATATATACACATATTTAAGAATCAATTTCACAATTTTCATATCATATATTCATTAAGCCGAATACACTTACCATGTTCACATACTTCTTCCTTTACTTCATACTAGACTTACAACAAATATCAAGTAGCTTACTTACCTTATTTCAAGTAGGAAATAAACTCATTCATACCTGATCATTTTAGCTCAATTTACACATTCGATCACACTTATCATTGCCCAATGAACCATTCAGAATTAAAAAGGATACATGGATAGTCGGAAGCTCATACAATGCCAACGTCCCAGACGTGGTCTTACATGTAATCACATATCGATGCCACTGTCCCAGACAGGGTCTTACACGAATCAAATACGATGCCAATGTCCCAGACATGGTCTTACACGTAAAAACAAGTCGATGCCAATGTCCCAGACGTGGTCTTACATGATAACACATATCGAAAATCCTATGTCATGACATAAGTATCCTATCTATTCCTAAGGTTCGTATGGGGCTTTCGGACATTGAATCTCGATCGGATCGAACTCGAAATATAGCTCCTTTGCTCAATACACATTCGGCCATACACAAATATATTCATAAAAATTCCATTCATCATGTAACACATATATATTATCAAATTTAACGACATTTATATGCTTATTGACTTACCTCGGATATCGACGGACGAAATCAACTAGTCGACTACTTTTGACTTCCCCCGATCTAATTCTGTTTTCTTTCATTCTTGATCTAAATAGATTCAAATTTAACTAATTTAATCACACATTCATTCAATTTAATCCAAAAACACATAAATGGGCAAATTACCATTTTACCCGTGACATTTCACACTTTTTGCAATTTAGTCCCTATTGCATAAAACACAAAATACAAAAAAGTTACATATATCATGCTAGGGCCGAATATTCATAAGCTCCATACAAGTCCATATATTTTATTTATTTCACATTTTAGTCCCTCAAAAATTTATTTTCACAGTTTAGTCCAAATTACTCAAATTCATCAAAAATTCAAAGACAAAACATATTAATCTTTCACATTCTTTAATATTTCATCATCAAACAACAAAAATCACAAGCTATTATCAATGGCAAAACTCAAAATCATCATCAATTTCAAAAATTCAAGCATGGGTCTTGTAGTACTCGAAGCAACGATTACAAAAACGTAAAATTATAAAAAAAAAATGAAACAAAAACTAACCTTAATCAAGATGAATAGAAGCCGAACCCTAAGCTTGAGTTTCTTTTTTTTTTTCTTTTCTCTTGTTTTGGTCATAAGGTAAAAAGATGATAATGGCTTTCTTTTTTTAATGTTTTGTTTTATTATAATAACTTTATAATATAATATATATTATTTTAACCTTTATAAATAATATAAAAACTATATAATATAAACATAATGCCGTCTACTATCTTTATTAATGGCCTAATTTCCTATTAAGGACTTCACATTATAAAGACATTAGCAAGTTAGCACTTTACACATTAATTTGCCAATTTCACATTTTACGCGATTAAGTCCTTTTATTTAATCGGACACTTAAACGAAAAAATTAAAACACGAAAATTTCACACAAACAAATTCATACATAATAAACACATAAAATAATATTAAAATATTTTTCAGACTCGGATTTGTGGTCCCGAAACTACTGTTTCGATTAGGGTCAAAATCAGGCTGTTACAACTCTCCCCCCTTAGGGATTTTCGTCCCCGAAAATCTTACCGGTGAATAGGTTTGGATAACGCTCTTTCATTGTTTCCTCTGACTCCCAAGTTGCTTCCTCAACTCCGTGCTTATGCCACAGTACCTTAACTAACTGAATTTTCTTATTTCTCAATTCTTTAATCTCGCGAGCCAGAATACGAATCGGTTCTTCTTCATATGTCATATCGGGCTTAATCTCAACCTCTGTCGGACTAATCACATGTGGGATCAGATCGATATCTACGGAGCATCGAAACATGTAATACATTGTGAATCTTTTCTAACTCAGGTGGTAACAACAGTCTATAAGCAACCGGCCCGATACGCTCTATAATCTCATACGACCCAATAAATTTCGGACTCAATTTGCCTTTACGACCGAATCTGAGTACTTTCTTCCACGGTGAGACTTTCAGAAACACTTTATCTCCGATCTGAAACTCTATATTTTTTCTTTTCAAGTCTGCATATGATTTCTGACGATTTGATGCTGTTTTCATACTGTCGCGAATCATTTTCACTTTCTGTTCAGTCTCTTTGATCAAATCGACCCCGTGTATCTTATTTTCACTGAGCTCAGTTCAATACAATGGTGTACGACATTTACGACCGTACAAAGCCTCGTAAGGTGCCATTTTAATACTAGATTGAAAGCTATTATTATAAGCAATGTCAATCAGAGGTAAGTATCGTTCCCACGTACCTTCAAACTCGAGAATGCAACATCTCAACATATCCTCAAGTATCTGAATGATTCGTTCAGACTAACCATCTGTTTGCGGATGGAAAGCTGTGCTAAAGTGTAGTTTCGTACCTAAAGCATCTTGCAATTTCTTCCAAAACCGCGATGTGAACCTCGGATCTCGATCCGAAACAATAGAAATAGGCACTCCATGTAATCTCACAATCTGAGAAACATATAATTCAGCTAGTTTATCAAGCGAATAATCTGTACAAACCAGAAGAAAGTGAGCCGATTTAGTCAATCTATCCACAATAACCCAGATTACATCTTTATTGCTCGGTGTCAACGGTAAACCAGATACAAAATCCATCGTGACTCTGTACCATTTCCACTCGGGTATCATAATCGGCTGAAGAAACCCAGAAGGTACCTGATGCTCGGCTTTTACTTGTTGACAGACTAGACATTTCGAAACAAAGTCAGATATGTCCCGTTTCATACCAGGCCACCAATAAAGCTGTTTCAGATCATTATACATTTTCGTACTACCCGGGTGAATAGATAACCGACTGCTGTGAGCTTCGTTCAAAATCAACTGAATCAACTCTAAATTTTTCGGAACACATATTCAGTTTTTGAACCTCAAATAATCATTTGTATCAACTCGAAACTCGAATTCAACATTCGATTCACATTGAGCTCGCTTTGCTAACAAATCATTATCAACTTTCTGAGCATCACAGATTTGTTGAACAAACAATGGTCTCGCTTTTAGTTCGGCTATTATCGAACCATCATCAGATATAACCATATGCGCATTTATTGCACGCAAAGCAAATAATGATTTTCGACTTAAAGCATCAGCGACAACATTAGCTTTTCCCAGATGATAGTCAATCACAAGCTCGTAGTCTTTTAACAACTCTAACCATCGACGTTGTCTCAAATTCAGATCTTTCTAAGTCATCAAATACTTCAGGCTTTTGTGATTAGAATAAACATGACATTTCTGACCGAATAGATAGTGACGCCATATCTTCAATGCAAACACAATAGCTGCCAATTCCAGATCGTGCGTCGGATAGTTCTTTTCGTGCAGCTTTAACTGTCTCGAGGCATAAGCTATGACTTTACCTTGTTGCATCAAAACACAACCCAGACCACTCAAAGATGCATCACTATAAATGACAAATTCTTTACTCGATTCTGGCTGAACTAACACTGGAGCTTCGGTCAAAAGAGCTTTCAACTGATCGAAACTTTTCTGACACTTTTCTGACCACTCATGTAACACCCCTAACCCGTATCCGTCGCCGGATTAGGGTTACAATGCATTACCGGACATAGCACAGATCATGACAGATATTTACTACATTTTTTTAATACATATAATTCACTTAACCAACTAAAACTCAATCATGCTTTACTACTTAAAGTATATAAACAAGTTATGCTTTTAAAATTTAAACATATCAATAATAATAAATTTTCGTATTCGATCACAAATAGGCAAATAATATTGCAACCAACTCACATGCTTATCAAAATGAACCATTTACTAAGGCCGAATTTACTATCACATTTTAACCACATTTTGAAATCAATCATTCAACATTTGAATAACAAACCGCCATTAAACATGTCATAGGTATATCTATTTGTTTTACTCATCACTAGTGAAATATAATTACACATCATGCACCACTTTCAAACCTATCCATAAATCAAATTATACATTATAATGAATCCATAATAACCATAATCGAATCATGTTCATTACATATATATTCATACTAAAATACATCATACTTATATAAATACATACTAGTATTTCCCGAATGAACTTAAACCATATTTAATTTCAGTGATTAACCGGACATATCAATTTTTTTCTATTTATATGCTATAACCGTACCTATATATATACACATTTATATATCAAAACATTTACCACAATATTCACTAAACATAGCAACCCTACTTCACACATAAATGAGCCATAGCCGAATTACTAAAACCAACACATCAAGCATTAAATCAAAAACACATAAAACTGAACATAAACAACTTAGCATCATAATTGAATATATAATGTGCTTATCATTTCCCTTTACCGAATCATATATATATATACATATATCAAACCTCATAAGCATTTATATATTCGGTATTAAGCTTGCTATTTAAACTATAAGCACATACTAACACACCACACATATATGACATACATATTACTTAATTCATATATTAAAATTATAAATGTCATTTCATTTATAATATACTTAGCATTTTACCCATTTATTCAATCCACATATCTTAAGACTTTATTACCTAGTATAAACCAAGTTTACCACATAAACGTAACTTAAATATCTCATCCTAATGCAAGCTCAAATCATGATCCAATATAGTCAAATTCGAGCATAAAAATTAAACACATCAAGCACCTATTCCCAAACACATAAAATCCTACTTAAGCAAGATAATCATGGATAAACCAAATTTAAACCAAACCGAACACAAGCATGGAAATTAAGCCATTTTCGCATGGCTATTTTTATATACATGACCAAAAATCAAACTTAAAGATTCCATCTATGCTATACATGCCATAAGCCTAAATTCAACTTAGTAAAATACCAAAAAACTGTCGATAGTGTGATAGGCTTCGCTGACGATCCCCGAGCTTGTAACGTGAATCTAAAATCTATAAAACAGAGGTAAACAAAACACACACACAGTAAGCTATTTAAGCTTAGTAAGTCATAAGCAAATTAACATTTAATCATATACAAAATTTATCTATTCAAACTAAAATAAGCTATTATCAATCATATACCCTTTTAATATAATTTCATATATCAAAACATATAAGTTATGCATAATTTCTACTTTGGCCAAATACACTATTAATCATTAGTATAATATACCATTTCTTTTCACAATACATACACATCAATAGGCCGAATACTCCCATAATAAAATATACCATCCCGTAAATCATATTACATGTAACTTTATAATATCATTTTAAGTACACTACTTACCTTAATTTCATATCTTAGTATGAATACATACCTGAGCATTTATATCTTGATTTACACTCGATCTTAACTTATCATTACCCATTGAACCGTTCGGAATTAAAAAGGATACGCGGATAGTAGGAAGTTCGTACAATGCCAACGTCCCAGACGTGGTCTTACATGTAATCACATATCGATGCCACTGTCCCAGACAGGGTCTTACACGAATCAAATACGATACCAATGTCCCAGACATGGTCTTACACGTAAACACAAGTCGATGCCAATGTCCCAGACGTGGTCTTACACGATAACACATATCGGATATCCTATGTCATGACATATGTATCCTAACTATTCCTAGGGTTCGTACGGGGCTTTCGAACATTGAATCTCGATCAAATTGAACTCAATATAGTCTATTTCTCAAATTCATATTCGGCTATGACATGAATTTAATCAAATAATTCAAGTTATCACATAAAAAAAATATATTCATAAATATAAAAACATTTAAATGCTTATTGACTTACCTCAGACGTCGACGGACAGTAAAATCGACTAATCGACTACTTTCATTTTTTCCCGGTCCAAATCCGATTTCTTTGGTTCTTGATCTAAACATATTCAAATTAAACTTATTTAAACACCATTCTATTCAATTTAGTCTAAAAACACATAAATGGGCAAATTACCATTTTGCCCCTGACATTTCACACTTTTTACAATTTAGTCCCTATTGCACAAAACACAAAATACACAAAATTTCACATTACCCATGCTTGGCCGAATATTACCTCTGCTCATACAAGTCCATACATTTCATTTATTTCACATTTTAGTCCCTCAAAAATTTATTTTTGCAATTTAGTCTAAATTACTCAAAATTATCAAAAATCCAAAGACAAAACATGTTAATTCAAAACATATCTTCCATATTCTATCATCTAACAACAAAAATCACATGAATTCATCAATGGCCTAACTCAAAATATTCATCAAAATTGATAAACCTTAATATATACATATTTTAATCCCACATTTAGCATACTTTTGGATGATTTATCCCTTGAATTGTGAAATTTGATGCTCCTAATCCTTTAATTTCATGTTTTATACTTAGGAGAGCATCGGAGGATGAAAAGAATGAGAAACGGGCTGAAAACGAAGAAAATGGGCCAAAGTGAGAAATTAACACGGCCTGGAAGTTCACCACACGGTCGTGCCACCTTAGTAGGCCCGAACATAGCCTGGGCTCGATTCACACGGGCGTGCTCCACGGGCGTGTCTCTGCCGTGACCCGTTGTAATTCTACTCAAAAAAAGATACTTAGGGGCGAAGAAAGACATTCCGAAGTCTATATAAACACCCTAAGTATGACCTAAAAGGGGAGGCAAAGCCAGAGAGGGCTGAACACAAGGAATTACTCCAAGAAAGCCAGTTGATTCATCCCAGAAGCCAGAATCACACTCAAGACGGAAGATCTTCCCTTCAATTTCCTTCAGGGGGTTTTAGGGTTTTTCTTATGTTTTGTTATTTACTTTCTTCTGAGATGTATTCTTTATTAAACATGAACTAAACCCCTCAAATACCCGAGGGGGATAAAACATAAGACGAATCTTGTTATTGTTTTCTGAACTATATGATAAATACTTGATTTGTTCTTAATTATGTGTTCTTAATTCTTGTTTTAATATTTCAGGATATTGATTCAAGTATTGATGTGCTTAGACAGTGGAGCAAAAGTCCCTGTTTAAGAGTAGATCTAGCATAGTTAAGCGGAGTTGATCGCAACCCTAGAGATAGGATGACGAAAATCTGCTGGATTAGGGTCAAACCTAATATGGGAGTCCATAGATCGAGTTAATACAACACTAGGGGTTTTAATTAGAAAGAGATTTTAATTAATCAACCTAGGGTTAGACGTTAGTAGCCTCGAAAGAGGTATTAATATAAATTAGGGAATCCTACGGATCAAGTCAAGTGAATAAATCGTCTTGTTCAAAGTTAAATAACAAGTGAAGTCTAGGTGGATTCTTCCTCGGGTATTGTCTTAATCAATTGGTTTTCCCAAAAGTATTTTCCCAATTCACTCTCTGTGTCTTAGCATCCTTAGTTAAGAAATTAGTTAATTAAACATCGATTCCCTTAATACTTAGACTAGATAATAAAAAGATAGTAACTACTAGTACCCTTGGTCCTTGAGGATACGATATTTCTGGTCTTGCCATAGATATACTACCGAACCATAGGTGCGCTTGCCTTATTCGTTGTCATAGTTAGTTTGGATACGATCAAGTTTTTGGCGCCGTTGCCGGGGACTAAGATATTATGAACACTTAATTTTTATTACTTTAGCCATTTTTATTTTTGCAATTAATTTTTATTTTATTTCTACTTTGCTAATTTTTCTTTTTCCTTGCTTCTGGCAAGTATTCTAGTTTATGACTAGAAGAAACTCGTCAGGACCTCTACTTTACGATAGTGATATAGAAGGAACCGTTCGCAAAAATCGAAGAGAAATTAGGCGAAGCCTACAGTACATACAAGAAGAGCAAGAGAACGATACAAATACTACCGAAGAGATGGATGATGATAATCTGCTACCTCCTGTAGTTGCCGCAAACCCGGTTAATCAAAATCCTGTTCCTCGAACTATGTATGATTATTCTAAACCTAATTTAACAGGAACTGAATCAAGTATTGTTAGACCTGCTGTCGCTACAAATAATTTTGAACTGAAACCTAACACTATACAGATGATTCAACAATTTGTTCAGTTTGATGGTTTGCAGGATGAGGATTCTAACACACACTTAGTGAACTTTTTGGAATTATGCGATACGGTTAAAATTAATGGCGTTTCTGATGATGCCATTCGCCTTCGGTTATTTCCCTTTTCTTTAAGGAATAAAGCCAAACAGTGGTTGAATTCTCTTCCACGAGGATCAATCACTACATGGGAGCAAATGACCGAAAAATTTTTGTTAAAATATTTTCCGCCGGCTAAAGCGGCTAAGTTGAGGAATGATATCTCTTCTTTTGTGTAGATGGATTTAGAGACACTTTAAGATGCATGGGAGAGATACAAGGATTTATTGAGAAGGTGCCCTCATCATGGGTTACCATTATGGCTACAGGTTTAAACATTTTATAACGGTGTGAACCCCTCAACTAGGCAGCTTATTGATGCAGCCGCCGGTGGAACCCTAAATAACAAAACCCCTAAAACGGCTTGCGAATTCATTGAAGAGATGTCACTGAATAACTATCAGTGGCAAGTTATAAGGACAAAGCCGACAAAAGCTGCCAGTGTTTTCAACCTCGACGTAGTAACCATGCTATCAAATCAGGTAGAACTTTTAAATAAGAAAATTGATGGTTTATATGGTTCTTCGCAGGTACACCCAGTGATGCAGTGCGATGTAAATGGAGGAGGGATGAGCAATACAGAATATCAGCATTACAACCCAAGTATTGAAAATGAGCAAGTTCACTATACGGGTAACAATCCTCGACCTCAAAATAATCCTTATAGTAACTCTTACAATCCAGGGTGGATGAACCATCCAAATTTCTCATGGGGAGGTCAAGGAAATCAGAGGCAACAACCCCCTCCAGGCTTTCAATAGCAACCCTACCCACAGGGGAAGAAGCTGAATCTTGAGGAGATGCTGAAAAAATTCATCGTGGTGTCAAAAACACGCTTTCAAAACACCGAAACAGCACTCAAAAATCAGCAAGCATCGATTCAAGGGCTCGAAAATCAATTAGGACAACTTACTAAGCTGATCTCCGAAAGACCACAGGAAAGCTTACCAAGCAACACCGAAACTAACCCAAAGGAGCAAATTCATGTCATAACTACTCATGAAAGTGAAGGGTTAGACAAATCAGAACCAAGCCAGGAAGCTGAGGTAAGTAAAGGTAAGGTTGAGGTAAGACATGATAAACCAAAACCGGTAATCGCAGAATACCAACCTCGTGTGCCATATACCAATGCGACGAAGAAAGATCGTACAGACGTACAATTCGGTAAATTTCTTAAAATTTTAAAGAAATTACATATTAACTTACCGTTTCTTGAAGCTCTCTCGCAGATGCCAGATTCAAGGAAATTTTTAAAAGAGCTTCTGACAAACAAACGGAGGTTAGACGATACGTCGCATGTGGAGCTAAATGCAGTGTGCTTAGTAATTTTACAAAATAAACTACCACGAAAATTAAAAGATCTAGGGAGTTTTACAATTTCGTGCTTAATTGGTAGTTTATCTATTAATAATGCTTTAGCTAATTTAGGGGCAAGCATCAACGTCATGCCTTATAAACTGTTTAAACAACTAGGTCTAGGGAAACCCAAACAAACTAGGATGAGCATCCAATTAGTTGATCAAACCATTAGAGTTCCTAGGGGTATAATCGAAGATGTGCTAGTGAAATTTGATAAATTTATATTCCCAGTAGACTTTGTCGTTTTAGACATGGATGAGGACAACAATGTTCCTTTAATTTTAGGAAGACCCTTTTTAGCAACTGCTAGAACTAAAATTAACGTTGGTACAGGTGAACTCACACTTTGTGTAGGTGACGAAACGATCACTCTTCAGGCTCTTGACTCGGCTAGGACGTCAAGTGAAACAGGTGAGAACATAAATTCTATTAATGATCATTCGGTTCAACCTCCTTTTCAGGAAGCACCACGGAACTACACAATTGAGCCAGATCCTAGACCTCATGTAAACAAGGAAGTAATTCATGAAGAACGAAGGCTTTAGGTCGAGGAACTAGATGAGTGGAAGACACATTTCAACGAGAAACTAAGAACACATGAAGCAAAATCGAGGGAACCCCCAAACGAGCTTATAAGAACAACAAATCACTTCAAAATAGGAGATCAAGTATTGTTGGATGAGAAAGACCCTCGAATCACCATTTCAGACCTTAAAACGAACAAAGAAATCCCTTTTAAGGTACTCAATGTCTTCCCATACAGAACGGTCGAGGTGACTCACTCTGAATTTGGCACTTTTAAGGTAAACACCAATCGACTTAAACTATATATCGATAACCGAATTGATAGCAAGAATGAAGAGCTTCAACTCTTCAAACCACCATGATTATGAGAGGTAAGTCTAGCTTAAGACTTTAAACGAGCGCTTTTTGGGAGGCAACTCGAGTACTAACCCCTTTAATTTTCATATCTTTGATTTTTAGCACTTAACTAAAAACTAACCAAGTTAAATAAAGCGTAGGTTCCCGTACCACACGGCCTTGCACACGGGCATGGCCGTGGCCGTGTGGACATCACGGATTTGCACACTGGAATGGCAGAGATCGTACGAACCAAGGACGAAAAATCCCCAAATCATGGACGGCTATAAAATGCCACGGCCGTGGTTGACATTGAGAAAGTGTAACAGTGCAATTTTTTAACCTTAAATGGAATAGTGGTTTTGGGACCACAGATCCGAGTCCGAAAAATATTTTTAAATTATTCTGTGTGTTTATTATGTGTGAATTTGTTGGTGTTAAATTTTCGTGACTTAATTTTGTCGTTTAGGTGTTCGATTAAATAAAGGGACTTAATCGCGTAAAATGTAAAAGTTACAAACTATAGTGTAAAGTGCTTAGTTGATAGTGGCTTTTTAATATGGAGTCCTTAAAGGGAAAATATCCCATTTTCAAAGGTAGTGGACGGCAACATGCCATCATTATATTTTTTTTTATATTATTTGTTATAATTAAAAATTTATATTAATGTATAATAAGGTTATATTATAATAAAATGACATAAAAAAATAAAGCCATAGTTTCATTTCTCTTTCCATGGTTGAATAACAAATAAAAGAAAAAGAAAGAAACCAAGCTAGGTTTCGGCACTTATTCAAGCTCAATCAAGGTTCGTTTTTGTTCGGTTTTTGATAATTTCTACGTTTTTGAGATCGTTGCTTAGAAATCTTCAAGACCCATGTTTTAATTTTTGATTTTTATGAATAATTTGAGTTGAGCCATTGATGATAGCTTGTTGTTTATGTTGTTAAATGGTGAAATATGATATATATGTGTTAGATTAACAAGTTTTGTCTTTGAATTTTTGATGAAATTGAGTATGTTGGACTAAATTGCAAAAATAATTTTTTGAGGGACTAAAATGTGAAATAAATGAAATGTATGGACTTCTATGAGGACTAGGAACATTCGGCCCTTAAGGTGTATAGTCAAATGTTGTGTATTTTGTGTTTTGTGCAAATAGGATTAAATTATAAAAAGTGTAAAATGTTAGGGGCAAAATGGTAATTTGCCCATTTATGTGTTTTTGGACTAAATTGAATGAAAATATGTTTGAATGAGCTTAATTTGAACATGTTTAGATCAAGAACCAAAGAAATCAGACTTGGATTGGGGAAAAGCGAAAATAGTTGAATAGCCAGTTTTTGTCGTCCGTCGATATCCGAGGTAAGTCTTTAAGCAATTAAACATTGTAAATTATGTATGTAGTAATATGCTGATTTTGAAATTGTGGAATTAGTATTGATTTAGCCGAATGTGAATTAACATGTTTAAGTTTAGTTCGATTGAGTTATAATATTTGAAAGTTCGAATGAAGATTATGAAGTATAAGAAAAGTTCGATATATGAATTGGTTGTGAGACAGCTTTATAAATATGATATTCGGGCTTTGAGCCTAGCAACCCTTGTGCTGGTGAAAGACATCGGGCTTTAAGCCTAGCAGGCTTTGTGCCGGTGAAAGATATCGGGCTTTATGCTTAGCAGGCTTTATGCCGGTGAATTATTATAAGTGTATGCTTAAAAAGAATCTTGATAATGTGGAATTTAAATTCGGTAAGTGAGCTCAATGTTCAGGTATGTGTAAGCTTATTGGTTGTTTGAGATAAGATAAATTAGTAACTTGATATTTGTTACTAATTATATGTGATACAATTGAAGATTATATGTGAATTTTAGTAAGTGTATTTGGGGTAAATATCCAAAATATACCAAAAAAATTTAAAAATTACAGAATTGGGCCGATTTCTAGAAAATTTATGGAAAAGGGGCGTTTCCCCACAAAACGCGTCCACGTAAGCGCGTTTTGTGGGGAAATGGCAGGAAAGCACGCCCACGAGGACGCGCTTTGTGCCAAATAAGCAAAAGCGCGCTTACGTGGGCGCTTTGCTTTGAGGTGGCACAAAGCGCGTCCCCAGGGGCGCGCTTTAGGCCAAACGGTCAAATTTTTTTGACCGTTAGGCCTCCAACGGTAAAAAAAAAAACCTATAAAAACCCCCAACCCTTTTATTTTTTTCACACTCTAATCCTTACTCATTCTTTTCTCAAATTCCTCTCAAATTTCTCTCAAATTTCTCTTAAAGTCCTTCAAACTTCCTCTGAAATTTTGAAATTGTCCTTTACTATTTACAAAAAAACCCTTTTTAATTATTTTTAATATATTTTTTTGGAAAATTTTAAAATTTTCAATCGTATTACAATGGCCGGGGAATTACTTCGTCTAGACGATAAGCACATCTCTGTCGATCAAATGAAAATGGTAAGTTTTAATTTTAATTTTTCAATATTATTTAATATTTTTCTACAATTATGCAATTTTAATTAATTTTTATTTTATAATTTTTTAAACAGTCTGTAGACCGGGTGTTGCAATGTTATATTCGCAATATGCATGGTCCCCATCGCCGTTGATCGAAATTACTGCGGGAGCGGGTTTTTGGCACGTGGCCATGATAGGCCGGGGGTTCAAGTTGGAGCCGCCTTTGATCAGTGCGTTGATAGAGAGGTGGAGACCCGAGACGCACACTTTCCATCTTCCATACGGAGAGTGTACCATCACTCGGAAATGTGCGATTCAGCGGTTGGGATTGCCGGTGGGCGGAGTCAGAGTCACCGGGGTCCGCAACTTCGTGATTGGATGGCCGTATGCTACGAGCTTATGGGTGCCATTCCGGATAAAATTCAGGGAGGTTGGATCGAGATGGCCTGGTTACGAGACACATTCTCGGATCCGAATGAGGGTTCGACCGAAATAAAGCGAATACGACATGCTCGGGCATACATTCTTCAGATAATTGGAGGCTATCTGATGCCGGACCTTTCTAGAAACCTCGTACACTTGAGATGGCTACTGAAACTTGTTGATTTTAGAGCGCCGGTGAATTGAGTTGGGGTCTGCGCTGTGCTATCGAGGTTGTATCGAGAGATGTGCGGGACGCGCCGCAGCAGTAAGCGAAAATCGGAGGTTGCCTATCACTACTGCAAATATGGGCATGGTTTCGATTTCCATTTTTACTTCCTCGACTCGACCACCCATATTCATTCCCACTGATAACGAGGTAAATTTAATGTTATATTTTACAATTATTACATAGATTTATAGTATAATTGTATGCTAAAAATTTATTTAATTAGGTGGAACCATTCGTGAGTCATCTTTGGAATACCTACCTCGCTTGAAGATATACGGCTTCTATTGGACCAACGGTCGGAATCACAAGTAAGTTTCGAATTTCGTATTTATAATTTAGTATTTCGTATTTAGTGTCTAGTATTATGTATATAACTAATATTTTGGTAATGTTAATATAGTTTCAATGGACACCGTACGAGGATCCAAAAATTCGGGTAGTAATTCCGGAGGAGTTCTTGCAAAATCCGAACAGTTGGCACGTGAAGGTCCCATTGATCACCTATGTGACCGTGGAGATGCACCAGTCAGATCGGGTTCTGCGACAATTTGGATTCCGGCAACCGATTCCCGTGCCACCTGAGGTGCTCGATGATGAGCACACAGTGGACTTACGGCAGTTGCACATGGATTGGCCAAGATTTTGGTCAGCACATATCGAGACGTGGGAGAACCGGTATGACTATTTACCTGACCGAGAATTGATCGTCGTTCCGGAGTTAGCGTGCATGCCGGAATACATGCCATGGTTTAGGATCCATGGTAAACCGTATTTGTTGTCGGAAGAAGAGAGGCGACGGTAACTTCGTCAACAAAGGGAACGTCGGGGCCCCTTAAATCCAAGGAGAAGGGGTGATGAGACGGGGCCATCAACAGCGCCCACACAGTCACCGGGCCCATCAGTTCAGCCGACGACACCGACATCACAGCCTTTACCCTTTATGCCAGGTGCGTACCCTACCCCTTATATGTATCCTAACCCATATATGTTTCCTTTTCCCAGTCCCACCCCAGGTTGGAATGCATGGCCGAGTTCGAGTCCGTTCCCGACTACTCCGACTGGCCAGCCGATCTTGAGGCCGTCGTCGCGTGAGGGATCACGCAGAGGCGCCGTCGGGAGCACTTCTTTTACTAGCCTCCTTCGCCATACGGGATTGGACACCCCGCCGTGGTTTATGCAAACACCTCCGGTCGTTATTGTATCAAGGTGGGTTATCCTCGCAACACCCACAACCGGACCCACCGCCCGGGAACTGAATCCTCGCCCCGAGGTTCCACGACCTCGCGGAAGCTAGAAGAAGGAGGAATCCAGCCACAGAATCGCCAACCGCCCCGTGTGTACTCGATTCCAGACCGGCATCAACATTGATTCGGATGAGTTTTTATTTTTTAAATTGTAATAATTTTTTTAATTAAAAAAAGTTGTTTTTTATTTGTGTTTGTAATTTAATTTTAATATCTTCACTAAAATAGAAGTTGTTTATTTTTTTTGTATGTAATTTAATTTGATTTTTTTTAATAAAATAAAAAGTTGTTTTTTATTTTTTATTTTTTGTAATTTAGTTTTAATATATTTAATAAAATAATAGTTGTTTAATTTTTTAATTGTAATTTAATTTTAATATATGTAATAAAATAAGAAGTTTTCTTTATTTTTTTATTTTTTTATAATTTAGTTTTAATATATTTAAGAAATAAGAAGTTTTCTTTATTTTTTATTTTTTTGTAATTTAGTTTTAATATATTTAATAAATTAAGAAGTTTTCTTTATTTTTATTTTTTGTAATTTAGTTTTAATATATTTAATAAATAAGATTTTTTTATTTTTTTATTTCATAAAATAATAGTTGCTTATATGTTTTTGTAATTTAATTTTAATATATTTTATAAAATAGAATTTGTTTAATTTTTTTTTGAAATTTAATTTTAAAAATAAATATCCAATATTTGAGGAAAGGGAAAGCGCGTCCCAGGTATGCGGCGCTTTCTCCATTCCCCACAAAACGTGCTTACGTGGACGCGTTTTGTGGGGAAACGGCAATTTTCCGAAAATTTTCTAGAAATCGGCCCAATTCCGTAAATTTTAAATTTTTTTGGTATATTTTGGATATTTACCCGTGTATTCGGCCATGTAAATAAATAGTATGAATATTGTGGAAATTGATTTTTGGATATGGGCATATATGTGTTCATGTATAATCGGCCATTTAAGTGGTATATGTACAAGATGTGGTATTATAGTTTTTAAGTTTATATAAATGCGTTTGTGTATGTTTGATTATATAAAGACATTTTAGCCTTGAAAGTTGATTAATATTAGGTCATAGTGATTAAATGAGCATTCAGCCAAGGTAAATTTTGTGTGTAAAAATGTATTATTTATCTCATTTGTATATTTGAGGTTAAGATTGATAATGATAATGAAATTTGGATTGGCTTAAAATGAGTTGATTATATCATTAGATTGTTTAAATTGCTTAAAGCTTACTAAGCTAAGTTAGCTTACTTCGTGTGTTTTTGTTACTCTGTTTCATAGATTTTGGAAGTTAGCTACGAGCTCGGGGATCGTTTTGGAACATCGTCACACTATCGATCGCTATTTCGGTATTTTTAAAAGTTTGAAACTATGAACATATATGGCATGTATAGACTAGTAATATTATGTTTGGTTTTAAAGTTGTATATATTTGTATAAGCCATGCGAAAATGGCTTGTCCATCTTGTTAATCTTGAAATTTATATTTTGGCTTGATGATTATGTTTGGTTGTGGTTTTGGTTGATTTGGTTTTGGTATAAATAAGTATGGTTAATGTAAAGAGTTTAAATGAAATGGAGTAAAGATGTTATAAACTAGTTAACCATATTTTGCAATGAAACAGTTTTTGGTTAGCAGTAGTGACGTGATTTTGAAAAATCACCAAAAATATGGGAAATGGAATTAGAAAGTAAATAAGATATAGAATTAAAGCTTATTGTGTCTATTTTTATATGAAAGAAACAGGGTAGGAAAATGAATTATATATTATGAGATATTTAAATTTTAGTGAGACTGGTTTTGAATGACTTCGTGATCCCCTGTTCTATCTTGGAAAAATTATTAAAAATTCTAAAAAAATGATAATGGAGCATAGTTTATATGCTTAGAATACTTAATGAGTCTGTTTTTTTATTGAAATAAACGAGAATATTATTTGAATCCTGTACAATGAGATAACTGAGTTTTTGTAAAGATAGGTCAGAACCATCAAACAGTGAAACAGGGAAAACTTTAATGAATAAACTGTACTAATTGGCCACACGAAAAATTCTGGAAAAATTATAGTAAAAAGATATATGAGTCTAGCTTCAAGGAAAATTTACGAATCTAAATTTTGAGTTTCGTAACTTAAGTTATAGTCAATTTAGTCAACATGATGCAGATGGATAGTTTCAATTTTTATGCCCCGAATTAGTAGTTAAGTTTAGTAATGCCTCGTGCTCGACTCAAACCTTGAGTCTCGGGTAAGGGTGTTACATTTTATTGGTATCGAGCTACGGTTTAGTCGATTCTAGGACTAACGTAGCGCGTGTGAGTCTAGCTATACATGCCATATTTTATAATTGCGATAGTGTGATGACTTCTGACATTTGAAAATGTGATTTCATATAGTAATGGATCCCGATCGAGCCAGTAGGCGATGATGTGTCGAGAGTGTAGCGCCGCCCCGCAAGGGACAGAGCCGATAGATTCTCGACCTATTTCAAGTAATCCGAGAGGGGGAGGCTAGACAAGCCTTCTACCAAATGATGAATGATTGGTTTACACAGTATATCCGGACTAATCCGGCTGCACAACAAACTCCACCCCCAAATAATCCATCTTCGACACCTATGGTACCCCCGATGATTGATCCGATGAGATTTAATAGGCCTCTTGTTGATAAAATCAGAAAACACGGGGCCGAAGAGTTTAAAGCTAATGATGATGATGATGCTGAACGAGCTGAGCTGTGGCTTGAAAATACTATCCGTGTGTTTGAAGAGCTATCATGTACTCCGGATGAATGCTTAAAATGTGCTATATCCTTACTACGAGACATCGCATATCACTGGTGGAATACACTAGTATTGGTGGTTCCGAAAGAGAAAGTGACCTGGGAATTCTTTCAGACTGAGTTCCGTAAGAAATACATCAGTCAGAGATTCATCGATCAAAAACGCAAAGAATTTCTGGAATTGAAGCAGGGTCGTATGACCGTAACATAGTATGAACGGAAATTTGTGAGACTAAGCCGATATGCTCGTGAATGTGTTTCAACCGAAGCTATCATGTGTAAAAGGTTCGAAGATGGTTTGAATGAAGAAATTAAATTGCTGGTCGGCATACTTGAGATTAAAGAGTTCGTGGTACTTGTTGAGCGAGCCTGTAAAGTCGAGGAGCTTGGAAAAGAGAAGAGAAAAGCTGATTTTGAAGCCAGAGACTTCTGTAAAAGATCATCGAGTAAGACTTTTCACTCAGTATCAAAGAAGTTCAGAGATGATTCTAGTCGACATAAAGCTACTTCAGACTTTTCTAAACGAGACCGAGATCGACCTCCTGTGGGTTCGCGAGCTACATCGATTGCCAGTGTTGGTAATGTTCAGCAGAACAGGGTTGAGTGCAAGCACTGTGGTAAATGACATTCTTGAAGTTGTAGATTACATGATCGGTCATGTTTTAAATGTGGATCGATGGATCATTTTATCCGGGAGTGCCCAATGTTAGCCGAGCAAAACACTATTCAGAATACGAGACCGAGCAACATGTCAGTGCGAGGCAGACCACCCAGGCATTCGGGTAATGTAGATGGTAGTCAGAGAGGAACAAAAGATACAACGGTTCGATCTGAGGCTCGTGCACCTGCTAGAGCATATGCTATACGCGCTCGTGAGGATGCTTCTTCCCCAGATGTTATTACCGGTACTTTCACTCTTTATGATACTAGTGTTATTGCGTTGATTGATCCTGGTTCGACTCATTCTTATGTGTGTGAAACATTAGTATCCAGTAAGACTCTGCCTGTTGAGTCTACCGAGTTTGTGATTCGAGTATCAAACCCCCTGGGTTGGTGTGTTTTGGTTGACAAAGTGGTTAAAAATTGCCCGTTGATGATTCGAGATTCATGTTTTCCAGCCGATTTGATGTTGTTACCTTTCGACGAGTTTGATATAATTTTGGGTATGGACTGGTTGACTTTGCATGATGCCGTTGTTAATTGCAAAAGAAAGACCATTGATTTGAGATGTCAGAACAGTGAAATTATTCGGATTGAATCTAATGATCTGAATGGGTTACCAACAGTAATATCTTCGATGTTAGCTCGGAAGTATATGAGAAAAGGTTATGAAGCTTACTTTGCTTATGTGCTTGATAGTAAAGTGACTGAAAACAAGATTGAATTTGTACCAGTTGTGTGTGAGTATCCGGATGTGTTTCCTGAAGAATTACCGGGTTTGCCACCTATTCGAGAAGTAGAGTTTGGTATTGAGTTAGTTTCGGGAACGACTCCGATTTCGATAGCTTCGTATCGGATGGCACCTACTAATTAAAAGAGTTGAAAGCACAGTTGCAAGAGTTAACAGATAGAGGTTTTGCACGATCGAGTTTCTCTCCCTGGGGTGAGCCAGTTCTATTTGTGAAAAAGAAAGATGGAACTATGCGAATGTGTATTGATTACCGACAGCTAAATAAGGTGACTATAAAGAATAAATACCCGTTGCCACAGATTGACGACTTGTTTGATCAGCTAAAAGGGGCTTCAGTGTTTTCAAAGATAGATTTGAGATCGGGTTATTATCAGTTGCGAGTCAGAGATTCTGATGTGCCAAAGACTGCTTTCCGGATGAGGTACGGGCACTGCGAGTTTTTGGTCATGCCTTTCGGACTTACTAATGCACCTGCTATTTTTATGGATTTGATGAATCGAATTTTCAGACAGTATTTAGATCGGTTTGTGGTAGTGTTTATAGATGATATTCTAATTTACTCCAGAGATGAAACCGAGCATCCCGAGCATCTGAGACTTGTGCTACAAACTTTGCGAGATAAACAGTTGTATGCAAAGTTTAGTAAGTGTGAGTTTTGGTTATGTGAAGTCAGTTTCCTGGGCCATGTTGTTTCAGCATCGGGTATTCGGGTTGATCCGAATAAAATATCGGCTATACTAGACTGAAAACCACCGAAAAATATTTTTGAAGTTCGAAGCTTTCTGGGGCTCGCTGGTTACTACAGACGGTTTGTGAAAGGTTTTTCTATGATTTCTACACCGTTGACAAAGCTGCTACAAAAAGATGTTAAGTTCGAGTGGTCAGAAAAGTGTCAGAAAAGTTTCAATCAGTTGAAAGCTCATTTGACCGAAGCTCCAGTGTTAGTCCAGCCTGAATCGGGTAAAGAATTTGTTATTTATAGTGATGCATCTTTGAATGGTTTGGGTTGTGTTTTGATGCAGGAAGGCAAAGTCATAGCTTATGCCTCGAGACAGTTGAAGCCACACGAAAGAAACTATCCGACACATGATTTGTAACTAGCAGCCATTGTGTTTGCGTTGAAGATTTGGCATCATTATCTGTTCGGTGAGAAATGTCATGTTTATTCAGATCACAAAAGCTGAAGTATTTGATGACTCAGAAAGATTTGAATTTGAGACAACGCCGATAGTTAGAGCTATTGAAAGATTATGAGCTAGTGATTGACTACCATCCAGGAAAAGCTAATGTTGTTGAGGATGCTTTAAGTCGAAAGTCATTATTTTCTCTACATGCAATGAACGCGCATATGGTTATGTCTGATGATGGTTCGATAGTAGCCGAATTAAAAGCAAGACCGTTTTTTGTTCAACAAATTGGTGATGCCCAAAAAGTTGATAAAGATTTGTTGGCAAAACGAGCTCAGTGTGAAAGTAATATTGAATCAGAGTTTAGAATTGATGAGAATGATCGCTTGAAGTTCAAAGATCGAATATGCGTCGAGAGGAATTCGATTTGATTCGGATGATATTAAATGAAGCTCATAGCAAATTATTGTCCTGCTCATCCGGTAGCACGAAAATGTATAACGATCCAAAATGGGTTTCTATTGGTGGCCTAGTATGAAACGAGACATATCTGACTTTGTTTCGAAATGTTTAGTCTGTCAACAAGTAAAAGCCGAGCATCAGGTACCTTCTTGGTTACTTCAGTCGGTCATGATACCTGAATAGAAATGGGACAGAATCACTATGGATTTTGTATCCGGTTTACCTATGACACCGAGCAAGAAAGATACAATCAAGTTATAGTGGATAGATTGACCAAATCACTCACTTTGTTCCAAACAGATGCAGATTTTTCGCTCAATAAGCTTGCTGAGTTGTATGTATCACAAATTGTGAGATTACATGGTGTGCCAATTTCTATTGTTTCGGACAGAGACCCGAGATTCACATCACGGTTTTGGAAGAAGTTGCAAGATGCTCCAGGTACGAAACTGCATTTTAGCATGGCTTTTCATCCGCAGACAGATGGTCAGTCTGAACAGATCATTCAGATACTTGAGGATATGTTGATATGTTGCATCCTTGAGTTCGAAGGTACGTGGGAACAATACTTACCTCTGATTGAATTTGCTTACAATAATAGCTTTCAATCTAGTATTAAAATGGCACCCTACGAGGCTTTGTATGGTCGTAAATGTTGTACACCATTGTACTGGACCGAGCTCAGTGAAAATAAGATACACGGGGTTGATTTGATTAAAGAAACTGAATAGAAAGTGACAGTGATCCGTGATAGTTTGAAAGCCGCATCAAATCGTCAAAAGTCATACGCAGATTTGAAATGTAAAGACATTGAGTTTCAGATCGGATATCGAGTATTTTTGAAAGTTTCACCGTGGAAGAAAGTACTCAGCTTCGGTCGTAAAGGCAAGTTGAGTCCGAGATTCATTGGACCGTATAAAATCAAAGAGCGTATCAGGCCGGTTGTTTATAGATTGCAGTTACCACCTGAGCTAGAAAAGATCCATAATGTCTTTCATGTTTCGATACTTCGTAGATATCGATCTGATCCTTCACATGTGATTTGCCCGATGGAGGTTGAGATTCAGCCTAATATGACATATGAAGAGGAACCGATTTGTATTTTGGCTCGTGAGATAAAAGAATTGAGAAATAAGAAAATTCCGTTAGTCAAAGTACTGTGGCAAAAATACGGAGTTGAAGAGGCAACTTGGGAGTCAGAAGATACAATGAAAGAACGTTATCCAAACCTATTCACCGGTAAGTGATCCTATGTCAGAGTTTTAAAAAATTTATAAATAATGAGAATGATCGAACCTGGAAACTAACTATGACAACGATTGAGGCAAGTGCACCTATCGAATTGTAGTATAGCTTAGGCAAGACCGGATTGTCGAACCCAAAGGAACTAAAAGTACTAATACTGACTCTCTTTCTATTATTTAGCCTAAGAATTAAGCGAATGGTTGTTTAATCTAAATTAATTAACTACTAGACTAAAGACTCTAAGACAAAGAAGAATGAATTTGGGAGAATACTTAAGGAAAAATCAATTAATTAAGATGACACCCAAGGAAGAATCCACCTAGACTTCACTTGTTATCTAACTCTGAACCAGACGATTTATTCGTTTAATTTGATCTGTAGGATTCCCTAATTTATATTAAACCCTCTCTCGAGGCGAATAACGTCTAACCCTAGGTTGATTAATTGAAATCTCTTTCTAATTAAAACCCCTAGAATTGTATTAACTCGATCTATGGACTCCCATATTAGGTTTCACCCTAATCCGGCAACGCTTCGTCACCCTATCTCTAGACGCGCGATCAACTCTGCTTAACTATGCTAGATCTACTCTTAGGCAGGGACTTTTGCTCCTCCACCTAAGCACATCAAACTTGAATTAATATCTGCGAAATATCAACACAAGAATTAAGAACACATAATTAAGAACAAATCAAATATTTATCATATAGTTCAAGAAATGATAACAAGATTCATCTAAGTTTCATCCCCTCGTATCCGAGGTTTAGTTCATAACAATAAAGGAAAACATCTCGAAGAAAAGATAAAAAAAAACATAAGAAATCCCTAAAACCCCTTGAAGGAATTGAAGAAGAGATCCTCCGTCTTGAGTATAATTCCGGCTTCTTGAGATGGATCAACTGGCTATCCCTGAGCGAATCCCCACAAATCTGCCCTCTCTGGCTGAGCAAGACGCCCCTAAACGATAGCTTTTGGGCTCCCTTTCAGGTCATACTTAGGGTGTATTTATAGGCTTTTGGAATGTGTTTCTTTGCCCCTAAGTATCCAAATCCGATTGAAATTGCTCTTTTCCACGGCAGGGGCACGGCCTCTGGCACACGCCCGTGTAAGTCGTGGTCAGGCCGTGTGGACTTCGTTGATGAGGCACGGTCGTGTAAATCATGGCTAGACCGTGTTCGAGATTATTGAGGAGGCACGACCGTGTGTTCTTAGGTCCAGGCCGTGTCGATTTCGTGCTTTGGCCCATTTTGCCCGTTTTAAGCCCGTTTCTCATTCTTTTCATCCTCCGGTGCTTTCCTGGGTATATAACATGAAAAGAAAGGATTAAGAGCACCTTTTTACATAAAATAAGGGATAATTCATCCAAAAGCATACTAAATGTGGGATTAAAATATGTTACTTTTATGGTTTATCAAATACCCCCACACTTAAGCTTTTGCTTGTCCTCAAGCAAAATTCTCAACTTAGAATTAAAAAGAACTTCCCATAATTCCTGATATTCATTAATAGTGTTTCATCATAATTCAAGGATAATTTGTACATGGATAATTTAACTCAAAGAGTCTTAAAGATTCAAACAGTCTAAGTCATACATTTGTAGCACAAAAACATAGGTGTTTTCCTTCATCTAAATAATTACCTCTGGTTCAAAACCTACAAGGATTGACACCCTCACAAAAGATTCACTCAAATCACTCAAGTGTTTAAGGTTGAAAATTAAGCACTCAAATGTCAAACTGAAAAGTTAATCCCATAGGCTTGCATGAAAATCAAATCTCCACCATCAGAATATGAGATGATGCACAAATCAAAAGGTCTTTATCGTGGTTGTAACTGGGCTTAAGTTAAGGTGTGGATAAAGGCTTGAATTAGAGGTTAGAATCGAGATCGACTAAAAAAATTACCTAACTAGAAACAACAAACCGAAAAGTAAATAATTACATGAATTGAAACTTTGAAACTAATAATACGAGCTTCTTAGACGTTAAATGTACAAGCTCGCTTTTCATCATACTAATACTGAATATACTTCGATTTTTTTTAGAACAAGTCACAAATATTTACAATAATAAAAAAGTACTTTAACAATCAAATACGTAAACATAGTTAGGCAACTGTTCAAAATCAAATCTCGACAAAAAGGGTAGTCAAGAAGAATGGTGATAACAAATACAAAGGGTTTTGGGTTAATATTAGTGGGTGAGTCAATAAAAAGGGTTGTTAGGATCAAAAGGGGTTCACTAGGGGTTAATTATGAAGGTAGGCTTTTTATGGAGTAAGTGGGTTAAATCCTAGGTGCCTTTATCATTTCTGTATATCAAATCAAAGATGTGGTCTCAACATGTATAATCGATGCAAGTTCTAGAATAACAAATCAATGTTGACACACTCATAATCAAAAAGTGAGCATGAAAAAGGATATATTCTCTTATAAGGCTCAAAATCTCGTAAAAATTATGGGTATTTTGATATCAACCTCATAAATTTCAAACTTCAAAGTAATATTCAAATTCAGGTAGACAACCTAGAATTTTTTTTTATTTTCTTGAAAAATAGACTTATCATGCTTGATTCTCTAGTATTCTTAGAATTCAACCATCAATGCACAATTATCAATGACTTAATCTAAAACATATCAATCATAAATCATGGAAATTTCATCCTAATTAGAAATATGAGAAAATTATTAAAAACAAGACTAAATTCAGGGATTTGAAAATAATGCAAAAAGTTTGGCATCCTTAAGATTCACCCCCCACACTTAAGATGTACATTGCCCTCAATGTACAAAGATATAATAACACAATCATAATAAAATCATAAGATATGGGGAGAAGTGAAACTTCCTGAATTTTCGGATGGCATCCTTGGGTTGGAGGTGAAAGATAGATCGGAGGGGTCGGTCTGGATGACGATCCTGCGCTAGATGAAGAAATTGGGTAGCTCATGGAGGATTAGCCAGGATAAAATACTAAAAATTAAAACTATACTAATTAAATAATTAAAGAAAAGCAAGCTAAAGTGAAGAAAAATAAAGATGAAACTAAAATTAAAAGAAAAGATAAATAGACCGTAGGGTCCTTATTGTTGGATGGTTCGCGAGGTGGATGTGACCTCTAAGGCTGCGGAGGTGCTGGCGGTGGCGGAAGTGGCGTGATTCCCAAGCAGCTTGAAGAACCTGACACTAAGACACTAAATTAAAATAAACTAAATTAAGCATAAGATAGTCAAAGAGAAGGAAAATAAAAGGAGAATATAAAAGTAAAAGAGAAAATAAATGGTCTCAAAGACCCTTGGCTTGTCGAGTGATTGAAGCGGCCGGCATGAACTTATATAGATCGGTCTCCATGAGGGAGACTGTGCTGGGATCCTTCCGTTTCTTCGACATGGCCAAAATATTGAGAAGAATGCTATAAGAATAAAGAATGCTAAGAATGTATGGTGTAAGGGTGTAAAGGAGGAAGGAGGGTGAAAGTTAGGTGAGAAGAGGGAGGGGTGGGTGGTTTAAATAGAATTCTCAAATCAGGTACAACCCCACGCCCGTGTATCATGGGCGTGTCGATTCACATGGCCGCCTCGCACGGCCGTGCGTGTAGGCGTGTTGATTCTCTCACGCCTATTTTTACAGATTGCCACGCCCGTTTCTGATAAGTCAGTGTCATCCACGGCCGCATCGCACAGCCGTGGCATTTTGTCGGTGCTCGTGGGTTGGTGGTTGGAGTCCATGACTCAAAGATTTGATACTTTCTGACTTGTACCCTCTCTGCCGTGTCAGTACGGTGATTCTGTACCTCCACACGGCCACGGCCATGACCGTGTGCAAGGCCGTGTGGCCTGGAATTCTGTACTTCTGGTTAGTTTAAAGTTAGATACTATAGAATAAATAAGACAGAATAAAAAGTTAATGGGTTTAGTAGTCGGGTTGCCTCCCGAGAAGCGCTCGTTTATAGTCTTAAGCTAGACTCTCCGCTCATTTGTATATTCATGGTGGTTTGCGGAGTTGAAAGTCTTTCCTCATGCTATCGGTTTCATTATCATGATAGTATTTAAGTCGAGATGCGTTTATATTGAAAGTGCCAAAGATAGGATTACTTACCTCGACTGTTCCGTATGGAAAAACACTGATTACCCTAAATGGTATTCCTTTGTTTGTGTTAGGGTCAGGAGGAGATGTTCGAGGGTCTGTTTTTTCTATCAATACCTGATCTCCGATTTTGAACTTGTTTACTTCGTGGAGTGGCTCTACTTCTGCTTCGTGTATTCCTAATTTTTCCTTGAAATGTGTCTTCCACTCGTCTAGATCATCGATCTGAATCCCTTGTTCTTCGTGTGTTATTTCTTTGTTGGCACATGGTATAGAATTGGGTTCAGTTGTATTCTTTCCTTGTGTTTCCTGAAAAGAAGGGTTAACCGAATGGTTATCAATAGAATTTGTTTTCTCACCTGGATTACTCGATGTTCTAGCCGAGTCGAGAGCTTGGAGAGTGACTGTCTCATTACCTACACGAAGTATTAGTTCTCCTGCATCAATGTCGATTTTAGTTCCAGCAGTTTCTAAGAATGGTCTTCCTAAAATTAAGGGAATCGAATTATCCTCATCCATGTCTAAGACAACAAAAGCTACTAGGAAAACGAATTTATCAATTTTTACAAGAACATCTTCGATAATACCCCTAGGAATTCTAACAGTTTTATCCGCTAGTTGAATGCTCATCCTAGTTTGCTTGGGTTTCCCTAGACCTAGTTGTTTAAACAATTTATAAGGCATGACATTTATGCTTGCCCCTAGATCAGCTAACGCATTATCAATAGATAAACTACCAATTAAGCATGGAATTGTAAAACTCCCTGGATCTTTTAATTTCCGTGGTAGTTTATTTTGCAAGATTACCGAGCACATTGCGTTTAGTTCCACGTGTGATGCCTCATCTATCCTTCGTTTGTTCGTCAAAAGCTCTTTTAAAAATTTTCTAGAATCTGGCATCTATGAAAGAGCTTCAAGTAACGGTAAGTTAATATGTAATTTCTTTAAAAGTTTAAGAAACTTACCGAACTATTCCTCTATGTCGTCTCTTCTTAATGCTTCGAGATATGGTATGCGAGGTTGGTACTCTTTGATTACCAGTTTTGGCTTATTATTACCTACCTCAACCTTACCTTCTTTGACTACATTCTCTTGCTTTGAATTGGGCTCGTCTAACCCTTCACTTTCTTGAGCTAATATGGCTTGGATTTGTTCCTTTGGGTTAATCTCAGTGTTGCTTGGTAGACGCCCTTGTGGTCGTTCGAAAATTATCTTTGCGAGTTGTCCAACTGTGTTAGTAAGTTGTCCAACTGTCTTAGTGAGTTCCCCCACTTAGCTCTCGATCCCTTTGATTGATGCCTGTTGACTCTTAAGGGTGGTCTCAAGTGTCTTGGAGACGGTTATCTCGTAGTCGCCATGAATTTTGTCAAGATCTCTTCAAGGTTCGGCTTCTTCTCCATGTGGATAGGGCTGATGTTGGAAATTTTGAGGAGGTTGTTGTCTTTGATTTCCTTGATTTCCTTGTCCTCCCCATGAAAAATTTGGGTGGTTCCTCCAAGCTGGATTATAATTATTACTATAAGGGTTATTATTGGATCTGAAGTTATTACCTATATAGTTCATCTGTTCGCTTTCTGTACCCGGTTGGTGTGGTGGGTACTCAAGATTCGCCACAGTTCCACTTATGTCGCACTGCATTACTGGATGTACCTGCGAAGAACACAAACTATCAAGCTTTTTATTCATCATCTCTACCTGTGTTGATAGCATGGTTACTGCATCGATGTTGAAGACTCCGGCTGATTTTGTTGGTTTTGTCCTTGTAACCTGCCACTGATAGTTATTCAGTGACATCTCCTCTATGAATTCGTAGGCTTCTTTAGGAGTTCTGTTGTTCAGGGTTCCACCGGCGGCTGAATCAATTAGTTGCCTCGTTGAGGGGTTTACACCATTATAGAAAGTTTGGACTTGGAGCCACAAGGGTAAACCATGGTGTGGACACCTTCTCAAGAGATCCTTATATGTCTCCCACGCGTCATATAATGTCTCTAAATCCATCTGCACAAAAGAAGAGATATCATTCTGTAATTTGGCCGTTTTGGCCGGTGGGAAATATTTTAATAAAAATTTTTCAATCATTTGATCCCATGTAGTGATTGACCCTCGTGGTAACGAGTTTAACCACTGTTTGGCTTTATTCCTTAATGAAAAGGGAAATAACCGAAGCCGTATGACATCATCAGAAATGCCATTTATTTTGAAGGTATCACGTAACTCTAAAAATTAGCTATATGAGTGTTTGGGTCTTCGTCCTGCAAACCATCAAATTGAACAAATTGTTGAATCATTTGTATAGTGTTAGGATTTAATTCAAAATTATTAGCAGCTATAGCAGGCCTAACAATACTAGATTCGGCTCCTGTTAAATGAGGTTTAGCATAATCATACATAGTACGTGGAGCATTATTTTCTGCCACATCTTGTGGTGGTGGATTATTCTCATCCACCCCTTCAGTAGGATTGGATTCGTCTTGTTGTTCTTCTTCTTGGTAATTTAGGGCTCGCCTAATTTCTCTGCGATTCCTGCGAGCGGTAGCTTCAATATCACTGTCGTATACTAGTGGTCCTCTAAGGTTCCTTCTAGTCATAAACTAGAGGTACCTACTAGGAAAAGAAAGAAAGAAAATTCAGCAAAGTTAAAAAAAAAACAAAACAACAAAAAAAATATAAAAATAAAAGTAAATTGCGGAAAATAATGGCTAAAGTAATAAAAATAGAGCTTTCTTAATATTTTAGTTCCCCGGCAACGGCGCCAAAAACTTGATCGTATGTCAGAGTTTTAAAAAATTATAAATAATGAGAATGATCGAACCTGGAAACTAACTATGACAACGATTTAGGCAAGTGCACCTATCGAACTGTAGTATAGCTTAGGCAAGATCGGATTGTCGAACCCAAAGGAACTAAAAGTACTAATACTGACTCTCTTTCTATTATTTAGCCTAAGAATTAAGTGAATGGTTGTTTAATCTAAATTAATTAACTACTAGACTAAAGACTCTAAGACAAAGAAGAATGAATTTGGGAGAATACTTAAGGAAAAACCAATTAATTAAGACGACACCCAAGGAAGAATCCACCTAGACTTCACTTGTTATCTAACTCTGAACCAGACGATTTATTCATTTGATTTGATCCGTAGGATTCCCTAATTTATATTAAACCCTCTCTCGAGGCGAATAATGTCTAACCCTAGGTTGATTAATTGAAATATCTTTCTAATTAAAACCCCTAGAATCGCATTAACTCGATCTATGGACTCCCATATTAGGTTTCACCCTAATCCGGCAATGTTTCGTCACCCTATCTCTAGGCGCGCGATCAACTCCGCTTAACTATGCTAGATCTACTCTTAGGCAGGGACTTTTGCTCCTCCACCTAAGCACATCAAACTTGAATTAATATCCGTGAAATATCAACACAAGAATTAAGAACACATAATTAAGAACAAATCAAATATTTATCATATAGTTCAGTAAACGATAACAAGATTCATCTAAGTTTCATCCCCCTCAGGTATCTGAGGGTTTAGTTCATAACAATAAAGGAAAACATCTCAGAAGAAAAGATAAAACAAAACATAAGAAATCCCTAAAACCCCCTGAAGGAATTGAAGAAGAGATCCTCCGTCTTGAGTATAATTCCGGCTTCTTGAGATGGATCAACTGGCTATCCCTGAGCGAATCCCCACAAATCTGCCCTCTCTGGCTGAGCAAGACGCCCCTAAACGATAGCTTTTGGGCCCCCTTTCAGGTCATACTTAGGGTGTATTTATAGGCTTTTGGAATGTGTTTCTTTGCCCCTAAGTATCCAAATCCGATTGAAATTGCTCTTTGCCACGGCAGGGGCACGGCCTCTGGCACACGCCCGTGTAAGTCGTGGTCAGGCCGTGTGGACTTCGTTGATGAGGCACGGTCGTGTAAATCATGGCTAGACCGTGTTCGAGATTATTAAGGAGGCACGGCCGTGTGGTCTTAGGTCCAGGCCGTGTCGATTTCGTGCTTTGGCCCATTTGGCCCGTTTTAAGCCCGTTTCTCGTTCTTTTCATCATCCGGTGCTTTCCTGGGTATATAACATGAAAAGAAAGGATTAAGAGCACCTTTTTACATAAAATAAGGGATAATTCATCCAAAAGCATACTAAATGTGGGATTAAAATATGTTACTTTTACGGTTTATCAGTAAGATTTTCGGGGACGAAAATCCCTAAGGGGGGAGAGTTGTAACAGTCTGATTTTTTGACCTTAAACGGAATAGTGGTTTTGGGACCACAAATCCGAGTCCGAAAAATATTTTTAAATTATTTTGTGTGTTTATTATGTGTGAATTTGTTGGTGTTAAATTTTCGTGACTTAATTTTGTCGTTTAGGTGTTCGATTAAATAAAAGGACTTAATCGCGTAAAATGTAAAAGTTACAAACTATAGTGTAAAGTGCTTAGTTGATAGTGGCTATTTAATATGGAGTCCTTAAAGGGCAAATAGCCCATTTTCAAAGGCAGTGGACGGCAACATGCCATCATTATATTTTTTTATATTATTTGTTATAATTAAAAATTTATATTAATGTATAATAAGGTTATATTATAATAAAATGACATAAAAAAATAAAGCCATAGTTTCATTTCTCTTTCCATGGCCGAATAACAAAGAAAAGAAAAAGAAAGAAACCAAGCTAGGTTTCGGCACTTATTTAAGCTCAATCAAGGTTCGTTTTTGTTCGGTTTTTGATAATTTCTACGTTTTTGAGATCGTTGCTTAGAAATCTCCAAGACCCATGTTTTAATTTTTGATTTTGATGAATAATTTGAGTTGAGCCATTGATGATAGGTTGTTATTTATGTTGTTAAATGGTGAAATATGATATATATGTGTTAGATTAACAAGTTTTGTCTTTGAATTTTTGATGAAATTGAGTATGTTGGACTAAATAGCAAAAATAATTTTTTGAGGGACTAAAATGTGAAATAAATGAAATGTATGGACTTCTATGAGGACTAGGAACATTCGGCCCTTAAGGTGTATAGTCAAATTTTGTGTATTTTGTGTTTTGTGCAAATAGGATTAAATTGTAAAAAGTGTGAAATGTTAGAGGCAAAATGGTAATTTGCCCATTTATGTGTTTTTGGACTAAATTGAATGAAAATATGTTTGAATGAGCTTAATTTGAACATGTTTAGATCAAGAACCAAAGAAATCAGACTTGGATCGGGGAAAACTGAAAATAGTTGAATAGCCGGTTTTTATCGTCCGTCGATATCCGAGGTAAGTCTTTAAGCAATTAAACATTGTAAATTATGTATGTAGTAATATGCTGATTTGGAAATTGTGGAATTAGTATTGAGTTAGCCGAATGTGAATTAATATGTTTAAGTTTAGTTCGATTGAGTTATAATATTTGAAAGTTCGAATGAAGATTATGAAGTATAAGAAAAGTTCGATATATGAATTGGTTGTGAGACAGCTTTATAAATATGATATTCGGGCTTTGAGCCTAGCAAGCCTTGTGCTGGTGAAAGACATCGGGCTTTAAGCCTAGCAGGCTTTGTACCGGTGAATAATATCGAGCTTTAAGCCTAGCAGGCTTTGTGCCGGTGAAAGATATTGGGCTTTATGCCTAGCAGGCTTTATGCCGGTGAATTATTATAAGTGTATGCTTAAAAAGATTCTTGCTGATGTGGAATTTAAATTCGGTAAGTGAGCTCAATGTTCAGGTATGTGTAAGCTTATTGGTTGTTTGAGATAAGATAAATTAGTAACTTGATATTTGTTACTAATTATATGTGATACAATTGAAGATTATATGTGAATTTTAGTAAGTGTATTCGGCCTTGTAAATAAATAGTATGAATATTGTGGAAATTGATTTTTGGATATGGGCATATATGTGTTCATGTATAATCGGCCATTTAAGTGGTATATGTACAATATGTGGTATTATAGTTTTTAAGTTTATATAAATGCGTTTGTGTATGTTTGATTATATAAAGACATTTTAGCCTTGAAAGTTGATTAATATTAGGTCATATTGATTAAATGAGCATTCAGCCAAGGTAAATTTTGTGTGTAAAAATGTATTATTTATCTCATTTGTAGATTTGAGGTTAAGATTGATAATGATAATGAAATTTGGATTGGCTTAAAATGAGTTGATTATATCATTAGATTGTTTAAATTGTTTAAAGCTTACTAAGCTAAGTTAGCTTACTTCGTGTGTTTTTGTTACTCTGTTTCATAGATTTTGGAAGTTAGCTACGAGCTCGGGGATCGTTTTGGGACATCGTCACACTATCGATCGCTATTTCAGTATTTTTAAAAGTTTGAAACTATGAACATATATGGCATGTATAGACTAGTAATATTATGTTTGGTTTTAAAGTTGTATATATTTGTATAAGCCATGCGAAAATGGCTTGTCCATCTTATTAATCTTGAAATTTATATTTTGGCTTGATGATTATGTTTGGTTGTGGTTTTGGTTGATTTGGTTTTGGTATAAATAAGTATGGTTAATGTAAAGAGTTTAAATGAAATGGAGTAAAGATGTTATAAACTAGTTAACCATATTTTGCAATGAAACAGTTTTTTGGTTAGCAGCAGTGACATGATTTTGAAAAATCATCAAAAATAGGAGAAATGGAATTAGAAAGTGAATAAGATATATAATTAAATCTTATTGTGTCTATTTTTATATTAGAGAAACATAGTAGGTAAATGAATTATATATTATGAGATATTTAAATTTTAGTGAGACTGGTTCTGAATGACTTCGTGATCCCCTATTTTGTCTTGGAAAAATTATTAAAAATTGTACAAAAATAATAATGGAGCATAGTTTATATGATTAGAATCCTTAATGAGTCTATTTTTTATTGGAATAAACGAGAATATTATTTTAATTCTTTACAATGAGATAACTGAGTTTTTGTAAAGATAGGTCAGAACCATCGAATAGTGAAACAGGGGAAACTTTAATGAATAAACTATACTAATTGGATTCACGAAAAATTCTAGAAAAATTATAGTAAGAATATATATGAGTCTAGTTTCAAGGAAAATTTACGGATCTAAATTTAAAGTTTTTTAACTCGAGTTATAGTCAATTTAGTCAACATGTCGCAGATGGACAGTTTCAATTTTTATGCCCCGAATTAGTAGTTAAGTTTAGTAATGCCTCGTGCTCGACTCCGGCAACGGTCTCGGGTAAGGGGTGTTACAGAAAGTCACACGGGTATAAGCCACGCTCGTGCTTTGAGGCCGTGGCTGACACTGAGAAAGATACACAAGCGTGGAAATCTTTATACAAGCGTGGGAGAAACGAACGAACCACCACACGGCCGTGCGCTACGGCCGTGCAACCTAACACGCCCGTGGCACACGGGCGTGGGGAGTCACCAGATCTCAGATTTCTATTTAAACCCTTCCCCCCCTTCTCACCTGCTCCCAAAATTTTCCCTTCTTCCATACCCTTTTTCTTTAAGTTTCCCCCTCTACCCATGTCAAAGAAGCGAAAGGACCCTAGCACAGTCTCCCCGTGCGAGACCGATCCACATAAGTTCATGCCGGCCGCTTCATTTACTCGACAAGCCAAGGACATTTGAGTCCATTTATTTTACCTATGTCTTTTCTCTTCTCCTTTATTTTCCTTCTCTTTATCTCTCTTGTGCTTAAGTTAATCTATTTTATTTTAGTTTCTTGGTTTTAGGTTCTAAAAGCTACTTGGGAATCACCACACCACGACCCCAGTAACCACCAACTCGGCCCAAATTTCCCCGATTTTTTTTCTCTGACTCCATCCAAAATTCAGGAAGTTTCACCTCTCTCCCTCTCTTGTGCTTTTCTTATTATAATTGTTATATTTGTACATTGAGGACAATGTACATCTTAAGTGTGGGGGGTGAATTTTATCTTTAAAAGTTCCTAACTTTTTGCATTATTCTCAAATCCCTGAATTATATCTTGTTCTTAAATAATCTTCTCATATTACTGTTAGAATGAAATTTCCTTTGATTTATGATTTTCATTGATATGTTTTGGATTAAGTCATAGTTAATTGTGCAAGTGATGATTTAAACTTTAGGAGACTAGAGAATCAAGCATGATGAGTTTATTTTCAGAATTAAAAATTTGTTAGGTTGTCTACCTGAATCTAATTATTACTTTGAAGTTTGAAATTTACAAGGTTGACATCAAGAACCATAAATTTTTGTGAGATCTTGAGCCTTTTAGAGCATATATTTTTCGTGCTCACTTTATTGTTGGTTATGAGTGTGTCAACATTGATTTGTTATTCTAGAACTTGCTTCGATCATACATGTCAAGACCACACCTCTGATTTGATATACTGAGATGATAAAGGCACCTAGGTTTTAACCCACTTATTCTACTAAAAACCCTACCCGTTTAATTAACCCCTAGTGAACCGCTTTGAGACTAACAAACCATTTCTTGACTCACCCATTAATATTAACCCAAAACCCACTTTGTATTTGTTATCACCAATTCTCTTGACTACCCTTATATCAAGATTTGATTTGATTGGTTGCTTAACTATTTTCTTTATTTCAGTTGTTAAAATTCTATCCTATTATTATTGTACTTGATGTGTTCATAAAAAAAATTTGGGAATCTATTCATTATTACTTCTTTGTTATTGGAGCTTAAGCAATTAATTTTGCATTTTGAGAAGAAGCTCGTGTTATTAGTGATGAATTCTTAATTGATGTAATTATTTAAGTTTTAGTTATTTTTCTAGTTAGGTAATTTATCAATTCAGTCTCGATACTAACCCTCTAATTCAGCCTTTATCCACACCTTTAACCCAAACCCTGTTACAACCCATAAAAGACCTTTTGATTTGTGAATCATATCATTTTACAGTGGTGGAGATTTGATTTTCATGCAAGATTATGGGATTAACTTTTCATGTTTGACTCTTGAGTGCTTATTTTTTGAACCTTAAACACCTTGAGTGATTTGAGTAGACCCTTAGTGAGGATGTCAATTCTTGTTGATTTTGAATTAAAAGGTGATTATTTAGGTAAGGGGAAACACCTATTTTTCGTACTATAAAAACTATGACTTTGATTGTTTGAATCTTTAGGAACCTTCTGGTTAAATTATCAAAGTATGAATTACCCATGAATTATGATGAAACATTATTGATGAAGGTTATGAATTGAGGAAATTCTATTTTAATTGTGAGTTGAGAATTTTGCTTGAGGACAAGCAAATGCTTAAGTGTGGGGGTATTTGATAAACCGTAATGTATACATATTTTAATCCCACATTTAGCATACTTTTGGATGATTTATCCCTTGAATTATGGAATTTGATGCTCCTAATCCTTTAATTTTATGTTTTATACTTAGGAGAGCATCGGAGGATGAAAAGAACGAGAAACGGGCCGAAAACGGAGAAAATGGGCCAAAGTGAGAAATCAACACGGCCTGGAAGTTCACCACACGGCCGTGCAACCTTAGCAGGCCCGAACACGGCCTGGGCTCGATTCACACGGGCTTGCTCCACGGGCGTGTCTCTGTCGTGACCCGTTGTAATTCTACTCGGAAAAGGATACTTAGGGGCAAAGAAAGACATTCCGAAGTCTATATAAACACCCTAAGTATGACCTAAAAGGGGAGGCGAAGCCAGAGAGGGCTGAACACAAGGAATTACTCCAAGAAAGCCAGTTGATTCATCCCAGAAGCCGGAATCACACTCAAGACGGAAGATCTTCCCTTCAATTTCCTTCAGGGGGTTTTAGGGTTTTTCTTATGTTTTGTTATTTACTTTCTTCTGAGATGTATTCTTTATTAAACATGAACTAAACCCCTCAAATACCTGAGGGGGATGAAACCTAAGACGGATCTTGTTTTTGATTTCTAAACTATATGATAAATACTTGATTTGTTCTTAATTATGTGTTCTTAATTCTTGTTTTAATATTTCAGGATATTGATTCAAGTATTGATGTGCTTAGACAGTGGAGCAAAAGTCCCTGTTTAAGAGTAGATTTAGCATAGTTAAGCGGAGTTGATCGCAACCCTACAGATAGGATGACGAAAATCTGCCGGATTAGGGTCAAACCTAATATGGGAGTCCATAGATCGAGTTAATGCAACACTAGGGGTTTTAATTAGAAAGAGATTTCAATTAATCAACCTAGGGTTAGACGTTAGTAGCCTCGAAAGAGGTATTAATATAAATTAGGGAATCCTACGGATCAAGTCAAGTGAATAAATCGTCTTGTTCAGAGTTAAATAACAAGTGAAGTCTAGGTGGATTCTTCCTCGGGTATTGTCTTAATCAACTGGTTTTCCCAAAAGTATTTTCCCAATTCACTCTCTATGTCTTAGCATCCTTAGTTAAGAAATTAGTTAATTAAACATCGATTCCCTTAATACTTAGGCTAGATAATAAAAAGATAGTAACTACTAGTACTCTTGGTCCTTGAGGATACAATATTTCCGATCTTTCCATAGCTATACTACCGAACGATAGGTGCGCTTGCCTTATTCGATGTCATAGTTAGTTTGGACACGATCAAAAATCAAAAATTGAAGCAAGGGTTTTGTACATTTCATAGCAACGATCTCAAAAACGTAAAAATTATCAAAAACCGAGCTAGTTACATACCTTAATCAACCTTGACAATGGCCGAATACCCTAGCTTATATTTCTTTCTTTTTATTTTCTTTGGTTTCGGTCATAAGCCATTAAAAAAAGATGAACATGGCTTTTTAATGTTTGTTTTATTATATATATACTTTATATTATATTATTTACTAATATAAATTTTTAACTTATAAATTTAACATATAAAAACATATATATTCACTTAATGCCTTCCACTACTTATAAAATGGGCTATTTGCAACATAAATCCTCCATATTAAAAAGACATCAACAATTAAGCACTTTCACAACTAACCATAAAATTTTCATTTTATGTGATTAAGCCCTTTTATTTAATCGGACACTCAAACAACGAAATTAAAACACGAAAATTTAACACAAGCAAATTCACATATAATAAACACTGAAAATAATTTTAAAATATTTTTTAGACTCGGATTTGTGGTCTCGAAACCACTGTTCTGATTAGGGTCAAAATCAGGCTGTTACAACTCGAACTTAACATCTTTCTGTAACAACTTCGTCATCGGTGTTGCGATCATAGAGAAACCTTTCACAAATCGTCTATAATAACCTGTAAGTCCCAGAAAAATCCGAACTTTAGAGACACTTCTCGGAGGTTTCCAATCAAGTATAGCTGAAATTTTACTCGGATCAACCCGAATACCCGATGCTGATACAACATGGCCTGGCCCGACTTCAGCGTAACTGAACTCACATTTACTGAACTTTGCATACAACTGTTTATCTCGAAAGGTCTGTAGCACAAGTCTCAGATGTTCGGCATACTCGGTTTCATCACAGGAGTAGATCAAAATGTCATCTATGAATACTACCACAAACCGATCCAGATACTATCTGAAGATCTGATTAATCAAATCCATGAAAACAATTAGTAAGTCCGAAAGGCATAACTAGAAACTTATAGTGTCCGTACCTCGTTTGGAAAGCAATTTTTGGTACATTAGAGTCTTTAACTCGCAACTGATAATAGCCTGATCTTAAATCTATTTTTCAAAATACTGTAGCCCCTTTCAACTGATCGAACAGATCGTCAATCCGCGGCAATGGATACTTATTCTTTGTAGTCACTTTATTGAGCTGTTTGTAGTCTATACACATTCTCACAGTTCCATCTTTCTTTTTCACAAATAAAACATGTGCGCCCCAGGGAGAGAAACTCGGTCGCGCAAAACCTCTATCTGTCAACTCTTGTAGCTGAGCTTTCAATTCTTTTAATTCTGTAGGTGCCATTCTATACGGAGCTATCAAAATCGGAGTCATCCCCGGTACTAATTCAATACCAAACTCTACCTCTCGTATCGGTGGCAAACCCGATAATTCTTCAGGAAACACATCCGGATACTCACACACAACAGGTACTGATTCAATCTTCTTTTCAGTCACTTTAGAGTTGAGCACATAAGCAAAGTAAGCTTCACAACCCTTTCTCACATATTTCTGAGCTAACATTGAAGATATCACTACCGGTAAACCATTCAGATCATTAGACTCAATCCGAATAATCTCATCATTCTGGCACCGTAAATCAATAGTCTTTCGTTTGCAGTTCACAATAGCATCATGCAGAGTTAGCCAATCCATACCCAAATTTATATCAAACTCTTCGAATGGAAACAACATCAAATTAGCCGAAAAACATGAATCTCGAATCATCAATGGGCAATTCTTGCACACTTTATCAACCAAAACACACCGGCCTAAGGGGTTCGATACTTTAATCACAAACTCTGTAGACTCTACAGGCAAAGTCTTACTGATTACTAAAGTCTCACACACATAAGAATGTGTCGAACCAAGATCAATCAATGCAACAACACTAGTATCATAGAGAGTGAAAATACCAGTAATAACATCCGGGGATGAGGCCTCCTCGCGTGCGCGAATAGCACAGGCTCTGGCAGGTGCACGAGCCTCGGATCTAACAGCTGTATCTTTGGTCCCTCTCTGACTGCCACTCACATTACCCATATTTCTGGGTGGTCTACATCGAGCTGCAGTGTTACCCGATCTCGTATTCTGTACTAAATTTTGCTCCGCTAACTCTGGGCACTCACGAATGAAATGATCCTTCGATCCACATTTAAAAAAAGCTCAATCATGCAATCTGCAACTGTCGGGATGTCGTTTACCATAATGTTCACACTCGGGTTGATTTGATCTGACATTACCCACACTAGCTACTGAGGTAGCTCTCAAGCTCATAGGTAGTCTATCCCGATCACGTCTAGAATAACCCACAATAGTCTTTGAACGGCTAGCATCATCCCGGAACTTCTTCGATGTCGACTGGAATGACTTACTGAATGGTTTCTTACGTGAATCTCTAGCTTCAGAGTCAGCTTTTCTTTTCTCTTTCCCGAGCTCTTCAGCTTTGCAAGCTCGCTCAACAAGTACCACGAACTCTTTTATCTCAAGTATGCCAACTAACAATTTGATGTCTTCGTTCAGCCCATCTTCAAATCTTTTACACATTATAGCTTCGGTCGAAACACACTCTCGGGCATACCGACTAAGTCTCACAAATTTCTGCTCATACTCTGTCACTGTCATCCGACCCTGTTTCAATTCAAGAAATTCTTTGCGTTTCTGGTTGATAAATCTCTGGCTGATATATTTCTTACGAAACTCAGTCTGAAAGAATTCCCAGGTTACTCGCTCTTTCGGAACCACTGATACTAGTGTATTCCACCAGTGATATGCAATGTCTTGTAGTAAAGATATGGCACATTTTAAGCACTCATCGGGGGTGCAAGATAATTCATCAAACACTCGAATAGTATTATCGAGCCAGAATTCAGCTCGCTCGGCATCATCATCATCAGTAGCTCTGAACTCTTCGGCTCCATGTTTTCTGATTTTATCAACAGGAGGCTTAGGCAATCTCAACGGATCACTCACTTGAGGCATAACAGGTATCGAAGATAGATTAATAGGGGGTGGAGGTTGTTGTGCAGCCGGATTTGTCCGGATATATTGAGTAAACCAGTCGTTCATCATTTGGTAAAAGGCTTGTCTAGCCTCTCCCTCCTGGTTACTCGAAGTCGGTCGAGAATCAACAGGTGCTGTCCCTTGTGCGGGAGTAGGCGCTATACTCTCAACATCATCAGCTACGGCTCGATCGGGATTCATTACTATACGAAAACACATTTTCAGATGTCAGAAGTCATCACACTATCGCAGTATAAAATATGGCATGTATAGCTAGACTCACGCGTGCTACGTTAGTCCTAGAATCGACTAAACCATAGCTCTGATACCAATCAAATGTAACACCCCTAACCCGTATTCATCGCCGAATTAGGGTTGCGAGGCATTACCGATCATATCACAATTCATACAGAAAATCATTACATTTCACAACTCAAGATTTAATCATATCAATGCTCACAATTTAATCAAATATCGAGTCTTAAAATCATAACAATATAACCATTAAATTCATGATATTCGAACACTTTATTTAAAACTATGTATGTTTCATTTTATAAACTAGACACATAAATTACCATACTAATCCGTAACACATGATTTTATAATCATTAACTTATAAAACCTTAACTATCATTATAACAAATTTCTATGTACATTTAACTTTATTGAAATATGCACAATTCGCCATAAAAACCATAGCTATAATAAATTCCAATACGAAACTATCCATAATAACATTATAGGCTAACCATCATATCAAAATTTATACACACTTAACAAATTCATTTCCTTGCTTATTCGGCTATCAAGGTTAACCACATAGATAGTACAAATAATGTCATTTCCTAATCATAACAAAGTTGACCATTTCACAACCAATTAATTCATAAGCATAAATTATTAATTAATTCTATTACTAGCTGAATATAAACATACATTTAATTCACTTATTAACTAATCATAAAACCAATACAACATGTTTATAATATATAATCATGAAATCAAACCAATTCATCCTATTTCATAAGCACAAATGCCGAATTAAAACATATTTATTACACACATTATGCATTGTACCAAAATATCAAACAAAACCAACTTGCTTCTTATCAATTCGGCTAGCAAAATTAATCCTGAAACACTTTCCTCGATTGTCAATTAAAAACCAAACCTATATAGCCAATTCACATTCAATACATATTCCACATTATAAAATCATACATAAAACTTCACATTACCCAAAACAAACCTAATCAATATAACCTATACACATTCGAACATATAATTAGCTTCTAACCTTTATATACATAGTTCATTTATAAGACCTAATCAAACCCACTTAAATACCAAATCCAAACATACCACACAAATTATATATATATATCAAAACATTTACCACAATATTAATTAAACATAGCAATCATATACCACATATAAATAAGCCATGGTCGAAATGATAAAATCAAACACATAAACACTTAAACAAGAACTCATATAACCGAACCTAAACAAAATGATTAAGCCATTTTCGCATGGCTATATTTATATATACATGCCCAAAAATCAAACATTTCAACTTTGCTATACATGCCATATGCCCAAAATCAACTTAGAAAAATACCGAAAGAAACAGTCGATAGTGTGATAGACTTTGCTGACGATCCTCGAGCTCGTCACGTGACTCCAAAATCTATAAAACAGAGGTAAACAAAAACACACACACAGTAAGCTATTTAAGCTTAGTAAGTCATAAGCAAAAAAAAAAACAATTTAATGATATAATCAACTCATTTAAACAAAACCACGTTATATTATCATTACCACAATTAGTCTCAAACTTACAAATTACATATATAATACATTTTCATACACAAATGCTACTTTAGCCGAATGCTCATATATTTGAAATAAAAAATTATCATTCAACTTTCAAAACCAAAATGTCATTATATAACCAAATATACATACACCCATATGCACAAACTCAATAATCATAATATAACATCATGTACATATATTACTTATGTGGCCGAATATACATGGTCATATATACACATATTTAAGAATCAATTTCACAATTTTCATATCATTTATTTATTAAGCCGAATACACTTACCATGTTCACATACTTCTTCCTTTACTTCATACAAGACTTACAACAAATATCAAGTAACTTACTTACCTTATTTCAAGTAGGAAATAAACTCATTCATACTTGATCATTTTAGCTCAATTTACAGATTCGATCACACTTATCGTTGCCCAATGAACCATTCGGAATTAAAAAGGATACGCGGATAGTCGGAAGCTCGTACAATGCCAACGTCCCAGACGTGGTCTTACATGAAATCACATATCGATGCCACTGTCCCAGACAGGGTCTTACACGAATCAAATACGATGCCAATGTCCCAGACATGGTCTTACACGTAAACACAAGTCGATGCCAACGTCCCAGACGTGGTCTTACACGATAACACATATCGGAAATCCTATGTCATGACATAAGTATCCTATCTATTCCTAAGGTTCGTACGGTGCTTTCGGACATTGAATCTCGATCAGATCGAACTCGAAATATAGCTCCTTTGCTCAATACACATTCGGCCATACACAAATATATTCACAAAAATTCCATTCATCATGTAACATATATATATATATATATATATATATATTATCAAATTTAACGACATTTATATGTTTATTGACTTACCTCGGATATCGACGGACGAAATCAACTACTCGACTACTTTTGACTTCCCCCGATCTAATTCTGTTTTCTTTTGTTCTTGATCTAAATAGATTCAAATTTAACTAATTTAATCACACATTCATTCAGTTTAATCCAAAAACACATAAATGGGCAAATTACCATTTTACCCCTGACATTTCACACTTTTTGCAATTTAGTCCCTATTGCATAAAACACAAAATACACAAAATTTACATATATCATGCTAGGGCTGAATATTCATAAGCTCCATACAAGTCCGTATATTTCATTTATTTCACATTATAGTCCCTCAAAAATTTATTTTCACAATTTAGTCCAAATTACTCAAATTCATCAAAAATTCAAAGACAAAACATGTTAATCTTTCACATATCTTTAATATTTCATCATCAAACAACAAAAATCACAAGCTATTATCAATGGCAAAACTCAAATCATCATCAATTTCAAAAATTCAAGCATGGGTCTTATAGTACTCGAAGCAACGATTACAAAAATGTAAAAATTATAAAAAAAAAACGAAACAAAAACTAACCTTAATCAAGATGAATAGAAGCCGGACCCTAAGCTTGAGTTTCTTTTTTTTTTCTTTTCTCTGGCTTTCTTTTTTTAATGTTTTGTTTTATTATAATAACTTTATAATATAATATATATTATTTTAACCTTTATAAATAATATAAAAACTATATAATATAAACATAATGACGTCCACTATCTTTATTAATGGCCTAATTTCATATTAAGGACTTCACATTATAAAGACATTAGCAAGTTAGCACTTTACACATTAATTTGCCAATTTCACATTTTACGCGATTAAGTCTTTTTATTTAATCGGACACCTAAACGAAAAAAATTAAAACACGAAAATTTCACACAAACAAATTCATACATAATAAACACAGAAAATAATATTAAAATATTTTTCGGACTCAAATTTGTGATCCCGAAACCACTGTTCTGATTAGGGTCAAAATCGAGCTGTTACAAATAATAATAAAATAAAATAAAACAATAAATAAGTAAATGAATAAAACACGTATACATAATATTAATTTTAAGTATTCTAAAAGTAAAAGAATGATAAATAAATAAATAAATTAGTAAAAACAAATATAAAATTTAAGTATATAAAAAAGATAAATAATGGATATAAGATAAAAATAATAGTAACTTAGGTAATTGAGAAATGAAGAATAATATTCAAATTAATGAATAAATAACAAAATGAATTAAACAAAGGACTGTACTGAAATTAGAACAAAATTAGAGGCACAAATCATAATAAATTTAATGATAAAATCAAAATAGGACTGAAATTTAATGCGCTAAAAGGAGGAGGGGTCATCGGGGAAATTATTCCCTATCCCAAAACGGCGCCGTTTACATAGGGACTAAAATAAAACACAAATAAAATTATGCGACAAAATTAAAAGGAAAGAAAAATAAAAAGGACTAAATAGAAGCACGGCGTAAAAGCGGAAGGGCCATTCGCGCAAATAACCCATTAGTCAAAAACACGCGGATCCCCTGGAGCGGGTCGGGTCTCACGTGGCGTCGTTTTGGGTGTCTGAGGCTAGTCCCAAAACGGTGTCGTTTGGGGGGCCTATATAAGTCAAAAAAATCCCTAAATAATCATTTCACCACATTTTCAAAAAAAAAAACTTCAAAAACACTCTCCCCTCTCTCTCTCAACCTCCCAAGCCAGCATAACTCCGGTGAGGCTCCGCCCATCGGCTACCGTGGCGGCCGCCGGTCGTCGGTGACGGCGTCGCCGTCCAGGGTGACCGGGAAACAAAAATGTACCATTTTTTGGGGTTTTTTCGACTTCCCTAGCCTAAAGACGTCGTTTTTCATCGGAAACGACGAACCTCAGACACCCATGGCGGGGCAAATGCAAGAAAGGTGAGATTCGGCCTCTTTTGATTTTTTTGTTTATTTTCTTTTTTTTTTTAAAGAAGCTAGTAAAAAATAAGAGCAAAAAAATAAAAATAAAATAAAATAAAACAACCTTTGTTCGATTTTGTTTCCGATTTGTTTTCGCATTTTTCTCTGTGAAATATTTTTATATTCAGTATCTCGTAAAAAATTACAACTCGTTTGTGGTGGCTTTTTATAGCCAAAATTCATTACAATATTTTGTTTGTTTTTGCTACTATTTTCTGCTATTGTGCTTTCTTGTCTTGTCTGCAAGTACGAGGCGAAGATGTCAGACAGCACGCTTGCAACGTGGAGAGGCTGCGGGACGAGGAGGCTTAGGGTTTGTTTTTGTTTTTACTGGAAATGTTTAAGTTGTGGGCTAGGGCTTGTAACTTTAGGCCTCTTTTTTTATTTTTCATTTTGGGCTTGTGAAAACTTGGACTGTTTAATTTTTGGACCCGTTTTAATTATTTATTTTTTTTGTATTTGTATTTGGGTTTTTGGTTTGTTAGTTGGGCCCGAGCAAATTTGGGACTGTACAGCTGCCCCTCTTTGTTCATTGTCGTGTAACGGGAATGAAGCAAAGACCTTAAAAAGGGCCAAATTTGCCTAGTCTTGCAGAATCTCGACCTTTTTGGTGCTTCTCTCTTTCAAATAGCTTCATTCCAACCCACTGCAACTTCAGGGGTATAGGAATTGTCGCTTCAATCTACTCCACTGCATCTTCAAGGAGATAAGATTTTTTTTTGTTTTTAACCTGCTCTACTACAACTTCAGGGAGATAAGGTTTGGCTTTGGTAGATTTGATCCGACCCACTGCAACTTCAGAGGTATAGGATTTGTGACTTGTAACTTTAATATGTTCCACTGCAACTTCAGGGAAATAAGATTTGCTATCTTCACTCTGCTCCACTGCAATTTCAGGGAGATAAGATTTGTAACTTCAATCTACTCCACTGCATCTTCAGGGAGATAAGATTTGTGGTAATCTACTCCTCTGCAACTTCAGGGAGATAAGATTTGCCATGATAATTTCAATCTGTCCCACTGGAACTTCAGGGGCATAAGATTAGTGGCTTCAATCCGCTCCACTGCATCTTCAGGGAGATAAGATTCGCCCTAATGATTTCAATCCATCCCACTGCATCCTCAGGGGTATAGAATTTATGGTTTCTCTGATCTGTCACACCATTTTCTGGGGAACATGACCTGTAGAATCTATTTCATGGGCCTTTTCATGCCAAGTGATTAGGATGTCATGATCAGAATGAATCAAATGCTCCTAACTAGACGTGTATGAATGCAGAATGTCATTTTTAGCATGATCTTTTTTTAACGCTTGGGTTGACATTGCTCGTTGTTCATCGAGGTTTTATCACTGATGTGTTACCATGCCTTCTTGTTTAGATGGTATCTTTGACAGAAGATCTGAAGAAATAGTCACAATTTGGAGTATTCTTTCTCAAATGTTTCCAACTCTTGAATTTGGTTAGTTCTAACTAGTGGTCCTATTTCAGGTCCTTGTACTATTTAGAAGCTTTTCAGAGTAATATACAGAACTTCTTTTATGTGAGTCCATTAATCGTTATTTCAATGAAAAATGCTTGAAAAAGGTCGTAACAATGGACAAGATTGAAATTGATTGGGAGCAGAGCTCGAAATGAATAAATTAATCAAAGATAGCAAAAACTACTAAAATACAATATGAGTAAGATGAAAAATAGGTGCCCCAGATGTTGCAGCATGAGCTTCTCTATTCAAACTTCTCGAGGACCATTTTGAGCTAGATATGTGTTTAGGAGATCTAAAGTATTTTGTTGATGCCCCAAGATGCAACATTCCTCCTTTTTGTTAATTCTGAGAGGACAAGACTACCACATGTCCCATCTTCGATCAACATTTGAGCTGCCCTTTTTCGGGTTTTCAACTTAAAACCCCTTTGGTCTCAAGGCGCCCTTTGCGGGTTTTCGCCTTAGCCTCTCCCCCTTTTTTTTAAGTGATGTACTTCTTGACTGAATCTAAATTCATAGGATTAGGCAAGTTTTTACCATCCATCTCGGTCAAAATCAGCGCTCCTCCGGAAAAGGCCTTCTTTACCACATAAGGTCCTTCCCAATTTGGCATCCATTTCCCTCTAAAATCCTTTTGTATGGGAAGGATCTTTTTCAATACCAGGTCCCCCTTATGGAATTCTCTAGGGCGAACCTTTTTGTCATAAGCTCGCATCATTCGTTTTTGGTACAACTGACCATGACAGATAGCCTTAGCCTCTTTTCTTCGATCAAGTTCAACTGATCATATCGAGACTGGATCCATTCTGCTTCATCTAACTTTAGTTCTGACAAAACTCGAAGGGAAGGAATCTCAACTTCAATAGGAAAAACCACCTCTATTCCGTAAACCAAAGAGAAAGGTGTTGCCTTAGTGGAGGTCCTGACAGACGTTCGATAAGCATAGAGGGCAAATAGTAACTTCTCATGCCAATCTTTATAAGTCTCAGTCATTTTCCCCATGATCTTCTTAATGTTTTTATTGGCTGCCTCCACTGCACCATTCATTTTTGGGCGATATGGCGACGAGTTGTGGTGTCTGATCTTGAATTGACTGCAGACCTCCGTTATCGTACTGTTGTTCAAATTCAGCGTAATATCAGATATGATTCTTTCTGGCATTCCATATTGACATATGATCTCTTTCTTCAAGAATTTGTTGATTGCTGACTTTGTGGCATTGCCATATGAAGTGGCTTCCACCCATTTGGTGAAGTAATCGATGACCATGAAGATGAATCGGTGCCCATTGTAAGCTTTTGGCGATATCGGCCCAATGACATCCATACCCCACATAGAGAAAGGCCATGGAGAAGTCATGACATGAAGAGGTGAAGGAGGCACATGAATTTTGTCTCCATAAATTTGGCACTTATGACATCTCTTGGCGTAATTAATATAATCTCCTTCCATGGTGGACCAATAATACCCGAATCTCATAATTTGCCTGTCCATTGTAAAACCATTAGCATGTGTTCCGCAAACACCCTCATGGACTTCTTCCAAGATTTTCTTAGCCTCAATAGCATCCACACATCTTAGTAGCACCTGTTCCTTTCTTCTTTTGTATAGGATCTCCCCATCTAAGACTTAGTCACTGGCCAGTCTTCTCAACGTCCTTTTATCATTCTCAGTTGCTTGATCAGGGTATTCACGATTCTTTACATATCGCAGTATATCGTGGTACTAAGGGTGATCGTCATTTTCTTCTTCCTCAATGTTGTAACAATGAGCCGGAGTTTCATAAATACTCATCTGGATAGGTTTTACGTCCTCTTGTTTGTTCACTTTGATCATGGAAGCTAAAGTAGCCAATGCGTCAGCCATCTGGTTTTCATCTCGCGGGAGGTAGCAGAAAGTGATGTCATCAAACTCTTCAATTAGCTCCAGAACCAGCCTTCAATAATTGATCAATTTAAGGTCTCTCGTCTCCCATTCTCCTTTGAGTCGATAAATCACTAGTGCAGAATCCCCATATACCTCTAGTACCTTGATCTTGCGTTCTATGGCTACACGGATACCCATTACGCATACTTCGTATTTTTTCATATTATTCATGCAATCAAAATCCAATTTACTAGTAAAGGGATAATGATCTCCGTTTGGGGATACTAGGACTGCCCCTATTTCGTTACCCACAACATTTGAGGCTCCGTCAAAGTTTAGCTTCCAAGGATGACCTTCTTGAGAGTCTTCTTCAGTGGTTGCGACATACATTAGATCTTCATTCAGGAAATCAAAGTTCAAAGGCTCGTAATCTTCTAGAGCTCTACTGGCCAGAAAATCTGCTATTGCGCTTCCTTTTATAGCCTTTTGATTCACATAGACTATATCAAATTCGAAAAGTAGAATTTACCATCGGGCCATCCTTCCATTCAAAGCAGTCGACCCCATCATGTATTTTAGAGGGTCCATTTTCGAGATTAGCCAAGTTGTATGGTACATCATGTACTGTCTTAGTCACCGGGTTGTCCAGATCAAGGCGCAACACAACTTCTTGATTGGCGAGTATCTTGTCTCACACTCAGTGAACTTCTTACTGAGATAGTATATCGCTCTTTCTTTCCTTCCCGACTCATCATGTTGACCAAGCACGCATCCCATAGAATTCTCGAATACTGCTAAGTATAGTATCAGCGGCTTATCTGGGCTAGGTGGCATCAGCACTGGGGCATTAGACAGGTAGTGTTTAACCTTGTCAAAAGTTTTCTGACATTCTTCATCCCATACGCTTGGATTATGTTTCTTAAGGAGACGAAATATGGGGTCACATTTCTCGGTTAATTGTGAAATAAACCTAGCGATGTAATTTAATCTCCCTAAGAAACCTCGAACTTCTTTTTGGGTGCGCGGCGGAGGTAACTCCTGCATAGCCTTAACTTTATCTAGGTTGATCTCGATCCCCTTTTCACTGACTAAAAATCCTAGTAATTTTCCCGACCTAGCCCCAAAGGTACATTTTGCTGGATTGAGTTTTAGCTAAAATTTTCTCAACCTCAGGAACAATTTTCTCAGGACTTGAATGTGCTCCTTTTCTGTTCGGGATTTTGTAATCATATCATCGAGGTAAACCTTGATTTATTTATCCATCATATTATAAAACAAGGTTACCATGGCTCTTTGATACGTCGCTCCTGCATTTTTCAGTCCGAATGGCATCACTTTATAGCAAAATGTTCCCCACATGGTTACAAATGTGGTCTTTTCCATATATTCAGGATGCATCTTTATCTAGTTGTAACCGAAGAAGCCATCCATAAAGAAGAACAGTGAATAACCTGCCGTGTTGTCCACTAAGGTGTCGATGTGAGGCAACGAGAAATTGTCTTTCGGGCTAGCCTTGTTTAAATCCCTATAGTCTACACACATTCGTACTTTCCCATCTTTCTTAGGGACGGGGACTATATTGGCTACCCACTCCGAGTATTTAACCACTTATAGGAAACCAGCGTCAAATTGCTTCTTGACCTCTTCTTTTATTTTTAACAGGACGTCGTGCCTCATCCTTCGAAGTTTCTGTTGAACTGGCTTGCACTCTTGTTTTATAGGGAGCCGGTGTACCACGATATCAGTACTTAGACCAGGCATGTCTTGATACGACCATGCGAAGAAATCTTTGAATTCTTGGAGTAACTCAATGAGGTCTCGCTTTGTCTCTGCGGTAAGGAAAATTCCGATCTTCTCTTATTTCTTTTTTTGTCTGCCTCCCAAGTTCACAATTTCTACTAACTCTTTGTATGGTAGGATTTGTTTTTCATCTTATTCTACCATCCTCAACAAATCAGGAGATAGGTTACAGCCTCGATTATCTTCAAAATCCTGAGAATCATCCATACACATATCTTGCTCCAAAAGAGACTCTGAGTTAGTAGTAGTGTCACTCATATCATAGATATCTGGAGACCTGTTATAGGGATGAACAAAAGAATCTAAGAATAATTATCTGTATGGTATGATTATGAATGAATTGGAAAGAATAAAAGAATATTTGCTCAAGATGAGACAGAAAGATGCATTTTCATTGAAATAAAAAAAAATGGACATATGCCTTTTCACAAAAAAAGGATTCTTATTACTCCTAGGATTAGCGCAATAAGTGTGTTTTAAACATTACTCTGAATTAGCTCTAAAAATTACAGGAATCTCTTCCGCAGTCCAATTGTTCAGAACACTTCCAGGTACATAAGGGCAAATGCCCGATAAATTCTCTTCCCAAATTCCTTCTTCGGTTATGGCGTTAATGTTCTGATTTTTCAACATTTCTTCCGCAGTTTCTTTTCTTGACATCTTCCGTTCAGGGTAAATAGTTCCTCCTGACACGAATGTTCTGGATATATAGGGAAAGGTCATTGGTTCCCATTTGACCTCCTCCCCGCTCAAACGCGCTCTCCTCCTTTCCTGTTTCTTCTCTAACTCCTTCTTCCTTTGCCTTGCATCTGGCTTAAATCCTAAGCCAAAGTGGTCTCATTTGTCCATCAACATAGGTACCTCGACTCTCCCTTGAAGGTATTTCCCGAGTCCTCTTCCAGGCAAAGCTCATTTCCCAATCATCAGTTGCAGGCCCATCCTTGTAGTTTTGGATATTTTGGGCATTGGGATCTTGTTCCCTTCGACAATGAAGGTCGCATTCACAAATTCTAGCGATTGAAAGGAACATTCTATCGCTTCATCATCTGCCCCTATGTATGGTGCTTCACTTGTTACAGATGCAATAATGTCTTCTTCCGCATTTGATGTTACCAGTCGACCCTCTGTTACCAACTTTAGCTTTTGATGTAGTGATGAAGGCATTGCCCTCGCTGAATGAATCCAAGGCCTCCCCAACAAGCAATTATAAGAAGGTTTGATGTCCATCACCAGAAAATCTACCTCATACGTATTTGGGCCAATCAAAAAGGGTATTTTAATCCTTCCCATTACCCTCTTTTCGGTACCATCGAATGCCCTCACTATTTTTTGGCATGTCTTCATATGAGAACTATCCATAGGTAACCTATTCAGTGTGGACAAGGGTAAGACATTCAGGGCCGATCCATTATCAATTAATACCCATGGCAGTGTATATCCTTTGCAGCGGGTGGTGATGTGCAAAGCCTTAGTCGATCCCATGCCCCCTGCGGTATTTCATCATCATTAAAAAAGATGAAATTATCGCTGCTTATGTTACTAACCAGACGGTCTAGCTTGTTGACGGAGATATCATTAGCGACATAAGTTTCATTTAATATTTTCATCAACGCGCTACGATATATCTCCAAGCTTAAGAGTAAAGCTAGCACTGATATGCGAGCTGGTTGTTTATACAGCTGCTCTACAATGCTATACTCGCTATGCTTTAAGAATTTCAAGAATTCCTTAGCCTCCTCTTTAGTTGCCGACTCGTTAACAGGCGATTCAAGTCTGGCCACATTTTCTTTCTCTTGTTCAACCGCCAAGGCTTTTCCTTTTGCGGGCTCAACTTTTGCATTTGATGGGTCGTAGTGCCTCCCACTGCGCGTGTAGAAACCCACATCCTGGTCCTCCCTTGAAGCACCAACCGGGTTCTCCTCTCCCGGGATCGTCACGTTGCAGTCATAATTCTAAGGAACCCTCTTGCTGTCCTTATAGGGAAAGGCTGTAGGTTTCTGGATTATGACTCTTGGTGCAACTTGTACTCCGACTTTATTGCTTCTTGGTTGTGAAATAATGACCACCGGGTAGTTGACCTTCTGGACCTTCTCTGTCGATCCTTCTTCCGATGCGCATACATTTCCTTCTTCTGGGCCTTTGACATCTTCATAAAATTCAATTTTTTTATTATCCATCAGGTTTTGCACTAGGGCCCTGAACTCAATGCACTCTTGGATCTCATGACCCTTTCCATTATGGAACTCACAGTAGTTCCTCATCCCTTCGGGTCTTTCCTCTAAATCTTGTACGATTAATCCTCTTTCTACCATCTTTTTCCAAACCCATCTTAGTGGGGTTTTTACTTCTGCCACATCAAATTTGGTTTTCTTGGCCCCACCTTCAATTATCGCATTTACCCCTTTGTCAGAATAACTGGGTAACGGATTTCCTGCTACATTAGGTCTTGATAGGTCGTCGAACTTCACAATTCCCATCTTAATAAACCTTTCGATCAATTTTTTAAATGCGGTGCAGTTCTCAATTAAATGTCCCATGATTCCCGCGTGGTATTCACATTGAGCATTACGTTGTACCATTTGGGAAATGGAGGTTGCATAGGTTTCAGGTAGAAGGGGGATACTACATATGCATCAAACAGGCTCTGATACAGCTCCCTATATGTCATTGGTATGGGTGTGAATTGGAGCCTCTCTGTATTTGTCATTATGTTGGATTCTTGCCTTGGGGGTCATTGATGGCTAGTAGTCACTGTCCTTGGCTGGCCCACAGTGATTGGTTTTGAATAGCCCTTGTTATACATACTTGCACTATTCACCTCATTTTCCCTTTTCCTTGGGGCTGATCTTTTGGTGCTTTCCCCCGCGTCTATTTTACCGATCTTCACTGCATTTTTAATCATTTCACCGGACATCACTATATATGAGAAGCTCTTAGTAGCGCTTCCCAACATATGATTGATGAATAGGGCTTTTAAAGTGTTGATGAAAAGCATTGTGGTTTCTTTTTCCAAAAGAGGTGGCTGGACTTGCGTTGCCACCTCTCTCCATCTTTGGGCATATTGCCTGAAGCTCTCATTTTGCTTCTTCTCCATGTTCTGCAACATGATTTTGTCGGGTGTCATGTCCGTCACATGACTATATTGCTTCATAAAAGCTTGTGCTAGGTCTTTCCATGAATTGATCTTGGTACGGCTCAGTTGGTTGTACGATTTGGATACTGACCCGACCAGACTGTCTTGGAAGCAGTGGATTAACAGTTGATCATTATTGACGTATCCTGTCATCCTTCGACAGAACATAGTAATGTGAGCTTCAGGACAACTAGTCACTATTATATTTTTCAAACTCTGGAGTTTTGAATTTCGTAGGAGCACACTAGGTCCGGACCAAGCTCAAGTCCTTAGCATCAATTCCATAATGATAATCAGCATTTTCCATTGCTTTGAGTTTTTCTTTTAACCATCTGCATCGATCTTCAAGTTGCTTTGGCAGTTCCACCCTTGTTTTTTCCATTTCTGCCATATCGTCTAGATCAGGAACAACGAGGCTAGTCGGATTATCCCTCGGATTAGAACCTGAGCTTGTTTGGTAGTTCATTGGTGCCGAAGTACCGGCCTGAAACTGTTGAGGCCTGATTGTAACTAGTACCCTTCGTGGGTATGCCTCTGGTTGTGTCTGGACATTTTTCGAGGTAAAACCCGGGGGGTAGATAGGATCCTCAATATCATCTCCTGAGTTGGCCACAGTGCTTTTCCCCTTTTCAAATCCCCCAGCCAGCAACTGTGTCAATTGGCTTATCATGCTTCTTTGGGATTCCTGGATCTGATCCCTCATATCCTGTTGTAATTTTGCTAATTTTTCTTGCAGCTACATTTGCAGCTGATCTTGCATTTCTTTTTGAATCTGTTCTAGCCTTTCCAATCTTTGGTCCATTTCTTTGGTTTTGGCGCGAGTACTGTAACGATGTTTAGTTGGTAGACTTTTTTCGGTTTCCAGATTAACTGAAATAATTTTAACCAATTAGGGTCTTTTTGTGAAATTTAATGCATATGATGCAATGTGATGCAAATGTATGAAATGAATGCAAAAAGGCATTGACTCTGATTCAATTCCATTAGAACAACTTTACTAGAAAATGAATTTATTTACATAAAACGGATTACATATATGGCTTTGCCCTAATGCTCAAAGTTTTGACTTTCTTAAGAAGCCAAGCTAGCTCTCGACCCCGATCCGATTCTGATTCATATTTCAAGCTTAGCACATCAGCCTGAACTGCTAGGGTTTGTAAATGATCGGCCACCTCTCGTATTTGAGCCACAGCTTCACCCATAATATGATCTCTGTCCCTAACTTGACCTTGAGAACGGTGGATTTGCTCTTTCCAATGTTCATTATTTACTTCAAGGAGTTCAACTCGAAGTTCACAGTTTTGTAATGCGGTCTCGAGCTCTTCTATCTTTCTTTTCAGCTCTTCAATCTTGTTTAGGCTCGTTTTCAGCTCAATTACGGAGTTGCGACTATGATACTGATGAAGTGAATTTTCTAGTTCTGCTACCCAGGCCTTTAATTCGATCTTTTCATTTTGGCTTTCCGACAAACTCTTTTCTAGAGCCTCCTCTCGTAGGGGTGAGCAAAATTTGAATCGATTCGAAAAAATCGAAAAAAATTTCGAATTTCAAATTATTCGAATCGAGTTAATCGAATCAACTCAAACTTTTTTCGAATTTTGAGTTCGAGTCGAGTTGAATTTTCGAATTCGATTAACTCGAATAATTCGAATAAACCGAATATAAACTATATTTTTTTAATTTTTTAATAGGCTTTTACTTAATTACTTTTAAGTCTTTAATCCAATTGCCAATTTCCCCCAAGCCCAAACATTTTATTTTTTCCTACTTCCCCAAGCCCGTCTGCCCATGCCCCAAAGATTTATTTTCCCAAATCCCAATTCCTCCCCCCAAATCACCCCCAGCAAATTCCATCGTCCAAACCCCCATTTATTTTTCTTCTTCTCTCTGTTTCCATTCCATTCAAAGTTCAAACCCTAAAATTTATTTTTCTCAAAAAACCCTAAAATAAACCCTTCTTCCTTCTTCTTCTTTTTCTTAAAATAAACCTTCAAATCAAAATCCTTACCTCCAAATCGAGTTGCTGTTCCTTCTGACCGAGGCAGTCTGTTCTCTTCCATTGTAAGCTCGAATTTTTTGCATCTTTAAAGTTTGTCTTGAAATATTTTTGAATTATTGAATGATTTTAGCTCTATTTGCATCTGTTTCGCTCTATTGAATGATTTTCGCTCTATTTTCCTTCTCCACTTACCTGCTTGTCGTTATAGAACAGGCACACCGCACAAAGACAATCATCATCGGGCTAATTTTTTAAAATGAAAGAATTTAACTTATTTTATTTGAGACTTTGAGTGCAGCTGCTGGAATCTCTTGGTAAAGCCATTTTTGGCTTTAAAATAATTAAAAATGATACCTCCCCACTCAAATGAAACCTTTAATTGTTGTTTGTCTTTTTTTTGTTTTGGAAGATGTAAAATTCTTTTTTTATTATTAATAACTAAGCAGGAAGCACAACCTAATATAAATATATAATATTAGTAATAATGTAATATTAATAGAGAAAAAATGTTAGCCAATTAATTTCCCAAAGTAATAATGTAATAGTAGTAATAATATAATATTAGTAATAACGTAATATTAATAGAGAAAAAAATGCATAAAATGTACTTTTTAAAGGATTTTGTAGCTTGCTAATACAATTCGATAAAACAACATTAAATGATGAATAAAATATTGGGTTATCATATTTAAATTATAAATAAAAATTAAAATATTAAATATTAAATACCAGAGCTTGTAAATAAAATAACACTCCACCAGACTTTTTTAAATACCATGTTAACTAATTTTAAAGTTTAAACTGTAGTTTAATAGACACCTAAATCTTTTAATAATAAATCTTTTTGGCAAGTTAGATATAACGAAAACTAGGCTTCAATTAATTAATTTATGCTGTTGTACTATTATATTAATTTAGGCTTCAATTAACTACTTTTAAAGTTTAAACGATAGCTTAACAGACTTTTTTTTGTTTAATTTATGCTATTGTACTATTATATTAATTTAGGCTTCAATTAACTAACTTTAAAGTTTAAAATGTAGTTTAACATACTTTTTTTTTGTTTAATTTTTGCTACTGTACTATTATATTAATTAATTTTTAATTTAATCGATTTATTAAGTTTGATTTTAAACCAATTTTTGGCCATGGTTAGTGATTGCAACAAATGTTTACTTGTAGATGAGTGATCCAAAGCGAGATGGTTCAACTCAAAGTTCACAAAATTCTTCCCCAAGTAGAGATGATCAAACAACAACCAAGGAAAATGTTCGAAAAAAGATTACTCCAAGGGCAACTTGTTGGAACCATTTCACCAAATTTGTGACTGAAGAGGGGGAAAAGAGAGCAAGGTGCAATGCATGTAATGTTACTTACACAATGGAATCAACTTCAGGTTCTACAACGAATTTGAATAACCATTTGAAAGCATGCCTAAAAATACCTCGAGGTAATACTTCTAATCCGAAGCAATCAGAATTAACATTTGTGAAGGTTAGCCAAGAAACAACGGATTTATCAACTTGGGGTGTTTGATAAAGATGTCATTAGAAAAGCATTGGTTCGTATGATAATTATGGATAAACTACCTTTTAAAATTGTAGAGGGAGAGGGTTTCAAATACTTTCTTTCTATAGCATGCCCACGGTTTAGTCTTCCATCTCGTTGGACAATTAGAAGGGATTGTCTTGATTTATTTAACTCCATGAAGAGTGTGATGAAGAATTGTTTTGAAAAAGATATAAGTAGAGTTTGTTTGACGACAGACACTTGGACTTCATTGCAGAGGATATCTTATATGGTTTTAACGGCACATTGGGTGGATGATGAGTGGAGGTTGCAAAAAAGGATTATAAATTTTTGCCCAATATCCGCTCATAGAGGTGAAAGAATAGGTCAAGCCATTGAAAAATGTCTTCGAGATTGGGGGACTGAGAGGGTCTTCACTATTACAGTTGATAATGCATCCGCCAATAGTGTTGCCATTGAATATTTGAGAAAGAAATTGAATCATCGAAATGCTTCTGTTGCAAATGGAAAATTTATTCATATGAGATGTGTTGCACACATTCTTAATCTCATTGTGCAATACGGTATTAAGGATGCTTCTGTGTCTGTGGATCAAGTTAGAGGTGCTGTGAGGTATATAAGAGCATCACCATCGAGGTTGACAAAATTCAACCAACGGGTAAAAGAAGAAATGATAGATAGTAAGGCTCAATTGTGTTTAGATGTGCCTACTAGATGGAACTCAACATATATGATGTTAAAGGCGGCGAAAAAAATATGAGCGTGCATTTGAATCATATGTACGTGATGACCATAATTTTTTCTTGACCTTACTACCTGGAGATGGAGTTCCTACATTTGATGATTGGGAAATTGTTCGAAGAGTTATAAAAGTATTAGAGCCTTTTTATCATCTTACATTGAAGGTGTCCGGATCTTTGCATGTTACCTCTCATTCACTTTTTGAAGTATTGACGGATGTGCATTGTCTTTTTGATGGGTTGCAAGATTGTGGAGATCTAGACATAATTTCTATGACTTCCAAAATGAGAGAGAAATATAATAAGTATTGGGGTGAAGGAAACAAGATCAACATGCTAGTTTACTTGGCGGTCATCTTTGATCCGCGATGTAAAATGAGTTTTTTGGACTTTGGGGTCAACTTGCTTTTTCCTAATGTTGCTAATGACATTATGAAAATTATTGATAAAGATTTGCATTGCTTGTTCAATGAGTATTCTTCTAATGCCGGGAGAATTGAATTGTTTGAAGGTAGATCTAGTTCTTCGACAAATCTTTGCAGTTCAATGGAAATAGATCAGACAGAAATGAAAACGGGCTTGGCCAAACAAAAATACCTTAAGAAGAAGAAACAAGTTGGATTAGAAAGAAAATCTGAGTTGGATAGATATTTGGGTGAGGATGAAGAAGTAAACAATTCAAGTTCATTTGATTTACTATTGTGGTGGAAAATGAACAGTCCTAGATTCCCTATTCTTGCACAAATGGCTCGAGATATTCTTGCTATTCCTATCTCAACAGTTGCCTCGGAAAGTGCATTTAGCATGGGTGGACGTGTTCTCGATAGTTTTAGAAGTTCTCTAACTCCTCTCATGGTCAAAGCTTTGGTTTGCACACAAGATTGGCTTCGAAAATCTAATGATGCCATCAATCTTGAAGATTATGTTGATGAACTTCAAACCATGGAAGATGGTAATATATAAATTTTAATTTATAAAATAAGCTTTTGTATTCTTTATATTAGTAAGCATTCCCATAATTTAACTAACACTTTTGTTTTTAAATTTGCTAGACTTATCCAAAATACCCGAAGATCAATAAGGTAACATACTTAGCATTAGTTTATAAAGTTAAATGTTTATTTAATTTAACTTTGCAAATTTTTTTTATTATTTAACTAACTCATTCATTACTTTTACTAGATGTTTCAAGATGATCAACGGTGTTTGAAGCACAAGAAAAAACTTAAACGTTTCTATAATGGTTTTTGAACTGATGTGTTATTGTTATTAGTTTGGTTTGGTTTGTTATTGTTGTTGGTTAATTGGACTTTTGTTGTGTTCTTTTGGTGTAGGTTTCTATTGTATTTTGGACTTTTCCTTATGTTTTTTTTTTATTATAATGTTGTTGTTTATTTCGACTCATGCTATTTACTTGGACTTTTACTTATGTTTTTTTATTATAATCTTGTTATATTATTTTTATTGTTTATTTGGAATCATGTTGTTTATTTGGGTTGATGTTGTGTTGCTTTTATTTATTCACTTATTTACTTAAATTTTTTGTTGTATGATCATGTTTAAAAACTTTAAAGAAAATTATTTTTTGAAAAATTACATAAAAATAAACAACACTAATTTATTTTTTTAAAATTTAACTCGAACAAATATATTCGATTTGATTCGATTCGAATTCCATCTCACTCGATTCAATTCGATAAAACTTCAAATAAAGTTAGGATGATAAAATGAGATTCAAAAACTCGATTAACTCAAAAAAAATTTATTCGATTCGATCGAATGCTCACCCCTATCCTCTCGAACCTGAGCACCTTGGAATTTCTTCTCCCATCGATCGGCTCTAATCTTTTCTTCTTTGATCTCTTGTCGCCATTTCTCTGACGTTTTCCCTAATCCGACAGTTCTTATCAACAAGCGTAGCTTCTTATAATCCGTTTTCAAACTATCAAAATCTTCTTCGGCCTTGTTCTTTCCTTTTCTCAATTTCTCAACTTCTAGCTTCTGAACGTCAACCTCTAATCCTAACTGCATTTTTTCCTCCTCCAATCGTTCAATCTTCTTTCCTAGCTCTGAATTCCTCTTTTCAAAATCCTATTTTATGATCTCTAGCTCGGACGGGACCACTTGCAGGTGTTCTTCCATCAATCGAGTGCCTTCTAAACTTGACACGGGGATGTTGTCATTGACTCTTTTACCCCGCCACCAATTATATTCGGGGGTTGTCAAGGGACCTGCAGCAAAAATTTTCATTCTGTGGGTTTGGTTCCAAGCATTAGATATTTCTCGAACCTTTTTCTTGTAGTTATCGCCCCTATACGCGAACTCGCACTGGGCTAACCCTTGCGTCGCTGGTACGAATTGCCTTGATCTATACTGCCTCAACACTAGTAGAGGAGCATATCCAACAGCTCCCCAGATCCCAAGTAGAGGGACCCACTCGAAGTCCCCACATGGGTATAGAATCTCGTCAAATATCATCCAATGAGCTCTCCATTCGACATCTTCATCCTTTAGACCCTGGAGAACTGCCATCCATTTCTCCTCTGAAATATCGTCTCGTCTTGGAGTAGCTACAAATTCTTTTAGCGGAGAATAGTTCTCGGAGAATGCTCGATAAGAAACCTTTTCTATTTTCTAAAAGTGGCTGTGAAACCAAACTAGCAAGAGTTGTGCACACCCGATGAATCTTCCTTCACCCGCTCTCCAGCATGCATTCAACGATCTGAATGTTTCGGCCAAAATTGCCAGGACGGGTGTGACCCTCTTATCGAGTCGGTCAAACAAATCTGAAACTGCCTCATCCACGTGCCCTAGTGCTTTAGGGAAAATAACCAACCCGTAAATGCTCAAAGCAAAGACATCAACCCTTTTCCTCATATCTGGGTGTGCCAAGATCAAATCTCGCAAACTATTCCAAGGGATACATTTACTATCTCCCTTTTGCTTGATCTGGGCTACAACCCATTGCTCACTCATCCCCGTGATATTCATTAGCTTTTTTAAGAAAGTTGGGATGTTAGCAGCTCTGGAATAAACCTTGTCAGCTCGAATTTTTGGGCAACGAAGTAAGGTCGTGTATTCTTCCACAGTAGGTACCAAATCCACTTTTGATCGGTGTGTCACAGTCTTAAAATTTATAATGAGAATGATCGAGCCTAAAAACTAACTATGACAATGATTGAGGCAATTGTACCTATCTAACAGTAGTATAGCTTAGTGGCAAGACCGGATTGTCGAACCCAAAGGAACCGAAAGTACAAATACTAACCTTCTTTTTATTATTTAGCCTTAAAATTATAGTGAATCGGTTTAATCTAGAAAATTAACTAACTACTAAGCTAAAGACGATGAGACAAAAAGAATGAAATTGGGGAAATACTTGTGGGAAAAACCAATTGATTAAAACAATACCCAAGGAAGAATCCACCTAGACTTCACTTGTTATCTAACTCTGAACCAGACGATTTATTCATTTGACTTGATCCGTGAGATTCCCTAAGTTATATTAATACCTCCGTTGAGGCTACTAACGTCTAATCCTAGGTTGATTAATTGAAATCTCTTTCTAATTAAAACCCCTAAGATTGCATTAACTCGATCTATGGACTCCCATATTAGGTTTCACCCTAATCCGGCAAAATCTCGTCACCCTATGTCTAGGCGTGCGATCAACTCCGCTTAATTATGCTAGATCTACTCTTAGGCAGGGACTTTTGCTCCTCCACCTAAGCACATCAAACTTGAATTAATATCCTGGAAATATCAACACAAGAATTAAGAACACATAATTAAGAACAAATCAAATATTTATCATATAGTTCAGCAAACGATAACAAGATTCATCTTAAGTTTCATCCCCCTCAGGTATTTGAGGGTTTAGTTCATAACGATAATAGAATACAGCTCAAAAGAAAAGATAAAACAAAACATAAGAAAAACTCTAAAACCCCCTGAAGGAATTGAAGAGAGATCCTCCGTCTTGAGTAAAACTCTGGCTTCTTGAGATGAATCAACTGGCTATCCTTCGAGTAATTTCCACAAATCTAATCTTTCTGGCTCGGCTCCTTGGCCTAGCTGGACCCCCTTGAAAGTTGGCCTCTAGGGTGTTTATATAGGCTTTTGGAATGTGTTTCTTTACCCCTAAGTATCCAAATCCGAGTGAAATTCCTCTTCTCCACGGCAGGGACACGCCCTTGGCACACGCCCTTGTGAATCGTGGCCAGGCCGTGTTCAGGTTTGATTTGGGAGGCACGGCCGTGTTGCATGGGCCCAGGCCGTGTTGATTTCGTGATTTGGCCTATTTGGTCCGTTTTAAGCCTGTTTCTCGTTCTTTTCATCCTCCGGTGCTTTCCTGAGTATAAAACATGAAAACAAAAGATTAAGAGCACCAAATTACACAATTCAAGGCTTAAATCACCCAAAAGCATGCTAAATGTGGGTCTAAAATATGTTACTATTTCGGTTTATCAAATACCCCCACACTTAAGCTTTTGCTTGTCCTCAAGCAAAATTCTCAACTCATGATTAAAACGAACTTCCTTGATTCATAATATTCATCAATAATGTTTCATCATAATTCAAAGATAATCCATACATGGATAATTCAACTCAAAGAGTCCTAAAGATTCAAACAATCTAAGTCATACATTTGTATCACAAAATATAGGTGTTTCCCTTCATCTGAATGATTACCTCTGATTCAAAATCGACAAGGATTGACATCCTCACTAAAGATTCACTCAAATCACTCGAGGTGTTTAAGGTTCAAGAAAAAGCACTCATAAGTCAAACATGAGAAGTTAATCCCATAGGCTTGCATGAGAATCAAATCTCCACCACTATAATGTGAAATGATGCACAAATCAAAAGGTCTTTAACAGGGTTGTAACGGGGCTTGGGTTAAGGTGTGGATATAGGCTGAATTAGAAGGTTAGAATCGAGATTGTCCTGACAAATTACCTAACCAAAAACAATGAACTGATAATAAACAATTACATCAATTGAGAACTTGTAATAATAATACTATTACTAATACGAGCTTCTTTTTCAACCATTGGGATTTAAACGTATAAGCTCACTTAATCACAAAACTAATAATGAATATACTTCGATTTTTTTTTAAGAACAAATCAAATATATAATAATTGATGAATTTACTATCAAAATCAATAGGCAATCGATCAAATCAAATCTCGATATAAGGGTAGTCAAAATGAATGGTGATAACAAAAACAAAGGGTTTTGGGATAATATTAGTGGGTAAGTCAATAAAAAGGGTTGTTAGGATCAACAGGGTTCACTAGGGGTTAATAAAATGGGTAGGCTTTTTAGTGGAGTGAGTGGGTTAAAACCTAGGTGCCTTTATCATCTTAGTATATCAAATCAAAGGCGTGGTCTCGACATGTACAATCGATGCAAGTTCTAGAATAACAAATCAATGTTGACACACTCATAATCAATAAAGTGAGCAAGAAAAAGAATATATGCTCTATAATGCTCAACATCTCACAAAAAATATGGCTTTTTGATGTCAACCTAGCAAATTTCAAACTTCAAAGTAATATTTACATTCAGGTAAACAACCTAGAAAAAATTTTTAATTCTGAAAAATAGACATATTATGCTTGATTCTCTAGTATTTTAAAGTTTAAATTATCAATGCACAATTATCAATGACTTAATCTAAAATATATCAATAAAAATCATGAATCACAAGAAATTTCATTCTAATCATAATATGAGAAACTTACTTAAGAAACAAGACATAATTCAGGATTTAAGAATAATGCAAAAAGTTTGGCACCTAATTTCAGGAATTTGAGAATAATGAAAAAAAAGTTAGGCACCTTTTTAGGTTGTTCACCCCCCCACACTTAAGATGTACATTGCCCTCAATGTACAAAGATATATATATAAACAATTAAGTAGAAGATTAAAAGATATGGAGAGAAGTGAAACTCCCTGAATTTGGATGGATTCCTTGCGTTGGAGGTGAAAGATAAGTTGGAGGAGGCGTCTCTGGTGGTGGTATGGTGGCCGTCCACAGTCTCTGCGCTAGATGAAGAAATTGGGTATCTCGTACAGAATTAGCCGGGAAATAATAATAATAATTCAAACTATACTAATTATATATTTAAAGAAAAGCAAGCTAAAGTGAAGGAAAATAAAAAGTGAAATAAAATTAAAAGAAAAGATTAATGGACCGAAGAGTCCTTATTGTTGGATGGTTTGCGAGGTGGGTGTGACTTCTAAGGCCGCGGTGGTGTTGGCAGAGGTCGTGGTGGGGTGATTCCTAAGCAGCCTGAAGAACCTAAAACCAAGAAACTAAAATAGAATAAACTAAATTAAGCATAAGAGTGTTAAAGAGGAGGAAATTAAAAGAGATGAGAAAAGAAAACTAAAAGCTAAATGGTCTCAAAGACCCTTGGCTTTTCGACTAGACGAAGCGGCCGGCATGAACTTATGTATATCGGTCTCCCACAGGGAGACTATACTGGGATCCTTCCTCTTTTTTGACATGGATGTGGTGGAGCTCAAGGGTTTTGGTAATAACCAAGGGGGAAGAGTATGGAAGGGGAGAATTCTGAATAATGGAATGGAAGAAAGTGGTATGGATGGGGGGTGGGTGGTTTAAATAGAAATTTGGGGTTTGGTGCCTTCCCACGCCCGTGTGCCATGGGTGTGCTAAGTCACACGGCCGCATCGCACGGCCGTGTTATGTTTCATTCGTTTCTTCCACACCCATTTCGAGGTCACTACGCCCATGTAGGATCAAACAATGTCGACCACGGCCGAATCACACGGCTGTGGCTAGTTAGTTAGAGCCCGTGTATCTTCCTTCAGTGTCGGCCACGACCATATCACACGGCCGTGGCAGGGTAGTTGGGTCCGTGACTCGAAGATACGATCCGTCCTGACTCGTACCATCTCTGCCATGTCAGTACGGGGATTCGGTGTGTCTACACGGCCACGGCCACGTCCGTGTGTAAGGCCGTGTGGTATGGAAATTGGCCTTGGTTAGTTTATAGTTAGTTGCTACAAAGGAGAATTAAGAGTGAAAATAAAGTAAAATAAAATAGGAAGAGTAATGAAGTTAGTGCTCGGGTTACCTCCCGAGAAGCACTCGTTTAAAGTCTTAAGCTAGACTTACCTCTCGTTTGCGGAATCAGGGTGGTTTGAGGAGTTGAAAGTCCTTCCTCATGCTATCAGTTTCATTATCATGACAGAGTTCAAGTCGAGATACGCTTATATTGAAAGTACCAAAAATAGGATTACTTACCTCGACTGTGCCGTATGGGAAAACACTGATTACCCTAAAAGGGATTTCGTTGTTTGTATTAGGGTTAGGAGGAGATATTCGAGGGTCTGTTTGGTCTAACAATACCTGGTCTCCTATTTTAAAGTGATTTGTCGTTCCTACAAGCTCGTCTGGTGGTTCCCTCAGTTTCTCTTCGTGTATCCCTAGTGTTTCCTTGAAATATGTCTTCCTCTTGTCTAGTTCATCAACTTGATCCCTTCGATCCTCATGAGTTGTTTCTTTGTTGATATTGGGTCTAGGATCGGGTTTAGTTGTGTTCTTTTGTGGTGCTTCTTGCAAAGAAGGGTTAACCGAATGGTTATCAATAGAATTTACTTTCTCACCTTGTTTGCTCGATGTTCTAACCGAATCGAGAGCCTGAATAGTGACTGTCCTCGTCACCTACACAGTATGAGTTCACTGCGTCGACATCAATTTTAGTTCGCAGCATGCTAAAAAGGGCCTTCCTAGAATTAATGGGATACTATTGTCCTCATCCATGTCTAAAACAACAAAGTCTCACTGGGAATACGAATTTATCAATCTTTACTAGCACATCTTCTATTATACCCTAGGAATTCTAACAACTTTATCAACTAATTGAATGCTCATCCTAGTTTGTTTAGGTTTCCTAGACCAAGTTGTTTAAACATTTTATAAGGCATGACATTTATGCTTGCCCCTAAATCAGCTAACACATTATCAATAGATAAACTACCAATTAAGCATGGAATTGTAAAACTCCCTGGATCTTTTAATTTTTGTGTTAATTTATTTTGGAGAATTGCTGAGCACTTTGCGTTGAGTTCCACATGCGATTCCTCGTCTAGCTTTCGTTTGTTTGTCAAAAGCTTTTTTAAGAATTTCCTTGAATCTGGCATCTGCGAAAGAGCTTCAAGTAATGGTAAGTTAATAAGTAATTTCTTTAAAAGTTTAAGAAACTTACCGATCTGTTCCTCTGTGTCGTCTTTCTTCATCGCCTCGGGGTATGGTATACGAGGTTGGTACTCTTTAATTACCGGTTTTGGCTTTTTACTTCCTTCCTCAACCTTACCTTCTTCTACCACATTCTCTTGCCTTAAATGAGGCTCATCTAACCCTACATTATCATAAGTTGATATGGCTTGAATCTGCTCCCTTGGGTTAGTTTCAGTGTTGCTTGGCAATCTACCTTGTGGTCGTTCCGTCAAGATCTTGGTGATTTGCCCAATTTGATCTTTGAGCTCTTGTGTCGGTGCTTCTTGTTTTTCAAGTTTTGTTTCTATACTTTGGAAACGTGTTTCTGTTGCTACTATATATTTTATCAGTATCTCCTCAAGGTTCGGTTTCTTATCCTGTGGGTACTGCTGCTGTTGGAAATTTGAAGGGTATTGTTGTCTTTGATTTCCTTGACCACCCCATGAAAAATTGGGGTGGTTCTTCCAACCTGGATTGTAAGTATTGCTATAAGGGTTATTTTGATATCTCAAAATTATTACTTACATAGTTCATTTGTTCGCCTTCTATGCCATGTCCGTAGGGTGGGTACTCGTGATTCGCCACACCTCTACTTGTTTCGCATCGCATAACGGGTTGTACCTGCAAGGAATTACACAAACCATCAATTTTTTTAGTTAACACGCTACCGATTCGATAGCATGGTTATCGTGTGTGAGGTTGAAAACACCGCGCCTTCCGTGGGCTTTGTCCTCGTGACTTTCCAATGAGAGTTATTTAGGACATCTCCTCTATAAATTCGTAAAGTCGCTTGGTGTTTTATTATTCGTAGTTCCACCGCATTTGCTTTGAATCGATCAACCGCCTAGTTGAGGGGTTCACACCGTTGTAAAAGTTTGGACTCAGAGCCACAAGGGTAATCCATGATGTGGGCACCTTCTCAATAGATCCTTGTATCTCTCCCATGCATCGTAAAGTGTTTCTAAATCCATCTGCACAAAAGAAGAGATATCATTCCTTAACTTGGCCGTTTTGGCGGCAAAAATATTTTAATAAAAATTTTCTGGTCATTTGATCCCATGTAGTAATTGATCCTTGGGAAGAGAATGCAACCATCTGCTTGGCTTTATTTCTCAAAGAAAAGGGAAATAACCAAGGCGGATGGCATCATCGATGAACGCCATTAATTTTAAAAGTGTCGCAGAAATTCGTGAAATTCACTAAGTGTGTGTTAGGATCCTCATCCCGCAAACCATCAAACTGAACGAACTATTGTATCATCCAGATAGTGTTAGGTTTCAATTCAAAAATTATTTGCAAAGAATAGTGGGTCTAACAATACTAGAATCAGTACCAACTAAACTAGGCTTAGCATAATCATACAGAGTTCGAGGAGCCTGATTTTTGGCCATCTCTGGAGGTAGAAGATTATTTTCGGCCATCTCTTCGGTGGTATTGATGATGTTTTCTTGCTCTTCTTCTGTGTATTGTAGACTTCGCCTAATTTCTCTCCGATTTTTGCGAGCGGTTGCTTCGATCTCACTATCGTAAATTAAAGGTCCTGTCGGGTTCCTTCCAGTCATAAACTAGAGGTACCTACAAGGAGCAAAAACTAAAATTTAGAAAACAAAATAAGAGTAAAATTGCAGAAAATAAAAATGGCTAAAGTAATAAAAATTGAGTGTTCTTAATATTTCAGTTCCCCGGTGATCGTTGTTTTCGCGATGTCAAAGTCTTAAAATTTATAAAAAGAATGATCGAACCTGGAAACTAACTATGACAACGATTTGAGGCAAGCGCACCTATCGAACAGTAGTATAACTTAGGTAAGATCGGATTGTCGAACCCAAAGGAACCAAAAGTACTAATACTAACTTTCTTTTTATTATCTAGCCTAAAATAAGTGAAATTGTTATTTAATCTAAATTTAACTAACCACTAAGCTAATGACGCAAAGACAAAAAGAATGAATTGGGGAAATACTGTTGGAAAAACTCAGTTGATTAAGACGATACCCTTAGGAAGAATCCACCTAGACTTCACTTGTTATCTAACTCTCAACTGCATTTATTTATTCACTTGACTTGATCCGTAAGACTCCCTAATATATATTAAACCCTCTCTCGAAGCGAATAATGTCTAACCCTAGGTTGATTAATTGAAATCTCTTTCTAATTAAAACCCCTAAAATTGCATTAACTCGATCTATGGACTCCCCTATTATGTTTCACCCTAATCTGGCAAAATCTCGCCACCCTATCTCTAGGCGCGCGATCAACTCCGCTTAATTATGCTAGATCTACTCTTAAGCAGGGACTTTTGCTCCTCCACCTAAGCACATCAAACTTGAATCAATATCCTGGAAATATTAACACAAGAATTAAGAACACATAATTAAGAACAAATCAAGTATTTATCATATAGTTCAGCAAACGATAACAAGATTCATCTAAGTTTCATCCCCTTCAGGTATCTGAAGGGTTTAGTTCATAACAATAGAAGAAAAAATCTCAGAAGAAAAGATAAAACAAAACATATGAAATCCCTAAAACCCCCTGAACGAATTGAAGGAGAGATCCGCCGTCTTGAGTAGAATTCCGGCTTCTTGAGATGGATCAACTGGCTATCTTTGAGTGTTTCCCACAAATCTGACCTTTTCGGCTCGGCTCCTTGGCCTAGCTCACCGCCCCGACAGAGGGCTCTATCGAACTCCCCCCGCTTAAGTTGCCCCCTGGGATGATTATCTAGGCTTGGAGATGCCTTACTTGGCCTCCAAGTATCCAAATCTGAGTGAAGTTCCTATTTGGGTGTTTAATTAGACTTTGGAATGTGTTTCTTTGCCTCCAAGTATCCAAATCTGAGTAAAACTCCTCTTGGCCGCAGCAGGGGCACAGCCATGGCACACGCCCTTGTAAATCGTGGCCAGGCCGTGTTGGACTTCATTAATGAGGCACGGCCGTGTGGTCTTGGGTTTAGGCCGTGCAGATTTTGTGATCTGGCCCATTTGGCCCGTTTTGAGCCTGTTTCTTGTTCTTTTCATCCTCCGGTGCTTTCCTGAGTATAAAACATGAAAACAAAGGATTAAGAGCACCAAATTACATAAAATAAAGGATAATTCATCCAAAAGCATGCTAAATGTGGGATTAAAATATGTTACTTTTATGGTTTATCACATACCCCCACACTTAAGCTTTTGATTGTCCTCAAGCAAAATTCTCAACTTACAATTAAAACCAACTTACCTCAATTCATAATAGTCATTGATATTGTTTCATCATATTTCAAGGATAATTTATACATGGATAATTTAACTCAAAGAGTCCTAAAGATTCAAACAGTCTAAGTCATACATTTGTAACATAAAACATAGGTGTTTTCCCTCATCTAAATAATTACCTCTGATTCAAAATCGACAAGAATTGACATCCTCGCTAAAGATTCACTCAAATCACTCGAAGTGTTTAAGGTTCAGAATTAAGCACTCAAAACTCAAACATGAAGAGTTAATCCCATAGGCTTGCATGAAAATCAAATCTCCATCACTATAATATGAGATAATACACAAATCAAAAGGTCTTTAATAGGGTTGTAACGGGGCTTGGGTTAAAAGTGTGGATAAAGGCTGAATTAGAGGGTTAGAATCGAGATTGAATTGACAAATTACCTAACTAGAAAAAATGAACTGATAAATAATTACATCAATTGAAAACTTGTACTAATAATACTCTAATACGAGCTTCTTCTTCAGTAATTAGAATTTAAACGTATAAGCTCACTTAATCACAAAACTAATAATGAATACACTTCGATTATTTTTAAGAACAAGTCACAAATAATAATAAAGAATTTTAACAACTGAAATATAGAACATAGTTAGGTAACTGCTCAAAATCAAATCTCGACAACAAGGGTAGTCAAGAGGAATGGTGATAACAAATACAGACTGGGTTTTGGGTTAATATTAGTGGGTGAGTCAATAAATAGGGTTGTTAGGATTAAAAGGGGTTCACTAAGGGTTAATTATAGAGGTAGGTTTTTTTAGTGAAGTGAGTGGGTTAAATCCTAGGTGCCTTCATCATCTCTATATATCAAATCAAAGGTGTGGTCTCGACATGTATAATCGATGCAAGCTAGAATAACTAATCAATGTTGACATACTCATAATCAAAAAGTGAGCAAGAAAAAGAATATATGCACTATAAGGCTCAAAATCTCACAAAAAAAAAATTATGGGTATTTTGATGTCATTCTTGTAAATTTCAAACTTCAAAGTAATATTTAAATTCAGGTAGACAACCTAGAAAAATTTTAATTTTGAAAAATAGACTTATCATGCTTGATTCTCCAGTATCCTTCAATTTTAATTACCAATGCACAATTATTAATGACTTAATCTAAAATATATCAATAAAGATCATAAGTCATGGGAATTTCATTCTAATCATAATATGAGAAACTTACTTTAGAACAAGACATAATTCAGGATTTGAGAATAATGCAAAAAGTTTGGCACCTAATTTCAGGAATTTGAGAATAATGAAAAAAGTTAGGCACCTTTTTAGGTTGTTCACCCCCCTCCCACACTTAAGATGTACATTGCCCTCAATGGACACGGATAGATAATATCAAAATAATCTTAAAATCGTAAGATGGGGAGAGAAGTGAAACTTCCTGAATTTTGGATGGAGTCAATGAAAAGAAACCGGATAGGATTGGAGGTGAACATGGGGAAGCGTCTCGAGCCGTTTGAAATTGAGTCCTCGAAGCAGCCGTCCTGATTTTATTGTATCCTAAGCTAAATCTAAATGGTGCGAAGAATAAGAAGAAGATAATAAAGAAAATAAAAAATAAAAATAAAAATAAAAGTAAAAGTAAATAATGGAAAATGAAAGAAGAAAGATAACAGGAAAAGGAAGGGAAGAAGGGGGTTAAATAGAAACTATGGATCTGGTAGTTGGCCCCGCCCTTGTACCTTCATGTGGTGGCCACACGGCCACGGCCACGGCCGTGTGCAAGGCCGTGTGGTATGAAAATCTGTACTTTGGTTAGTTTATGGTTAGGTGCTGAAAGGAAAAATAAAAGTAAAAAATAAAAAATGTAAAAATTAATAGGGTTAGTGCTCGGGTTGCCTCCCGAGAAGCGCTCGTTTATAGTCTTAAGCTAGACTTTACCTCTCATTCGTATGGTCATAGTGGTTTGAGGAGGTGAAAATCCTTTCTCATGCGATCAATTCGGCTATTGATATAAAATTTAAGTCGAGTAATGTTTTCCTCAAAAGTGTCGAAATTAGAATGTGTTACCTCGACCGTTCCATCTGGGAAGATTTTGAGTACCTGATCTCCTATCTTAAGCTGGGTTGCCCCATTATTAAGTTCGTCGTGGAGTTGCCTCGTCTTTGCTTCGTGTGTTTTTAGTCTCTCCTTGAAGTGTGTCTTCTATTCGTCTAGTTCATCGATCTAAAGCCTTCGTTCCTCATGCATTTCTTCTTTATTGACACGATGTCTAGGATCTGGCATCTGCGAAAGAGCTTCAAGAAATGACAAGTTAATAAGAAACTTCTTTGGAGGTTTAAGAAATTTACTGAATTGTTCCTCTGTGTGGTCTTTCTTTATCGCATTGGGGTATGGCATATGAGCTTGGTACTCTGTAATTACCGGGTTTGGTAAATCATGGCTTACCTCAACCTTACCTTCACTTACTACAGGCTCTTGCCTTGGGTCAGATTCCACTAACCTTTCACTGTCATGAGTCATATTCTGGCTCGAATTTGCTCTTTTGGGTTAGTTTCAGTGTTGCTTGGTAGACGCCCTTGCGGTCGTTCAGAAATTATCTTTGCAAGTTGTCCAACTGACTTAGTAAGTTCCCCAACATGGTTCTCGATCCCTTTGATCGATGCTTGTTGATTATTAAGCGTTGTCTCAATTTTTTGGAGACGGGTATCTGTGGCTGCCATGAATTTTGTCGAAGATCTCCTCGAGGTTCGACTCTTCTTCCTGTTGGTAAGGTGGTTGTTGAAAATTTGGAGGAAGTTCCGGTACTTGGCTACTTTGATCATCCCACGAGAAATTAGGATGGTACCTCCAACCTGCATTATAAGTGTCACTATAAAAATTATTTTGAGGTCTAGAATAGTTACCCATATAGTGGACTTGTTCGTTCTCTATGCCATATCCGTAGGGTGGGTACTCAAGATTCGCCACGCCTCGCTTGTTTTGTATTGTATAACCGGGATGTATCTGCGAAGAACACAAATCATCAAACTTTTATTTAACATCTCTAACGGTTTGATAGCCGGTTATTGGGTCGAGGTTGTAGATATCGGCTGCTTTTGTTGGATTTGTCCTCATAACTTGCCACTGATAGTTATTCAGTGCCATCTCCTCTATCTGCCAAAATCAAATAAAAGAAAATTTAGCAAAGTAAAATAATAATAATAATAATGGCTAAATTAATAAAAATTGAGCTTTCTTAATATTTTAGTTCCCCGACAACGGCGCCAAAAACTTGATCGTTGTTTTTGCGATGTCAAAGTCTTAAAATTTATAAAAAGAATGATCGAACCTGGAAACTAACTATGACAACGATTTGAGGCAAGCGCACCTATCGAACAGTAGTATAGCTTAGGCAAGACCGGATTGTCGAACCCAAAGGAACCAAAAGTACTAATACTAACTTTCTTTTTATTATCTAGCCTAAAATAAGTGAAATTGTTATTTAATCTAAATTTAACTAACCACTAAGCTAAAGACGGAAAGACAAAAAAGAATGAATTGGGGAAATACTGTTGGAAAACCTCAGTTGATTAAGACGATACCCTTAGGAAGAATCCACCTAGACTTCACTTGTTATCTAACTCTGAACCAGATGATTTATTCACTTGACTTGATCCGTAAGACTCCCTAATATATATTAAACCCTCTCTCAAAGCGAATAGCGTCTAACCCTAGGTTGATTAATTGAAATCTCTTTCTAATTAAAACCCCTAGAATTGCATTAACTCGATCTATGGACTCCCCTATTAGGTTTCACCCTAATCCGGCAAAATCTCGTCACCCTATCTCTAGGCACGCGATCAACTCCGCTTAATTATGCTAGATCTACTCTTAGCAGGGGACTTTTGCTCCTCCACCTAAGCACATCAAACTTGAATCAATATCCCTAAATATTAACACAAGAATTAAGAATACATAATTAAGAACAAATCAAGTATTTATCATATAGTTCAAAGAAACGATAACAAGATTCATCTAAGTTTCATCCCCTTCTGTATCTCAAGGGTTTAGTTCATAACAATAAAAGAAAACATCTCAAAAGAAAAGATAAAACAAAACATAAGAAATCCCTAAAACCCTCTGAAGGAATTGAAGGAGAGATCCGCCGTCTTGAGTAGAATTTTGGCTTCTTGAGATGGATCAACTGGCTATGTTCGAGTGTTTCCCACAAATCTGACCTTTTCAGCTCGGCTCCTTGGCCTAGCTTACCGCCCGACAGAGGGCTCTGTCGAACTCCCTTCGCTTAAGTTGCCCCCTAGGATGTTTATATAGGCTTGGAGATGCCTTACTTGGCCTCCAAGTATCCAAATCTGAGTGAAGTTCCTATTTGGGTGTTTAATTAGACTTTGGAATGTGTTTCTTTGCCTCCAAGTATCCAAATCCGAGTAAAACTCCTCTTGGCCGTGGCAGGGGCACGGCCATGGCACACGCCCGTGTGAATCGTGGCCAGGCCGTGTTGGACTTCATTAATGAGGCACGGTCGTGTGGTCTTGGGTCCAGGCCGTGCCGATTTTGTGATCTGGCCCATTTGGCCTGTTTTAAGCCCATTTCTTGTTCTTTTCATCCTCCGGTGCTTTCCTGAGTATAAAACATGAAAACAAAGGATTAAGAGCACCAAATTACATAAAATAAAGGATAATTCATCCAAAAGCATGCTAAATGTGGGATTAAAATATGTTACTTTTACGGTGTATCACCCGGCAACGGTGCCAAAAACTCTCTCTAATTTATATTAAACCCTAATTTATATTAAACCCTCTCTCGAGGCGAATAACGTCTAACCCTAGGTTGATTAATTGAAATCTCTTTCTAATTAAAACCTCTAAAATAGCAAAAAAATCGATCTATGGACTCCCATATTAGGTTTCACCCTAATCCGCAAAATCTCGTCACCCTATCTCTAGGCGCGCGATCAACTCCGCTTAATTATGCTGGATCTACTCTTAAGCAGGGACTTTTGCTCCACCACCTAAGCACATTCGACTTGAATTAATATTCGCGAAATATAAACATAAGAATTAAGCACACATAATCAAGAACAAATCAAGTATTTATTATATAGTTCAGAAAACAGTAACAAGATTCATCTAGGTTTCATCCCCCTTCAGGTATCTGAAGGGTTTAGTTCATAATAATAAAGAAAAACATATCAGAAGAAAAGATAAAACAAAACATAAGAAATCCCTAAAACTCCCTAAAAGAATTGAAGAAGAGATCCTCCGTCTTGAGTAGAATTCCGGCTTCTGGAGATGGATCAACTGGCTATCCATTGAGAGTTTCCCACAAATCTGACATTTTCGGCTTGGCTCCTTGGCCTAGCTAACCGTCCTCTTTTAGGTTATACCTAGGGTTTTTATATAGGCTTTTGAAATAGGTTTCTTTGCCCCTAAGTATCCTTTTCCGAGTGAAACTACTGTCCTTCATGGCAGGGGCACGGCCATGGAGCACGCCCGTGTGAATCGTGACCAGGCCGTGTTGGACTCCGTTAATGAGGCACGGCCGTGTAGATCAACTTTAGGCTGTGTTCTAGTATATTTGAGGAGGCACGGGCGTATGGGCTTTAGTCTAGGCCGTGTCGATTTCTTCTTTGGCCCATTTTGGTCCGTTTTGAGCCCGTTTCTCGTTCTTTTTATTTTTGGGTGCTTTCCTGAGTATAAGACATAAAAAGAAAGGATTAAGAGCACTTTTTTACATAAATCAAGGGATAAATCATCCAAAAGTATGCTAAATGTGGGATTAAAATATGTTACTATTTCGGTTTATCAAGACTTAAAATTGAAGTGAATCGGTTTAATCTAAAAATTTAACTAACTACTAAGCTAAAAACGATGAGACAAAAAAGAATGAAATTGGGGAAATACTTGTGGGAAAAACCAATTGATTAAAACAATACCCAAGGAAGAATCCACCTAGACTTCACTTGTTATCTAACTCGAACTGCATTTATTTATTCATTTGACTTGATCCGTGAGATTCCCTAAGTTATATTAATACCTCCGTCGAGGCTACTAACGTCTAATCCTAGGTTGATTAATTGAAATCTCTTTCTAATTAAAACCCCTAAGATTGCATTAACTCGATCTATGGACTCCCATATTAGGTTTCACCCTAATCCGGCAAAATCTCGTCACCCTATGTCTAGGCGTGCGATCAACTCCGCTTAATTATGCTAGATCTATTCTTAGGCAGGGACTTTTGCTCCTCCACCTAAGCACATCAAACTTGAATTAATATCCCGGAAATATCAACACAAGAATTAAGAACACATAATTAAGAACAAATCAAATATTTATCATATAGTTTAGCAAACGATAACAAGATTCATCTTAAGTTTCATCCCCCTCAGGTATTTGAGGGTTTAGTTTATAACGATAATAGAATACATCTCAAAAGAAAAGATAAAACAAAACATAAGAAAAACTCTAAAACCCGCTGAAGGAATTGAAGAGAGATCCTCCGTCTTGAGTAAAACTCCGACTTCTTGAGATGAATCAACTGGCTATCCTACGAGTAATTTCCAAAAATCTGATCTTTCTGGCTCGGCTCCTTGGCCTAGCTGGACCCCCTTGAAATTTGGCCTCTAGGGTGTTTATATAGGCTTTTGGAATGTGTTTCTTTACCCCTAAGTATCCAAATCTGAGTAAAATTCCTCTTCTCCATGGCAGGGACACGCCCTTGGCACACACCCGTGTGAATCGTGGCCAGGCCGTGTTCAGGTCTGATTTGGGAGGCACGGCCGTGTTGCATGGGCCCATGCCGTGTTGATTTCGTGATTTGGCCTATTCGGTCCGTTTTAAGCCCGTTTCTCATTTTTTTTCATCCTCCGGTTCTTTTCTGAGTATAAAACATGAAAACAAAGGATTAAGAGCACCAAATTACATAATTCAATGCTTAAATCATCCAAAAGCATGCTAAATATGGGTCTAAAATATGTTACTATTTCAGTTTATCAACTTTTCCAAAAGTAAAGCAGCTGTAGGCGGGATTCTAAAATTGAGCCAAAGCTCGAAACAAGTGCTTGTCCACTTTGATATCGAGCAGATAGGGCAAATCACCATAATTACTGTAAAATAGCTGCTTGATTTCATCATCCCATTGGACCCATATCTCTTTCAGCTCTTGGAGATTGTTCTGGGTCACGCTGATGCGAGTGAAGTCCCACAATTCTGACACGTACCCCTCCGTCAGACTATCACCTTTCTCTATTTGCTTTTTCTCAGACCATATTCGGACAGCCACATTATCTTTCACTTTATTAAGAAATCCCTTTTCCATGGTAAGCTCTCTATTTGGTAACCGAATGTGAATCAACACCTTTTTATAATGAAAATGCCATGAAATCACAGTCAAAACAAAACAAAACAAAACAAGTCAGTATACAAAGCTAGAATTCAAAGTAAGCAAGAAGTAATAAAGCGCCTATTCGGGTAACCACTAATGGTTCGGTGCGGCTCTACCTAGGGCAAGCTCTTAGGGCTCATTATATGCGGTTCGGCTCTAAAGTAAGGGTACCTGAACAGGTAGATTCCTCGATCCTCACCCATTATAGGCTCGTACGGACCGAGTTCAGTTCAAGGGAATACATTTCCCTATGGCTATACGGAGATGAAAATCTCACGAAGACATAGGTACGGATGTATCCCGAAAGCGATCCGCTATCCTATACGGAGGTGAAAACCTCACGAAGGAATAGTTTCTCACTCTCACTTAAAAGGGTATAATCGATCGGTTATGCAAATGCAATACGCGAAAATATACCAAGAGACTTGAACCAATAAAGCAAATATATCACTATGTAACAAAATGATGAAGACCACAAAACTGAAGGATGAAATGCAATGAGGGGATCATTAATTTAAACCAAATTATCAATTTTCGACAAAAAAGACCAAAAGTAATAAACTGGCAGCTTGACTCTCTTATTACGTCCCCAGTGGAGTTGCCAAGCTGTCGAAACCATTTTTTTGAAAGGTCGACTTTTTATTTTGAAAATGAAAATGGGAGTCGCCATCGATCCTTTTTATGAGGTGTGATCGGGTCACCAATGGTTTTGGTCTACGAAATTCGAAAAACGGGTTCAGGAGTCGATTACGTACGAGGAAGGAATAGCACCCTCGTAACACCCAAAATTGGTACCTAATTGATTAATAAATGTCTTAGTGTCGAAAGTTGAGAATTTGAAGAGATTTTAAAATACGATCCTTTGTTAAAATATTTCTTAATTGAAAATTTAAAAAAAAGGATTTTTCACGTTAATCGAGAAAAAGGATTACGTCCTGTAAGTTAGGACACAATGCCTTAAATCCCCGAAACGAGAATAAACACCAAAAAATTATTTATTTCAAAAGGTATTTGATTATCTCGGTTTTAGAAAGAAATCATATCCCGTAAGTTAGAACACGATATTTCTAATTTTGAAATAATGAGAATTAATCGCGGTTTAAAAATCTCTTTTTTGCGCAATTTGCGAAAACGAAATTTATTCGGGGCATAATAGAAACGAATAAATACATTTAAAACGGTTTGTGGTGTGATTGTGATAATAATAAAACGATGATGCATATAGATGAAGCGATGGTAACTAAAATAATAAGTTAGCAGTGGTATTAACTAATTAAATCTAATGTTAATTAATTAAAATAATAATAAAATAAAATAAAAACAAATAAAACAATAAATAAGTAAATGAATAAAACACGTATACATAATATTAATTTTTAGTATTCTAAAAGTAAAAGAATGATAAATAAATAAATAAATTAGTAAAAACAAATATAAAATTTAAGTATATAAAAAAGATAAATAATGGATATAAGATAAAAATAATACTAACTTAGGTAATTGAGAAATGAAGAATAATATGCAAATTAATGAATAAATAATAAAATGAATTAAACAAAGGACTGTATTGAAATTAGAACAAAATTAGAGGCACAAATCGTAATAAATTTAATGATAAAATCAAAATAGGACTGAAATTTAATGCGCTTAAAGGAGGAGGGGTCATCGGGGAAATTATTCCCTATCCCAAAACGGCGTTGTTCATATAGGGACTAAAATAAAACACAAATAAAATTATGCGACAAAATTAAAAGGAAAGAAAAATAAAAAGGACTAAATAGAAGCGCGCCGTAAAAGCGGAAGGGCTATTCGCGCAAATAACCCATTAGTCAAAAATACGCGGATCCCCTGGAGTGGGTCGGGTCGCGCGCGGGTCAGGCTCCAAACTGCGTCATTTTGGGCGTCTGAGGCTAGTCCCAAAACGATGCCGTTTGGAGGGACCTATATAAGTAAAAAAAAATCCCAAATAAATCATTTCACCACATTTTCAAAAAAAAAAAAAACTTCAAAAACACTCTCCTCTCTCTCTCTCAACCTCCCAGGCCGGCATAACTCCGATGAGGCTCCGGCCATTGGCCACCGTGGCGGCCGCTGGTCGCCGGTGGCGGCACTGCTGTCCACGGTGGCCGGAAAACAAAAAAGGTCCCAATTTTTTGGGTTTTTTTGACTTCCCGGGCCTAAAGACGTCGTTTTTCATCGAAAACGATGAACCTCGGCCACCACGGCGACGCAAACGCAAGAAATGTGAGATTCAGCCTCTTTTGATTTTTTTGTTTATTTTCTTTTTAAAAAAAAAAGCTAGTAAAAAAATAAGAGCAGAAAAAAAAACAAAATAAAAAAAACCTTTGTTCGATTTTGTTTCCAATTTGTTTTCGTATTTTTCTCTGTGAAATATTTTTGTATTCAATATCTCATAAAAAAATTACAACTCGTTTGTGGTGGCTTTTTATAGCCGAAATTCATTACAATATTTTGTTTGTTTTTGCTACTGTTTTCTGCTGTTGTGCTTTCTTGTCTTGTCTGCAGGTACGGGGCGAAGATGTCAGACGGCACGCCTGCGACGTGGAAAGGCTGCGGCACGAGGAGGCTTAGGTTTTTTTTTGTTTTTTATTGGAAATGTTTAAGTTGTGGGCTAGGGCTTGTAACTTTAGGCCTCTTTTTTTATTTTTCATTTTGGGCTTGTAATTTGGGTTTAGTTTTGGGTAATGTATTGGGCTACAATTTTGTATTTGGGCTTGTGAAAACTTGGACTGTTTAATTTTTGGACCCTTTTTATTTATTTATTTTTTTTGTATTTGTATTTGGGTTTCTGGTTTGTTAATTGGGCCCGGGCAAATTTGCGCCTGTACAGCTGCCCCTCTTTGCTTATTGTCGTGTAACGGGAATGAAGAAAAGACCTTAAGAAGGGCCAAATTTGCCTAGTCTTGTAGAATCTCGACCTCTTTGGTGCTTCTCTCTTTCAAATAGCTTCATTCCAACCCACTGCAACTTCAGGGGTATAAGAATTGTCGCTTCAATCTGCTCCACTGCATCTTCAGGGAGATAAGATTTGTTGTTTTTAACCTGCTCCACTACAACTTCAGGGAGATAAGGTTTGGCTTTGGTATATTTGATCTAACCTACTGCAACTTCAGAGGTATAAGATTTGTGACTTGTAACTTTAATCTGTTCCACTGCAACTTCAGGGAAATAAGATTTGCTATCTTCAATCTGCACCACTGCACCTTTAGGGAGATAAGATTTGTAACTTTAATCTACTCTACTGCATCTTCAGAGAGATAAGATTTGTGGTAATCTGCTCCTCTGCAACTTTAGTGAGATAAGATTTGCCATGATAATTTCAATCCGTCCCACTGCAACTTCAGGGGCATAAGATTAGTGGCTTTAATCTGCTCCACTGCATCTTCAGGGAGATAAGATTCGCCCTAATGATTTCAATCCATCTCACTGCATCCTTAGGGGTATAGGATTTATGGTTTCTTTGATCTGTCACACCATTTTCTGGGGAACATGACCTATAGAATCTATTTCATGGGCCTTTTCATGCCAAGTGATTAGGATGTCACGATCAGAATGTATCAAATGCTCCTAACTAGACGTGTATGAATGATATTTGCATGAATGCAGAATGTCATTTTTAGCATGATCTTCTTTTAACGCTTGGGTTGACATTGCTCGTTGTTCATCGAGGTTTTATCACTGATGTGTTACCATGCCTTCTTGTTTAGCTGGTATCTTTGACAGAAGATCTGAAGAAATAGTCACAATTTGGGTTATTCTTTCTCAAATGTTTCCAACTCTTGAATTTGGTTAGTTCTAACTAGTGGTCCTATTTCAGGTCCTTGTACTATTTAGAAGCTTTTCAGAGCAATATGCAGAACTTCTTTTATGTGAGTCCATTAATCGTTATTTCAATGAAAAATGCTTGAAAAAGGTCGTAACAATGGACAAGATTGAAATTGATCGGGAGCAGAGCTCGAAATGAATAAATTAATCAAAGATAGCAAATACTGCTAAAATACAATATGAGTAAGATGAAAACTAGGTGCCCTAGATATTGCAGCATGAGCTTTTCTATTCAAACTTCTCGAGGACCATTTTGAGCTAGATACGTGTTTAGGAGATCTAAAGTATTTTGTTGATGCCCCAAGATGCAACGTTCCTCCTCCTTGTAAATTTTGTGTGGACAAGACTACCACATGCCCCATCTTCGATCAACATTTGAGCTGCCCTTTTCTGGGTTTTCAACTCAAAACCCCTTTGTTCTCAAGGCGCCCTTTGCGGGTTTTCGCCTTGGCCTCTCCCTTTTTTTTTTAAAGTGAAATACTTCTTGACTGAATCTGAATTCACAGGATTAGGCAAGTTTTTACTATCCATCTCGGTCAAAATCAGCGCTCTTCCGGAAAAGGCCTTCTTTACCACATAAGGTCCTTCCCTATTTGGCATCCATTTCCCTCTGAAATCCTTTTGTATGGGAAGGATCTTTTTCAATACCAGGTCCCCCTCATGGAATTCTCTGGGGCGAACCTTTTTGTCATAAGCTCGCATCATTCGTTTTTGGTACATCTGACTATGACGGATAGCCATTAGCCTCTTTTCTTCGATCAAGTTCAACTGATCATATCGAGACTGAATCCATTCTACTTCATCTAACTTTAGTTATGACAAAACTCGAAGGAAAGGAATCTCGACTTCAATAGGCAAAACCACATCCATTCCGTAAACCAAAGAGAAAGGCGTTGCCCTAGTGGAGGTCCTGACAGACGTTCGACAAGCATAGAGGGCAAACGACGCCATTTGGAACCTGACCCGCGCGTGACCCGACCAGCTCCACGGGATCCGCGTGTTTTTGACTAATGGGTTATTTGCGCGAATAGCCCTTCCGCTTTTACTGCGCGCTTCTATTTAGTCCTTTTTATTTTTCTTTCCTTTTAATTTTGTCGCATAATTTTATTTGTGTTTTATTTTAGTCCCTATGTGAATGGTGTCGTTTTGGGATAGAGAATAAATTCCCCAATGACTAGGGGTGTTCATTCGGTTAACCGAATTAACTGACCTTTCAAAATTTTTAACCGTTAACCGAACCGAAATTTTTTCAAAAAAATTAACCGAACAGAATTTTTTTCGGTTAATTCGATAGGTTAACCGAATTAACCGAAAATTATATGTTCTTTTATTTTTGGTTAAAAATTAACCGAATTAACCGAATTAACCGAATTACCCGAATTACCCGAATTAACCGAATTACCCGAATTAACCGAATTACCCGAAATTAATCACTACATAATTAAAAATATTACATAATTTTAGTTTTAGTTTTAGAATTTTATTTTTATTTATTAAATTATTTGTAATTTTTATGATTGGGTTGGATTGGGTAATTGGGTTGGGTTAGATATTTGGGTTTGGATTGGGTTTAGGTAAATAGTGGGCCTATTTATATATTATAATTTTATTTATTAATTTTTTTGGTTAAACCAAAAAAATTCGGTTAACCGACCGATTTCGAACCGAATTAACCGTTAACCGAAAAATCACAAAATAATTAACCTACTTTCGATCAAAAAAATTCGGTTAATCGATCGATTAACCGAATTCTTACATTAACCGATTTTTTCGGTTTTACCCGAATTTTGCACACCCCTACCAATGACCCCTCCTCCTTTAAGCGCATTAAATTTCAGTCCTATTTCGATTTTATCATTAAATTTATTACGATTTGTGCCTCTAATTTTGTTCTAATTTCAATACAATCCTTTGTTATTCATTTTATTATTTATTCATTAATTTGCATATTATTCTTCATTTCTCAATTACTTAAGTTAGTATTATATTTATCTTATATCCATTATTTATCTTTTTTATATACTTAAATGGGCAAAAAACCAGAAAATACCAAAAAATAACAAAAATTACCGGAAAGTATAGGGTTGAAAATTAATGACCGGAAAGGGCAATTTCCCCCAAAATCGCGTCCCCGTCAGAGCGTTTTTGGGGGAGTGCGGCCTAAAGCGCGTCCCCGGGGAAGCGCTTTAGGCCACGTCATCAAAAACGCGCCCGTGGACGCGCTGATGACGTGGCCTAGCGCGCCCCGGACGCGCTTTAGGCTTTTTTCCCGAAATATGGTGGCAGCAAGTGGGAAGAAAATGGCTCCAAAATTAGGCACCGAAAGTTGATGTGATGTGAAAATTGGTATGGGGTAATTGCAATATTGGTCCCTATTTGAATAGGTACTTTGTAAGTTTGATCCCTAAACCTCAACTATAAATAGGCCTAACCATTTCTCATTTTCTTCATCCCACAATTTGCCATTCTCTAGTTAAGGCATTGTTCTCTCTCTCCCTATTTGTAAATTTTCACTTGTATTTTTGGAGTGAAATATATTTGTTAGTGCCCAAGACGTAGGCAAAATTTTTTCATATCTTGTGAGTGTGATCGTAGTTATTTATTGTGCTATTAAATTACGATTGAGGATATTCGCTAGGAAAGACTTGGTACTTAAGTGATCCTTGTGATCCACCTCTCTTTCCCGGGAATTGAACTTAGTGTGATTTTTAGTACAATAATTTTACTTTTTTACACCGTCCACTTGCAATGAGTGAACGTATTAATGCTGTTATTTACTACGATGGTGAAGTGCGTGACACCAAAATGGTGTTGTTTTCTTATCGGAGAACACAAATACGATTGAGTTTTAATCGAACGCCGATTTGGTAGAACTTCGCAAAAAGAATTAGGCGTAAAATATTCGAACAACGCTAATGAAAGTTCAGTCTATTAAGTATAGATTTTGTGCTTCGTTGATCCGGTGAGATATGACTCATTCGACATCAAAGGTCCTCGGAGCCTTGAGGCAATGGTGGAGACTCATCTTGCCGTGGTTCACCCTATATCGAGGTATATGTGGAATTTTCATCTCCAAGTGATCCGTCGCGACCTCAACATCTAGTATCGTTCGAGGGAATACACGACCCCAAGTCGACACTCTGTAAGTGGGAGGCAAAACACGTAAGTGCCCGTGTGCGGTGGTAGTATGGAAAACATAACCCCGCACGACACTCGGTTGGTGGATGGGACATGCATATTCGTCATTCGACGTCGGATGACGTAAATACGTGATTGGGAGGTCATCAACTTCTAGTGGATGGCAATCCACATACGATTGGGATCAATTACGAAAGATGTTTAAGGAGGGATGATGTATTACCGACGACATCCGGCGATGAGGGCCCTCGTTGTTACCGACGACATGCACCGGTGAGGGGCCTTCGCTTGTTGCAGATTATAGAGGATGGGATGATGAATCCGATGTGGATCCACCTCGGGAGCGGGGCCCGATGGTGCGGTTGGATTATTTTCCGAACCGAGCCCGCTCCAATTGTACCAAGACGCTGAGGGCGGTTCGGGATTTAAGAAGAAGAAGATCCGCTATTCGGGCATACTCACCTCCAAAGCACATGCATAATGTCGATCTATCTCAAGATGATGCATTGGAGTTTCTGAAACTACCACACCGGACGCGTGGCCGCATAAATTCTTTGTTGGATTCGGATCAATTAGAAGTTGGTAACCGCTTTTCCAACAAGAATACTTTTCTTCTTTGCATTGAAACAATACAAAGATCGTGAAAGGTTAACTACACTATGGTTAAATCAAAGCTCGATAGGTACGAGGCAAAGTGTGCGATGCAAGACGGCACATGTTCATGGAAAATCATGGCGTCGTTGAGGAAAAGGACAGGGTCGTGGGAGGTGAAAAAGTACAAAGGTCCGCATACATGTCTTACCGTGCATAAAGACCACTATGTGTTCAATGATTCCGAATAAGACTAATATTATGTAATGTTGCATTATTTAACGTACTTCATTGATGTGTGTGTAATGTAAGATCATCCAAGGATGGATTCGGACATGTTGGTGATTTAATAATCCGACGGTGAAGGCCGATCCCGAACTACAAATGCCGGCCTTAATTGGCAATATTCGTAGCCAAATGGGGTACACGCCCTCTTACGTAAAGGCTTGGATAGCCAAGCGTATAGCGTTGGAAAAATTGCACGCGGTCGGTGGGGCGTTTCATATAATGAAGTGTGGCGGTGGTGTCGTGTCTTTGGAGAGGTATGTCCCGCGCAAAGACAATGCACCTTGAAACGGAACCGCGTACTACAACGATCGCCGCGCCCGTGGATGCGCGATGTTCAAGCGTCCTGCTTCGACATTTAAGCAATGCCGAGATGCTTTTACATATTGCAAGCCATTGGTACAAATTGACGGTACCTTCATGTATGGTAGATATACGCATCGGCTATTGCTAGCCGTGGCACAAGACGGCTGTGGGAGAATCCTTCCGATTGCGTTACACAATAACACCGGGAATCACCGATGATTGGGACTTCTTCCTATCCAGTTAAGGAGGCATGTTTGCCCCCAACCCGACATATGCGTTATATCGGATCGGGGCCCCGGAATACTTGCGCGCAATAGAACGCCAGGAAGCATGTGGCATCGCACACACCATCGATATTGCCTGAGGCATGTCGCATCCAACTACTATGGGCAACATCGATCTAAAAGAGAGAAACGGCAAGTGATCGATATGGGTATGAAATATCTAATAATAAAATTTATTTTGATATATTCAATTTATTCGCAATTGAAGAGTGGTATGTAATATTCGCTATCAACGTATATTAGCAGGGTATGAGATCAATAAAGACCGCTTTCACGAGATGCTTGGCGCTTGCGCCGGATGAACGTAAGTGGCCATCGGTATCGCGCGGCACCGTATAAGCTTTGTTGCGGATAGAGAATTGAGGCGCAAACCAAAAGGTCGACCTTCCTCGACTAGAATACGCAACAATATGGATATCCGAGAACCGACCAACCAAAGTAAGCGGTGCGGATGGTGTAGGAACCCGCCATACATCTCGCCGTGTCCAAATCGGAATAGTTGACCGTGTTATTAGCTTGTTTGTCTCTTGCCGCTATGTAATTTCTGTTTTTTTTAGTACAACGGTTTATCAAAGAACTCAATTATATTTTAGTGAAGAGGACTAAATTAAAAGAATATAAAATAGGAAATAATTTTTTATTTTATCAAAGAACAACGGTTTATCAAAGAACTCAATTATATTTTAGTGAAGAGGACTAAATTAAAAGAATATAAAATAGGAAATAATTTTTTTATTTTATCAAAGAACTCAATTTTCTCAAAAAACTCAATTTTAATTTAGTGAAGAGGACTAAATTAAAAGAATATAAAATAGGAAATAATTTTTTATTTTATTAAAAATTCAAATTATATTACATACAAAAAAATACACAACTTTTGATATTAAAATTAAATTACAAACACAAATTAAAAACAACTTTTTTATTCAAAGAATAAAAAAATTAAATTACAATTTATAAAATAAAAAGCCTATCCTAATCAATGTTGATGCCGGGGTGGGAACCAAAGTGCCACAGCCGGGTGGTCGGCGATTCTGTGCTGGATTCCTCCTTCTTCTAGCTTCCTGGGGGTCGTGGAACCTCAAAGGGGATTGGGTTCTCCTAAGTGGGTCCAGGTTCTAGGTGTTGCGATGATGACCCACCTTGATAAAATAATGACCCCGGAGGTGTTTGCATAAACCACGGCGGGGTGATCGCATCCCGTGCGGTGAAGGAGCCCGGTAGAAACTCATCGCTCCCGACGGCACCTCATCTAATCCCACACCCAAGTCGGTCTCACGATCGGTGGCCAACGGAGTTGCTCGAAACGACTCGAACTCGCCATGCATTCCAACCTGGGGTGGGACAAGGAAAAGGAAACATATATGGGTTAGGAGGATACATATAAGGGGCAAGGTACGCACTGCATAAACTGTGGATGCCGTGATGTCGGTGTTGTTAGCTGAACGGATGGGCCCGGTGGATCGTGTAGGCGCTGTTGATGGGCCCGGTGGATCGTAGGCGCTGTTGATGGGCCCGGTGATCGTGGTACGCGCTCTTGGGCCCGGTTCATCATCCATTCTCCTTCGATGTAAAGGGCCCCGACGCCCTTCGCCGCGAATTAGCCGCCGCCTCTCCTCATCCGGACAACAGATACGGCATGCCATGGATTCTAAACCATGGCATGTACTCCGCACGCACGCTAACTCGGAACTATGATCGGTTCCTGGTTAGGTAAAAAGTCATACCGGTTCTCCCACGCCTCGATATGTTCTCGACCAAAATCTTGGCCAATCCGCAGTCGCCAACCAGTAAGTCCACTTTGTGCTCATCATCGAGCACCTCAGAGGCACTGGAATCGGTTGTTGGCATCCAAATTGCCGCAGAACCCGATCCGACCGTGCATCTCCACCGTTGAGTAGGTGATTAGCGGGACCTTAACGTGCCAACTGCTCGAATTTTGGAGATACTCATCCGAATTATCGCCTCGATTTCGGGATCCTCGTGACGGTGTCCATTGAAACTATATTAACATTACCAACTTATTAGTTATATACATAATATTAGACACTACCTACGAAATACTAAATTATAATAACGAAATTCGACACTTACTTCGATTCCGACCTTTGGTCCAACAGAGCCGTATATCCTCAAGCGCGTTAGGTATTCCAACATGATCGCTTCCTGATGGTTCCACCTAATTAAATAAACTTTTAGCATGCAATTATACTATAAATATACGACATAATTGTAAAATATAATATTAAATTTACCTCGTTATCGCGTGGGAATGAATATGGTCGGGTCGAGTCGAGGACGTAAAAATGGAAATCGAAACCATGCCCATGACTCGCAGTGAGTGATAGGCAACCTCCGATTTTTTGTTTACTCTGCAGCGTCGCCGCCGCACATCTCCTCCCGTATAATATAGATAGCACGCAGGACTTCAACTCAATTCACCGTACGCTCAAATCAACAAGTTTCAGAGCCATCTCGTGTGGACGAGGTTTCTAGAGAGGTCCTAAGCATCGAGATAGCCTCCAATTATCTCAAGTATGTATGCCCGCAAGATACCGTATTCTTTCTTCTTGATCGAACCTTCATTCGGCCGCGGGATTGCGCTCGTAACCAAGCCAAATCGATCCGAGCTCCTTGAATTTTATCCGGAATGGCACCCGAAGCTCGTAGCATACGCCATCCAATCGAGAGATGTTACGGACCCGTGACTACCGACCCGTCACCGGTAATCCCAATCAGAATCGCACATCTTCCAAGGTGATGGTACACTCTCCGCATGGCAAATGGAAAGTGTGCGTCTCGGTCTCCACCTCTCTATCAACGCTACCGATCAAAGGCGGCTCCAACTTGAACCCCGGGCTATCGTGGCCACGTGCAAAAACCCGCTTCCCGCGAGTAATTTCGATCAATGGCGATGGGGACCTGCATGTTGCGAATATAACATTGCAACACCCGATCTACAGATCGTTTAAAAATTATAAAATTATAAAATTCTAAATTAATTAAAATTGCATAATTAAAAATTTAATAATATTGAAAAATTAACATTCAAACTTACCATTTTCTTTTCTTTGACGGCAATGTGGTCCTCGCCTAGGCGACATAATTCCCCGACCATTGTACTCCGATAAATAATTTAAAAATTTTCCAAAAATAGGTTTAAAAAAATTATAAAGGGCTTTTTATAAATAGTAAAGGACTATTTTGAAATTTAAGCGTAAATTTGAGAGAAATTTGAGAGCAAATTGATAGCAAATTGAGAGAAAAATGAGAAAGGATTGAATTGTGAAAAAATGAAGGGTTGGGGTATTTATAGGGTTTTTTTTCTGACCGTTGGGCCCAACGGTCAAAAAAAATTTTGATTCGCGGCCTAAAGCGCGCGTCCGGAGGCGCTTTGGGCACGCCACGTCAAAAGCGCGCCCACTGGGAAGCGCTGTTGACGTGGCCTAAAAGCGCCCCCGGAGGACGCGCTTTAGTCGCACTCAAAAACGCTACCGACGGGGACGCGATTTGGGGGGAAATTGCCCTTTCCGGTCATTAATTTTCAACCCTATACTTTCCGGTAATTTTTGTTATTTTTTGGTATTTTCTGGAGTTTTGCCCTACTTAAATTTTATATTTGTTTTTACTAATTTATTTATTTATTTATCATTCTTTTACTTTTAGAATACTTAAAATTAATATTATGTATACGTGTTTTATTCATTTACTTATTTATTGTTTTATTTTATTTTATTATTATTATTTTATTTTTTTAATTAATTAACATTAGATTTAATTAGTTAATACCACTACTAACTTATTATTTTAGTTACCATCGCTTCATCTATATGCATCATCGTTTTATTATTATCACAATCACATCACAAACCGTTTTAAATGTATTTATTCATTTCTATTATGCCCCGAATAAATTTTGTTTTCGCAAATTGCACAAAAAAGAGATTTTTAAACCGCGATTAATTCTCATTATTTCGGAATTAGAAAGATCGTGTTCTAATTTACGGGATATGATTTCTTTCTAAAATCGAGATAATCAAATACCTTTTGAAATAAATAAATTTTTGGTGTTTATTCTCGTTTCGGGGATTTAAGGCATTGTGTCCTAACTTACGGGAGGTAATCCTTTTTCTCGATTAATGTGAAAAATCTCATTTTTTTTAATTTTCAATTAAGAAATATTTTAACAAAGGATCGTATTTTAAAATCTCTTTAAATTCTCAACTTTCGACACTAAGATATTTATTAATCAATTAGGTACCAATTTTGGGCGTTACGAGGGTGTTAATCCTTCCTCGTACGTAACCGACTCCCGAACCCGTTTTTCGAATTTCGTAGACCAAAACCATTGGTGACCCGATCACAGCTCATAAAAAAGATCGGTGACGACTCCCATTTTCATTTTCAAAATAAAAAGTCGACCTTTCAAAAAAATGGTTTTGACAAAACCAAAATTGATTTATAATCATTTTGTTGACGGAATGTTGGAACCAAAACCGGTTCCGATATCGTTTATATTGGTTGGTACATTCCGTTGTAGTAATAAATCAAAATAATAAATTTTAGATTTGATTTCGGTATAAGTTTTAATTGATATCAATTATATCGTTACATACCAATTGATTTACTTTATATCAATTGGAATATTATGTACTGATTAAAAAATAAATTTAAAATTAATTAATTTTCACTCAGAACACCATAGGTACAAACTAAATCAATTGATATGTACTAATATAATCGATACCAACCAAAATTTGCATTGAAATGAAATATAAAATCTACTAAAACGATACTAATTATCATAATCTAAAAACTGATCTATTTGAGCCGATTTTAATTCCAAACACTTTCTGATTCTAAATCAAATTTGGTTTGATTGAGTGATGCATGGGGAAGTGGGATTTCTCTCTCCACTTTAAAAAACTTGTATTAAATTAATTATTATTATTAGAAAAATGGATTAGTTTGAATTTTTTTTAATATTATTGAGGTAAAACAGCCTCCTAATTGTATTCTTAATCTTGTTATCCTTAACTTAGGTTGGACGACAATCCACTCCTCTTATCCCAAGAGCACAAATCTAGACCTAAACCTATTTACCTAGTGCAATGTTTTATAATTTTTGCTCATGGATGTTTAAATCTTCCATTAGTCAACCGAATCCTAATTCGGTTGGTATTAATATTATTGTTTATGTAGGAGAACGTGAGTTTGAGCACGTTAAAACGGATTTATCCTCCTATTGAAAGGTTAGAGAGGGAATATGAGTAATTCTAGGTATTTTGTATTTAAAAAAAGTGCTTTATTTAAACTAATAATTTCTTTTTAATTTCCACCTATTAAATAATTAAAATAAATTATTATAAAAAGTAAATTCAATAATTACTTATTAATTAAATGAATTAAAATTAATTAATTATCAACCAAAGGTAAAACCTAGTTGACATTAACAATCAATTTGAAGTGCTTTGTTTATAAAAATAACCTAGTTATAAAAATTTCTCATTTCAATAGTATCATGGCAGTATAATATTAAGTATTCTTGTAATGTTTATGGATCAGGTTGGATTAAATTGAGTTGTTGCATTTTATGAATATCATACGTAATTATTCAAGTCTTGTCTGACTTGAAATATAAATATAAAATTTTACTCAAACCTTTTACATATTTATAAATGATTAATTCAAATATCATATTTTATATTTTTTTAAATATAATTAATTTTATTTAATATTTAACAACTATATAAATTTCTATCATTTTATACTTTCTCATTATTAAATTTCTAAATATAAAAAACTTAACAACTTTTTAATATTTATATTATAGCATCGTAGATTTAATTAAAATAAATTATTATAAAAAGTAAAGTCAGTAATTACTTATTAATTAAATGAATTAAAATTAATTAATTAATTAATTATAATCAAAATAAAGACCTCAACCAAAGGTAAAACCTAGTTGACATTAACAATCAATTTGAAGTGCTTTGTTTATAAAAATAACCTAATTATAAAAATTTCTCATTTCAATAGTATCATGGCAGTATAATATTAAGTATTCTTGTAATGTTTATGGATCAGGTTGGATTAAATTGAGTTGTTGCATTTTATGAATATCATACGTAATTATTCAAGTCTTGTCCGACTTGAAATATAAATATAAAATTTTACTCAAACCTTTTACATATTTATAAATGATTAATTCAAATATCATATTTTATATATTTTTTTAAAATATAAATATTTTATTTAATATTTAACAATTATATAAATTTCTATCATTTTATACTTTCTCATTATTAAATTTCTAAATATAAAAAACTTAACAACTTTTTAATATTTATATTATATTCATATAATATAAATTACATAAAAGATAAAATAATTATATCAAATAAAATAAATAAATTACATGTTACAAACTTGAAAATTGAAGGATTTGAAAATGGGCCAAATTTGTCTAGCAGGTGCGACAAAAGAATAAAAGAATAAGATAAAGATAAATTACATCTACTAGGTATTGCTGAGAGAGTGAATCTACTATAGAAACTTTATCTTACATGATATGAAAAGCATTTAAAACCATAAACAAACAATAATAAATATAAACATATTGTAATAATTCTAACATTGTCTAAACCTATTTTTTGGAATTTAATATTTTTATCCAAACGATATCGTTTGACAATCAACTTAGCTTTTGTTTTAAGGAAATAATATTACTTAGAAATGGATTAAATTAGTGGGTTTAGTCAATGTGTTTTTACACAGTTGAAAAGCAATCCTTTGGGAACGGCTGATATCATGGACCGATCCATGGTCTCGTATGCTAGTTCAAACCCATGTGCATAGTTACTTCAATCATAAACTTATCCCCATGTATTTTAGACTGTAGTTCGAGTCTTGATTCAATGTTCTTTTTTCTTCTTTTTTTTGTTTAAAACTTTTCATTTGTTCAATCATTTTCATGGTTTAAAGTATCACATTATTAGTACTATGTTAAAGTTTCATAATTTCTGCTTCATAATTGCAATCCTTGCGGCATTTTCTTTCATCCCAATCCTTTATAAGTGTCAACTTTCCAGCAATTGCTATTCCTTTCAAAAGCCAGAGATTGATTTACTCACATTCCCTTCTTCTTGGAATCTTCTTTATTTCCCTTCAGACCCTCCTCAGACTCTTAAAATTGCACTTTTTGTCAAGAAATGGCCTCAAAGGTCTCATGCAGGTGGGCTTGAAAGGCATGCCTTGACCCTACACCTTGCACTTGCCAAAAGAGGCCATCTAGTGCACATTTTCACCACCTCTTCTCCAAATACATCCATTCCCAATCTAGTTTTTCACCTTTCAGAACCAACAGTTGGTGGATATTTGAACCAGACCGTGGTGTGGAGCCAGTTTCGAACTCAAAACTCGACCGGTACACCGTTCGACATTGTTCACACCGAGAGCGTCGGGCTGATGCATGCCCAAGCAAAGGACGTGACCAACCTAGCTGTTACCTGGCATGGAATTGCATATGAATCCATTCATTCCGATATAATCCAATAGCTTTTAAGAGCACCCGAAGAACAACAGGCTGCTATGGTGACCAAGAAGGTTATGAGAGAGTCGTCGAAGAGGTCCGGTTCTTTCCGAGATATTCCCACCATGTTGCTACAAGTGATCATGCTGGGGATATACTCAAAAGGATTTACATGATCCCTGAAGAACGAGTGCACATCATTCTCAATGGAGTCGATGAGGCGATTTTCAGGCCCGAGTTGTCCCTAGGAAACGAGCTTAAACACGAACTTGGCATTCCACAAAACGGGTCATTGATTTTGGGAATGTCAGGGAGGTTGGTGAAAGACAAAGGGCACGCACCCTTTGATATTCCAAGCATTGAAAGAAATATTCATGGAGAACAACAGATTCCAACAAAGTGTTGTTCTTGTGATAGCTGGTGATGGTCCATGGGGTGCTAGATACAAAGACCTTGGTGCCAACATACTTGTTTTGGGTCCATTGGGACGAGCTGATTTAGCAAAGTTTTATAACGCCATCGATATTTTCGTGCACCCGACGTTCCGAGGTCAAGGACTGAAGCAATACTCAGTGGGAAACCAGTGATGGCTACACGAGTTGCGAGTCTCACAGGGTCAGTGATTGTGGGACCAGAACTGGGTTACACGTTCTCACCCACAGTGGAGTCCTTGAAAAAGACGCTGTATAGAGTTTGGAACGATGGGAAAGTGGTGTTGGAGAAGAAAGGCAAGGCTGCTAGGCAAAGAGGGTTGAAATTGTTCACTGCCACCAAAATGACAGATGCATATGAAAGACTGTTTCTGTGCATGTCAAAGGAAGCATATTGCAAATACCCAAATCCATTTTGTCAAACATACAGGGATATCAATGTTGGTTTTTCCATATTCAAACTTTGTGACAATGCAAGAATAAACTGGATTCTCTTCAATAATGTGGTATCTCTTTTGTTAAGCATAATGCCACTCATATAGCTAGTTTTTCTTTTCTTTTCTGAAATCAGCTTTATAACATTCGAACTATTTTATTAATATAAATAAATAAACTTTAAGGCTTATATCAACGTTGTCGTTGTAGTATAGTGGTGAGTATTCCTGCCTTTCACGTGGGTGACCCGGGTTCGATCCTTGGCAACGACGGTTTTTGGTTTTTTTACCTCACTTGATTTTGGTTATTCAACTAAAGTTCAGATTGTATTTTGCTTATTCAACTAAAAATTGAGAATTAATCCCTTAAGTTAGATCAAAAAATAAATTTATTCTTTTTGTTACAAAATTGATGATAAAAATTGGCTTCAGTAAGTCAACTATTTAGTTAATTCGGTTGTTCTTCATTTACTCATTTTTTGAATTGAGGAGGCAAAATGCAATTTAAATCCTAGAGTCTCTAGTTTTACCCTTAATTTTCTTATTATATTAAAATCAGTGCTTGAGCATTTGGGGCTGCAACATTTCGAGATTCCCTTTGCTGCTTATAGAATAATGTATAGCTTGGAAATCAAGAAGAATAGATTAAATTAATCCATTTAGTCAATGGGATTTTCAATGATAACTTTGCTAAGCCTGATTTATTTATTTACTCCTTAAAAGCAAAGTCCTTCGAAAATGGCTGATTACATGGCTTCTGCTCAAACCCCATGTGCCACTTCCTAGATATCCGAAACCTTGCCTAATAACTTGTTAAACTCTTTACAGGTTTTGATAGGGAAAAATAATTTTTTTTTGAAGCTTTCCATTTTCATGGCAAAGGATCAGATTGTAAGTACCATGTTCAGGTTCCATACTTTGTACTGCATAATTGCAACCCTTTCTGTATTTTCTTTCATTTCAATCTTCTGTTGGTGTCAGTTTTCCAGCAAATGTTATTCCATGAACATTATAATGATGCAAAAGGCTAAGGAAAGCATTGATTTGCTTACATTCCCTTATGCTTGGAATGTTCTTTCTTTTCCTGCTGATCCTCCCTCTCAGATCCTTAAAATTGGTGTTTTTGTGAAGAAATGGCCTCACAGGTCTCATGCAGGTGGGCTTGAAAGGCATGCTTTGACCCTACACCTTGCTCTTGCCAAAAGAGGCCATGAATTGCACATTTTCACCACTTCTTCACCAAATTCCACTTTTCCTACATATCCATTTCCCAACTTGGTTTTTCACCTTTCAAGGCCAACATCTGGTGGATATTTGGACCAAGCTGTTGTATGGGATCAATTCCGAGCGCAAAACTCGACCGGGAGACCGTTTGATGTCGTCCACACCGAGAGCGTCGGGCTGTTGCATACTCGAGCAAAGAATGTGCCGAATCTAGCTGTTAGTTGGCACGGAATCGCGTATGAAACCATTCATTCGGATATCATCCAAGAGCTTCTCCGTAGTCCGGAAGAACGACAGGCTACCATGATGACTGAAAGAGCGATGAAAGTCGTGGAAGAGGTGAGGTTTTTTCAAAGATATTCTCACCATGTTGCTACAAGTGATCATGCTGGGGATGTCCTAAAAAGGATATACATGATCCCGGAAGAACGAGTCCACATCATCCTCAACGGAGTGGACGAGGAGATTTTCAGACCCGAACTCTCTCTTGGAATCGGTTTTAAACGGAAGTTCGGCATCTCGAAAAGTAGGTCATTGGTATTGGGAATTGCAGGGAGGTTGGTGAAAGACAAAGGGCACCCTTTGATACATGAAGCTTTAAAGCAAATCTTCATGGAAAACAGCAAGTTCCAACAAAGTGTAACTGTTCTTGTTGCTGGTGATGGTCCATGGGGTGCTAGATACAAAGATCTAGGAGCCAATATACTTGTTTTGGGTCCATTGAAACAAGCTCAACTAGCCAAGTTCTATAATGCAATCGATATTTTCATGAATCCGACTCTCCGAGCACAAGGATTGGATCATACTCTGTTGGAAGCAATGCTCTCTGGGAAACCGGTAATGGCTACACGAGTCGCCAGCATCACGGGGTCGGTAATCATCAGACCAGAATCGGGTTACACATTCTCACCTAGTGTGGAGTCCTTGAAAAAGACTCTGTATAAAGTTTGGAATGATGGCAGAGTGGTGTTGGAGAATAAAGGCAAGGCTGCTAGGCAAAGAGGGCTGCAATTGTTCACAGCAACCAAAATGGCAGCTGCATATGAAAGACTGTTTCTATGCATATCAAGGGAACAATATTGCAAATACCAAAAGTAGCAATGTTGGTCTCATATTCATGTGGTATCTGACTATGTTACTTAAACTCGAGTAACTGTTAAATATAAGTATGTGTGTTCAACATGGGATGTTCAGACTATACCGTGCTCATATTTGAACATGCATAAGGATGGATGTTGGGTATTGTACTTGAAGGAGAATAAAAAGTTCCGGGAACATAGATCCGGATTCCTGACCGTTCGGAGATCGAGGGAATTAAGAAAATTTTCAACAAAGCCAAACCGCTTGGTTTCCTGAAGGTCCATGACATGGATGTATATTAAATATTTTTGTTGAAAATTTTGTGATAAACTTCTTTTAGTGTTTTGAACTTATGGGGCTATATTTTCTTTTCAGCCAGACATGTATGAACATAGATTGTGTATCTATAAATTTTAGGCAGGAAATGTAAGTTGAATTGTATGCAATATCTTCAAGAAAAAATGGGGTTTTGCTGCAGGAATTATCATTTTTTCAAAAAAGGAATTTCATATTGGATACAAATTTAAATATGTATATGAGGTTTGATTCTCTAAATATATGAAAAAAATTATAGGAGTACAATTAGCACTGTTGCTCACTGTCACTGCCATTGGAAATATTTGGTTGATATTTTTATTTCTACTTGGAAAAGGGAATCCTTGTATATGAACAATGGAAAAGGATATTATCTGTATTGTTCAAACTTTTGCTGGGCAACTTTGATTCATATCAAAGAGGTAGCATTTTGAATCTCAAGCATTGATATTAACCTTTGAAAAGGAACCCTCTACTTTGTGAAAATTGAGAAGTTAATCCCTGCAAAATGTCAAACATTAAAGCCCTATTCTCAACCCTCAACAAAATAAAATGACTTGTAAGATAATGACCAAGATGAAATGTATTCTCAACTTCTACAAGATTGATCAAACATTTTTTGATTTTCTTTTTCATGGAATCCATAATATTAGTATTGATTCGATATTAAATTTTCAGTTCACATCAATTTCGAGATTAATTCTTGGACAACTCTTACCCCTTTCCTTTCCATGTAAAATGAAAAAATAAATGAAGCTGTAAATGTAGTGGACAGACTGCAAGAAGGGAAAAAATTAACACAGCGTGAGCGGCAGGATTCGAACCTGCGCGGGCTGAGCCCACATGATTTCTAGTCATGCCCGATAACCACTCCGGCACGCCCACTTCTGCTTGTTTTGTTTAAATAAATAATATTTAACACTATGTTTTAACTAATCTTTTCAAAGTTTTATTTTCAAGTTTTTGTGTCCATTGGCTGTATATGCCCTCCTTCGTTAACACATAAGCATTCAAGCGGTTTTTTTTTAATGTATATTAAAAAAATTGCTAAATTTTAGTTTGATGTCTCTATTATACCTAAAATTAAGATTTAAACTTTGTATTTTAATTTTAATAAGATTTGGTCTCTATATTTTTATAATATTATTAATTGGTCCAAATAGATGCTGTTAATTAAAATATTACATTGTTATATACAATTTCAATGCCCTAATCGCTTTAGAGATTGACACGTGACTTCTAGTTCCTTTAGGTTTGTATTACTTTTTTCTTTTTTACATTATAAGATAGTGATCAAATTTTAATTTTGATCCTAAACTGTGCTAAAACTTGAGATTTAATCTATATCCTCTAATTTTTGACATTATTTTGTCTTTACTTTTATAGTCATTAGTTAGTCTAGATAGTTAATGCTGTTAACTATTTAAATCAAAATGCTCATGTCAATTTTTTTTAGGAACACTATTCCAACAAAAGAATTATTTTATCATGACGAGTTTAAACGAGTATTTTTACGAAAAAATTATAATTAATATTTTTAATATTATTTTTGTTATTACATGACTACTATGTGAATGCTTTTTTTTTTATTTCAAAATATCACATTAGAGAATTTAATGCAAAAATTTAACGGTAGTAATAAGTGGGCTTGAATATTTAAATCCGAAAAATAGAAATACTAAATTCTTAAAAATCAAAGTAAGAGACTAAATTCCAAGTGTGCTCTGTATTTTGATACAAACAAATAATGAATAAAAAAGCAATCTTATATACATATCTTACCTTGCATTCATGTGCATCCTCCCCCTCTCTCAATCATATAATCAAATTCGGACCTTGGGTCATGCTCCAAGAATCTGGTAATATAAACTAGTTTAAGGCTAATGGACCCTTTCCAAGACATGGTTAGTCACAGTACTAAATACTGACAAATTACTTAAAAGTTCTAGACATTAACATAGGTTCTTCTCCATTGGAATAACTCATTCTTGCTTCCTATTTGTAAAGCACTCCTTTTATTCAAAGTTATAAAAGCATTTGAAATTAGGGAACTTCATGTATAACATTAACTGACAATAAAAATAGAACTAATGCATGGAAGATGTTATTTATTTCAAGTTGATGTGGGCATATATCTTTGTTAATGAAGTCAGATCCTTCCGTTTTCATTTTAAATAGGCTCATATGGCACTAGGATGATGGGGCTTTGCAGCATATAGATTCATAAATCATATAGGGATACTGTGCCAATTAGCATATTTGGTGATGGCCTTTGAATCATTGATACAAGAAAATTATAGTTCTTACAACAAGACTTAGTGCCCTTGGCTTCGGCCCTTTCCATTCAAGGATCTGCCTGTTTCTAAATTTCAAACACCAGAACGTTTCTTGCAGTTCATAGCCAATAATACACGAAAATAACATCTTCAGCTGTTATCCGGGATGCTGCTGATGTCCTTGAACAATAGTCACTGCAAAAGATTCAAAAACAAGAATATTCCCCTATTGGTCCTTCACGCAAAGTCATTCCAGCCTCACCAAGCAGCTTTAATAAAGGACACCAGCTGCATTACATGATTCGATAAGCAAATTCAGAATTCCAGTTCATGTAAGTTTGAGCAGTTTAGCATCTATAGAAAAGAATGAGCGAGGTGTAATGGCCAGGAGCCATTCTTGTGGGTTATTAGGCCTGGATCAGCTGACGATCTGAAATGGAAAAAGTTGTTGCCTGAGCGGTTTATAAAAGCTGTACAAGAATTATAAAATGAGAACCTCAAAAAGAGGCATTATCACATGGGGTTGAGGGAGGATTTGGACACATTGAGGCTGGAACGGAACAACGAAAAGCATATCAGACGGGGATCCAATGATCCAAGGTATGTCATTCATGCATGGAAACTCAGGTTACAATTGGAGAATGTATTTGAAAGAGGAAAGATACAAAGAGATATCATGTGGATAAACTAAGGTGGAGGGCTAAAATTTTAGAGATGATTGAACTCTATATCAGAGAAGGTGGTTCTACCTACAATTCTCTGAATCGATTAATCAAAGCTAACTATATCATAATCAAATTGCTAGCCTTGCTATGGCCAGGGCTAGTGTCACGAGCCTAATGCAACATACCCCTACAGTACAGTTTGTGATCTTTGGCATGTACTTCCTAGAACTTCTTTAAGCTAGGAGTGCCTTAAAACCTTTTATTATTGTCCATTACTCCATAATAAGGACCTCTCCAATGTAACAAGTCTTGATATCTTATGGAAGAGATACAAGGTCATAATAGTGTTAAGGAAAGATATCCAATTTTGCATACATTACAATTAGTCTATATACAGTCGAGTTTCACGATTGTACTGCTGTTGTTTTATTATATAGCAGCAATCATACATATTGTAGTTACTGCATTCATTTACCTATATAATTCTGCTTTCTAAGTCAAAACAATCACATAAGATAACTGTAAGTACACCATTATGCAATGCAGCAGAGACCTAAAATGCACGTCGCAGATTCTCCTTTTAGGCATGAATACTATCCCCGGAGGCCGGAGTAATTATGCAAGATAGATATTAATGAGAAAAGACACTTACCTGTCAATGACACTTGTAAGAAAATAACAAAATTATTGGTTCATTGCTACAGAACATCTTACCTAAGAATCAAAGAAAAAGCAATCAGCTATGTATGGAGATAATTAGCAGCCATCATCAGCTCTAGAGTCAGTTCGGGTTCAATGTGAAACTCAGTCTCTTTACCCCTGATCAAATACCAACTCTTTTATCAATGTAAAAACGAAAATGAAACATTCATGATTTTTTTTTTTCAGATTATGGATTTGTCAGATGTCCCATTAGTGATGAAATTGAAATTTCAATAGATATTCACGAATTTGAAATTCATGTTTTTATACTTTCCAAATATATAATCATTTTCAACCTTAACCAATTTATATATAATCGTACGCATTCGATTCACACAGTTCATGCACCAAATGAAATCGAAATCCAAATTTCCAAAGCACTAGAATATTTCATAAGAAATGCAAGGTGGCTCGTTTACAGAAGGAGAAATAAATGAAATTAGTCATTAATCAAAGAAATCATTGAAGAACACTAATATTTGTTTCGAGCTTAGTACAATTAAGGCATCGTCATGTATAATTTGATAATCCACCTTCAACATGATCATATGGCAGAGCTCTCCCAAGTGCAAAAAGCAACAACCAAATCCATTCCCATATAAGTTTTATCAACATATTCAAAGCTTATAATTTAAGTTAGCCATTCAATATATCCACAGCATTGGCACAAACCAGACATTGATACAAAAACACAAACCTTGAATATTGAAGAGCCCAATAAAAATACTGACAGATCTTCTCAAGAATCACAGCGCTTATCTCCGGAAAAGTCACTTCTCCAAGCTCCGTCTCCGCAAAACCTCCTTCACCATCACCACCAAAAAAAAAAGAAATTAGACCTTTCAAACCGAAAAACAACAAAGAACCCCGAAAAACACAATTTTCAATGGGACCTGGTGATGTAAGCATGTTACGGATGGTTTGAGAAACCATGGCAGCGTCCTTGTCAATAACAAATTCCATCTCGTCAGCGCTGATGAGTTTGACTGTATCTTTTCTCTTCATGTTGTTTTCTCTTTCTCTCTCTCCGATTTAAATGCAGTGTAATGAGATCGGGAGAGGGTTCTTTAATCGTCGGTAAATTTCCGGTTATTCCATATTTTGGTTTATTGTTTTTGGGGCCGATGATGACTTGCTCGGGAAAACAAACTTCCGTTTCCGGGTTTCTTTTCTTGGTTTATTCACAATCTAACCCTTCAATTATATCCTTTTTTTCAGTTTGGTATCCACCTTGATAGTTAACCTATCATTTTGTCTTTGTTTACTTCAAAAAGTATCCATATATCACGTTTTGATTAATTGGCATAGAGCATTTTAGGGTAAACTAAGACAAAATTATAGTTTATTTTATTTTATTTTTGACAGGAGATAAAATAGAAAAAAATGATAATTTAAGTATCAAAATAGACAAAAAGAAAATTTAAATATCAAAGTGTAAAAATTAGTATTCTTTAAGGATTAAATCATGAATTAAGCCTTTTTTATTCTTGTGTAAACTTTTTTACTAAAATATCGGGTTTTAGGGAACTTCAGAATGCAGAATATTAATTATTTAGTGCACGTGTTTTTGACTTATATGATTTACTTGTACCTGAATTAGTGAAATTAGGATTAGGATAAACCATTGTCTTCCTCATTATCATAATTAATTATAGCATCTATATTATTTAATTTATTATTTAATTATGTGAATGAATTCTTCAGTCAATATTAGTTCAATTGGCATCGATAATGTTACAAATACAGAATGATATGAATTCGAGCACGTTGAAGTGTATTTATCCTGCAAAGCTAAAAATATCGATAAGAAGATGAAATATTTATATAAAATAGACATGTGTAATTTTTAAGTTCAGGATAATCTTGATCATCCAAATTAACATTTAGAAAAATAAAATAAGTCAAATACTCAATTTATATTAAATATTGTAACTATTTAAGCAATATACATTGTATGTATTAGTTTATCAAATTAAACAAAAAAATGTTACTAAATTTATCATAAAAAATTATAAATTCTATAAAAGAAATCAAATTTAAAAAAAATTTGAGGGGCCAAACATAAATTTATCCTATTTTTAAGCATTAATTATATGGTCAAAATAAAAATTTTTAAAACTTAAAAGTGTTCAATTGAAATTTATCAAAATTTAGGGGGCAAACCCCTGCCAGCACCCTTAAACCGCTCTTGATGTGAACGAATAAGGGTTAAAGAGATTATTGGTAGTTTTAAGTATTGTATATAAAGAAAATAAATGTCAATAAAAAATATAAAAAAAACTATATTTTTTATGATTAATAAATATTATTATAAGATATTTTTGTAGTCCATCAAATTAATTTTAAAACTCGAATTAAACACTAAAATTTTAAGACTATTACTTATATCAAAAAAATATATTTTTTATCAAATTCAGGTATCACATTAAAACAAATCAAAATTATGTAATACTCTATATATATATATATATAAAAGTAAAAGTTCACTTCTATCATTGGCATTTCATGAACAGCAACATAAACATTACGATAATTGATATAGTCTCTTACAAGAATGAATTATAAACTTTGAGATTCCAATTTTAAACATGTTTACTACTAAATTATCTAAAAATAATTTTACAAATTTCATATTATTGATGACAAAATTATTATCATTTACTTCTTATTTTTCAAAAATGATATTAACTACGTTTTTTACTACTTATTTTTAACCATCATTATAATTTACTACTTATTTTTTTTTTCTAAAAAAGTTGTTTACCTTTGATTAAAGGTAAATATATTTACTAAACATTAGAGGTGTTTTCAAATCAATTCCACAAAATTTTGATACTTGAGCTCAACCTGTTCAAAAAGTTCATTTTACTGTTTAAAAGTATGATAAAATAAATATATTTTAATTATAAAAATATTATGATTAATAAATGGGATTCGCCCATGATCGAAAATACAAAATCCAAACCTTTTTCAAGTGAGTTGCTCAGCACATGTAATAGATGACTCGCGTGTTACCATATTATTGATGACTAACACCTCACCGTATTAATTTTAAATATTATTTATAATTTAAAATAAACTTAAAATAATTATTCCATTCCCAATAAAATACATCTATTAATTATTATTTTATTATTTATACATTTAAACACATATAAAGAAGAAATAATTATATTCTTTAATTTTTATTATTTTATATATTTCTTTTCCTTTTCCATTAAGCAATTAAATACCACAGGATAACATTCAAATAAGGAATGTAAAGATTCTCCCTTTTTTTACTTTTTGAGTATTTACGAAAGTTGCTTTAATTTGATAGGCTTTTTTCTACTACCTTTTTGGTCATTTGAAGTAAATAAAAAATATATTTTTTTATTCAAATTTTTTTTTAATCCTTGACCATGCCCTTTGCATATATGCTCATAGGAAGCATGGATAATAAGGTAGAAGTTCATTGCGTTTCTTCTGCTGAAATTTAAATTTTTTTTAAGTTTTATTTTTAGGTAAACTACAAAAATAGTTACTTTTGTTTGTCTCAGATTAAATTTATTTAATTAAAAATATATTTTTATCCTAACAACTGGATATCCAAGTTGGCATTTAAAACTCATTTGGACTGTCACGTAAGATTGTCATTAGGGAAGTAGTGGAGTTTAACGGTGAAATGACCACTTCGTAACAAAACGATAACGTAAGTGACTAAAACGTAACATTTCAAACATAAATGACTAAAATGTAATCTGAGAAAAAACAAAAATAACTATTTTTGTAATTCACTTTCTTTTTTTTTGAAAAAAAAAAACCAAGTGGATATTAAAGATGAAAAGATAAAAAAATTATTAATCAGTAATAGTATGAGCATGCATGCTCATCGTGTAGCTGGATGTGTGCTATATTTGTGCACGAAAACAAGGTGCCCTTGTCCACACATATTACTCGCACAAAATAAATAGAGACAGTAAACAGTTGGATAAATAATGAATCACATCGATTTATTTCGAATAAAGTGATTCTGTTTTGAGAAATTTGTAGGTAAATCAAATTTTTTAGACAACGAATATGGATGAATTATGTTATTTGTCTTATATAAAATAATCATTTTATTATTATATTTAAGTATGAAAAAGATAAAAATTGAGGTTAGACAAAACTGATGATAAATTTATCTAACATTTATGGAAAGTATAATGATTATATCAGTAGAACGAGAATCAAGATAATTAGTGCCATATTTCATATATATTAAATTTTTAACATAAATTTAAACCCAATTCGTAAAGCAATTAGTGTTTCTTAAGCATGGTATGAATTTCATCTTTACCAAATTAAAAATAAATACAGAGCAAAGCATAGACTAATGATAAAGAGAAATGTAAAAGCATAAAAAACATCAATTCTTTTAGTGAGAATAGGTTTAAGAACATAACCCAAAAGAAATAAACCCTAATATTCAACAACTCATAGGAGTAAGATCGGAAGTTTTGGCGGCGGGGACGGTGGTGGGGTTTTTGTTAAAAACTCGACTGCCAAACAAGAAAAAACCCAGAGAATGGCCAGCCACGGCGGCCAAGAAAACGCCACCGTTGAAAGACATGATAGCCAACATCACCAAATACGCAAGTCCAACCCTCAGAGCATGCAACAAAGTCTGAACCAGACCGGCGGTCACGTGGTGGATCGAACCGGATTTCGTCAACCGAGAGTGAGAAATCCCCTCCACCATGAAAGCAAGCATGAAGACAGCTATGAGGGCCAAGACATACATGCCGGTTCTGGTTCCGGGCCAACCGGAGAAGAGAATTTGGGTGTTGCTGCCCCAAAAGAAGGTCATATGCATCATCATCTTACGGTGGTTCATCATCGTCATGCCGCCGTCTGATGAGTTGTGCATCATCATGCCATGCGTATGATCATCATTCAACTTCTCCATGGATGTTACTTTTAAGCCAGGATACCTGGGAGTAGGGAAGTGTGTTAAGGTTTTAGTGAGATGGTAGAATCTCTTATAAATTTGCTCGGTTTATACAGGATGTTGCTGTTACGTAAACTGATAGTACATTACACGTTTTCATGTTTTTCATTAGTAGTACATAAGTTAATTCAGGTTAAATTTTGTTTTAGATTTTTTTTATACAGCCTCTTCATTAAATTCGTTTGAATTTGTGTTCTTCTTTATTGACAATAATTTTTAGGGATAATAATTAATGGAATAGTGAGAGTGGGGGCCAATATAAATTAATTTGTGTTCTCTTATACCGGTAATAATGTTTAGCGATAGTAATGGAGCAGTGAAAGTGGGGGCCAATATTGCTAAATCCATCACTACTCCATAGTTAGAACGTTTTGTTCCACCTCTCACTCAACTCCACTATAAATGTATAATATTAAAAGTCACTACCACTTACATAGATGTTAGATGCATACATCTCTACCTACCTTGTTTCAATTCAATTTAATTTTTGCCAATTATCTTTAATATTTTCAATCTTTTAAATTGAAGTAAATATTTAAACATAACTCTCCAACAAAATATTTAGTTGGTACCAATTTTGTTTTATATTTAATTGATATTTGAATTTGTATTTTGTCACCAATGTTGGTATCTCTACACTAACATCGTTAGTTTATGTTGACGTAGCATTGATGATCAATCCTATAATCACATTTCAGCATGGTCGAACTCACGTCCTTCTGCGTTAGTAACAATGTCAACACAAACTGAACTAAAACTCAATTGACACTTTGCTTATTAAATTATACATGATAAGATAATGTTTTGTCAGGCATATATATATTTTTATGAAAGTAATCTTCATGTCTTATATGATATAGATTAGATTAAATTAGTCTATTTATTATTAAATGTATAAATTTAATTTTTATTATTAATATAATAAAATATCAAATTTTAATAGAGTTAAAATTTGCTATTTATAAAATGATGTCAATTTATTTTCATTTGCAGTTTAACTTTAAATAAAAATAATTATAAAAACTTTAAAAATATTAACTCTATTATAAAATAAATATTAACCCTGATAAAATTTAACATTATTTTTTTTAATAGTATAACATTAAATTGAAACATTTAATATTAAAAGGATTAATTTCATCCATGTAGTTTCACCTATTAATTTAGCTTATTTTATTGATTTGGTCCATCAACCTATTTTACTATTCAAAAAATAAAAAGTTTAAAACATATATTTTAGATTTAAATTTAAATTTAAATTTTTTAAAATTATTTAAATTGAATTTAGACTAAACTTCACTCAAAATATAAAAGGATAAATACTAAAATTATACATGAATTATAGATTAATGTGCAATTATATACATGAATTTTGATTTTATGCAATTTTATACATGAAATTTTGATTTGATCCAACTTTTGTAAATTATTAACACAATTATTGATATAACATCATCTTATGTTTATATATTGCATACATAAATAATTATATTTATTCAATATAAAAATAAATGTATGTATTTATTTCTTTAGATGTGTATGATTAAATCAAAATTAAAATTTCAAGTATATATTTGAATCACAATTAAAGTTTCACGTATATAATTGCACCAAATTAAAATTCATGTATATAATTTGCACATTAAATCAAAGTTCATGTATAATTTTGAAATTTATCCCAAATATAAAAGGAATAAATACTAAAATTATATATAAACTTTTATATCATTTGCAATGTTATACATCAACTTTAATTTTATGTATTTGTATACATCAAAATTTAATTTTGGTTTAATTTTCACGTTTCACTAATCTTGTTATTTATGTGGCACAATTTTTCGTCATGTGAAAATTATTAAAAGGACATTTTATTAGGTTAAAATATACATATAAATTTAAATTATTTTCACTTAGATTAAAAAAAATAGATTTCCTAAGGGGAAATAAGAAACCTTGTTTCTAAATGTCTTTATTTTTCTAATCAAGGCAAAGATAATTTAAATTTATTTATTTATTTTTAAATATATTAAAATACCATGTCAACAATTTACACATTATTTAACGAAAAATCATACCACATAAATAAAATTTGAGTATACAAATACACCAAATCAAAATAATATATAATATTACAAATATTATTAAAATTCATATATTTATCCTTAAATAAAAAAATTACTCAAACCTAACACAAAATGAAGCGGTTGGCTGCCCAATCTGAGTAGAAATCTAGGCAGATATTTTGGGTGTTATGCTAACGCAATGCTTTTAAAAAATATTTTTAAAAAGTGTTGTAAAAAAATTATTTTAAATTTAAATATTTAATATTATTATAAAAAAATATTTTTAAAAAATAAAATGTCTATTACATCCATCCACTGCCGCAGCATAACAGTAGCCATGCTACCCTGATTCTATTCAAATTTGGCCTTTTTCACATAATTGCCACTTAAACGGCACCGTTCCACCTTCATTCCCTCACCAAAAGGCAAACACCGTATCTACCTCTGTATGTACACACGCGTATATATAATTTCAAAAATCAAAAGCAACCCCCCCTTCCTGGTCCCATTTTCCACCATCTCTCAAATGGTCATCGTTTTTTCAGTTTCCTTTCATTCGATAATTCATCTTTTTTCTTAATTTTCATTTAAAAAAAAAACTTCAGTATAATTTCTCCACAATTATCATTGTTTTTTTTTTTGTTGAGAATTTTATCTCCTTGATCTATCCACTCCTGGTAAGTTCAATCGCTTCCGGATCTCTATCCTCTTCTTCTTCTTTTTCTCAGTTTTTTGATTAATTGATTTTTGGATCTTGCAGGTTTGAGAGAGAAGAGAAATGGCGCATAGAGTAGATCACGAGTACGATTACCTTTTCAAGATCGTGTTAATCGGCGATTCTGGAGTTGGAAAGTCGAATATTCTCTCTAGGTTCACAAGGAATGAGTTCTGTTTGGATTCTAAATCCACTATCGGCGTCGAGTTCGCTACCAGAACCCTCCAGGTTTATCATAGTTTCAATCAACTCATCTTTCATTCATCTTCATGTATGTTTTCCTTTCCTTTTTCCTGCTGAAAATTAATTGTTCAGGAAGTTTCTAGAATTTTGACTGATAATTATCTTGTTTTCTTTAAAGGGATAATTAACTTGTTGATATCTGATTGACTGATTTAATTTCGGAAAATTTTGCATGATTAAGTTGACTGTAAACTTTATGTTAATTAATTGCATTATTAGTCTTTTTAAAAAAAATTGCATAATTAGTATCTTAAAAAGTTATTTAAGTAAAATTTCATGACGAATCCGATTGCCTTCTCTTGGACTCTGATTATAAATTTGAAAGTTCATTTTTTTTAATACAAAATTTAGAAGTTCATTTTGAATGCGATGTAGCTAGCTAAGAAAAAAGATAATCAGATAGTGATGATCATCGAGGGCGCTTTAGCGTTGTAGTTGAGTTCAGGGGTTCGATTCATGTGTGTTTTTAGTAGACCCGGTAATAGAGGATATAATCACAGTAACACGAATACAATATAAAAAATAATAATTAAAAAAATGATACGAAGAACACATGGAAAAAAAAACATAAACACTATAGGAATACACGTACCTGTCAAAATTTTTATAACACATTACTAACTCAAATACGATTATAACACGAATGACCAAAACTAAATTTTTGTAACAAGTTCAATAAGTTCAGAGGGTTCATTTTCCTATTTTATTTGTCATGCTACCAAAAATTGGAAGAGCTAGATGATTTTTCTTTTTTGTTAGTGATAAAACAACTCTCTCTCTCCCTCTGTTGTCAGACTATTTTTTCTTAATTGAAAATTAAGTTATTATATTAACCCAAGCTGTTATCACGCTGTTTATTGGTTAAAATTTGCTATTAGTCCTTATACTATGTTTAAGTTGCTGATTTAACCATTGTACTCTAATTTAGTAAATTTTAGTCATTGTTCATTTCGTGTTCTAAAATTTCAATCGTGACCCAAACAGTAGCTGTTAAATTCGTTAGGTTAAATTTTACTATTAATCATGTACTATGCGTAAGTTGTGAATTTAGTCTATGTTTTTCAATTTGATCATTTTTAGTTTCTTTACTTTTTGTATTTTGAAATTAGTATCATAGCAATTTTGTAACTAATTGGCTTTATTTGTGTTATGTAATAAATTTCTATTAATTTTCATGATTTAGGTTGAGGGGAAGACTGTTAAGGCCCAGATTTGGGATACGGCAGGTCAAGAGAGATATCGAGCTATCACTAGTGCTTACTATAGAGGAGCTGTTGGCGCTCTTCTTGTCTATGACATAACTAAGAGGCAAACCTTTGATAATGTTCAAAGGTGGTTGCGGGAGTTGAGGGACCATGCAGATTCTAACATTGTCATCATGATGGCTGGAAACAAATCCGACTTGACTCATCTCAGAGCAGTTTCTGAGGAGGATGGTCAAGCTCTGGCTGAGAGGGAAGGCCTTTCATTTCTTGAGACGTCGGCGCTGGAAGCAACCAACATCGAGAAGGCATTCCAAACCGTATTGAATGAGATCTACCATATCATTAGCAAAAAAGCATTGGCAGCCCAAGAAGCAGCCGCGAGTACCTCGGTTCCATGCCAAGGAACCACCATTAATGTCACGGATGCGTCAGGGAGCAGTAAGAAAGTATGCTGTTCTACATAAAAAAAGATAAGGGAAGTGAAAAATATTTACTAGCAAGCAGGCCTTTTTTTTATAATTATTATCATCTTTTGGCTGAGAGAAGAAGCATGTAGAATACATAGCTTTTGTTTCAAAACAACCATATTGTTTGTTAGTAGCATAGAAATGCCGGCTTATACTATGCTCTTTTTCTCAACATGTACTCTCCTCAAAAGTGGAAGTTGGAAGATTGGGTGGTAAGTTACTATTAGAAACAAAGAAGCGTAAATGGCTTTATTTGATCGGTGCGTCTCCTTGTAGACATTTTCTATATTTTAACTTTCATAATTGTGAGTATCTCAGTTCCAGATCGGGTAAATTTAGTCAGGATGATTTTTAGTTTAAGTCATTTGATTTGTCGGTTGGGCTTTTTGTTATGAGTACCTTGTCATCCAAATTTGATAGATTGATAAGTTAAGATCATTTTATGTTATTCATTTAGATTATTTTGAGATTGGGTCCTTTTTTTAAGTTTGCTTTGAGCTCGAGTCATTTGAGAAGGAAAAATTAAAAACCGACTCGATTCAAGGTGTTTGGACAGTTTATGTAAATTAAAAAAATTGTAGTTAAACTGATCTAAATTTTATTTAATTTATAATTAATTTTATTTTTATGGTATAAAAATAAATATTTTATAAAAATAGTGAAAAATAGTTTTAATATTCTACATAAAAAATGTTTTTTTTCTAAATATTATATAAAAGTTGATTATTTACTTAAAAAATTATTATTTTTAAAAATATTTATTAAAAATTTTTTGTTGCCAAACAATATTCAAGCCATAAAAACAAAGCTCATAAATTGAACTACGATAAACAATTCAAAAAGTCTAAAAAAATAGATCAAACCGAACTAATATCATCTTTATATTTTGAGAGGGTTTGATTGGTTTAGATTAGACCTCTTCATAAGCTGGACTGTTCATTCAAAAGTTGAGAGCAAAAATATTAAGCCCAAAAATGAGTTTGAGTAAAAAAATTAAGACCGCTTAAAATATGAGTTAGAATTGAACATTCAAAGTCCAAGCTTGGTTCCGCCCGTTTTTAAGTCTAGACTATTTTATATTATGTTATTTTTATATATTATGTAATTTATAAGTAATATATAACACTACTATAATGAAAATATAAAAAAATTATATATCAAAGTTTAATAAACTAAAAAAATATTAAATTATTAAATTAAAATAATATAAATATACTTTTAATTTAAAATATATATACATGCGGACCTAAATGGGCTTAGATTAGTCATTTACAAATATGAGCAGACTTAAATAAGCATAAAATGTGTTAATATCGTACTTATGTCCGACCATGAACACTTGTAGTTTAGATTGAACAAATTCTAGTATTCAAATTGGATGAAGTTTTTGTTAATATTTTGAGTTAATGAAATTGAATATCTAGGTTCTTGTCAATATTGACTAGTTAAGAATTAGAAAGGTTCATATAGACCTTTGACTGAATCCAGTTGCAGTTCAAATAGAGCTTTGACAGAATTCAGTTGCAGGCCGTTGACTAGTTCAAATGGAAATAAAATTAGATCAAGAAAGACAAGAATGATGTGCAAGGAATTGCAACCGGAAAGATGGTAACAAATAGGCATTAACCATCTCAGTCCATTTGAGCTTCTAATGGGGAAAATAATCTAGTTGATAAGCATAAACCTAGAAGGATCATCTCATAACATCAGATCTTTCCAAAGTCATTCACTGATTTAAATTTACAATCTCCTATAACTGCTCGATTTGTACAGTTATGTGATGAATTTTATATGTACTTTCACAGTAATCCCTGATCTTGCTAATCATCTCTTTAGACTCGACCCCTGGCTTTGCGACTACATGGCAGGACAATACAAGTTTCCCAACAGTTATTGCCCATACATGGAGGTCGTGAACGCTTTCGACCCCATTGATACCCTTGATACCGTCTTCCACCATATCGATATTAATGTCTCTCGGCGTCCTTCCCATCAATATATCGAAAACATTTCTAAGCATGGGGAGGGTGGTACTTAGTGCAAAGGTGGAGAAAATGAGGGTACAGAGAAGATCAACGATTAGCCAATTTGGTTTTAGCCAAATAACAGCTCCTGCAATCATCACCCCGACAGATTGAATTAGGTCGGCCATGACATGCAAGTAAGCTCCTTGGAGATTTATGTTCAATATCTTTGTCTTCGGAGTACTTGTTACTAGACTAGTTTCATCTTCCTTGGTTAAATCGCATGGTTTACCACCCTCATGGTCATGATGTTCGTGGTGGTGGTGGTGGTCATGCAGGTGTTCGTGGTGGTGGTGGTCATGCAAGTGTTCGTGGTGGTGGTGGTGGTGATCGTTCCCGAAAACATGGTGACTGTGATCATGACCCAGCCAAAGGACTATAATCAAGTTGATAAAAAATCCAAATGCAGCAATTGCAAACATGAGTGCCCCATCTACCTTCTGCTTGTCATGGAGAAGTCTGTTGAGCGCTTCATAAATTAAGAGTGCAGATACTAGCCATATAAGCTGCACGGATATAAGAGCACCCAAGACCTCAAGACGGCTGAATCCAAAAGAATGATTTGATGTTGCCTTCCATGCTGAAGCCCAGACAGTGAAAAGAGATATGGAGAATCCGGCAACATCTGTGAGCAAGTGGGCCGCATCTGTCAAAACCGCAAGGCTATTGGCTTTCATTCCACCGACAATCTCTACTAACATAACCACAAGATAGAAAATGATAAGCCCAGAAAGTTGGGATGCCGACTTCTGTCGTTCCTTTGATTCCAAAGTTATGTTTTCTTGCCTGGAAGTAGAAACAGAGAAGCACTTCAACTCTGCTGGAATTAAAATGATATTACTTTCTTCGGACACCAACGCCAACGGCATCTCAATTTTCTTTTGATCCTTAGATCTCAAAATGGGGGCCCTTTCATGATCCATCCTCCTGCACAACAGGAACATTAATTGAGTCAAACAAATAAAGAAGAAGATGAAAATAAGACCCCTTACACAGGAACTGTAATTTCAGAACTGCTAAATCCATTTGTGATTAAATAACTTGCATCAACAGAGTCTCAGAGGAATCGACTGACTCCTACATGTTTCACGATTTTAACTAAATGGAAAATTTTTCCGAGCTTCACGCACAGTCAAAACTTTTATATAACCAGGACTGAACAATCAAAGAATTATCAATATACACATTATCCCTAAGCTGAAAAACCTACGCATATCACATTAAACACAATATAGCTCACACAAACTAAACCCTATGCCTTCTAAATTAAATGTAAAAGGCATATATCCCTTTACACACAATATAGCTCACAAACTAAACCGAAAAACCAATGCATATTGATATCCACCTCTACAAGGGCATAAAGGATCAGACAGGAAAAATCAGTTCTTTAATCCTTTATTTATACATCCATCTTCCCATTAGTTAAAACATTGCTCTTTTCAACTTCTCAACTCAATATCATAGAACCACTATGGAGTGGACTTATCTTTTACCCTCTTTGTGCCAAGCTAAACAAAATTTCGAAGGTAAATTGAGGCATTATAATCCTAAATGCATATGCAGTCAACTTTTACTTTTCAACAGCAATAATTTATTAAGGCTTTTTCTTTTTCGGTTTCTTCCTGTTCCTTAACTTCACTATCTCCCCCATATCAATGCATAAAACCCCAAGTATGAAATTGGTACATCTAAGGTACTAAGTTGGTTCATTCAAAGTTGACAATTTCATATTTTCGAAAAAAAGAAGTTGACAATTTCATCATATAAACACAAACCCTAGCTAGGCAAGTATTGGCCACAAGATTCAAAATCCATACACAAGCACACAAAAATAATAATAATTTGGATTTTAAAATAACATAATTGTGATAGAACAAATCTAAATGTAATACTTTTTCAAATTTAAATGGCTACATAGTGATGAATTTGGTATATCTATATCTATATATATGCGAATTTGGAATTAATACTTCATCCCTATTAATAAAATTTCCCCTTTCTTATTCCAGAAAAAAAAAAGCTATGATCGTAGCTAAAATTCAAGAGAAAGCATCAAGAATCACCGGTTGTGACCTATTGATCGGGTATTCATTTTCTCAAGAATAGCTTGGGTTTGAATCACAGTTGTACAAAAAAAAAAAAAAATCAAATACCCATTTCAGAAAATCGCAATAGAAACCCAAAACACATAAAAACAACAGAATAAACAAGTAAAAAGTGTGATAAATTTACCAGAGAACCAGAGCTGAAGGAAGGGGAAAAAAGAGCAGGTGCCCGAATCTGAATGGAGACAATTATTATGCCATGAATTGGGGGAAATAAAAAATTATTAAAAAAAAAGAGGAAAGATCGGATGTGAGAATCAGCTACCTAGACATGGAAATATTTAAAAATAATGAGTATTACAAGTTTCCATGTATAATTTTAATAAAAAATATCTATCTCAAAAGACGGCAGATTTTGAGGGAAGAAAAAAAATCCTATAAATAAAAAAAGTGTGTATTTATTAATTTAAATTGTTTAAATTACAAATTTAAAGAGATTTCACTTTTTGGGTCCCGCAGAAAACGGAGGAAAATTTAGTTTGGAAGGCGATTGAAATGGGAATTTTGTGAAACAAAATCCAACAGTTCCAACAAATAATTTTAGCTTCTTTCTTGTGAGAAATCTAATTTGGAAGTATGCCTCTGCTAAGACTTCTATCATTTCACAGCACAGCAACATTAAATTTCTTGCCATAATTAACTTCTATTAAATTTTTGGCTTATTATAGACAAATATTGTTTAAATTGTTAATTGATTGTTGTTAGCATCATCAACCACACATACTCTAGTACTTGAGGTTGCTAACCTTATATTTTCATTTTATATTGTTTTAATGTATTCATCTCCCTTGTTTAAGGCAAGGATTTTGGTATGTTTACTGTGTATCAACAATCAATCCTTATCTCTTAAACTTCAACACCTTCAAGCCCAACATCACAACCAACACTTACAAGACCACCAGTAAGATTGTAAATGAACTAAGCTTAAATAAACGAATCTATGTTCATTTGTTTATTTTTAAGTTTATTTGTGTTTAGTAATAATTTTAAAATTATGTTTGTGTTCATTTATTTAAAATTATATGGGTTTGTGTTCGTTCATTTAAGTTGAACAAACATATTCGTGAACATATAATTGAACATGTTCATGAATAATAAACAAATAACAAAGAAATAAACATATATCTTTTTTTTTTTTTTTAGAAATGAAAAAATCACAAATAAATATTAATAACTACATTATAAATAAATGTAATAAGTAGACAAATACTAATTTTTTTTTTGATATATAATAATCGAACTATAAACAAGATTTAAACAATTTATTAAATGAGTTTTAAACGAATATAAACGAGTATGTATTGTTCATGAACATAAATGAATTGAGCACATATTATTCATGTTCAATTCATTTGATAAACGAGTCTTAAAATCTTATTTATGTTCGTTTATTTAGCTTGATAAACAAGTAATAATCAAACTAGTCATAAACTGTTCATAGAACACTGTAACACTCCTTACTCATCCCAATGTATGACAGGACTGGGAGACATTACTAGAAAACTGTCATGCTTTGTACAAGATTTTTTCTTTTACGAAAACATTCATTTCATGAAGTATTATAACTTAACCATATCAATTTTAACATTTGAAAACATATTTAAAGTTGTTTGAATCGTAAAACAAGTATTTAAGGCCCTTTTATTTAAAACGATATTCTGTTGTGAGGAGTTGAGAGGTTTCACAAATACTTGAACTTCAAAATATTTAATTAAAAACCTAAGAACTGTTGGAATATTTTCAAATATTTAAAAATGGGGGGAGATTGTTGGAACATTTTCAAATATTTATAGTGTTTTAATAACTATAAATGAATGGGTGTAATTAATCAAAAGATAAATCTTTTGGTCATTGGTTAAAAGTTATATCATTTGATTTTTGAAAAAAAATTATAACTATTCAAACAATATTACTTGAATAGTTATACAATTAGATGAATAATTATTATTATTTTATTTATTCAGAAATACATCTATTGAAAAATGTCTTTATGAAGAGACATGAAAATTCCTATAAATAGGAATGAGATTTCATTTGGAAATCACACCAACAAATTCTAAAATTCTTTCTTTCCTTCCTTCAGTTTCTAATATTATTAGATTATTCTATGCAGTATTACTGCAGAAATCCTTTGTAGAAATTGAGTTTCTTGTTATACATTGCTCAGTGGACTAATCTCATCAGTGCAAAACGCAAATAGTCATTGGCTTCATTGTATCCTCAAGGTTAATTTGCTTGAAACTCTTCTGCACAATGAAGATAGATGGGGGCCGATATAACCTTAAAGATAAAGGCTTAATACACACATTTGAGCCTTGTCCTATTTCTTCTTTTTCTGTTCCAGTTCCGTCCGTGTGTTCGAGATTTTCCTTACCGGAGATTTGTACTAACAATTTTAAGGTTATATTTCATGATGACTACCACAACACATGAAAGTGAAACACTAAGGAATTATGGGACAAATTGGAGACAAGATACATGACCGAATATGCTACAAGTAAGAAATTTCTTGTTAGTCGTTTCAATAATTATCAAATGGTTGATGATTGTTCTGTTATGGAACAATTTCATGATATTGAAAAAAATGTTGAAAATGGATAAAATGATTGTTGTATCCTCTATAATAGACAAACTTCCTCCATCTTGGAAAGACTTTAAAAGAAGTCTAAAACATAAGAAAGAGGAAATATCTCTTGAGGCTTCGGCAAATCATTTTCGTATTGAAGAAGAATATCGAAAGCAAGATCATAACCTAAACCTTGAAAATGCAAAAGTGCATGTTACAGAGGAAGTACAGACTACTAAACCATCCAAGAGAAAGTTCAAACAGACTGATAGAGCACCTAAGTTCAAAAAGAAACAAAAGGGCTCATTCTATCATTGTGGTAAGCCAAGACATTTCAAGAATGAATGTCGGTTTTAAAGAAGAAATCATCTTCTAAGGTTGATAATAACAAAAAGTTCGTTGCAATGATATCTGAAATTAATATAGCACAAGATGATAATGTATGGTGGATTGATACTGGAGCAACCAAACATATGTGCAAAGAATACTTCTAGACAATTTCAATCAATTTAATACTTCTAGTATTCAATTTAATCCACATTTCATATTTATGCAAAATTACTATTTTTCCCCTAACATTTTAAGTTTTCACAATTTAGTCCTTAAGCTCATAAATTGAAATCTAATCATTTTAATCCTCCATTGAAGCTAGCTGAATTTCTTAGGGACTTATATCAACCCAAATAAGCCATAATGTCATAAATTTAACATGAATTTTTACTATTTTCACAAACCAATCCTTAAATGAAAATTTCATCAAAAATCACTTTACAAAACTTGTTTATTTCTCAACAGAGATTCATAATCTATCAATTAAAATCAACAAGCATTCAAGAAAATTCATGTCATAACCCTCAACCTTTAACAATTTTACAAATTGACCCCCGGGCTAGCTAGATTAAGCTAAAACGAATTCAAAAACATAAAAATCATTAAAAACGGGACTTGAAAATCATACCATGCAAGTAAAATTCAAAACAAAGTTCTCTCCCCCCTTCAATGGTGTATTCGACCAAGCAAGAAGAAGAAATGAAAAGATGACAACATTGTTTCATCTTTTCTTTACCTAATTTTCTTTTTAATTACCTAATTACCATTTTAACCTTATTGCCTATTAAAATTTACAACAAAACCTTGTCCATGCACATTCACTATCACTTTAATTGTTCTATTTACCCTTCAAGTCCCTTAGTTTAAAGTTTCATATCCATTTGACCCTTTTAACTAATAAAACTCAACTTTTTTACCTTTTATAATTTAGTCTTTTTCATTTAATTAACTACTTAAACATCAAAATTTCTTAACAAAATTTTAATACGACCTTATTATATTCCCATAGAAATTAAAATTATAAAATAATAATAATTTTCTCGTCAAAATTGTGGTCCCAAAACCACTGTTCCGATATCACTGAAAACGGGCTGTTACAATCAGGATCATGAAGCACAGAAAGATCTTGTTGGTCTACCAAGGGTGGAAACCTTCATAGAATACTTGAGTAGGAGATAGTACGTTGGGAATTACCTGTCTATTGGAGTATCTTAAAGGAGTTGACTAAAAGAATAAGTACTAAGAGGTTATATTGGGGGCATAAGTCCATTATGGAAATAGGATGTTATTCAGCCACACACTATAGTTGAGTTTGATAAAATAAGGTATCAAGAAGAGACATTATTTAGGAAAAATTATTAAGTTAAGGACCCGCAGTCAAGACGATTAATTGAATAACCACCAATAGTTGTCATTGGTCCGCAATGGAGAATATGGGACAGCATTGAAGCATATCTGGAAGGGTATAATAAAAGTTGAAACAATAGTGGGGGTAAGACCCTTATGAGAATATATTTAGATAGAACATGGTTATGACCAGACCAAGGATTATACATGCCAACATTCGGCTCAGAGTAATTGAAGCATTGGCTACGCCAACTAAGTTCACAGATTTCCCCTACGAAATCCAAGGAGTTCACCTCTGTGCATAGAATTTCTTTTTCTTAGAATTTAAGTAGTCTTTTATAATTTTGTATGAACATACCTCACTAAGTTCTTTTAAACTTATAAAATTTTATTACTTGAATGCAAGGTAGATAAAGACTTGGAAATCAACTGGAGGGGCCAAGCCAGTCTCTGCTAGAGTTAAAAGTTGGGCATGGTAGCTGACTCATATACGTAGAGGGGCACCCTTACAGGTCACGCCTTAGGGTCTAAAATGATTGTGTCTGTAATTTGATCATTAATTTAAAATTTTTAAATAACTATCATGTTTACTTAAGAAACCAAAGCTGTAGGAATTTATTTTTAGATGAAATGAGTCTTAGCAGTAGTTAGTTGTTACAAAAGTTGGGTTGTATAAGTACATAGTAAAAGTAGGCAGAAAATTTGTTAAGATATTTAGATTGTTTGTGACATTCTGTACCTAGACCTATTGATCGGGTCAAGTATAAGGTGTTACAACATTTCCTTCCATCATATGCTTTGTAACAACCCGATTTAGGGCCTAGTCAAAATAGTGGTTGCGAGACCACAAATCCGAAGTAGAAATATGTGTTTTATGATTTTTATGAGGCTTATGATGTGGTTGCATGATTGTGTGAAAATTTCATGAGGAAATTTTATTTATTAGTAATCAATTTGTCCATTAGGACTAAATTGCAAAGATTAGGAAATATGAGTTTCTAGAAGATTTAAGTATGAAATAGAATTATAAAAATTACTAGAGGTCCTTATTTAGCAATTAGACCATTAAATGTCAAGATGGACAAAAATGGACATGGGAAGGAAAAATCTCAAGAAAGGGCCTTAAGGGCCTAAACCCAACGGTTACCACACCAAGAGGAAGAGATCACCATTCGGCCATCAAATAATAAGAAGGAAAGGAGTATTCGGCTTTTAGAGAAAAAGAGAATAAGAGAGAACAGTTTTAAATACGAAATGAAAATATGAACACTTACCGATTTCAAAACGCTTGCAGAGCTGAAACAGAGAGGGAAAGGAAACGGAGAATTGGTCACCACAGAACTAATCAAGAAAAGATTCGGTTCACCCTAATAGGAAACCAAACCGTAAGAAGATGGGTGATATTCACCTAGGAGAATAAAGGGAGAAGAGGGAATGAAGAACTTAATTCGGTTAAGCCCCAAAGAGAAGAAGAAGAGTGCCCAATCGGCGAGAAAAAAATATGCAAGAAAAAGAAGGGGGTTTCAAGGAGAATTCAACACTTGTATTTGTGTTTGGCAAAAGTGAATAATAGTTGAGAGAAAGAAAAAGTTGAAGAGAGAAAGACTGAATGGTCAAAAATGCTGCACGAGATGTTACAAAAGAGAAAACCCGGCGAAATAAAAGAAACCCAATACAAAGAGAGAGCAAATTCAAACTTCTACACTCCCCAAATGCCGAAAAGCACTAAATGAAATCCCCTAGTAGAAATTCCTCTCAAGCTTCCCCATTCGGCTATGACTCCCAACACATCCCAACTCCTTCAAAGTCTCCACCGATTTCTCCTTTATTTCCTCCAAACCTCCCATTCAAATCCATTCAAATCGATAACCAAGTCTCCAACCACCTCTACAGAGTTTGAATCAAACTCTACCTCTCACGCCACAGAGACATAAAATAAAATCCCCTCTTTACATGCCATGGGATTCAACCCATTCCCTCATGAATAGCCAACACGCCATTTGCCACCACAACACAAGATCTCTTGTGTCTTAAAACAAACACAATTTATTATATGCCCTTCAGCTAACATTCAAGTTTCCCAAAAGAGCAAAAATCAAAATTTTGCCAAAGGCCATACTTGAACCTGGCTTCCTAAAATCCTCAAAACACACCCAAATCACTCAACCACGTAGCAAGCAGGCAATTTGAGTCAAGACATGAAAAATTAAAGGCCCTATATTTTTGGGGCATTACAACACGGGCGTGTGGGTCCACACGCGCGTGTGGGATTCGGCCGTGCCGTGATCTACATAGCCAAGGAAAATTTGGGTCGTGTGGCCCACACGGCAGCCACATGGGCGTGTGAGCCCATTTTCAATGAATTGATTGCTAAGGTTGCACGGGTCGCCAAAGTTGAATGTGAACCTACTATAGGGTCGGTAAGCATTAGTTAGACCCCTAATTGTGTGAACTAACTGATTAATGGATATATATATTGAGCATGATGATAGTATGCATGTATACATTTACTGATTATATGTACTGATATCATGAGATAGCATGTCATGAATTGCATGGGGTTGGGTTGATTTTATTTGGAGGAAGTGTACTGAAAGTCTCTCAAGCCTAATATACTGGAAGCTCAGCTGCAAACTACTGTTTGTGCCACATTCAGTACTACCTGGAGTGTAGGGATGGATGGGTTGATTTAATCCTCACATGGAGTGTAGGGTTGGATGGAGATGGTGTGTAGAGGCTGGTTGGGTAGGACTTTGTTACTGAATATTGTATATCTGTTACTAATACTGTGATGGGCTAAGACTCGAACTACTACTAAAACTGAAATGGGCTTAGGCCCAGACTGCATTTGACTGTTTGTTGTGATTGACTGTATGCATGTTTCTGTGGGGATTACACACTGAGTTTACGTAAACTCACCCCTTCTGTTTAATGTGTACAAGTAATCCCCAGACTTGACGGATCGGTGCAGTGGAGTACTCGACGGTGGCCACACGTATTTTAAACTGTTTTAATTTCAGTTATGGTATTTATTTCTTAATTATTTTCAGGTTATTTTTATGTAAATTGGACTTTTGGGACTGCTGCTTTTACTTTGGATTTTCACTATTTTCATGGATTTTTAAACTGCAAACTCAACAAAAGTTCAGTTTAATTCAAAACGATGTTTTCCTAAACGCGAACGATTTTCTCTAAATGACACGTTTTTAAAAGCTTCCGCTACGAAATATGTTTTTAAACAAACCCGTTAACGAGGAAATAGTTTTGAAAGTGACGAGAGATAAATGAAACCTAATAAATGGAAACGATATAACTTGATAAATGTGATTTTCAAAATTCCATCCCATGTGACATCGCCAGATTCGACCATAACGTCTAGGCCAGGTTTGGGTTGTTACATAAAACTCACCAAATCAAACATAACTTCAAAAGCTTAAACATACCAAAACATCCCTTACACATCCATGAACTACCATAACAAAATACATATACATGCCATTATTAACCTTGGCCAAAATACTCAAAAACTACTGAAATGGTTGTTGGATAGTGTGATAGGTCTCTGAAGAGCTTCCAACCGGTCGAGCTTCTGATTATCTAAAAAAATAAAGGAAAGTAACTACGTAAGCAACGAGTGCTTAGTAAGCTCATAAAAACTTAAACATAACTTACCATTTCATTAATACAATTCATAGATTAAGCATAAATCATTACAAATGCCATAAGCTTTGTATAAGCTTATACAACATCATCAAACTCACAAAGTAGTACATTTGTCCATAATACAAATGAATTCAACCATAAGATAAGTAGATTTCCATATAAAAACACATCATTTAACTCATCAATGTTTTCATAATATCATGATTTATTCCATTTGCATACTTACCATTTCATTTCCTTTTCTTACTCGTTGAATCATCTAGAATTACATTGGATACTCGGGAATGGTCACACATAGTGTGTCTTTACATATAACCGTAACCTTTCCTTTACAATAATGCTCACACAAGCTATGAAGTGGGCCCGCTCACACGAGTTGTAGGTCGGAATATAAGCTACACGATGCTGCTCACACGATCTATGGAGAGTTTGCAACAAATGTAGGACCTCATCCATCGGTAGGACATTCAAGATCAAGACCAAACATGAAATTCCTAATAACATGTCATTCGTATCCTAAGAATTCTTAAGGTTCAAACGAGATTCTCTATCCACAATTATTCATAACATTGATACATTTATATTCAAATTCATTTATATTAAAACAATATAGCAAACAGTCAATTTAACTAACTTTAAAATTATCATAATTCATACGAATTTACCTCGATAACTAGGGTCGTAAAAGTGGAATTCGAACTAATCTTAAGCTTTAGCTTTTCCTCGATTTAAGTCTGATTGTGGTTTATCTTGATCTAAATAAATAATTTCATTCAATTAAGTACTTGTAGTATTCAATTTAATTCATAATTCATATTTATGTAAAATTACAAAATTACCCCTAATACTTTGACTTTTCACAATTTAGTATTTAAGCTCATAACTTGAATATAACTCATTTTAGCCTAAATCCAACTTAACCAATGTTACAAGTGACCTTGGAACAACCCATGATTATCAACAATTCACAATAAATCCCATGGATTTACACTTTCAACAATTTAATCCCTATTTACAATTTCATCAAAAATCACTTAACAAAACATGTTTATTTTACAACCAAGATTAATAATCTATCAAATAACTTCAAAACTTATTCAAAAAAACCATGAAAAGTCCTCAACCTTTAAATATTTTCAATTTAACCCCACTAACTAGATTAAGCTAAAACGGACTCGAAACATAAAAATCATTAAAAATCTGGGCTTGAATTCACTTACATGAATAAATTAAACCTTAGTCGAAACTTCAAGCTCTCCTCCCATGGAAATTTTGGTTGAAACAAAATAAAAGGAAGAAGATGATGATTTTGTTTCATCTTTCTTTATTTAATTTTCTTTTAATTACCAATTTACCATTTTACCCTTATTAATAATCAAAATTTTCAATAAAAACCTTGTCCATAACTATCCACTAACTCTTTAAATGGTATATTTACTATCTTAGTCCATTAGTTTAAGATTTCATAGCCATTAAGCCCTTTAAACAATAGATACTCTTTTTACACCTTTTACGATTTGGTCCTTTTACCTAATTAACTATCTAAACATCAAAATTTTTAATGAAATTTTAATAGAACCTTAATATAATCCCATAGAAATTAAATAAACATTAAAATAATAATTTAATCATCGGAATTGTGGTCCCGAAACCACCGAGAATGGGTCATTACAATACATGTACTTTTAGGGAAAAAAATTATTACTATAAATAACACAAATCACTGATTTTCAAAATTTTAAATTTTTATTGTGACTAAAAACCATTTTCTCGAGCCGTATTTTCTAATAGTTTCTTTGTCCGGAGTGAAGGTTGGGTGTTTTGTTGTTAAGGTCATTTCCAACCTTCATTTCTTCTATAATCTTTTCATTTCTTTCATTCCTTTGGTTGAGCTCTTGTTGATGCTCTTGCTACTCCTAATATAATCTCTCCGACTTATGCATAGGTTGTCCTCTAACAATCTCATTTTCTCTTGCATCTTTGTAAATTTCTACAATCTTGGATGAGGTTTTAAGAGGTTTGCTCATCTTGTAGGGTGCTAGTGTTGCCTTGGTGGTACTGGAATAGTACCAAGGTGTAGTATTGAGGATAACCTCCATAATTAGAATGTTACAGTCATAGGGACATTAGAGGTCATGGGGCTGGTTTTCGATTGTTTGTGGTCGAGTTTGGTGTTGCCATTATTGTGGGTCTTGGTATTATTCTTTTGTATTATTGGGGATGTCAATGGTTGAGTGAGTCATATCTGTCATACTCATTTGCACCAATTGTACTATCAATATAAAAACCTACTAGACAATGGTGTCTCGATGTTCCCAAGACCTAATTGAACAGTACCTCCGATTAAGATTAGTCATGAGTACTTACTTGCATTTGGTGAAAGTATCCGATGGCGGAGGTGCCGTGCGTAACACTATTAAGTTATTATTGTAGTATGATAAGTGAAATACAACGAATGATATGGTGACGAAAATATACGGGCAATATAATTAGAAAATTGAAAGTTAACCAAGCTATTCAAATTATTTGACTGAAAGTTTTAACAAGTTGGATAGTTATGCATCCTAGCTAATAAGACCCACAACAACAAATTCTATTCACAAAATAGTCATTTAAATTGGCCCACATGGACCCCGATTAAGTTATCTACTCAACAATCCAACCCCATCAAAATATATTAATATAATATAAAAATTAGATTTGATACTTTTAAATGCTAAATAATAATAAGAGTCCTTTTAATTTGTAACTATATCCGCTTCTTTTTTAGGAAGGGTTAGGAGTATGCAGAGATTGAGACTAAAATCTGATAGCAATCATGATCCTATTTTAACCCAAGGCTTATCCTATTATACCACTTTGAGTTTGGGTGACAATTTTTCCTTGGTTAATTTTATTTTTTTAAATGTTAATGGATATCACTAGACGCGGACTAATGTGATACTACAATCAATCCATTATTTTTTATTTTTATAAAAACTAATTTATTAAATACAAAATGAAACTTAAAACAATACTTAAATATTTTGTAATCAATAAATATCAAAACTCTCAACTAATTAAAATAATCTATATTGGATCATGTTCCCCCAATATTTTGAGTAGAACTAAGAAAATAAGCACATCAACTAATGATATAGGTGCACAGTTTTAAGATTGTATTATAATATATTCAAGAGAAAACAAAATCTAAGATGTAATTAATTAATTAAGTTTTGTTTATATAAGTTATAATAAGGGAAGAGTTAAGGAGAACAAGGTGATAGTGTAAATGAGGCCAGTTCACTTAAACACGTGGAGAGCTAGAGAAAAACAGGAGGAGGAAGGTTGTTGTGTGGGCTAAGGAAGCTGGGTGCAACCAATGACTGTAATTCAAAGAGGAGGAGAAGAGGCTAGGGAAGCCTTTCTCTACATGATGAATGCATGTTATATGGAGTTCGTTCGCACGAACCCGAATGCGCAACCCCCTCCACCCCCACATATTCCTCAGCCTACCCCTGTAGCTCCCTAAGTGGTGGAAGTGGTAAGAAGAGAAAAGCCTCCGATCGATAGAGTCCGAAAACAAGGAGCCGATGAGTTTCGAGCTAGTAAAGATGATAACCCGGAAAGAGCAGAATTTTGGCTTGAAAATACCATCAGGGTATTTGATGAGTTATATTACACACTTGCAGAGTGCATGAAATGTGTGGTGTCTCTCTTAAGAGATTCTGCTTATCAGTGGTGGAACACCCTTGTGTCGGTTGTACTAAGGGAAAGGATCACATGGGAGTTTTTCCAAGAAGAATTCTAGAAGAAGTACATTAGCCAAAGATTTATTGATCAGAAAAGAAAGAAATTCCTTGAACTGAAACAAGGAAGAATAACAGTAACTGAGTATGAGCGTGAGTTCGTAAGGCTCAACAAATACGCTCGATAGTGTGTATCCACTGAAGCCATTATATGTAATCGGTTTGAGGACGGATTAAATGAAGATATCAGACTATTTGTTGGTGTCCTAGAATTGAAGGAATTTGTTGTGCTAGTGGGCAGGGCTTGTAAAGCCGAGGAGTTGGTTAAAGAGAAAAGAAAAGTTGAGATGGAGTCTCGTGACTCAAGAAAGAGACAAATGAACAAGTCGTTTCAATCTTCATCCAAGAAGTCAAGAGACTTCCTTACCGGATCAGCTACTTCAGCCGGGTTTTCAAATAGAAGTAAGAGTAAATAGTACTCGAGAATTAAAACTCAGACTACCTCAGTTGCTAGAGTTGGGAACACTCGACCTAATAGACCGAAATGCCCACAGTGTGGCAGACGTCATCCCGGTGAGTGCCGAGCACATGAGAGAGCCTATTTTAAGTGTGGTTCCCAAGATCATTTTATTAGAGAATGCCCTGAGATGGTTGAAAAAGAGAAAATTCAGAGTGCAAGACCGAGAAGCACTATTAGAGGGAGACAACAGAAAAACCCCGGAAGTGGAACGAGTAGCAAGAGTACACCCAGAGAGCAGGCTGCAAGATCTGAGGGTAGAACGCCTGCGAGGACTTATGCCATTCACGCTTGCGAAGAGGCGTCATCCCCTGATATAATTACGGGTACATTTTCTCTCTATGATACTAATGTTGTTGCTTTAATTGACCCGGGATCTACCCATTCATATATTTGCATAAAATTAGTATCTAGTATGAGCATGCCTGTAGAGCCTACAGAGTTTGGGATAAAAGTGTCCAATCCTTTAGGCAAAAGTGTATTAGTTGATAAGATATGCAATGATTGCCCGTTGATGATTAGATGTCATTATTTCAAGGAAAATCTCATGCTATTGCCATTTGATGAATTCGATATAATTCTTGGTATGGACTGGTTAACCGCTCATGATGTGACAATAAATTTTGGAAAGAAATACATTGAATTGAGATGTGAAAACAGGGACACTCTTCGTGTTGAATCAGATGATCAGGACAGATCGCCTGTAGTGATTTCTCATATGTCTGCCCAGAAATATGTAAGAAAAGGGTATGAAGCCTATCTTACCTTTGTGATGAATACCAAAGAGACTGGGTTAAGAATTGAATCAGTGCCGATAGTATGTGAGTATCCTGATGTATTCCCATAAGAATTTCTAGGGTCGCCTTCGGCATTGAGTTAGCTCCTGGTACTGCACCTATATCGATTGCTCTATACAGAATGGCCCCAACTGAGTTGAAGGAATTGAAGGCGCAGTTGCAAGAGTTGACGGACAATGGTTTTGCTAGTCCGAGTTATTCCCCGTGGGGTGCTCCAGTGTTATTTGTGAAAAAAAAAGATGGTTCCATGAGATTATGTATAGATTACCGGCAACTTAATAAGGTTACTGTGAAGAATAAGTACCCATTGCCAAGGATCGATGATTTATTTGATCAATTGAAGGGAGCCACTGTGTTCTCTAAGATAGACTTGAGGTCCGGTTATTACCATTTGAGGGTCAAAGACTCAGATGTGCCGAAAACTGCATTTCGAACAAGGTATGGGCACTATGAATTTTTAGTCATGCCTTTTGGCTTAACAAATGCTCCTGCTGTATTTATGGATTTAATGAATCGTATATTTCAGCAATATTTGGATAAATTTTTTGTGGTTTTTATTGATGATATACTGATTTATTCTCGTGACGAGAATTAGCATGCCGAGCACTTGAGAACGGTTTTACAGATTTTACGAGAAAATCAGCTGTATGCCAAATTTAGCAAAAGTGAATTTTGGCTCAAAGAAGTTGGGCTTTTGGGGCACATTGTCTCGGGAGATGGAATCTGAGTTGACCCGAGCAAGATTTCAGCTATTGTTGATTGGAAACCGCCAAGAAATGTATCAGAGGTTAGAAGTTTTCTGGGCCTAGCTGGCTATTACAGACGGTTCGTCAAGGGATTTTCCATGATAGCTACACCGATGACGAAGTTGTTACAGAAAGATGTAAAATTCGAATGGACAGAAAAATGCCAACAGAGTTTCGAGAGATTAAAGGCATTGTTGACTGAGACTCCAGTTCTAGTACAACCTGAACCGGGAAAAGAATTTGTGAGATATAGTAATGCATCCTTGAATGGATTGGGCTATGTGCTTATGCAAGAAGGCAAGGTGATAGCATATGCCTCTAGACTGTTAAAGCCGCACGAGAAAGATTACCCGACACATGATTTAGAGTTGGCTGCCATCGTGTTTACTTTGAAGATATGGAGACACCATTTGTATGGTGAAAAATGTCAGATATTCACTGATCACAAGAGCCTAAAGTACTTGATGACTCAGAAGGAATTGAATTTAAGGCAGCGAAGATGGTTAGAGTTGATAAAAGATTATGAGCTAGTCATTGACTACCACCCGGGAAAGGCGAATGTAGTCGCCAATGCTTTGAGTAGAAAATTCCTATTTGCATTAAGGGCTATGAATACATGGGTGACCTTGTCAGACGATGGTTCCATTCTAGCTGAGTTGAGGGTTAGACCGATATTCCTTCAAGAGATTTATGAGGCTTAGAAAGATGATAGTGACTTACAAGCCAAAAAGGTTCAATACGAGTTGGGTGTTGAGTCCGACTTTCGAATTAATTCTAATGGATGTTTGATGTTCAGAGACAGAGTCTGTGTACCGAGGAATGAAGAGCTTATTCGAAAGATTTTACACGAGGCACATAGCGGATGTCTATCTATACATCCGGGCAGTACAAAAATGTATACTGATTTGAAGAAATGGTATTGATGGCCGATAATGAAGAAAGATATTTCTGAGTTTGTATCAAGATGTTTGATTTGTCAACAAGTGAAAGTTGAACACCAAGTACCTTCGGGTTTACTTCAGCCTATTATGGTTCCCGAGTGGAAATGGGACCGTGTTACTATAGACTTTGTAACGGGTTTACCGTTGACACCTAGCAAGAAAGATGCTGTATGGGTGGTGGTAGATAGACTTACAAAGTCGGCCCACTTCGTACCGGTACGTGTTGATTATTCGCTTGATAAGTTGGCAGACTTGTATGTTTCGAGATTGTAAGGCTTCATGGAGTGCCTTTGTCGATTATATCGCATGCAGATCCGAGATTCACATCCCAATTTTGGAAAAAGTTACAAGAAGCTTTGGGCACAAAGTCGAGTTTTAGTATGGCTTTTCACCCACAAACCGACTGATCAATGGGAGATTAATACGTATACTTGAGGATAAGCTCGGTGTTGTGTTCTTGAGTTTCAGGGCAGTTGGGAAAAGTATTTACCGTTGGTAGAGTTTGCATACAATAACAGTTATCAGTCGAGCTTGAAAATGGCGCCTTATGAGGCTTTGTATGGGCGTAAGTGCCGAACGCCTTTGTATTGGGCTGAACTCAAGGAAAATCAGATTCACGGGGTCGATCTTGTTAGAGAAACCGAAGAGAAGGTAAAAATAATCTGTGATTGTTTAAAAGCTGCTTCTGATAGACAAAAATCCTACTCGGACTTGAAACAAAAAGAGATTAAGTTTCAAATTGGTGATAAGGTATTTTTGAAAGTATCACCATGGAAGAAAGTTCTCAGATTTTGCCGGAAAGGTAAATTGAGTCCGCGTTTTATCGGACCATATGAGATTACCGAAAGGATAGGGTCGGTAGCTTATCGATTGGCTTTGCCAACTGAGTTGGAAAAGATACATGATGTGTTCTACGTGTCTATGTTGCGACGTTACCGATCAGATCCTTCGCATGTGTTTACACCGACAGAGGTTGAAATTTAACCCGACATGACATATGACGAAGAACCGGTTAAGATTCTAGCACGGGAAGTTAAACAGCTAAGGAATAAAAGTATAGCTCTCGTGAAAGTATTATGGCAAAGACATGGGGTAGAAGAGGCTACACGGGAGCCCGAGGAGGCTTTGAGAAACCAGTACCCAAACCTTTTTACCGGTAAGATTTTCGGGGACGAAAATCCCTAAGGGGAGAGATTTGTAACAGCCCGATTTAGGGCCTAGTCGGAATAGTGATTGCGAGACCACAAATACGAAGTAGAAATATGTGTTTTATGATTTTTATGAGGCTTATGATGTGGTTGCATGACTGTGTGAAAATTTTACGAGGAAATTTTATTTATTAGTAATCAATTTATCCATTAGGACTAAATTGCAAAGATTAGGAAATATGAGTTTCTAGAAGATTTAAGTATGAAATAGAATTATAAAAATTACTAGAGGTCCTTATTTAGCAATTAGACCATTAAATGTCAAGATGGACAAAAATGGACATGGGAAGGAAAAATCTCAAGAAAGGGCCTTAAGGGCAAAATGGTCATTTGGTTAATAAAAGAATTAAACAGGAAAAAAGAAGTCAAAAATGGTGTCATCTTCTCTAAGCTTGGCCGAAAATCACAAGGACTCCATAGCTAGGGTTTCTTCAACTTTCAAGCTTGATTGTAAGTGTCTCCTAGCCCCATTTTTAATGTTCTCCGTATTTTTGAGATTCTCGTAGCTCGATTTAGCTATTTCTAGCTATATTTTGAGCTAGGGTTTATGTTCAAAATTTTACCCATGTATGACATACATGTATTTTGATGATTTATGGAAGAATATGAAAGTTTAATGTATGATAAACACCTTTCTCTAAGTGATTTTCATGAAAAATGCATAAAAGGACCAAATTATAAAAGTTATAAAAATGGACATACATGAGTGAAATAGTGGAAATTGGGGGCTGTTGTAGTTAAGAAAATGATTTGGCTAGGCTTAAAATGCAAAGAAATTGAATGAAAATCATTTTACGAGACTAGGGGCAAACGTGTAATTATGTGAAAGTTTAGGGGTAAAATTGTATTTTTTCCAAAGTATGATTCATGAGTCGATTTAGTCAATGTGAGTATTAAATAAGTGAAATTGTTATTATAGATCAAGAAACACGAAGCCCGGACCGAAATCGAGGTAAGAACAAAGTGTTGGACTAAATCGAACATCTACACACATTTTGAGTACCGAGGTAAGTTTGTATGAAATTAAAGTTTCATAATGTTTTATATTTTAAATTGCTTGATCTTATGATATTGAATATCATTTCATGAAAATCGACTAATGAAGCCTCGATGAGAAAATGATGAGAATGTATTAAGTTGAAGTCCCGGTTGAAGATTCGGAATAACGAGGATACCTATGTCACGACATGAGATAAGGAAGGTCCCGTATAAGACCATGTTTGGGAAATGGCATCGGAACCGAATGTAGGTCTCGTATAATACCATGTCTGGGACATGGCATCGGCACCAAACGTAGGTCCCGTATAAGACCATGTCTGGGACATGGCATCAGCACCGAACGTAGGTCCCGTATAAGACCATGTCTGGGACATGGCATCGGCACCAAATAAGGAAGGTCCCGTGTAAGACCATGTCTGGAACATGGCCTCGGCACTAAAGGAAGATCTCGTGTAAGACCATGTCTGGGACATGGCATCGACATCTATGTACGATCTCGTATAAGACAATGTCTGGGACATGGCATCGACATCGAGTTAAGAGATCCCGTGTAAGACCATATCTGGGATATGATATTGGCATCGAAATACATGTATGATGAGATTGAGTATCCTCCGATATTCCGAGTAGTTCAACGGGCAAAAGAGTTAAGTATGCAAAGATGTTAAAGTACTAAGCTATACAAAGATGACAAAGAGTTACATTTAAGTTAAAGATGATAATGATTTAAGTTATGTTCATGATAGCATAAATGCTAAATTATGTGATGAAGTGACACAGGTACCATGAGTAAGATAGGGATTATGAAACCGTAATGTGATATGTGATGGGTAAGCGTAAGTATGAGTAAGTATGTCAAAGTACTTGAGAACTTGTATTGTTATTATTTTATGAGATGAACAGATTTTACCATGAGTACTTATGTTGCTATTTAAATTCATGGAAACTTACTAAGCTATATGCTTACCCCTCTCTTTTCCTTTTTCCTTGTAGTTTCGCCAAGCTAGCTCGGGGATCGTAAAATGTTGAAGCTCGGATGACACTATCAATCATTCTTTTGGTATAGTAAAGTTGATTTATTTTGGGTATGGCATGTATAGGAACTTGGTCATCTTGTGTTATGTCATATTTGGAAGCCAAAGTGTTGGCTACTAATGTTATACACTCATTTTGTAAACGGCCATTGAGAATTGGCCAATATTTGTTAAGTTTCATATTTTTAATGATGATGAGTTTCAGGAAGTGAAAGTTCATGCAATTGATGGAGTAAAATGTGAAGTGTATGAAAGATGATTAGGGATTCTTCATAGTTTATTATTTCCATGTTATGAGTTACTTGTGTTGGTATATGTGTGTTTATGTTTAGGGGTGGCAATTGGCTTGGAAAATAGCCTCCTAATTGTCCACACGGGTAGACACACGGGCGTGTGTCGGTGTGCTGATAGGCCGTGTGTCCCCTGCATCAAATTTGCGAGAATCCGATTCGCCACAAGGGCCAGCACACGGGCGTGTGCCTAAGCCGTGTGCCCTTTAAGAGCTTGCTGACATCATAAATAGAATACCTAGGTTTTTCACACACGGGTGAGGACACGGGCATGTCTAGGCCGTGTGAGGGACACGGGCCACAGACACGGGTATGTGTTCGGCCGTGTGAAAACCCCTGTAGGTTCTAAATGAAAAATAAATTCCACACGGGTTAGGAACATGGACGTGTGTGACCACACGGCCTGCCCACACGGGCGTGTTCCATTTCACACGGGCGTGTGGCCCTTTTTAGGCAAAAACTTTCTAAGTGCGCAAAAGTTTCCGGTTTAATTCCGAAACCTTCTGTATGTATGTTTAGGGCTTCGTAGGCCCATAATAAGAATTTTTTGAATATGAATAAGAAGTTTTAAGTTGAAATGAAATTTTATAGCCCGAGGTTGTATGTTTAGGCAAGTTAAGTCCGATAATGCCTCGTATCCTTTCCCGGCATCGGACACGGGTAAGGGGTGTTACATTTAGTGGTATCAGAGCTACGATTTATTCGGTTCTCGGACTAACATAGCGTAAGCATGAGTCTAGCTAGACATGCCATACACATGAGTATTTACATTATAAAAGTGTGACGACTCCTGACGATCTAAATTATGTTTTCATATAGTAAATGGATCCCGATAGAGCTGTGGCGGATGATGTAGAAAGTAATGTGCCGGCTCCTACTGAAGGGACGGTGCCGAATAAAAATGAGAATAGACCAACGACTGTAAGTCAAAGAGGAGGAGAAGAGGCTAGAGAAGCCTTTCTCCACATGATGAATGCATGGTATACGGAGTTCGTCCGCACGAACCTGAATGTGCAACCCCCTCCACCCCCCACCTATTCCTCAGCCTACCCCTGTAGCTCCCTAAGTGGTGGAAGTGGTAAGAAGAGAAAAGCCTCCGGTCGATAGAATCCAAAAACAAGGAGCCGATGAGTTTCGAGCTAGTAAAGATGATGACCCGAAAAGAGCAGAATTTTGGCTTGAAAATACCATCAGGGTATTTGATGAGTTATCTTGCACATCTGAAGAATGCATGAAATGTGTGGTGTCTCTCTTAAGATATTCTGCTTATCAGTGGTGGAACACCCTTGTGTCGGTTGTACCAAGGGAAAGGATCACATGGGAGTTTTTCCAAGAAGAATTCTGGAAGAAGTACATTAGCCAAAGATTTATTGATCAGAAAAGAAAGGAATTCCTTGAACTGAAACAAGGAAGAATGACAGTAACTGAGTATGAGCGTGAGTTCGTAAGGCTCAGCAGATACGCTCGAGAGTGTATATCCACTGAAGCCATTATGTGTAATCGGTTTGAGGATGGATTAAATGATGATATCAAACTATTTGTTGGTGTCCTAGAATTGAAGGAATTTGTTGTGCTAGTGGACAGGGCTTGTAAAGCCAAGAAGTTGGTTAAAGAGAAAAGAAAATTTGAGATGGAGTCTCGTGACTCAAGAAAGAGACAAATGAACAAGTTGTTTCAATCTTCATCCAAGAAGTCAAGAGACTTCCTTACCCGATCAGCTACTTCAGTCGGGTTTTCAAATAAAAGTAAGAGTAAACAGTACTCGGGAATTAAAACTCAGACTACCTCAGTTGCTAGTGTTGGGAACACTCGACCTAATAGACCGGAATGCTCACAGTGTGTCAGACGTCATCCCGGTGAGTGCCGAGCACATGAGAGAGCCTGTTTTATGTGTGGTTCCCAAGATCATTTTAATAGAGAATGCCCTGAGATGGTTGAAAAAGAGAAAATTCAGAGTGCAAGACCGGTAAGCACTACTAGAGAGAGACAACAGAAAAACCCCGGAAGTGGAACGAGTAGCAAGAGTACACCTAGAGAGCAGGCTACAAGATCTGAGGGTAGAACGCCTGCGAGGACTTATGCCATTCGCGCTCGCGAAGAGGCGCCATCCCCTGATGTAATTACGGGTACATTTTCTCTCCATGATACTAATGTTGTTGCTTTAATTGACCCGGGATCTACCCATTCATATATTTGCATGAAATTAGTATCTAGTATGAGTATGCTTGTAGAGTCTACAGAGTTTGTGATAAAAGTGTCCAATCCTTTAGGCAAAAGTGTATTAGTTGATAAGATATGTAAGGATTGCCCGTTGATGATTAGAGGTCATTATTTTAAGGCAAATCTCATGCTATTGCCATTTGATGAATTCGATATAATTCTTGGTATGGACTGGTTAACCGCTCATGATGTGACAGTAAATTTTGGAAAGAAATACATTGAATTGAGATGTGAAAATGGGGACACTCTTCGTGTTGAATTAGATGATCAGGACAGATCGCCTGTAGTGATTTCTCATATGTCTGCCCAGAAATATGTAAGAAAAGGGTATGAAGCCTATCTTGCCTTTGTGATGAATACCAAAGAGATCAAGTTAAGAATTGAATCGGTCTTTATAGTATGTGAGTATCCCGATGTATTCCCAGAAGAATTGCCAGGGTTACCTCCGGTTAGAGAAATTGAATTCGGCATTGAGTTAGCTCCTGGTACTGCACCTATATCGATTGCTCCATACAGAATGGCCCCAACTGAGTTGAAGGAATTGAAGGCGCAGTTGCAAGAGTTTACGGACAAAGGTTTTGCTAGACCGAGTTATTCTCCGTGGGGTGCTCCAGTGTTATTTGTAAAAAAGAAAGATGGTTTCATGAGATTATGTATAGATTACCTGCAGCTTAATAAGGTTACTGTGAAGAATAAGTACCCATTGCCAATGATCGATGATTTATTTGATCAATTGAAGGGAGCCAATGTGTTCTCCAAGATAGACTTGAGGTCTGGTTATTACCAGTTGAGGGTCAAAGATTCAGATGTGCCGAAAAATGCTTTTCGAACAAGGTATGGGCACTATGAATTTTTAGTCATGCCTTTTGGCTTAACAAATGCTCCTGCTGTATTTATGGATTTAATGAACCGTATATTTCAGCCATATTTGGATAAATTTTTTGTGGTTTTTATTTATGATATACTGATTTATTCTCGTGACGAGAATGAGCATGCCGAGCACTTGAGAACGGTTTTACAAATTTTACGAGAAAATCAACTGTATGCCAAATTTAGCAAAAGTGAATTTTGGCTCAAAGAAGTTGGGCTTTTGGGGCACATTGTCTCGGGAGATGGAATCTGAGTTGACCCGAGCAAGATTTCAAATATTGTTGATTGAAAACCGCCAAGAAATGTATCGAGGTTAGAAATTTTCTCGCCTAGCCGGCTATTACAGACATTTCGTCAAGGGATTTTCCATGATAGCTACACCGATGACGGTTGTTACAGAAAGATGTAAAATTCGAATGGACAGAAAAGTACCAACAGAGTTTTGAGAGATTAAAGGCATTGTTGATCGAGACTCAGCCTAGTACAACTGAATCGGGAAAAGAATTTGTGAGATATAGTGATGCATCCTTGAATGGATTGGGCTGTGTGCTTATGCAAGAAGGCAAGGTGATAGCATATGCCTCTAGACTGTTAAAGCCGTACGAGAAGAATTACCCGAAACATGATTTAGAGTTGGCTGCCATCGTGTTTGCTTTAAAGATATAGAGACACCATTTGTATGGTGAAAAATGTCAGATATTCACTGATCACAAGAGCCTAAAGTACTTGATGACTCAGAAGGAATTGAATTTAAGGCAGCGAAGATGGTTAGAGCTGATAAAGGATTATGAGCTAGTCATTGACTACCACCCGTGAAAGGCGAATGTAGTTGCTGAAGCTTTGAGTAGAAAATCCCTATTTGCATTAAGGGCTATGAATACATGGGTGACCTTGTCAGACGATGGTTCCATTTTAGCTGAGTTGAGGGTTAGACCGATATTCCTTCAAGAGATTTATGAGGCTCAGAAAGATGACAGTGACTTACAAGCCAAAAAGGTTCAATGCGAGTTGGGTGTTGAGTCTGACTTTCGGATTAATTCTGATGGATGTTTGATGTTTAGAGATAGAGTCTGTGTACCAAGGAATGAAGAGCTTATTCGAAAGATTTTACATGAGGCACATAGCGGATGTCTATATGTACATCCGGCCAGTACAAAAATGTATAATGATTTGAAGAAATGGTATTGGTGGCCGATAATGAAGAAAGATATTTCTGAGTTTGTATCAAGATGTTTGATTTGTCAACAAGTGAAAGCTGAACACCAAGTACATGATGTGTTCCACGTGTCTATGTTGCAACGTTACCGATCAGATCCTTCGCATGTGTTTACACCGATAGAGGTTGAAATTTAACCCGACATGACATATGACGAAGAACCGGTTAAGATTCTAGCACGGGAAGTTAAACAGCTAAGGAATAAAAGTATAGCTCTCGTGAAAGTATTATGACAAAGACATGGGGTAGAAGAGGCTACATGGGAGCCCGAGGAGGATTTGAGAAACCAGTACCCAAACCTTTTTACCGGTAAGATTTTTGGGGACGAAAATCCCTAAGGGGGGAGAATTGTAACAGCCCGATTTAGGGCCTAGTCGGAATAGTGGTTGCGAGACCATAAATACGAAGTAGAAATATGTGTTTTATGATTTTGATGAGGCTTATGAAGTGGTTGCATGATTGTGTGAAAATTTCATGAGGAAATTTTATTTATTAGTAATCAATTTGTCCATTAGGACTAAATTGCAAAGACTAGGAAATATGAGTTTCTAGAAGATTTAAGTATGAAATAGAATTATAAAAATTACTAGAGGTCCTTATTTAGCAATTAGACCATTAAATGTCAAGATGGACAAAAATGGACATGGGAAGGATAAATCTCAACGAAGGGCCTTAAGGGCAAAATGGTCATTTGGTTAATAAAAGAATTAAACGAGAAAAAGAAGTCAAAAATGGTGTCCATCTTCTCTAAGCTTGGCCGAAAATCACAAGGACTCCATAGCTAGGGTTTCTTCAACTTTCAAGCTTGATTGTAAGTGTCTCCTAGCCCCTATTTTAATGTTCTTCGTATTTTGTAGATCCTTGTAGCTCGATTTAGCTATTTCTAGCTATATTTTGAGCTAGGGTTTATGTTCAAAATTTTACCCATGTATGACATGCATGTATTTTGATGATTTATGGAAGAATATGAAAGTTTGATGTATGATAAACACCTTTCTCTTAAGTGATTTTCATGAAAAATGCATAAAAGGACCAAATTGTAAAAGTTATAAAAATGGACATACATGAGTGAAATAGTGGAAATTGGGGGCTGTTGTAGTTAAGAAAATGATTTGGCTAGGCTTAAAATGCAAATAAATTGAATGAAAATCATTTTACGAGCCTAGGGGCAAACGTGTAATTATGTGAAAGTTTAGGGGTAAAATCGTAATTTTTCCAAAGTAAGATTCATGAGTCGATTTAGTCAATGTGAGTATTAAATAAGTAAAATTGTTATTATAGATCAAGAAACACGAAGCCCGGACCGAAATCGAGGCAAGAACAAAGTGTTGGACTAAATCGAACATCTACACACATTTTGAGTACCGAGGTAAGTTTGTATGAAATTAAAGTTTCATAGTGTTTTATATTTTAAATTGCTTGATCTTATGATATTGAATATCATTTCATGAAAATCGACTAATGAAGCCTCGATGATAAAATGACGAGAATGTATTAAGTTGAAGTCCCGGTTGAAGATTCGGAATAACGAGGATACCTATGTCACGACATGAGATAAGGAAGGTCCCGTCTAAGACCATGTTTGGGAAATGGCATCGGCACCGAATGTAGGTCCTGTATAAGACCATGTCTGGGACATGGCATCGACACCAAACGTAGGTCCCGTATAAGACCATGTCTGGGACATGGCTTCGGCACCGAACGTAGGTCCCGTATAAGACCATGTCTGGGACATGGCATCGGCACCAAATAAGGAAGGTCCCGTGTAAGACCATGTCTGGAACATGGCCTCGGCACTAAAGGAAGATCTCGTGTAAGACCATGTCTGGGACATGGCATCGACATCTATGTACGATCTCGTATAAGACCATGTCTGGTACATGGCATCGACATCGAGTTAAGAGATCCCGTGTAAGACCATATCTGGGATATGGCATCGGCATCAAGAGGTGATCCCATGTAAGACCATATCTGGGATATGGCATTGGCATCGAGATACATGTATGATGAGATTGAGTATCCTCCGATATTCCGAGTAGTTCAACGGGCAAAAGAGCTAAGTATGCAAAGATGTCAAAGTACTAAACTATACAAAGATGACAAAGAGTTACATTTAAGTTAAGGATGATAATGATTTAAGTTATGTTCATGATAGCATAAATGCTAAATTATGTGATGAAGTGACACAGGTACCATGAGTAAGATACGGAATATGAAACCGTAATGTGATATGTGATGGGTAAGCGTAAGTATGAGTAAGTATGTCAAAGTACTTGAGAACTTGTATTGTTATTGTTTTATGAGATGAATGGATTTTACCATGAGTACTTATGTTGCTATTTTATTTCATGCAAACTTACTAAGCTATATGCTTACCCCTCTCTTTTCCTTTTTCCTTGTAGTTTCGCCAAGCTAGCTCAGAGATTGTAGAACGTCGGAGCTCGGATCACACTATCAATCATTCTTTTGGTATAGTAAAGTTGATTTATTTTGGGTATGGCATGTATAGGAACTTGGTCATCTTGTGTTATGTCATATTTGGAAGCCAAAGTGTTGGCTACTAATGTTATACACTCATTTTGTAAATGGCCATTGGGAATTGGCCAATATTTGTTAAGTTTCATATTTTTAATGATGATGAGTTTCATGAAGTGAAAGTTCATGCAATTGATGGAGTAAAATGTGAAGTGTATGAAAGATGATTAGGGATTCTTCATAGTGTATTATTGCCATGTTATGAGTTGCTTGTGTTGGTTTATGTGTGTTTATATTTCAAGGTGGAAATTGGCTTGGAAAATAGCCTCCTAATTGTCCACACGGGTAGACACACGGGCGTGTGTCTCACACACGGCCAACCCCATAGGTGTGCTGATTGGCCGTGTGTCCCCTGCATCAAATTTGCGAGAATTCGATTCGCCACAAGGGCCAGCACACGGGCATGTGCCTAGGCTGTGTGCCCTTTAAGAGCTTGCTGATGTCATAAACAGAATACCTAGGTTTTTCACACAAAGGTGAGGACAGGGGCGTGTCTAGGCAGTGTGAGGGACACGGGCCACAGACACAGGCGTGTGTCCGGCCGTGTGAAAACCCCTGTAGGTTCGAAATTAAAAATAAATTCCACACGGGTTAGGAACATGGGCGTGTGTGACCACACGGCCTGCCCACACGGGCGTGTTCCATTTCACACGGGCGTGTGGCCCTGTTTAGGCAAAAAATTTTTAAGCGCGCAAAATTTTTCGATTTAATTCTGAAACCTTCCGTATGTATGTTTAGGGCTTCGTAGGCCCATAATAATATTGTTATGAATATGAATAAGAAGTTTTAAGTTGAAATGAAATTTTATAGCCCGAGGTTGTATGTTTAAGCAAGTTAAGTCCGGTAATGCCTCGTATCCTGTCCCGGCGTCAGACACGGGTAAAGGGTGTTACATGCTTGGGGTCCACCTTTCTAACCTGACGTCATCAAGCCATTCTACAACACGTTTATTTACGACTTGGAGATTTTCTAACCTTTCATGGAACCGGGCTCTTACTAGCTCATACACTTTACTACTAATATAGGATAAATAAGGATTTAAATACTTAATCCAAAATATAAGAAAATTTTGAAATACATATTCATGTTAACAACTTGTTTTCATAACTTTTTATTGTGAAACTCGGCATGGAAATTGGCCACAATATATTAAATGCAATAGCAAGTATATGCTTTCGGAAGAGTCCAAACGCTACTCAGGTGGTAGATGGTAGATTTGATGGAGGTGGCATGGTTTGATATCAAGCTTATCCCTTTCTCATTGACAACTTACTGACATAGTGATAAACCGTAAAAGTAACATATTTTAATCCCATATTTAGCATGCTTTTGGATGAATTATCACTTATTTTATGTCGTTTGGTGCTCTTAATCCTTTGTTTTCATGTTTTATACTCAGGAAAGCACCGGAGGATGAAAAGAATAAGAAACGGCCTTAAAACGAGCCAAATGGGCCAAATCACGAAATCGACACGGCCTGGGCCCAAGACCCAACAGCTGTGCCTCATTAATGGACTCCACACGGCCTGGCCACGATTCATACGGGCGTGTGCCATGGCCGTGTCCCTGCCGCAGCCAAGAGGAGTTTTACTCGGAATAGGATGCTTGGAGGCAAAGAAACACATTCCAAAGTCTATATAAACACCCAAATAGGAATTTCACTCAGATTAGGATGCTTGGAGGCAAAGAAACACATTCCAAAGTTTATATAAACACCCTGGGGGCATCTTAAGGGGAGTTCGGCAGAAGCCCTCTGTCGAGGCGTCCAGCTAGGCCAAGGAGCCGAGCCAGAAAGATCAGAATTGTGGAAATTACTTGAAGAAAGCCAGTTGATTCATCTCAAGAAGCTGGAGTTATACTCAAGACGGTGGATCTCTCTTCAATTCCATCAGGGGGTTTTAGAGTTTTTCTTATGTTTTGTTTTATCTTTTCTTTTGAGATGTATTTTATTATCATTATGAACTAAACCCTCAAATACCTGAGGGGGATGAAACCTAAGATAAATCTTGTTATCGTTTGCTGAACTATATGATAAATATTTGATTTTTTCTTAATTATGTGTTCTTAATTCTTGTGTTGATATTTCCGGGATATTAATTCAAGTTTGATGTGCTTAGGTGGAGGAGCAAAAGTCCCTGCCTAAGAGTAGATCTAGCATAATTAAGCGGAGTTGATCGCACGCCTAGAGATAGGGTGACGAGATTTTGCCGGATTAGGGTGAAATCTAATATGGGATTCCATAGATCGAGTTAATGCAATTCTAGGGGTTTTAATTAGAAAGAGATTTCAATTAATCAACCTAGGGTTAGACGTTATTCGCTTCGAGAGAGGGTTTAATATACATTAGCAAATCTTACGGAACAAGTCAAATGAACAAATCGTCTGGTTCAGAGTTAGATAACAAGTGAAGTCTAGGTGGATTCTTCCTTGGGTATTGTTTTAATCAATTGGTTTTTCCCACAAGTATTTCCCTAATTTCATTCTTTTTGTCTCATCGTCTTTAGCTTAGTAGTTAATTAATTTTCAAGATTAAACTGATTCACTTCAATTTTAAGGCTAAATAATAAAAAGAAAGTTAGTATTAGTACTTTCGGTTCCTTTGGGTTCGATAATCCGGTCTTGCCACTAAGCTATACTACTGTTCGATAGGTACACTTGCCTCAATTGTTGTCATAGTTAGTTTTTAGGCTCGATCATTCTCATTATAAATTTTAAGACTGTGACACACCGATCAAGTTTTTGGCGCCGTTGCCGGGGAACTAAAATATTAAGAACACTCAATTTTTATTACTTTAGCCATATTTTATTTGTGCAATTAAATTTCATTTTTATTTTGCTAATTTTTCTTTTATTTGCTTTTGTCGTAATTTTAGTTTATAGAGGAGATGGCAATCAATAACTATCGCTGGCAAGTTATAAGGACAAAGCCAACAAAAGCAATGATATCTACAACCTCGACGCAAAGAACCGTGATATCAAACCGCTTAGAGATGTTACATAAAAATTTGATGGTTTATACGGTTCTTCGCAGTACATCCAGCTTATGCGAAGACGAAACAAGCGGAGGCGTGGCGAATCCCGAGTACCCACCCTACAGATATGGCATGGAGAACGAACAAGTCCACTATATGGGTAACTATTTTAGACCTCAAAATAATTTTTATAGTGACACTTATAATGCAGGTTGGAGTACCATCCCAATTTCTCGTGGGATGATCAAAGTAGCCAAAGACCTAACTTCCTCCAAATTTTCAACAACCACCTCACCAACAGGAAGAGGAGTCGAACCTTGAGGAGATGCTGACCAAACTCATAGCAGCCACAGAAACACGTTTCCAAAATATAGAATCAAAAATTGAAAAACAGGAAGCATCGACACAGGAGCTCAAGGATCAAATTGGGAAACTTACTAAGTTAGTTTCTGAAATACAATCAGAAAGCTTACCTAGGGAAAAAGGAGCAAATTCAAGCCATAACAGTTCAAGATAGTAAAGAGTTAGACGAGCCCAATTTTAGGCAAGAGCCTGTGGTAAGTGAAGGTAAGGTTGAGGTAAGCCATGATCTAATAAACCCGGTAAGTACAGAGTACCAACCTCGTGTGCCATACCCCAATACGATAAAGAAAGACCACACAGAGGAACAAGTCGGTAAGTCTCTTAAACTTCCAAAGAAATTTCATATTAACTTGCCATTTCTTGAAGCTATTTCGCAGATGCCAGAGCCTAGACCTCCTGACGATAAAAAAGAAATTCATGAAGAACGAAGGCTTCGGATCGATGAACTAGACGAGTGGAAGATACACTTCAAAGAAATACACGAAGCAAAAATGAGGCAACTCCACGAGAAACTTAACGATGGGATAACCCAGCTTAAGATAGGAGATCATGTACTTAAAATCTTCCCAGATGGAACAGTCGAGGTAACTAGTCCTAAATTCAGCACTTTTAAGGTTAACACTACTCGACTTAAACTATATATCAAAAACCGAATAGATCGCATGAGAAAGGATTTTCACCTCCTCAAACCACCCTGATTATGTGAATAACAGGTAAGTCTAGCTTAAGACTTTAAACGAGCGCTTCTCGGGAGGCAACCCGAGCACTAACCCTACTAATTAGTTTAGTTTTATTTATTTCCATTGTTTAGGCGCATGTTTTCCATACTCGCACGGCCTTGCACATGGCCGTGGCCGTGGCCGTGTGGCCACCATAGGTAGGTAAAAGGGCGTGGCCATAGACGTGTGGCAACAGGAAATTTTTTTCCCAAAACACGGGCTGCATCTCTATTTAAACCCCCCTTCTTCCTTTTTTTCTTTTCCAATTGTCTTTCTTCTTTCAATTTCCATTATTTACTTTTATTTTTATTTTTATTGTTATTTTTATTTCTTTTATTTTTCTTTTATTTTTATTTATTATTTTCTTCTTATTTCATGCCATTTAGATTTAGCTTAGGATACAATAAAATCAGGCCGGCTGCTTCGAGGATTCAAATTCAAACGGTTCAAGGCGCTCCCCCACGTTCACCTTTGTCAATTCCTATCCGGTTTCTTTTCATTAACTCCATCCAAAATTCAGGAAGTTTCGCTTCTCCCCCTATCTTATGATTTTATTATTATTTTTCTATTATCTATCTTCGTACATTGAGGGCAATGTACATCTTAAGTGTGGGGGGGTTAACTATAGTATTATTTGAAAATCCCTGAATTATGCCTTGTCTTAAAGTAAGTTTCTCATATTATGATTAGAAAGAAATTTCCTTTGATTTATGATTTTTATTGATGTGTTTTGGATTAAGTCAGTGATAATTTTGCATTGATGATTAAATTTAAAGGATACTAGAGAATCAAGCATGATAAGTCTATTTTTCAGAAATTTAAAATTTTTCTAGGTTGTCTACCTGAATTTGAATATTACTTTGAAGTTTGAAATTTACAAGAATGACATCAAAATAACCATAATTTTTGTGAGATTTTGAGCCTTATAGAGCATATATTCTTTTTCTTGCTCACCTTATTGATTATGAGTGTGTCAACATTGATTTGTTATTCTAGAACTTGCATCGATTATACATACCGAGACCGCACCTTTGATTTGATATACAGAGATGATGAAGGCACCTAGGATTTAACCCACTTACTCCATTAAAAACCTACCTTCATAATTAACCCCTAGTGAACCCCGTTTAATCCTAACAACCCTTCTTATTGACTCACCCACTAATATTAACCCAAAACCCTTTGTATCGGTTATCACCATTCCTTTTGACTACCATTATATCGAGATTTGATTTGATCAGTTGCCTAACTATGATCTTTATTTCGGTAGTTAAATTCATCCTTTATTATGTATTTGATTTGTTCTTAAAAAAAATCAAATCAAAGTATATTCATTATTAGTTTTGTGATTAAGAGAGCTTATACATTTAAATTCCAATTACTGAAGAAGAAGCTCGTATTAGAGTATTATTAGTACAAGTTTTCAATTGATGTAATTATTTATATTCAGTTCATTGTTTCTAGTTAGGTAATTTGTCAATTCAATCTCGATTCTAACCCTCTAATTCAGCCTTTATCCACACCTTTAACCCAAGCCCCGTTACAACCCTGTTAAAGACCTTTTGATTTGTGTATCATCTCATATTATAGTGGTGGAGATTTGATTTTCATGCAAGCCTATGAGATTAACTCTTCATGTTTGACTTTTGAGTGCTTTGTCTTGAACCTTAAACACCTCGAGTGATTTGAGTGAATCTTTAGTGAGGATGTCAATCCTTGTCGATTTTGAATCAGAGGTAACTATTTAGATGTGGGGAAACACCTAGGTTTTGTGCTACAAAGGTATGACTTAGATTGTTTGAATCTTTAGGACTCTTTGAATTGAATCATCCATGTATAAATTATCTTTGAATTATGATGAAACACTATTGATGAATATTATGAATTGAGGGAAGCTCGTTTTAATTATGAGTTGATAATTTTGCTTGAGGACAAGCAAAAGCTTAAGTGTGGGGGTATTTGATAAACCGTAAAAGTAACATATTTTAATCCCACATTTAGCATGCTTTTGGATGAATTATCCCTTATTTTATATCGTTTGGTGCTCTTAATCCTTTGTTTTCATGTTTTATACTCAGGAAAGCACCAGAGGATGAAAAGAACAAGAAACGGGCTTAAAACGGGCCAAATGGGCCAGATCACGAAATCGACACGGCCTGGGCCCAAGACCACACGGCCGTGCTTCATTAATGGACTCCACACGGCCTGGCCACGATTCACACGGGCGTTTGCCATGACCGTGTCCCTGCCATGGCCAAGAGGAGTTTTACTCAGAAAAGGATGCTTGGAGGCAAAGAAATACATTCCAAAGTCTATATAAACACCCAAATAGGAATTTCACTCAGATTAGGATGCTTGGAGGCAAAGAAACACATTCCAAAGTTTATATAAACACCCTAGGGGGAAACTTAAGGGGAGTTTGGCAGAAGCCCTCTGTCGGGGCGTCCAGTTAGGCCAAGGAGCCTAGCCAGAAAGATCAGAATTGTGGAAATTACTTGAAGAAAGCCAGTTGATTCATCTCAAGAAGTTGGAGTTATACTCAAGACGGAGGATCTCTCTTCAATTCCTTCAGGGGGTTTTAGAGTTTTTCTTATGTTTTGTTTTATCTTTTCTTTTGAGATGTATTTTATTATCATTATGAACTAAACCCTCAAATACCTGAGGGGGATGAAACCTAAGATGAATCTTGTTATCGTTTGCTGAACTATATGATAAATATTTGATTTGTTCTTAATTATGTGTTCTTAATTCTTGTGTTGATATTTCCGGGATATTAATTCATGTTTGATGTGCTTAGGTGGAGGAGCAAAAGTCCCTGCCTAAGAGTAGATCTAGCATAATTAAGCGGATTTGATCACACGCCTAGAGATAGGGTGACGAGATTTTGTCGGATTAGGGTGAAACCTAATATAGGATTCCATAGATCGAGTTAATGCAATTCTAGGGGTTTTAATTAGAAAGAGATTTCAATTAATCAACCTAGGGTTAGACGTTATTCGCTTCGAAAGAGGGTTTAATATACATTAGGGAATCTTACGGAACAAGTCAAATGAATAAATCGTCTGGTTCAGAGTTAGATAACAAGTGAAGTCTAGGTGGATTCTTCATTGGGTATTGTTTTAATCAATTGGTTTTTCCCACAAGTATTTCCCTAATTTCATTCTTTTTGTCTCATCGTCTTTAGCTTAGTAGTTAATTAATTTTCTAGATTAAACCGATTCACTTCAATTTTAAGGCTAAATAATAAAAAAAAAGTTAGTATTAGTACTTTCGGTTCCTTTGGGTTCGATAATCCGGTCTTGCCACTAAGCTATACTACTGTTCGATAGGTACACTTGCCTCAATCGTTGTCATAGTTAGTTTTTAGGCTTGATCATTCTCATTATAAATTTTAAGACTGTGACACACCGATCACATAGGTTTTTGTAGGGGTGAGCAAAATCCGACTCGATTCGAAAAATTCGATAAAAAATTCAAATTTTGAATTAAATAGTTAGAGTTATTCGGATCGTCTCGAAAAAAATCAAATTTTTCGATTTAACTCGGATATGAATTACACAATTCGAGTTATCCGAAAATCAGAATAAGAAATGATAAAACTACGTCGTTTTGATAAATTTTAATTTTTAAATTAATTTTTTTTCATCAGCCTTAAGCTTAGTTTCTTTCTGTCGTTCCAAATTCCCACCCTCCCATTTTTCCTTTCTTCTCTACTTAAAGATTTTAATTCCTTCCCCACACCTGACGACCCCCCTTCCATTTGTTTACTCTTTTCTGATTTCTTGCTTTGTCCCACGAGGCCACGACCACGGTTCCACAGGCCACAACCACGGTTCCACAGGCCACAACCACCATCAGTTGTTTAAGGTGAGATTGTATTTATTTTTTTTTGGCTTTGTGCATGTGAGTGAGTGAGTGTTGTTAGTTTTTACCTTTACATTCTAAAAATAATTACTGTTCTATTTTTGAATCTTCTTCTTGCTCCTTACGGCAAGAAAAATTGAAATTCCACCTTTGAATTTGATTATCAATGCTAGAGGGAATCCCAACTGAGTTAACTCATCACACATTAACAAATTCTCAGTTGAAAATCGCCTCGCCTGCCTGCCTTGTATGATTTAAGGGTCTGTTTTTACTAAGCAAAGTTTCCAGGTTTCTGTTATTCTTTCTCATTATTCCAGGTTAATTAAATTAACCATTATTATCAGGTTTAGTTTCATTTAAGTCATGCATATATATACCATCATTAGCAGGTTTAGCTTCATTTAAGTCAAGCATATATATATTAATGCATATATATACTGTTTAGCTTCATTTAAGTCATGCACATATATATATTAATGCATATATATTTCGTTTAGCTTCATTTAGGTCTTGCATATATATTTTATATATATATATATATTATAAAAACCAATTCAAATTAAATTAATCAACTCTTTAAATAAATTAATTTTGCAAAAGCAAAAAGAAATAGACCTTTAACTTGTTGATGCCTAATAATGTTATGTTTATTACATTTATTTAAACAGTATGTGACAAACGTGATGGAATTTTAGTTCATTCAATTTCTATTCCTAAACATGTGGATGAGAATGATTTGCAGGCTAAAATAATTTGTTAATCTCTATCCATTATAAATATTAGTTGAAATGATTGGAGATCTCACTCCAATCTCCCAAAAGAAGTGTTATGGACTTATGGCTTCTTTCATCTTTGACTATTGATTTATTTTATATTATTTATTGTAAACTTTATTTCTTTTTATTATTATTTATGTGAACCACAACTCTTCAAATAAGAGTTTTAAAATTTTGGCTTTTTATTCTCATTTTTTTAAAAAATTTTGTTACGTTTGCTCAATTATATGTTTCGTTAATATATTCGATAAGTTAAATTAGTATATTTTATAAGTAAGTTACTCCATTGTTTTTGTTTTGAGTTAATTTTGAACGCTTTAATTTGAATTGTTGATGGATATTTGTGTGGAACATATCTATTAGTATAAAACTTTGATGAAATTATGACCCTTAACCATTTTGTAATTTTAATTGATTATATTTATTTTTGTAGATGAATGACTTAATATCATCCCAAAAGTCCCAAAGCAAAAAAGCATTACAAGAAGCTACACCTACTTCTCCTACTAAAGTTGTTCGCATAACAAAGAAGGGAAATACTCGAACAAAGACCAAACTAATGGCACCTTGTTGGCAACATTTCAGCAAATACTCAACAGAAGATGGGAAGAATAGGGCAAAGTGTAATTATTGCGATGTCACTTACACAATGGAAACCGGGGCTTCTACCACCAATCTAAATAACCATTTAAAGACTTGCTCAAGAAAACCCCGTGGTAATACCTCTGATCTTAAGCAAGCAGAACTTGCATTTACAAAATCTAGCCAAGAAAATGTAGATTTGTCAACTTGGGTGTTTAATCAAGATGATATTAGAAATGCATTGATTCATATGATCATTGTGGATGAATTGCCTTTTAAATTTGTGGAAGGGGAGGGTTTTAAGTTCTTTATTTCTATAGCATGCCCAAGGTTTCATCTTCCATCTCATTGGACAATTAGAAAAGGTTGTCTTGATTTGTTTAATTCCATGAAGAATACATTAAAGCAATCTTTTCAAAAAGAGACAAGTAGAATTTATTTGACGACAGACACTTGGACGTCATTGCAAAGGATATCCTACATGGTTCTAACAGCTCATTGGATAGATGATGAGTGGAAGTTACAAAAGAGAATTATAAATTTTTACCCAATTTCTGCTCATAGAGGTGAGAGCATTGGTCAAGCCCTTGAGAAATGTCTTCAGGATTGGGGGATTGAGAAGGTCTTTACAATTACTATTGATAACGCATCTTCTAACAATGCTGTTGTTGATTATTTGAGAAAGAAGTTGGTTCATCGAAAAGCTTGTGTTGCGAATGGTAAATATATACATATGAGATGTGCGGCACACATTATTAATCTCATTGTTCAAGAAGGGGTTAAGGACGCTTCTATATCTGTGGATCGAGTTAGAGGAGCTGTGAGATATATTAGAGCATCACTATCAAGGTTATCTAAATTCAACCATCGGGAAGAAGAAGAAATGGTAGGTAATAAGGCTCATTTATGTCTAGATGTGCTTATTAGATGGAATTCAACTTATATGATGTTAAATGTGGCTGAAAAATATGAATGTGTGTTTGAAGCTTATGTTCACGATGATCATAACTTTTTTCTAGACCTTAGTGCTGGATATGGAGTCCCCACATGTGATGATTGGGAAAATGTTCGAAGAGTTACGAAAGTGCTTGAGCCTTTTCATGAACTTACATTGAAGGTGTCTAGATCATTACATGTCACCTCTAATACTTTTTTTGAAGTAGTCACAGATGTGCATTGTCTTCTCGATGGATGGAAACATTGTGGGGATTTAGACATAATGTCTATGGCTTCAAAAATGAATGACAAGTACAAGAAGTACTGGGGTGATTTAAAACTGATGAACTTGCTTATTTATCTAGCAGTTATCTTTGACCCACAGCGCAAAATTGATTTTCTTGCATTTGGAGTTAACTTGCTTTTTCCTACTATTGTAGATGACATTATAAAGACGGTCAATAGAGAATTGCATTATTTGTTTGATGAATATTCTGTAATTGTTAAGGGAAATCATCATATGAATGTTGAAGTTGAAAGTAATTTTCCTACTAGAGCTCCAAGTTCAAGTGAAAATGAAATAGATCAAGTAAAACCGAAGATAGGCTCAGTCATGCAACAATGTATGAAGAAAAAGCAACGTGTTGGCTTGGAAAGTAAATCTGAGTTGGATAAATATTTGGGAGAAGATTGTGAAAATAATTCAGATTCATTTGATTTGTTATTGTGGTAGAAAGTTAATAGTCCAAGATTCCCAATTGTTGCGCAAATGGCTCAAGATGTGTTATCCGTTCCTATCTCAACCGTTGCATTCGAAAGTGCTTTTAGCACGAGTGGACGTGTTCTAGATAATTTTAGAAGTTCTTTGACTCCTTCTATGGTTGAGGCTTTGGTTTGCACACAAGATTGGCATCGAAAGTCAAAAGATTCTATCAACCTTGAGGAGTATGTAGAGGAACTTCAAAATATAGATGATGGTAAGGGACTAACTTTAATCAAAAGGTTAACTTCTTATTTTATTTATTTTTATAAATATTCTCACAATTTAACTAACATTTTTATCTTTTGATATTTATTAGAATTGTCAAAGTTATCGGAACATGAAGATGGTAACATACTTAACTACAACTCACAAAATGGAATGTTTATTTTTAATTTTTCTAGTAATGATTTTCATAATTTAAGAATACATTTTTATTTTTGTTACAGAATTGTCGGTACTATCTACAGTGTTCGAAGAAGATGAAGCTTGAAGATAGTTTGATTTTATCTTTTTGGAATAGATATTTTGTTAATCCTTATGAAAACTTCAACCTTGCATTTGCTTTGATTTGGTCAAAAAAATTGGTTAAACTTTGGATTTTGTTGTGTAGGAAGCTTGAATTTATTTTGTTGAATTCGAGTCCTAGAGCATCACACCATGACCATTTATATCATACTTTTGGTGTATCATTTTGTTATATCATATTTTATGTAGTAGTGACATGTATCCCTATATCATGCTTTTGGTATAACATTTTGTTATCATATAAGATAGTTCTTGACGCATAATTATGCACTAGGTAAATATAATTATGCGTGTGGTGTAATAGCTTATGTAGTTGACTCAAATTATGGCCACAATGATCATCTTGCAACATTATATATAGTTATTTTGCATGCCTAAAATAGTTCTTTACATGTAATTATTTAGTAAATTATATTATTTATGTAGTTAAATAATATTGCACTTCGTTTACTAGTTAAATAATCGGTCCATGTAAACGCAATATTGAGTATAAATAATAGGATTCGTTAACTCGAATCGACTCAACTCGAAATTTTTTGACTCGATTCGACTCGATTTGAAAAAAATTCAAATTGAACTCGGTTGCTAAAGTAGGATTCGTCAACTCAACTAACTCGAAATTTTTTGACTCGATTCGACTCGACTCAATCGAATACTCACCCCTAGGTTTTTGAGGAAAAAAATCACACATGTATATTGGCTCCTTATCAACAATGACAAATGCAATTGGAGAAATGTTTCGGTTACCATCTTGTGCCACTACCAACAACAGTGTCTGCTTATATTTGTCATATATGTTGGAAAATATGGACATCACATATATAATAAGGGTAATTACATGTTATTATTTACTATCATGATAGGTTAGCCCAAATTAAAAGTGATCTAATTTAGTTAAAATTTTATTGGGCTTTAATTATTAAATAAAGTATGGGTCAAATATGTGTAGATACTCTAGTAATTGAGTTCTAATCAAATTCTAATTAATGATGGGCTAATTAGAATTTGATTAGAACTAATATGCCAAGATTATAAATATTAGGTTTATGGTCCCCAAATTACACAACAAGATATCTTTTCTAATATCCCATCATTAAGAAAGAGAGAGCAGATATTCTCTGAATTTCTTGTGTACTAATTTGGAAAATCAAATCCCCAAGATCCGGTAAAACTTCTAGGAATTCATGGATTCAGGTACGCTTCCGTATCTAGTTTTGTTTTTGATTTATTCTTGATGATTTGACATGATAGATCCTGGTTTATTAAGTTTTATTTTAGATTTATTTTACAAATCTAACAAGTGGTATCAGAGCCTCGTCATGTCGAATCATTGAAAATTGATTAAATTTCTATTCTTTTTAAAATGATCCATTCATGAAATTTCATGGGTTTAATATTTTAGTTTGGTGTTTTGATCATACACCTATTAAATTTTTTGGATTCAAGATTTTAGGGTTTGGTATAGAAATTGGGCAAGCAATGGTGTTTTGAAATTACACAATTTAGATGCAGATTAATTATTCAACCTTTTGCCATTGGCCTGGATACTTCTTTGGGCGTTGTTGATAGGTCATTGTTGCGCCTAAAAACTCAACGTGTCTTATAATTAAGACAATTTAACTCACTGATTGAATCATTTCTTCGTTGCTCATGAATTTTACTTTTCCTATTATTGCTCATGTTTTATCTTTGCCTTTTAATATTGTTGTTGGCTGGTGATTTTGCCTTTTATCTATCTTTTTGTGAATTTTTTTTTGTTGATTTGGTTTATGTTATCCTTATTTGTTAGCGAGTGACTCGGGAATTTTTAGTGTTTTGGTATATTGTTGGGATAAAATTCTATTAAAAAATATATATAAATACAGTTATATATATTTGGTGGTTACAAAATTTTTAAAAGTATTCATGCATATAAAGGTTTTTTAAACTAATCCACTTAATTATAAATTCAGTCTTGGATTTATATGTAGATGCAAAGTAAAGTCGGTAATATATTATATACATATATATCCATGTATTTAAGGGAATAATGCATGATTTTATTTTGCATGAATTGAGATTGATTTTAACGGTACGATTATAAACTTTGGTCGAATTGGTTTGATGATTGTTTTGATGCAATTTGATGTTGGTTATAATATGTGTTTAAAGAATTTCTTTTTATATAATTCGATTTATGGATTAAGTTATGCTTCCACCTATTTTAGGTAATAAAGTATCAGATATGTCTATTGACTTCTGTAAATTAATTGTTAATCGGCTATATGAGAAAATAAACGAGAAATTTACTCTTGGATTTCACATAGAATCTATGCGTAGTGTTGTTTTTTAGTGATTTGGTTCAAAGGAGTTTTATGTACCAATCTATTAAGATTAGAGTTTTACATTGTTTTTTAAGGTTGAACTCACATTATTTTCCTTTGAGTATTTGATTTTGGCATATTATGATCTCAAATATTTAGTTAAGTTATGATGATATGTTTTATTGTATGAATTGTGAGATATGCCAACTATTATTATTTTGGTTTTTGAGATTTATTGGCTTGAAAATGTTTTTCAAGTATTCATGTGAATATCTGTTTAATCATAAATACAACTTTGGATTTACATGGTAAATTTAGGGTAAGTTTTTCTATTTGATTATGAATACATGTATATGAGTGAATTACTTTGGTGTTTTTATCCATGCCAAATTTATGAATACATGTGCTTGTAAATTATTTGGCTTTGAACAACTACATTATTTCTGTTTGGTTTTGATATATATGATTTTGGAACAAAAAAAAGTCAAAAATTAAGGTTTTCGTTTTTTTTATTGCATTATTAAGACAACCTTATTTTGAGTTATTTCGGAGTCTATAAAGCAATAAAAAAAATAGTTTTGACATTTGACTATTAGGGAAATTTTAAATTTGAATATTGGTATGTTTATATATATTTTAAAATAACTTAATTGAAGCAATAAGTCACCAAAGTGATTTTTTTTGTATAAATTATTTTGTTTTAAAATATAAAAGTTTGTGTGCATGTAACTTAAGTTATGTTGATATTGTTCGGCCCAAATGAAGGTTAATGATATTACATGTGTAACTATGGTGATAAACATGTGACGATTATTCGTTTTTACATGTGAGTAGTAAATCGTCCCAAAGGAAGATTTATTGTTCGACATGTTCTTATTGTCAATGTTTGATTACTACACCAAGATATCACTTACAAGTTAATATTTTGTTCAAAGATGAAATATTAATGGAGTGTCCGATATCTTAAGATGAGGTTTACCTTTATTCAAATTATTTTAGTTTAAATTTGAAGTCGTATGTGAAGTTGTTTATGGTTTATGATTTATTCAACTATTATTATATTTGCCAACATCAGTGTATGTTGTTTTGGAATAACTATATATACATATGTAACATCCCAAAATTAGGGGTTTGTGATTTTTGAGTAATTTCATGTGTTAGGCTGGGATAGCTAGTTATTTGAGTGTATTTGGGGGTCCTGTAGAGGCCTGGGTTCGAGTCCAAGCCCTGGAAAAATTTTGGTTTTTGGGCTCTTTAGTGAAGAGGGCTGTTGGAGGCAGGACTTATTTAAATTAAAGTGTGGTTTTTATCACAAGTTGGCCATGTGGTAGGATGGATGTGGCGTCAATGGGAGAGCTAGGGGGAAGGGGTTCGAATCCTACAAGCTGCATTTTGGTGGCCTTTATTTTGTGCTTGGGAAGAGGAGGAAGCAGAGTTTGGATCAAACTCTGCCGTGGAGGTTGGAGACTGAGTCAAACGGTTTGAATGAGAGGTGGAGAGCAAAGTGAGGAGGAAAAAGGGGAGAGAATCATGGGATAGGGGAGAGTGGTAGAGTTGGCCGAATGTGGGAGTGTGTGGGGATGAGAATTTCGGCTAGAGAGGGGTGTTGTGTAGCAAATTCGGCAGCCTAGTGTATGAGTTGAACCGAAAATTCTCCTTGGGTGTGCATTTTCTCTTTTTGTTCATTTTTCAGAAATTCTTTTTGGGAAGCATTTGGTGCACTCTTTCTCTTGTTCACATTTCATCTTACCTCTCGTGTTTCTTTTCATTTCTTTTGTTTGGTGTCTAGATTGCTTTAGCCGAATCTTCTCCTACTCATCTATTCTCTTGTGGTATCTATTTCTTCCCTTTTCATAAAGCCGAAGAATCACCTCTATTTCCATTTTGTTTTTCCTTAGCCGAACATCTAGTAGCAGGAAAATTGGTTCTCTTCTGTCTGCCGAATCTTCCTCCTTATTCGGTTCTTCTCTAGTTGCAAGGTAATGGTTTCTTTTCTATTTTAGTTCTTTTCCTCTTTTCTCTCTTCAAGAACCGAAACACTTAACTTTTAACTCTATATGGTCTAGGCCGAATTCACTCACCCTCTTCCATCTCGAGTTCTTTTTGTTCTCTGTGCTGAGAGCCGAATCTTGTGGTTGGCCGTTTGCCAATCGTTGTCGTGCGTTTGTGGGTAAGTATAACTGTGGCCGAATGGGGGATGGTTGGTGGCTCTTTATTAATTTTTGAGTTCCTTGTGGCCGAAAGGCCGTTTCTATGTTGTCTTGAAACAACATTGCTAATCTGTGCTCTTCTTTAGGGACTCGTTTTCGTGATCAAGGGCAGTAAACCAAATACTCTTGCTCAGCAAGGAGTGGTCGATCTCTGGTAAGTAGAGGTAATGGGTATAGTGTTTCAAGTTAAGTTGATCAAGGAGGGAAACTAACTTGTTTTCTCAATTATCGTTATAGGTGTTGGAATCGGTGGTTAGCACAACTCGTAATCAGGTGTGTACTCACGCCATTTCAACTGTAGATCGGCAAATGCCGAAAAGCCTAGGTATCGGCAAACGATGCCACACGAGGTGTGTTCTCATGGGCTTAGGTCATGTTGGGCCTCGTTTGGCTGAAATGGGCCGAGTGGGCCCTACGCGAGTAAATCTTGTGAACGGATAGGAAATAAGGAGCCGACCATGGCGATCACATGGCCAAAGGCTGTTTTGTGCAGAATGGGCCTCACGAGAGTGTGGGCCCACCTGGGTCGAGTTTCGGGCTTTGGGCCCAAATACAATGTTTTGGTTAAATATGTCATTTTGACGCTTGAGGTGACTGTAGACATTCGGAAGGGTCGTAAAATTACCAAAATACCCTCGAAGGGTAAAATGACTGAAATACCCCTGGAGGGTAAGATGACTGTTATGCCCTGAAGGGCAGAATGACTAAAATGCCCTACGTGTTATATGATTGTTATCGTATGTTAATTATGGTATGTTGCATTTATGTGTTATTATGTTGCATGGGGTTGGGATATTGGTTATGGAGGAAGTTCTGACAGGATCGCATGGTCGCTTGACGACTGTGGATCCACCGATGACTTTAAGCCGATTATATGATTGGCAGCTCTGCTGCAATATTGGTTAGTGCCGCAACCGGTGCTACATAAGGAGTGTAGGGACGGATGGGTCGATTAAATCCCCACAGGAGTGCAGGGTTGGACAGGAGATGGAGTGCAGGGTTGGTATGGGCATTAATGCATTGCATATATGGATTTTAATATTGAGATGGGCTTAGGCCCAGATAAATATGATATGTGACATTTGACATGGGTTAAGGCCCAACTGAGGCTATTATGGGCTAAGACCCAAATGCCACCGCTACTGTGTTGGGCTTGGGCCCACATTGATGACTGTAAGGGGCTTAGGCCCGGATTGTTGTGATCATGTTTTTACCGATGAGGGGTGTACACATTGAGTTTTCGTAAACTCACCCCCTTTGTTTTTAATTTTTCAGGTAATCTTCAGTAAGCGGTTCGATGTACGGGAGTACTCGGAGGTGGCCACATTACGAGCAGCTTGAATCTTAGTATTCTATTTTACTGTAACACCCCAAACCCGGTCTGTGCGTTAAGACCAGATTTGACATGTCACACGAAATGATCATATGTAAAGTCTCTTAAAGGTTTGTAGAAAACGGATTTTAAAATAAAGATGTTGAAAAGGTGTTTATTGAAAACCGAGGTTGATTGTTAAATTTAATAATTTAAGACGTAAGAGTTTATAATTTGAAAAAAAAATAAAATACTTGATTCAATATCCCGAGAAATGTAAAAGAGTTCAAAAGAAATTTTTGAAGACAAGATTTTTAAAAGAGTTGTTACAGAAAAATGTTACCGAGTTAAAATTAACTAAGAATGAAATCCTTTTCGTACGTTTATTTATTAAAAACGTTTGTTTCTATTTTTAGAAAAGAAATATCATTTAAGTATTTAAAACGTAATATAAAATCCATCCACAAGTAAAACATCCATAAAAATTTAACCAGAGGCCTTATTACATCACAACTTAAAAGCAAATATTAAAAAGTACTTTAAAGAAATCCGAAGTTTAATTAACCCATTAATCGTAGTATGGTCTCCATTGAGTCGTCCCCGGCCCAAGCCTCCGTCACTGATCATTACCTAGAAAGGGTAAAGAAAACAGAATGAGTTACTTAGAACTCAATGTGTAACTCACTTACCATAGTCCATTGGGCCAAAACCATTTAAGCATTTATTTGGGCCTGAGCCCATTACAAATATAACAATTTAACATGTATAGAATGCATGTGATATGCAATTTCCCAAAACCAATCCTAAGTTTCCATCCGCTACACACCACCCGTACCAACCAAAGACACCTGTGGGGAGCTTTAGTCACCCACCCCGCTAACACACCAAACTGCATTAAGCCATATATCAAACCGGGCACGGCCATATTTCAAATCGGGCACGGCCATATTTCAAATCGGGCACGGCCATCGTAATTTTGTAGCAAAGCTACTAGAACTTCTCTTCATCCAAAAAGCCCAACCCATGCAATCATGTATATAATATGCATAACAATCCATTCTTATAATTATTCCAACATAAGGCTCATTATAAAAGTTATCACAAAGCGCCCATTTCACATTTTGGCCCACATAATCTCATATCACATTTGGCCCATTTAGCAGTCATCACGTATGGCCCATTTATCAAAATCACATATGGCCCATCTATCAAAATCACATATGGCCCATTTATCAAAATCACATATGGCCCAATAAGTCACTTTTATCGATTTAGCCCATTAAGGGCAATTTTGTAATTTTCATAATCTCGATACCAATTTCATAGTTTTTACAATTAAAGTGTTAAAATATACCATTTTACCCGATTTCACCAACTTTGTGATTTTAATCTAACATTATTACGATGTGGTTATCTAACTCATGAGATATGGTGTGAGATTACACACTGATTACTGATGAGCACTACACTTTCCCGATCGTCAACACCTAAAAACATTATAACGCTCGATTAGAACACTAACACTTAAAATAAATCTATGCTAATGTAAGCGGTCAAGATTTTTACCTCTAATCTCGAATAACTACTATTTGCCTGCTTCTCCCGGTTGACGGTTCACAACCCGTTGGAAAATCCCGAACAACGGCTAATGGCTCGTAACTACGAACAACCTCGAATAACTGGTTTTCACCGGATGAGGTCCACAACCCGGTGGAAAATCTCGGATTGCCGAAACAGCCCTTTGTTTGAATCTAGTGGGAATAGCGAATCCGCCCCTCTTCCGATCACTATTCACCACCCTTTTTGACCCTATCTTGCTTGCCTCCATTGACATAAGAATATTAGTCCAACTATTATTTCAAAAATTAAGACGATTGATTTTAAGGGGCGAAATCAGCTTACCACGAAATCCTTACATTCAAAGGATGAAAATCAAGCGATAGCGTTCCTAAGATAAAATCGATTAGTAAACCCCATCATTAACGAAATACCGAGTGATATGGAATTCCTTGATAAAAACCCTTACCTTAAAACTTTGGACCGAATCCTAGCGATTCACGATGATTTCGGACACTCCAAATTTCGGCCTTCCACTAAGTTTCTAAAATAGAGAAAAGATTCGAGTGAGTCATGGTATGATGATGATATCGATCCAAAAGACCATCCCACACCAACATGAAATTTCGGCATAAAGGAAAAAGGGAAAATAAGAATACTAGAGTATTATATTAGCCACTTACCGAACGATTAAAGTGTGAGAAGAAAAGAAGGAAATGGTTTGAGAAGAAGATAAGTGTTGTAAAATATTCGGCTATGAAGAGAAAAATTTGAAGGAGATGGTGTTAGCAACATTCGACCATGGAGGAAAAGAAAAAGGGAGAAAATGTTGAATAAATTTTGTAAGAAGAAGGAGATGAAATAAAGGTATAGGACAATTAGGTGTTTTGGTTTTTTTTCATTTCAAGAATAGAAGATGAACAAAGAGAGAGGTTTGAGACTAGAGAGCATTCGGCAATGGAGGAAGAAAAGAAAAGAGAAAATGGCCTTCAAGGTTTTGGTGTTTTCGGCACTAGGGGAAATGACTTGAGAGAATAGGCAAATTTAGACCAAAATGGTCAAAATGGAATGACCAAAAGAAAAACGAAAGATGCTTACCTAATGCTCAAAGTGCATTCGGCTAGGGAGAGAAAAGATGAAGAGAAAATGTTTTGAGAGAAAGCAAAAATGACCCAAAAAGAAATATGCCCAACAAGCACCTATCCTTACTCAAAAGTCTTCAAAAATTCGGCCACCCCCTTAGCCCCTAAAACCGTCCAAGTACATGGACACCAAAGTCAAAGTTTGGCCATTCCAAACTTTCCAAAACACATTCCTTAAAATGTGCCTTGTGTTCCCTCTACATACCATAATCTCATAATTCCCTACCTTAAGTTCAATTCTTGCCTTAATCCATTAGCCACCTTACCATAAACTAAAATTCCAACTTTCCAAAAATAAAGCTTGGCCGACACATGCTAGATGAGTGCAAAAATTAAAAATTTCTCATGCATAACAAGGAATTCGAACCTCTTCCCTCTAAGTATGCTCATGGCGTCAACTCCTCTTTACTACTAGCTCATCTTATGCTAACTTTTGCCACTTAATTTCCTTAAACATCAAGGTTACTTGTTCCACTTCAATAAAGTTCTGTTTACCAAAATTTATTCCAAAATCCAATTAAATCCCGAACCTTCTCAGGACTATTTTAACACACACATAGGATAAATAAACTAGCTGAGCACCAATGTAATGTAGCATATAAAAATTCAAATTTTAGGATGTTACAATTCTACCCCCCTTAAAGAAAATTTCGTCCTCGAAATTTACCTGGTTAAAAGAGGTGAGGGTATTGTTGCTGAATTGCATCCTCAGGCTCCCACGTAGCTTCCTCCGCTCCGTGATTACGCCATAGAACCTTAACCAACGGTACTGACTTCTTTCTTAGCACCTTAACATCACGATCTAAAATTTTCACTGGTTCCTCCTCGAAAGACAAGTCAGGCCTTAACTCAACCTCCTCTACTGGTACTATATGAGACGGATCCGATCGGTAATGCATTAACATTGAGACGTGAAAAACGCTATGAATCTGACTCAGTTCCAGAGGTAATTCAAGCTGATAAGCCACTGGTCCTACACGCTTCAACACACGATACGGTCCAATGAACCTAGGGCTCAACTTGCCCTTCCTTCCAAACTCAAGATCTTCTTCCAAGGTGAGACCTTTAGAAAGACCTGATCTCCCACCACAAACTCAATATCCTTACGCTTGAGATCCGCATACGATTTCTGCCTATCTCAAGCTTCCTTTAATCGAGCCCAATTACCTTTACCTTTTCTTTCGTTTACGATATCACTCAGGACCCAATAAGCGCTGTTCGCCCAATTCACCCAACAAGTAGGAGCACGACACCTACGACCATACAATGCCTCGTAGGTGCCATCCGAATGCTTTGGATGATAGCTATTGTTATATGCAAACTCTGCCAATGGTAGATAATCCTCCCAACTACCTCTGAATTCAATCACACAACCCCTTAACATGTCTTCCAAAATCTGGATTACTCTTTCCGATCGTCCATCTAACCGAGGGTGAAAAGCCGCATCAAGTTTAACTTTGTTCCCGAGCCTCATGCAAAGCTTTCCAAAGCGTGATATAAACCTAGGGTCCCTGTCCGAAATAATAGACACTGGTACCCCATGCAACCTCACGATCTCCAATACATACAACTTAGCCAACTTCTGCATCGAGTAATCCATACGAACTGGTAGAAAATGGGCGCTTCAATCAATCGATCCACTATTACCCGACGGAATCCTTCTTAGTAGGTGATAAGGGTAACCCACTAACAAAATCCATCGTTATCCGTTCCCACTTCCATAATGGAATCTTCACCGGTTGTAGCAATCCCGACGACAATTGATGTTCTGCCTTCACTTGTTGACAAGTCAAGCACCTACTTACAAAATCCGTAACCTCTCGCTTCAATCCTGGCCACCAATACTGCTCCCATAGATCTCGATACATCTTACTTCCTCCGGGGTGCATAGCATAAGGGCTACTATGCGTCTCACGCAGAATCATTTGCCTCAAATCCGAATCCATGGGCATAATCCTTATTCATTCCAAAATCCCCTATTACACCACTTTCAACTTGTTGAACTAAGGGACCCAACTTTTCATCTGATATTTGCTTCTCCTTAATCTGACCCAACCACACAGGCTTCACTTAAAGTTCGGCTAGAAGACTACCATCTTCATACAGACTGAGATGAGTGAACATCGCTCTCAAATTCGATATTACCTTACGACTCAACGTGTCTGCTACCACGTTAGCCTTTCCAGGATGATACTCGATTGAGAGATCATAATCCTTTAACAGCTCTATCCATCTCCGCTGTCTTAAGTTCAACTCCTTTTGGGTAAAGAGGTACTTTAAACTCCTATGGTCCGTATAAATGATCGACTTCTCACCATAGAGATAATGCCTCCAAATTTTTAAAGCAAAAACCACCGCAGCCAACTCCAAATCATGGGTAGGATAGTTGACTTCGTTCGGCCTCAACTGACGAGATGCATAAGCTACCACTTTTCCACCTTGCATCAACACACATCCCAAGCCCGTGTGTGACGTATCGCAGTAAACAATAAACTCTTTTCCAGCCTTAGGTTGAATCAGTACTGGTGCTTCCGTCAAAATCTTCTTCAATTTCTCGAAACTCTCTTGTTGTTTAACTACCCACACAAACAGTACTCCGTTTGGCAACAGTTTAGTTAGGGGTGCAGCGATCAATGAAAACCCCTCAACAAAGCGTCTATAATAGCCAGCCAAACCTAGGAAACTCTGAATTTCAGCCACAGACTTCGGTGGTTTCTAATCCAACACAGCCTCTACCTTCCGAGGATCAACTCTGATTCCTTCGGCTGACACAACATGTCACAAGAAAGTCACTTCTTTCAGCCAAAATTCACACTTACTGAATTTGGCATAAAGTTGCTTTTCTCGCAGTATTTGCAATACTATGCGCAAATGTGAGTCATGCTCTTCTTCATTCCTCGAGTATACTAAGATATCATCTATGAACACCACAACAAATCGGTCTAAGTAGGGTTAAAGGCTCGGTTCATCATGTCTATAAATGCAGCTGGTGCATTGGTCAAACCAAATGGCATCACCAAAAACTCATAATGTCCATAACGAGTTCGGAATGCCGTTTTATGAATATCTGCCTCCTTAACCTTGAGTTGATGATAACCCGATCTCAAATTTATCTTGGAGAAAACTGAAGCTCCTCTCAACTGATCAAACAGGTCATCGATTCTCAGCAATGGATACCTATTCTTAATTGTCAATTTATTCAACTGCCTATAACCAATGCACATACGCATCGACCCATCCTTCTTTTTTGACAAACAAAACTGGTGCTCCACAGAGACACACTCGGTCGAATAAATCCCCGATCCAACAATTCTTGAATTTGAGCTTTAAGCTCCGCTAACTCCTTCAGCGCCATTCTATAAGGAGCAATGGACACCAGAGCCGTTCCGGGCAAAAGCTCAATGCCAAACTCTACTTCCCGGTCTGGAGCTAGACCCAGAAGTTCTTCGGGGAAGACATCTGGAAATTCTTTCACCGTTCTAACACCTTCCACTGATAATTCCTTGGCATCCAAAGCACTAATGAAGGCTAGGAACGCTCCATACCCTTTTCGCACCAACTTTTCTGCCTTTAAAGCAGATACCACATTTGCTAAATAATTTCTCCGTTCGCCTATCATCACAACTTCCTTATCTTCCAAGGTCCTTATCGACATCCGCTTTGCAGCACAATCCAAATGCGCACGGTGCTTCACCAACCAATCCATGCCCAAAATAAGGTCGAACTCGTCGAAAGGCAGTTCCATCAAATCCGCCAAAAATACTTCCCTTTGAATTTCTAAAGGCACGTCTCTATACAATTTATTCACAATCACAGACTGTCCTAAAGGACTAATTACCGTCATCTCTCTATCGAAAATCTCAGATCTAATATTCAGATTTCCTGATATAGCACTAGCAACATACGAGTGGGTAGACCCGATATCTATCAAAGCAGTAACAGGTACATCAAAGATGAAGAACATACCGATTATCACATCAGGTGCATCGCCATCCTCCCGACGCCTGACCACATAGCCTAACCCTGGTTGTCTCGCCTCCGCGTTACCTCTGAAGCCATTACCTCTACCCAGTGCACCTTGACCTCGACCAGCGCCATTACCACCACGACCTGGTCCACGGCCCCTCGGTGGCTGCTGAGCGCCTCTAGCTGACTGTGCATCAGGGTTACAAGCTTCTTGAGTCGGAGCAGTCCGTCGAGGATAATTCTTAAGCTGGTGGTCCTTAGAACCACATTTAAAACAACCACCGTTCTTCTCTTCCAAAGATTCCCCAGGGTGTCGTCTTCCACAGTCAGCACACAGTTGAATCTGATTGGTAGCCGTAGGTGCTCTAACTGGAGCTGGCTCATCATTCCTGGGCCTCTTTTGGAACCTTTTAGCGGAACTCGAGTACTTAAAGTCCCTCTTGCCTCTGCCTCTTTCTCAGTTCTGACGTTCCGAGTTCTTAGCCTCTTCAGGGATTTTGGCTTTCTCTACGAGCTTGGCAAAAGTCCCTTCTTGTTGTGGGGCTATCAGTACCCACAACTCATCATTCAGCCCATCCTCAAAATGTACACAGCGCTCATGATCAGTTGGCACTATCGTCCGAGCATAACGACTCAAGCGTAGAAATTCTGCCTCGTAAGCTGCCACCGTCTTATTTCCTTGAACCAAATTCAGGAATTCCTTCCTCCGGGCATCCACATAACTTGCCCCGACATACTTTCCTTGGAATTCAGTTTTGAAGAAATCCCAAGTAACATGTTCAGCCTGAGCGCCTTCTCGAACAGTAAGCCACCATTGATACGCCTTGTCCCTCAACAAGGACACAGCTCCTCTCAGTTTCTGCTCGGCGGTGCATTCCAAATCATCCATGATCCGCTCCACTGCCTCCAGCCAACACTCCGCTACATTTGGAGCTACACCTGAGACACCCCTAAAAACCTCGGCACCACTTGATTTAAGTCGTTCTGATATTGATCCACGAGCTGCTGGCCCAGTTTTAGCCCCAGCAACCCTTTCTAGGACTCGCAACATTGCTTGGGTTAAAGCAATGTCCTCTCTCATATGGTCATGGGATCCATTTTCCGACACAGGTGATGCCGGTGCATCTATTTCCGGCATATGTCCCGATGCCTCAGACACGGCTCTAGCTCATCGGCCTCTACCACGGCCACATCTACCACGTCCACGTCCTCTAGCGCTCATATTGACTAATTCGGTTTAATCTGATTACAAGTTTTATGAATAAGAATACTATTTCAGTGTTTATTAACAATATTTTATGAGATATAAGAGATAGAGTTTGTTTTCGCATACACATCCTATAGTCTCAATCTCTATAGTTTCAACACCTAAAACTAGAAGTTCTAGAGTGTTCCTATGATCATATCACAATAATAATAATTCAGTATATGAATACTTACTTGACTTGGTACCGGATACTCGTGGTGCCATACTACCTTTAAAACATAAATTCTATAAATTCAAAACAGTTTTAAACGAAAATTGTTGTTGAACCCAACCACAGCCGAGTTTTGAAACTGGGCTCTGATACCATAAAATGTAATACCCCAAACCCGGTCTGTGCGTTAAGACCAGATTTGACATGTCACACGAAATGATCATATGTAAAGTCTCTTAAAGGTTTGTAGAAAACAGATTTTAAAATAAAGATGTTGAAAAGGTGTTTATTGAAAACCGAGGTTGATTATTAAATTTAATAATTTAAGACGTAAGAGTTTATAATTTGAAAAAAAATAAAATACTTGATTCAATATCCCGAGAAATGTAAAAGAGTTCAAAAGAAATTTTTGAAGACAAGATTTTTAAAAGAGTTGTTACAGAAAAAATGTTACCGAGTTAAAATTAACTAAGAATGAAATCCTTTTCGTACGTTTATTTATGAAAAACGTTTGTTTCTATTTTTAGAAAATAAATCCCATTTAAGTATTTAAAACGTAATATAAAATCCATCCACAAGTAAAACATCCATAAAAATTTAACCAGAGGCCTTATTACATCACAACTTAAAAGCAAATATTAAAAAGTACTTTAAAGAAATCCGAAGTTTAATTAACCCATTAATCGTAGTATGGTCTCCACTGAGTCGTCCCCAGCCCAAGCCTCCGTCACTAATCATTACCTGGAAAGGGTAAAGAAAACGGAATGAGTTACTTAGAACTCAATGTGTAACTCACTTACCATAGTCCATCACAAAAAACCATTTAAGCATTTATTTGGGCCTCGAGCCCATTACAAATATAACAATTTAACATGTATAGAATGCATGTGATATGCAATTTCCCAAAACCAATCCTAAGTTTCCATCCGCTACACACCACCCGTACCAACCAGCACACATGTGGGGAGCTTTAGTCACCCACCCCGCCAACACACCAAACTGGCATTAAGCCATATATCAAATCCGGGCACGGCCATCGAATTTTGTAGCAAAGCTACGAACTTCTCTTCATCCAAAAGCCCAACCCATGCAATCATGTATATAATATGCATAACAATCCATTCTTATAATTATTCCAACATAAGGCTCATTATAAAAGTTATCACAAATGGCCCATTTCACATTTTGGCCCACATAATCTCATATCACATTTTGCCCATTTAACAGTCATCACGTATGACCCATTTATCAAAATCACATATGGCCCATCTATCAAAATCACATATGGCCCATTTATCAAAATCACATATGGCCCAATAAGTCACTTTTATCGATTTAGCCCATTAAGGGCAATTTCATAATTTTCATAATCTCGATACCAATTTCATAGTTTTTACAATTAAATTGTTAAAATATACCATTTTTCCCGATTTCACCAACTTTGTGATTTTAATCTAACATTATTACGATGTGGTTATCTAACCCGCGAGATATGGTGTGAGATTACACACCTGATTACGGTGAGCACTACACTTTCCTGATCGTCAACACCTAAAAACATTATAACGCTCGATTAGAACACTAACACTTAAAATAAATCTATGCTAATGTAAGCGGTCAAGATTTTTACCTCGGAATCTCGAATAACTACTATTTGCTCGGTTCTCCTCGCTGACATTCTCATAACCCGTTGGAAAATCCCGAACAGCCTAATGGCTCGTAACTACAAACAACCTCGAATAACCTGGTTTCACCGGATGAGGGTCTACAACCCGATGGAAAATCTCGGATTGCCGAACAAACCGCTTCGCTTGAATCTAGTGGGAATAGCGAATCCGCCCCTCTTCCGATCATTATTCACCACCCTTTTTGACCCTATCTTGCTTGCCTCCATTGACATAAGAATATTAGTCCAACTATTATTTCAAAAATTAAGACGATTGATTGTAAGGGGCGAAATCAGCTTACCACGAAATCCTTACGTCCAAAGGATGAAAATCAAGCGATAGCGTTCCTAAGATAAAATCGATTAGTAAACCCCATCATTAACGAAATAATGAGTAATATGGAATTCCTTGATAAAAACCCTTACCTTAAAACTTTGGACCGAATCCTAGCGATTCACGATGATTTCGGACACTTCAAATTTCTGCCTTCCACTAAGTTTCTAAAATAGAGAAAAGATTCGAGTGAGTCATGGTATGATGATGATATCGATCCAAAAGACCATCCCACACCAACATGAAATTTCGGCACAAAGGAAAAATGGAAAATAAGAATACTAGAGTATTATATTAGCCACTTACCGAGTGATTAAAGTGTGAGAAGAAAAGAAGGAAATGGTTTGAGAAGAAGATAAGTGTTGTAAAATATTCGGCTATGAAGAGAAAATTTTGAAGGAGATGGTGTTAGCAACATTCGACCATGGAGGAAAAGAAAAGGGAGAAAATGTTGAATAAATTTTGTAAGAAGAAGGAGATGAAATAAAGGTATAGGACAATTAGGTGTTTTGGTTTTGGTTTATTTCAAGAATAGAAGATGAACAAAGAGAGAGGTTTGAGACTAGAGAGCATTCGGCAATAGAGGAAGAAAAGAAAAGAGAAAATGGCCTTCAAGGTTTTGGTGTTTTCGGCACTAGGGGAAATGACTTGAGAGAATAGGCAAATTTAGACCAAAATGGTCAAAATGGAATGACCAAAATAAAAACGAAAGATGCTTACCTAATGCTCAAAGTGCATTCGGCTAGAGAGAGAAAAGATGAAGAGAAAATGTTTTGAGAGAAAGCAAAAATGACCCAAAAAGAAATATGCCCAACAAGCACCTATCCTTACTCATAAGTCTTCAAAAATTCGGCCACCCCCTTAGCCCCTAAAACCGTCCAAGTATATGGACACCAAAGTTAAAGTTTGGCCATTCCAAACTTTCCAAAACACATTCCTTAAAATGTGCCTTGTGTTCCCCCTACATACCATAATCTCATGATTCCCTACCTTAAGTTCAATTCTTGCCTTAATCCATTAGCCACCTTACCATAAACTAAAAGTCCAACTTTTCAAAAATAAAGCTTGGCTGACACATGCTAGATGAGTGCAAAAATTAAAAATTTCTCATGCATAACAAGGAATTTGAACCTCTTCCCTCTAAGTATGCTTATGGCGTCAACTCCTCTTTACTACTAGCTCATCTTATGCTAACTTTTGCCACTTAATTTCCTTAAACATCAAGGTTACTTGTTCCACTTCAATAAAGTTCTATTTACCAAAATTTATTCCAAAATCCAATTAAATCCCGAACCTTCTCAGGACTATTTTAACACACATATAGGATAAATAAACTAGCTGAGCACCGAAGTAATGTAACATATAAAAATTCAAATTTTAGGATGTTACATTTAATTACTTAAACCGTTTTCTTATTGGGTTATAATAAGGTCTCTCTTAAATTCTGGTTTTTAATTTGGGATTTTCAGGTTATTATGTTTTAAATCTGCTATAAATTGAACACGGTTTTCCCAAAATGATAACTGTTTTCAAAACACTACGTTTCCGCAACTCAATATTTTTGGATAACATGTCTTCGTAAATCATTGTTTTAAATTAAGCTTCCGCAACAACAAGGTTTTAGAGATAATAATGTTTTACAAGAGAGTGACTGTTAATAAACCCCGTTTTGAAAATAAGCAAATGAAATCCGAGGTTTTGAAATTTATAACTTTTAATAAACGTCGATTAATAATAAACAAACGCAAACTGAGACTTCAGTTTTTAAATATCAAGAAGGGTTTTCGACGAAACAACGGTTTTCGAAAAACACATCAATGTGACACGCCAGATTCGGGCCTAACTTCTAGGTCGGGTTTGGGGTGTTACATTATATATATACTAGTATCTTTTAATTTAATTGAAAGATGAAATTAAAGAAATATTTCAAAACAAATAAATTCAAATTTTGGCTTTGGGTTTTAATTAAGGATATCTAATATTTTAAATAGATTAGTTGAAATAAAATGCCGCCAAAGTGACCTCTTTTGTGTAGATTAGTTTATTTGAAATATCAAGATGATTATATGTTTTTGTGATTCATGCGTTTATTAATTGACCCAAAGGTAAGTTAATATTTGGCAGAATTTCAACAACAACTGTGGTGATAAATGTGTGACAATTATAAGGTACTTTATGTGAGCAATATGTTAGTCCAAAGATTAATTCATTATTTGACATAATTTATTGTCAATGTTTGATTGCTACGACAAGAGTACCACTTACTGTTAATATTACTGTCCAAAGACTTGATATTAATGTTGTGTTTGGTATCTTGAGATGGGATTAGCCATTATCTTGAATTTATTATTTACTTATGAATATTGATGTGAGCTTATTTTTTGTTCTATATTCAGCTAATTCATCTTCTACTGCCACAATATCTGCTAATATAAATTCTATACCCATGCTTAATGGGACTAATTTCAATGAATGGAAAAGGCACTTACTTATAGTGTTTGGTTGTATGAACATAGACATTGCACTAAGGGAAGAATAACCCGCACCTCTCACTGCGGAAAACACCCCTTATGTTAAAAGGAATTTTGAGAGGTAGGATCGTTCAAATTGCATGAGTCTAATGATCATGAAGCACAACATTTTAGAAGCCTTTAGGGGCATAGAATTTGAAAAGATTACTCAGGCCAAGGTTTCCTTGACGAAATTGAGAAACATTTTGCTAAAAACGATAAGGTTGAAATGACATCACTTATGACTTCTTTGATGTCTGTAAAGCTAAGGGTTAAGGAAATTCTGAGCGATCTAAGGGCTATGAGTTTTATGATCCCACAATTAGGAATATTTTTTAGATGAGAATTGCAACATTCTTTTAGGATGTTGAGTTTGGAGGGAGAAATAAGGTTAGAGACATTGCTTTTAATGAGGAATTGAATTCTAACTCATTTCATACTATCACTTTTGATAATGTTTAGGTTCTCATACCTATTATTGATTAAGAAGTAAATCTAGAACCTCAATAAAACAATGTTGAATAACTCCTTATTCAAGATGAGGTAATTGTTCCAAAAGAACAAACTCAACAACCTCAAGAATGAATGTCATTAAAAAGATCCACTAGAGAAATGGTTATAATGGCTTTAGTGGATTATTTTGACATTAAGCTACATCAGATGAATATTAAGTTAATGGTTTCTCAATGGTAACATTGATCATCAATTTATATGGTGCAATTAGAAAGCTTTGTGTCTAATGATGCAAAGTTAATGATTTGCAAAGAACTTCATCTATGGGCTTAAGCAAACTTCTCGTCAATAATATTACAAATTTTACCAAATGATTATCTCATTACGTTTAGAGATGAATTTTATTGATAATCGTATATACCATAAGTTTAGTGGGAGTAAGGTTCTATATTTGGTTTTATATGTTAATGACATATTGCTTGTCAATAATAAATATAGCCTCAATCAATGCCCTAAGAATAATTTTGAGATTACAAAAATGCATTAGATTTTTTACATTTTAGCAGTGGAAAGTCTAATGTACGTTCAAGTTTGTATACATTGGAATATTGTGTACACTATTGGGATGTTAGGCAGATATTTTAAGCAACCCTGGTTTGTGTAACACCTCAAACTCGGCCAAGACGTTATGGCCGAATCTGGCGATATCACATAATAGCGTGTTGAAACTAAGTTGTTACGATAAAACCGTTTTCATTTATTTACTCTTATTGACTTCAAAATCGCTTACTTATTTAATCGATTGTTTTAAAACACAATTCGTTGCGGAAGCTTTAGAAATCATTTATTTTATCAAAAACTGAGTTAATTAGGTAAATCTGTCCATTTTAGAAAAAAACCCCTTTTTTTTAGAGAAAATCGTTTGTTCGTTGAGTTTGTGCAGTTTTTTTAAATCCACGAAAACAGTCTAAAATCCGAAATAAAAGCAAATACCCAAAAAGTTCAATTTACATAAAAATAACCCAAAAATAATTAAGAAATAAATACCAAAACTGAAATTGAAACTGTTTAAAATACGTGTGGCCACCGTCGAGTCCTCCGCTGCACCGATCCGTCAAGTCTGGGGATTACCTGTGCACATTAAACAAAAAGGGTGAGTTTACGTAAACTCGTGTGTAATCCCGCAGAAAAAAAACAAACAATCGGTATTCACGCATTACGCTTGAATGCGATCTTGGGCTTAAGCCCTTTTCATGATCGATGTGCTTGGGCCTTAGCCCATCTCAAGATCTGATGTCAAAATGCAAGAGGGCCTCACCCATCACAATGACGATGAGTAGTAACAGTTATGCAGTAGCAAAATCCTACCCAACCAGCCTCTACACACCATCTCCGTCCAACCCTACACTCCATGTGGGGATATAATCAACCCATCCATCCCGACACTCCAAGTAGTACCGAATGCGGCACAATACAGTAGTTTGCAGCTGAGCTGCTAGTAAATTTGGCTTAAAGCCTTTTAGTACACTTCCTCCGAGTAACAACCCCCAACCCAATGCAATGCAACACACAATGGATGACATGCTATTATGCAATTTCAGTACATATATTTAGTTCAGATATTAACATGCCCAGCACAGATATCATTCAGTCAATTTCACACATTTAGGGGTCTAAGTAGCGCTTACCGACCCTACAATAGGTTTATAGTCGACTTGGGCGACCCGTGCAACCTTAAAAATATTTTGGTAAAAATGGGCCCACATGCCCATGTGATTTGCCCGTGTGGCCCACTCGGCCCAAATTGGCCTTGGCCATGTGATCCATTTTTAAAGTAACCCATGCTAGCTCAATACTCATATATGTTTTCACTATTTACTTATTTGTTCATTCAAAGTTGTCTACTTGAGTCATTATCACTAAACTATTTATATCTTGAGCTACAGAATTCCAAATTAAGATCCGCTTGATGTTTTTGAAACTAGACTCAAATACCTTTCTACCATAAAATTTTAAGAATTTATAGTTTATCAAATAAGTACAGTAAAATCTTTAAATTTATCCATATTCTGCTGTTTGACAGCTTCGACCTTTCCTTACTAAAAATTATTCATCTCTTAGTACGAAATTTAGATGATGTTTCTGTTTGTTTCTCTTGAAAATAGTCTCATTAAGGATTTAAACATAAAAATTTAAGCCCCTAATTATTTTTTTAAAATTTTTGATGATTTTCCAAAGTCAGAACAGGGGAACCCGAAATCATTCTGACCTTGCTTACAATAAAATTTAATTTCATGAAATACTAGACCCAATAAAATTTAATTTCATAATTTATTCAACCTCTAACTCAATTTACACTATTTTTGATGATTTTTCAAAGTTATACTACTGCTGCTGTCCAAAACTGTTTTAGTGCAAAATTTTGATTTCCTAGTTTTTAACACCCTTATTTCCTTTCTCTACAATTTTTCGCATCATTTTCTCTTATTTCTCTTATTTCTCTTGGCTTTTCACTGAACCCCATTTTCTGTGTTTCGAGTACACACCTGGTATCATTTTGATTCCTAATCACTCCCGAGCACTTCAAGGCCTAAAATCAAGACATTCAACATCAATTTAACGGATTTACAAGCGAATTGACAACCAAGAACGAACAGAAACCCAACTTACCGCCAACAATAACCCTCCTTTTAACTATTGTTAAGACGAGAACACTGAATTCACCAGTCTGAGCCTCCCCCTACGCCCAAATCGCAGAGAAAAAACATTACCACTTCAGTCGCTAAGAGATTCATGACAGAAACGAAGAGAAACACTTACCGAAACTAAACAAGCACTAACCGCGTCTGAAAACGAAGGAAAATAAATTGATTAAGGAAAAATCAAGAAGAAGAAAAAGAAGAGAAAGACGGAAAAACTCAGAGAATTTCGGCAAGAGGAGAGGGAGAAGAATAGACGGCAGAAATTTTTTTTTGGAAACGGGAGCCAAAATTCAGTTATGGGAAAAAATAAAATAAAATCCCGATAACCCCCAAAATCCCTTAATCTTCTCCCCTAATTCCCACTTCACATCCACTACTCAGAATCCCCCTATTACACAACTCTATCCCAAAATCTAAGCAAAAATAATAATACCTTTGCCAGCGTAGGGATTCGAACACAAGACCTCCACCATAATAACACACTACTTAACCACCAAACTAGCAGGCCCATTCTGATGTAATTTACCCAACATTTAAACTTAAGCCCTTTGCACAAGGTTAAGGCTTTATTTATAAAAATACCAATTTTTTTTCCAAGTCAGGCTTGAACTTGGGACCTCTCACAGACACCCAGAACACATAACCACTGAAGCAGATAGACATTGTGTGTCACACATACACGAAATCAAAAATTAAAATTTTGGGGCGTTACAGTTTGGACCATTGGATAGCATCCAATAGGGTTATAAGGTATTTTCCAAGAAAAAAAGATTACATGCTCACATATCGGAGGTCTAATCAGTTAGATATCATCAGGTATACAGACTCCGATTTTGATGGAATATGGATACAAGATTTTGTCACTAAGGTGCAAATTGTGAAAACAAATTGCAGTCTTTTATTCAAATAGCAACAAGAGCACATCAAAGTCAAAACACATAGACTTTAAGTTCCTGGTTGTTAAAGTAAAAGTTCAGAGTTGTTAGGTGTCTATAAAGCATATTAGAAAAAACTCCATGATTGCGGATCCGCTTACTAAGGGACTACACCCAAGGTTTTTCATGAGCACATTGCTCATATGGGTGTAATATCATTTAAGGATATTTGGTTTTAGTGAGAGTTTTTACTTTTAAATGCTTTTATGTTATAGACACATTTTTAGTTATTTTAGTTTAAAGATATGAAGTTTATTTTCTGCAGAAATAAAGTTTTTTTGGTTTATTCACACTCTGATTTTGGTAAGGTTTGATCTCACTAAGGAGGACCAGTTGGAAATAGATATGTTTAGATCATATTGCATGTAATTTCCATGCTACACATCCATACTTGATCTATGTCATTTGGTTGTGTTAATATACGTGATCATGGATGGATTTAGTTACGGTATATGTAACGAAAGTCGCCTTGGTTCTATATTAACATAATTAATAGACGAGATTGTTCGGAATACCTTTTGGATATGATAGTAAAATTTTGAGCTCATAAGGTTATATAATGACATGTAATTATAGAGTAATTAGTATATATATGTGGTCCAAGTGGGAGATTGTTGGAAAATATGGACATGACATATATAATAAGGGTAATTACATGTTATTATTTACTATCATGATAGGTTAGCCAAAATTAAAAGTGATCTAATTTGGTTAAAATTTTATTGGGCTTTAATTATTAAATAAAGTATGGGTCAAATATGTGTAAATAAAGTATGGGTCAAATATGTGTAAATACTCTAGTAATTGAGTTCTAATCAAATTCTAATTAATGATGGGCTAATTAGAATTTGATTAGAACTAATATGCCAAGATTATAAATATTAGGGTTATGGTCCCCAAATTACACAACAAGATATCTTTTCTAATATCCCATCATTAGGAAAGAGAGAGCAGATATTCTCTGAATTTCTTGTGTGCTAATTTGGAAGATCAAATCCCCAAGATCCGGTAAAACTTCAAGGAATTCATGGATTAAGGTACGCTTCCGCATCTAGTTTTGTTTTTGATTTATTCTTGATGATTTGACATGATAGATCCTGGTTTATTACAAGTATCGTCTATTTGAAAAATGGGCTTACAATGTGGAAATCCTTTAATGCATGGCTTAAACTTCGAAAATAATCTATGGAATATACGCTTACTCTGAACTTGTTGTCCAACATTGTTGTATACAATGAGAACTTCCTATTTAACCACGATACCAGGAACAAACTGATGCATTGCCATCAAACCTGCTGGAAACTTAGTATAAGATTCATCCTAATCACCAAACAATTCTTCCATTGCCTTTTGCTTCACGTACTATGCCTTGTGATACGAGACAGTGTAGTTATATTGACTTTAGAGGTCAACGATTAGCACTGAGACTAAAATCATCAGATATTGTTACCCCATCAACTTCATACATTGACATATGATTTTGGAATCCAATTTATGATGATCATTCATTAACCATCGAACAGTGTATGTATGTGGACCATTATGCTTTCGTATGTCCTAAATCTACTTTTTTAAAAGTGAGGCCATGATCCACCAATTGCACCCACCACCAAATTTAATGCACTTTGTCGAAACCATTTTTAAATCTTTTAGAAAACGGAGTCGACTTTTAAAAACGAAAGTGGGAGTCACCACCAATCCCTTTTTATTTAGGTGTGATTGGATCACCTCGTGAAACGTTTTATATTAAAACATTTGATTTTGGTCTACAAAAAACGAGAAAACGGGTTCGAGAGTCGATTACGTATGAGGAAGGGTTAGCACCCTCATAACGCCCAAAAATTGGTACCTAATTGATAAAATCATGTCCAAATGTTTGAAATTTAAAAAAGGTTTAAAATAAGATCCCTTATTAGAAAGAAAACCAAGACTTACCTATTTCAAAGAAATAAAAATACCACACCCAATAAGTTAGGATACAAAGATCTTATAACTTCGAAGCCAGTGCATCTTTATTTTAGAAAATTCTTACCTCAAGACACAAAATATCACACCCAATAAGTTAGGATACAACGTTTTTAAATCCCAAGAATAAGTTTTTATTTGAAACCGTAGACTTCAATTTTAAAAATGAAGGGATATATAATATTTTAAGTTCTATGAAAAAACCACAACCCAAAGAAGTTAGGGCACGATTCTTCTCAAGACTCCAAATATCACATATCACCGTTAAATATATTTAAAAAAAATCTTTAATTTAAAAGGTATTTTTATAAAAAAAATGGTATGAATAAAACACAATATGAACATATTATAACTTACATATTTAATAACAATTCTACCTAACTATGAATTATTCTAACAATAAATAATAACAGAATATAATATGAATATAGAACTATGTTAAGCGATGAAGATTAAAAAGAAATATATAAATAAACATTAAATAATTATTATAAAAAAATTGTAAAACTATCAATATGTATAACAATATAAAAAATATAAAAAGAAAATATTATAATAAATATATAAGTCAATACATATAAGATAATACATAATAAATAATATATAATAATTTTAAATGAACAAAATAATATAAATAATATATAATGCAATATGATATAATATAATATATGATATAATATAATACTATACAATGTATAAAAATTTTAAAATATATAATATAATAACTAATATATAAATTATATATAAATTAAATAATATTAAACTAGATAAAATGAATAATAATATATAAGGCTAATACATAAAAAAATGAATTTTATACAAAATTAATACATAAATCCTACTATAAAAATAATATTTAAACCAAATAAAATAATAGATAATAAATAATAATTTAACATGTATAAAGATAATAAAAAAATATCTAAATATATATATATGCATTTTATAATATTAACAAAATTAATAAAATAAAATAACAAAACAGTTTAATATAATAAAATAATTAAGTATAGTATTCGAATAATTAAAAATAAAATAAAAAGGTTTAAAAGGAATAAGGATTAAAATAGCAATAAAATAAATAAAAAAAGGATTAAATTAAAAACGCGTTAAACCACAGGGACTATTATGGAAATTATACCAGATTTAAAACGACAACGTTTTGAATTAAACCTTTGAAAAACCCGAAGGACCAAATTGAAACAAAATATGAGTTTTGGGGCCAAATTAAAAATAAAAAGAATTTAAATTAAACAGAAATAAAAATAATAAAAATGAGGAAGGACCATGGGCATAAATAGCCCAATTAAAAAAACACGTGGATGCCTGGTGCGGATCGGGTCAACACGCGGGTCGTCCATTGAAACAACGTCGTTTTTCTTATTAATATATAAGTAAAAAAATCAGTTGAAAAAAATCATTTGATGCTCAATTTTAAAAAAAAAATCTGGAGCGTCCTTCCCAGATTCTCTCTAGGTTTCGTCCTTCAGCCAGGGCTTCGATGGAGGGCTGCCACACGCGCCGTTGAACGCATCGCCTCAGACGGCGACCGGAGGTCGATAACTCCGCGATTTAAAAGGTAAAAAATAGTATTTGTATAATAATGTATAGGTTAAAAAAAGAAAACAGAATGAAAATAACTAAAAAATCACCTTGGGAATCTAGTTTCTGGTATTTTATTAATCTCTGTCTTTTGAATATTTTTTGAGTATTCTTTGTATCTCTATGTCTCTGTGTGTTTTTTTCGTATACAAGTTTTTGGGTTTTTATAACCCGAAAAACAGATTTTTAAAAAAAGAAATACAAATATTTTTGCCATATTCTTGCTGTTTTCTTTCCTTTCTTGTGTAGGTGGAGCGGAGATCTCGGCGGTGAGGCCGTTCGTGCGTTGATGGTGGCGTGGTTCGCGGCTTGACGAGAGCTGGTGGCTGTGGCGCGACGATTGGGTTCCAGCCTGGGCACGAGGAGCGGCGCGACTGTTGGGATATTTGCTTGCGAGGCCTAGGGTTTCAGAAACCCTAGGCCATCTGATTCCCATTTAAGACTTGGGCCTTTTGGGCCACGATGGTTTTGGGTCTGGATAGTTATTGGGCCACCGGCATTGGGTTAAGGTCTGTTTAGGAGATTTGTCTGGTTGGGTCAAGGGTGTAATTGGGCTTTAGGTTTAATTTGGGCCAAGGATTGGGTTATTTGTAAAAGGGACATTTATTTTTTATTTTGTTTTTTTCTTTTTATTCCAGCCCGGTCAAAATTGGGCTCTTACAGCTGCCCCTCTTTGCTCATTGTCATGTAACGAGAATAGAGCAAAGACTATAAAAGGACCAATTTTGACCGGTCTTGGCCAAGCCTCGACTTCTTGATCCTTGTCTTCTTCAAATGACTCCAACTTCACTGCAATTTCAACGGTATTGGAACTTCATCTTGATTTCAGTAAGTTTGATAGCTTCAACTTCATGAAGGCAGTATCCACTATCTTTTGATCTGCTCCACTGCAAACTCAAGGTGACAAGACCTGATGTATTTGATTTGCTTCTTGCAACTTCAAGAATGCCAAATCTACTATTCTAATCTGCTCCCTGCAAACTCAGGGATGCCAGACTAATGTCTTCAATCTGCTTCCTGCAACTTTAGAAACGCCAAATCTGCTATCTTCAACCTACTTCTTGCAAAGCTCAGGAATGTCAGATTGGTATCTTCGACCTGCTTCTTGCAACTTCAAGAAATGCCAAATCTACTATCTTCAATCTGCTCCACTGCAAGCTCAGGGATGCTAGACTGGTGTCTTCAATCTGCTTCATGCAAACTCGTGAATTGCCGATCTCGCTATCTTCAATCTGATCCTTGCAAACTCGTGGATCACCAGATCGATGTCTTCGATCCGCTTCCCGCAAACTCGTGAATCGCCAGATTCGCTATCTTCAATCTGATCCTCGCAAACTCGTGGATCACCGTGATCGATGTCTTCGATCGCTCTCTGCAAACTCAAGAATCGCCAGATCGCTATCTTCAACTGATCCTCGCAAACTCGGGGATCACCAGATCGATGTCTTCGATCCGCTTCCCGCAAACTCAAGAATCGCCAGATCTGCTATCTTCAATCGATCCCCGCAAACTCGTGGATCACCGCATCGATGTCTTCGATCCGCTTCCCAAAACTCGTGAATCGCCAGATCGCTATCTTCAACTGATCCTCCGCAAACTCGTGGATCACCGGACTAATGTCTTCGATCCGCTTCCTGCAAACTCGTGAATATCTTCAATCGATCCTCGCAAACTCGGGGATCACCGGTCGATGTCTTCGATCCGCTTCTTGCAAACTCGTGAATCGCCAGATCTGCTATCTTCAACTGATCCCCGCAAACTCGTGGATCACCGGATCGATGTCTTCGATCCGCTTCCCAGCAAACTCGTGGAATTGGCGCACTGATATCTTCAATCTGATCCCCGCAAACTCGTGGATCACTGGATCGATGTCTTCGATCGCTTCCGCAAACTCGTGAATCGCCAGATCTGCTATCTTCAATCTGATCCTCGAAACTCGTGGATCACCAGATCGATGTCTTCGATCTGCTTCCTGCAAACTCAGGAATTGCCAGACCTGATGTCTTCGATCTACCCTACTACATTGTCCTCTAAGAGACATAACCTGTAGAATGGGCATATGCTTATGCAAGATGATTAGGATGTTATGATCAGAATAAATCAAATGCTCCTAATTGAATGTGTTATGGATGACATGAATGCAACATGTCATGAAAATGATTCCTTTTAAAGGATTAGGATGCAATGATTGCAATGAATCAAATGCTCCTAATGAGATTCGCTTTGATGCAAGAAAATGTTATGAGTATGATTCCTACTTTAGGTGTTATCACTCATTTGTTCTTCTTTTTTTGTTCATCAATCATGTTCTATTTAACAAGCTTGGCCCAATGTAATTTCTGAGTCAACCCCGATTGAATCTTGAGAACACAAAGCTTGTACCATCTTACTATAATGGGAATTGAAACTTTTCCATCTGTCCCATCTGCACTTTTCAAGGTATAGGGTTTATTTCGAATTCAACCTAATCCACCACAATTCAGGGTTCCCTAGTTCGTCATCATTCCCTGAATGTATGAGTCTAAAATTTACATGAATGCAGGGTCCCCCAACAATGATCCCCTTTTACACTTGGATTGACCTTGTTCGTCATTTGTCGATGTGGTATCACCAGCGAATTTGTCTTATCCAATAAGAATCTGAAGAGATAATCATTTTCAATATTTCCAGCCCTTAGGCTTGGTGAGTTCTGAACAATAGTCATGTTTCAGATTCCTCATATTATTTAGAAGCTTCTAGAGTAATATGCGAAACTTCTTTTATGAAAGTATTATTAGTCCATTAATCCTTATTTCAATATAAAATGCTTGAAAAAGATTATAACAATGGACAAGAAAGAAATTAATCAGGAGCATAGCTCGAAACAAATAAGCTAATCAAAGATAACTAAGGCAATAAATGAAAATTGATTGGTATATCTTAAAAAGAATAAAGTAAATATAGCAAATGCTATAAAAGAAAATTAATTGGGGTGTTTCTTTGAAAAGAATAAAGTAATCAAAGATTTAAAATGGGTAAAATGAGAAACTAGGTGCCCCGATATCGCGCAGATCTGAGCTTCTCTGCTCCGATCTCTTGAGGACCATTTTAAACTCAATATGTGTTTAGGGGATCCGAGTACTCTGTTAATGCCTCAAGACGTAATAATTCCTCATTGCTAATTCAACGTAGCAAGACTCATCTGTATGCCCCGCTTTTGGTCAAAATTTGAGCCGCCTTTTTGGGTTTTCAACTCAAATCCCTTTTGGTCTCAAAGCGCCCTTTGCGGGTTTTCGCTTTGGCCTCTTCTTTTTTTTTTTTTTTTTTTGAATTTGAACTCAAGGCTCCCTTTGCGGGTTTTCACCTTAGTCTTTCCTCTTTCAGGTAAAATCCTTCTTGATTGACCCTGAATTTACCGGATTGAGCGAGTCTTTAGCATCCATCTCGGTCAATATCAATGCTCCTCCAGAAAAAGGCCCTCTTTACAACATAAAGTCCTTCTCAATTTGAGATCTGCTTTCTTCTGAAATTTTGAATATCAGGTGCCCATCATGAAATTTCTTTGGGTAGACCATTCCCGTCATAAATCATCAATTTGACCATGATGAATACTTTCAAACCCTTTTCTTCATCCAAGTTCACTGGAGACATTCTTCTTCATCCAATTCCTGACTCAATCGAAGCTTGGAGCAAAGGAATCTCGATTTTCATGGGCAAAACCACTTCATAAACCAATGGGAAAAGCGTTACCCCAGCGAAAGTCCTGGTCGACGTTTGATAAGCATAAAGAGTAAATGGTAGCTTCTTATGCCGATCTTTACAAGTCTTAGTCACCTTTCCTTCTTTTTTTTTAGCAACCTTTGCTACACTGTGATATGCTGCCTAATCTTTGGACAAACTGTAAACTTTGACTTTGTACAGTTGTGCGTTATTAAATGTGATCCTTTATGGCATTCTTTGCTGACATTGACATATGAAGCTACTTCCACCCTCTTAGTGAAGTAAACGACGACCATGACAATGATTCAATATTGGCTAAAAACTTCTGACGAGATTGGCCCCATCACATCCATGCCCCACATATGGAAAATTTGCAAAGAATTGGAGAAGGCACATGAATCTTGATAGCTGATACCATCCCTTTCTATGTAGATCAGCAGTACTCGATCCTTATGTTAAGCCCGCGTCTTAGTAGTCCAGGCATATTCTGATATGATCATGCGAAAACATCTTTGAATTTTCGAAGATAACTCAATAATGTCTCGCCTTTTTTCTGTAATGAACCAGGCTTCAATCTTCACTCCTTTCCTAAGCTCATAATATATGCTGACCTTTTGTTGAGTAAGGTCTATTTTTTATCTTGCTAAACCATTCTTAACAGACCAAAAGGTATGTCACAATCTCTGTCATCTTCAAAGTCCTGAGATCCCCTAGACCCATATCTCATTCAAAAAGGGAGTCAGTAACAACGTCGCTCATGTCGTTGATATCTGGGGACCTAGTATAGGTTCGAAAGAATATTTCAAAAGAATAAATGATTCAAAGAACAGTTATTTGTATAGTCATGAATAAAGAATGAAAGAATATTGTAAAAACAAAAGAATGTACAGTATAAAATAAAAAGAATAAAAGAGTATGTGCTCACACAGATGCATTTTATTGAAATAAAATTTTGAACATAAGCCTATTTCACAAAAGAGTTCTTGTTGCCTCTAGGCTCAAGACAACAAGCATGTTTTGAACATTACTCTAGATTAGCCCTAAAAGTACAGGGATTTATTCCACAGTATTATTATTCAAAACACTCCCAAGTACACAAGGGTTTGGAAACTTTGTTCTCTGATTCCCTCTTTGATTTCTTCAAGGAGTAGCAACTTTCTTGTCTCCTCCTTCAATCACTGCATTCACTACCTCATTAAAGTGATCAGGTTTTGATGGATCGTCAAACTTCACAACTCCTATTTTAATAAACCTTTCAACCAACTTTTTAAACGTATTGCAGTTTTCAATTGAGTGGCCTTTTATTCCTGCGTGGTACTCATATTGGGCATTCTCGTTATACCATTTTGGGAACAGAGGCTGCAACAGTTTCGAATGAAATGGGGACACCACGTGTGCGTCAAACAAACTTTGATATAGCTCTTTATACGTCACGGGGATTAGCGTAAATTGGAGCCTTTCAGAGTTTTGCCTTGGGGAAATTTGATTGCTGGTAACTACCATCCTTGGCTGATTTACTGTAATAACCTCTGAATGACTCTTATTATACCTACCGGCATTATTCATTTTCTTTTCCTTCTTCTTCAGGGCTTTTGAGGTCCCTTCTCATCTTTCCTTCGTTTCTACCAGAGCAACCGGTTTGGCTTGATCATCGATCGGGTTAAAACCTATTGGGGAGTAAACGATGTCTTCCTCCTCATCCACACCGTTGACTGCTGGGCCGCTCCTCTTTTCAAATCTTTCGGCTAGTAAATCAAGTTAATCGCCAATCACATTCTTTTGGAACTCTAACATTTGTTCTCGCATTTCTTGTTGAATCTCGGTCAATTGCCCTGCATCCGGTTTTGCATTTGTTCTATTCTCTCCAACCTTTGCTCCATGTTTTCCAGGTTAACTCTGAAATATTTTTACCTAATTAGGATTCTCTTGTAAAAGTCTAATGCAAATGATGCAATGTAATGCAAATGCATGAATGCAAAGAAAGAGAGGCGTTGACTCTAAATTCAGTTACATTAGAAAAACTTTACTAGAAAATAAACTTCTTTACACAAAAGGGATCGCATACACGGCCTTGTCCTCATAGTCCAAGTGAAAACATCAATCCCCTTCTTCGCAAAATTCAAATCTTCCAAACTTCTAATAGATGCTGTCGTAACCATTTTTTTTGATAAAATAGTAAACGACGCGGTCGACTCGATTTTTTTAAAGATGAAAAGGAAGGGAGTCGCCACTGATCTTTATTAGGTATGACCGGATCACCTTTGTTTTAATAAAACGTTTTGGTTTACTAAAACAGTGCTTTTGGTCTACGAAAAGTTGAGAAAAATGGGTTCGAAAGTCTATTACGTGCGAGGAAGGATTAGCACCCTCGACACGCCTGAAATTGGTACCAAATTGATTGATCGATGTCCTAATGTTGAAAACTTTGGAATGATTTGGAAATGGATACTTTTTATTTCTAACACTTGAAGGAATTGGAAGAGACGTTAAGGCTCTCTTATTTTCAAGAGATAAAACATCATGTCCATAGCTAGGGGCAATACTTTAGACTCCCGAAGCTAAGCTCGCCTTTAAAACTTAGTTTTATATTTGAAGAGGATCTTCCGTCATTTGTCAAACGAGAAATCGTAACCCAAAGAAGTTAGGGCTCGTTTTCTCGACGGGTCCAAATTAGGAATATTGCCCCTTATTTTAATAGAAAAAGAAACTTATCCAAGTATCTAGATGTCGAGTCCATGAAGTTAGGGCGCGACATTTCGAATAATATCCGAGATTAAGTGTTTTGTTTAAAATTTAAATTGCGATTTCAAAAGGGATATCCCGTTGTTTAACTTTAAACGAGAAAAATCTAACCCAGTAAGTTAGGGCTCGATCCACTCGAATTGCTAATACGGAATGTCGATTTCAAAATTGAATTTGATTTTTGAAAGAGATATTCCGTTGTTTAACTTAAACGAGAAAACCAGAACCCAAAGTAGTTAGGGCTCGATTCACTCGAATTGCTAATACGGAATATCGATTGTTATGAAAATTGAGATGTCGGGAAAATCAAGGAGACGAACGATGAGAATATAAGTAGTGGGGAAAGAAAAGTATTGTGACAATGGTGTATATGCATTGACAATGGTAGAAAATAATGATAATAATGGTGGTAATACTTATGAACTAGGTAAAATATATGCCTATTGAGAAATAATATAATGTTAGTAGTAATGTGGGATATATATATATATATAAGGAAAATGCCGGTAGTATACATAAAATAAGTGAGATAGTTACATATATATGAAAATAGTATAATAACGAAGACAACAAGCGATAAATAGAATATTATTAATAGCAATAGTAGTAATATAATAATAGTCATAATAAAGTAATAATAGAAATAAAAATGATAAAATGGGAGGTAATAATAACAAAATAATAATGATCGTATTATAAAGAAGAATAAAATAATAATAATAGTAATAATAATAATAATAATAATAATAATAATAATAGAAATATTGAATAATGATAATAATAGTATTAATAGTAATAAAATAATAATAAGCAATATACTAATGAACGAATAACAATAAGCTAAATAAATAAGAGTAATACTAAAAATAAGTATAATAAAAACGGTACTAGTAATAAAACTAAAATAATAATAGTAGTAAATATAAAATAAAGAAATTCAAAATAATATGAATTAAAAGTAAAAATAATAAGGAAACAAAAATAAGATTATCCATATATGAAATAAAATAAAAATAAAAATGAAATAATGAAAATAATACATAGAGAATATATAAAATTTAATATTAAAGGAACGCGGTATTAAATTGAAGTTATTATAAAATTTAGAGTCTAAAACAAGCAGATAAACAACATAAAGGACTAGATTGAAGTTAAAATAAAGTAAAAGGGATAGATTTTAAAAATAAAAAAATACTCGAAGGGCTTATTTAAAATGCGCGCAAAGGGTAAGGACCATATGGGGAATTATTCCCATTCCCTTTTGCGCGTCCATGGGTTAAGGACCCTATTGAAAACCCAAAGAAATTTGAGGGTAAAATCAGTAAAAGGAAAAATAAAAAAGGGGGCCGATTGAATGGCGCCAGCAATGGGAGGGATCCATCGCGCAAATATCCCTTTAAGGGACAATGGCGCTTCCTTGCATCCAAACGCGCCGCTTTGCTAATCATATATAAGGGCCCAAATTTTCTGAAAAATCAGATTTTTAAACCTAATATTTTCTTAGGGAGAGACCAGCAGCCACAACCCCTCTCTCTCTCATTTCGCCCAACGATCGGGCTTCTTCCATCACCGTCGTACCACCACCGCTTTCAGTGGCCGACGAGGCGCAAGGATGAGCCTTAAGGTACTGCTTGAAACCCCTTTTGAGGGACGAACTCTCGGTGTCCCAAAACAGAGGAAAAGGGCCTTCAACACCCTCCTCCTCAGCCGAGCTCCACAACGGAGAAGATGGGCTCCGAGGCTACGATCGAGGGAGTTTCGGGTATGTCCCTTTTCCTTTTTATATTTTTGTTTGTAAAGTTTTGAAATAACGAAAAAAAGCAGTAAGTAATGATAAAATCAACCTTGAAAGTTTTCTCTTTCTTCTTTTGATTTCTAAGTGTTCGTAGTTCATTGTTGTTTTTTTTTAATCAAGAAGCCCCTATTTACAATGTTTTCCTTCGGTTTTTATAACCAAATTGAAGAAAAAGAAATAAAAAGGAAATAAAAATACAATAGATTTCTCTTTTTCTTTGCCATTGTTGTTCATTTGCGTGTTTGCCTCTCTTTGCGGTATGTATGGTGATGGCGAGAGGCAAGTGGGGAGCGGCGGTGGAGCAGAGGACCCTAGATTGACACCCTAGGTGCGCGCACCTAGGGTTTTTTGTTGTTGTTTTGTTTTTTTCTGTTTAGGGTTGGGCTAGATTGGGCTGTTTTAATTTTTTTTGGGTTTTTTGATATTTTTTGTTTTGGGCCAAAATTGGCCTGTTACAGCTGCCCCTCTTTGCTCATTATCGTGTAACGAGAATGGAGCAAAGACTTTAAAAGGGCCAATTTTGCCTAGACCTACCGGGTCTTGACTTCTTTTGGCGCTTATTTTCTTCAAGTAGCTTCATTCCACTCCACTACGTCTTCAGGGGTATAGAGAGTGTTGCTTCAATCCACTCTAATGTAATTTCAGGGAGACGAGATTTGTAGCTTCGATCCGCTCCACTGCAACTTCAGGGAGATAAAGTCTACAATCTTCGACCTATTCCACTACTGGTCAGGGAGATAGGACTTGTATCTTCGATCAGCTTCGCTCAGGAAGGCAAGATCTGCAATCTTCAATCTGCTCCCTGCAAAGCTCAGGAATGCCAGATTGGCTATCTTCAATCTGTTTCCTGCAAAGCTCACGAATGCCAGATTTGCTGTCTTCAATCTGCTTCCTACAACTTCAGGAACGTCAAATCCTCTATCTTCAATCTGATCCCTGCAAACTCAGGGACCACTAGACTGGTGTCTTCGATCTGCTTCCTGCAACTTCAGGAAGGTCAAATCTGCTATTTTCAATTTGATCCCTGCAAACTCAGGGATCACTAGACTGATGTCTTCGATCTGCTTCCTGCAACTTCGGGAAGGTCAAATCTCTTGTTTTCAATTTGATCCTGCGCAAACTCGGGATCACTAGATCGGTGTCTTCGATCCGCTTCCCGCAACTTCGAAGGTCAAATCTGCTATTTTCAATCTGATCCCTGCAAACTCAAGAATCACTAGATTGATGTCTTCGATCTGCTTCCTGCAACTTCAGGAAGGTCAAATATGCTATTTTTAATCTGATCCCTGCAAACTCAGGAATCACTAGACTGATGTCTTCGATCCGCTTCCTGCAACTTCGGGAAGGTCAAATCGCTATTTTCAATCTGATCCTCGCAAACTCGTGGAATCACTAGATCGGTGTCTTCGATCCGCTTCCTGCAACTTCGGGAAGGTCAAATCTGCTATTTTCAATCGATCCCCGCAAGCTCGGGGATCACTAGATCGATGTCTTCGATCCGCTTCCTGCAACTTCGGGAAGGTCAAATCGCTATTTTCAATTTGATCCTCGCAAGCTCGGGATCACTAGATCGATGTCTTCGATCCGCTTCCCGCAACTTCGTGAAGGTCAAATCGCTATTTTTCAATCCGATCCTGCAAGCTCGGGGATCACTAGACCGATGTCTTCGATCCGCTTCCTGCAACTTCGGAAGGTCAAATCTGCTATTTTCAATCGATCCTGCAAACTCGGGAATCACTAGATCGATGTCTTCGATCCGCTTCCCGCAACTTCGGGAAGGTCAAATCGCTATTTTCAATCTAATCCCCGCAAGCTCAGGGATCACTAGACTGATGTCTTCGATCTGCTTCCTGCAACTTCAGGAAGGTCAAATCTGCTATTTTCAATCTGATCCCTGCAAGCTCAGGGATCACTAGACTGATGTCTTCGATCTGCTTCCTGCAACTTCAGGAAGGTCAAATCTGCTATTTTCAATCTGATCCCTGCAAGCTCAGGGATCACTAGATTGATGTCTTCGGTGCCGCTTCCCGCAATTTCGTGAATGCCGATCGTATCTTCGATCTGCTCCTACAAACTCGTGGGATTGCCAAATCGCTATCTCCAATCTGCTTCTCGCAAAGCTCGGGAATGCCGAGTTGGCTATCTTCAATCGCTCTCGCAAAGCTCAGGAATGCTAGATTTGCTGTCTTCAATCTGCTTCCTGCAAAGCTCAAGAATGCTAGATTGGCTATCTTCATTCTGCTTCCTGCAAAGCTCAGGAATGCCAGATTTGCCTTCGATCTTGCCCCACTCATCGCTTAGGGCGACAAGGTCTACAATCTTCAACCTACTCCACTACTGGTCAGTGGCAATAGGACAATCTTCAACCTATTCCACTCTTCGGTCGCTGGCAATAGGACAATCTTCAAACTATTCCACTTGGGTCGCTGGCAATAGGACAATCTTCAAACTATTCCACTCTCGGGTCGCTGGGCCATAGGATGGTCTTCAACCTATTCCACTACTCGGTCGGTGGCAATAGGATAATCTTCAACCTATTCCACTCTTTGGTTAGTGGCAATAGGACAATCTTCAAACTATTCCACTACTGGTCGGTGGCAATGGGATGGTCTTTAACAATGTTGCTACACCGTCTTCTGGGGACATATCCTGTAAACTCAGTTTTATGTGCTTATGCTTATGTAAATGATGCGGATGCTATGATCAGAATGACTCATACGTTTCTAACTACATGTGCTATGGATGACATTTACGTGAATGGAGAATGTCATGAGAATGATGATTTTTTCAATGACTAAGATGCAATGATCGTAATAAATCGAATGCTCCTAACTAAATGATATTATAGAGGACATTTGCATGAATGCGAATGTCATGATAATGATTCTTTGTTAAAAAAATATATAAGGATCGAGATTCGATGATCAAACACCCCTAATGATGATGTATGAATGTAAAATGAAATTATCCCTTTTTAATGCTTAAGGTTGTCTCTCGCCGTCGTCCCATCGAGTCTTATTCTGCCGACGTATTACATCGCTATCTCGCTCTGCGGTACCTTTGCCAAAAACTCAAAGAAACAATCATATTTTGCTCAAATAACTTGCCCCAATGTAACTTCAAGATCCATTCCACGGCACCTATAAAACTTCAAGGCTTATACCATCTTCAGATCCCCTCTCTTCAACTTCAGGGGGTGTAGGATCTGTGCCATCTTCAATCCATCCCACTACGACTCAGGGGTATAGAATTTGTAACTTTTTCAAATGATTTGGTCTACTACACATTCCATTCCCTGGGTGTCATGACCAGGTGTGTATGCATGATATTTGCACGGATACAAAACATCATTTTTTTCGTGAATGATTCCCCATTTACACATGGGTTAACATTGCCCCTTTTTCGTCAAGATGGTATTACTGACGTAATATCTTGTCATTTTGTTCCATCACCATTTTTGACAAAATCCGAAGAGATAATCTCAATTCAGACTTTCCCTCCACCAATATTTCTATCCCTTAAACTTGAGGAGTTTTAAGCAATAGTCTTGTTTCAGGTCCTTGTATTATTCAGAAGCTTCCAGAGTAATATGCGAAACTTCTTTTATAAAAGTATTATTGGTCCACCAATTGTTATTTCAATGCAAAATGCTTGAAAAATATCACAACAATGGACAAGAAGGGAACCAATTGAGAGCATAGCTCGAAACAAATAAGTTGATCACAGCTAACAAGTGCAAAGAAAAAAAAGAAAGTTTATTAAGAGTGTATTTTGCAAGGAACACAATAACCATAAATAACAAAAATGGGTAGAATAGAAACTAGGTGCCCCAGATATCGCAGCCTGAGCTTCTCTGTTCAAACTTTTTGAGGACCACTTTAGGCTCAATATGTGTTTAGGGGATCCAGAGTACTTTTTCGATGCCCCAAGACGCAACAAACTTCTTCATTGTTAATTCAAGTGTAGCAAGACTACTGTACGCCCTACTTTTGATCAAAATTTGAGCCGCCCTTCTCGGGTTTTCAACTTAAATCCCCTTTGGTCTCACGGCGCCCTTTGCGGGTTTTCGCCCTGGCCACTCATTTTTCTTCTTTTTTCCTTTTTTATTTTTTTTATTTTTTTCCTTTTTTTTATAGCAAATCTGAACTCACAGGATTGGGCGGGTTCTTGCCATCCATCTTGGTTACTATCCATGTTTCCCAGGCAGGCATTCTTTTGTCGCATAAGGCATTTACTTTTCTTCTTGAGTCCTTTTGGATAAGAAGGATTCTTCTTAATGCCAGGTTCTCCTCTTGAAATTCTCTTGAGCGAACCTTTTTATCATAAGCCCGTATCATCCATTTTTGGTACATTTGACCATGAATACTTTCGATCAAGCTTACTGTAGATGTTCTGCTTTATCCAATTCAATCAAAACTTGGGGAAAAGGAATCTTATATTACAACAATTGTTCCCCTTTCATAAACAATTGGGAAAGATGCCCCGGTGAAAGTCCTGGCTAACGTTCAAGAAACCTAGAGGGTGAATGGTAAGTTCTCTATGCCAACCTTTACAAATCTCAGTCATTTTTTACTGCCTTTGTTGCACTGAATGATGTCTGATCTTTGAACAGACTATAAATTTGTGCAATTATGTTAAACACGTTTCTTTCTGGCATTCTTTATTGCCACTCTCTCTCTCTCCTTTTTTTGGATTTGAATTTGATGATCACGACTTTGTAATTTTGGCATATGAAACGACCTTCACCTTCTCTCAAGGTAACCAACGACCATGAATATGAATCGATGTTGGCTAAAAGCTTTTGAGGAGACCGGCTTGATAACGCCCATGCCCCACATATAGGGAATCTATGAAGAAATAAAAGAGGCACATAAGTCCTGTATTCAATTTCCTTTTTGGTAAACCAAAGAGCTTCGAACCTCCTGGGCATTTGTAGAACCATTAACATGGGTTCTTTAAACACCAATCTTAACAAACATACCTACGTTTGAAGAGCCTAGGCGTGTCTTGATGTGATCATGCGAAAACATCTTTAAATTCTCGGAGATAACTCAATGATGCCTTGCCTTATTCCTGCGGTGAGCTAAGCTTCCATCTTCACCTGTAGTGTCTGTTGACATTTCGTAAGGTAGGATCTACCATTCTTAATAAGTTGCAATCTCTGTCGTCTTCAAAGTCCTTAGATCCCTCTAGACACATATCCCACTAGAAAGGGAGTCAGTAACAGCGTCGCTCATGTCATTGATATCTGGGACCCATTGTGGGTATGAAGGTAAATTCCCGAGAACAAATGATTCCAAGAATGATTACTTATGAATGAAGAATAAATAGAATGTATAGTATGAAAAAGAAAAAATATATTTGTTCAAAAAGATGCATTTTACTGAAATAGTAATTCTGGACACAAGCCTATTTCACAAAAGAAATCTTATTGCTTCTAGGCTTAAAGCAACAAGTACGTTTTGTACATTACTCTAAGTAAGCTTCTAAATACTACAGGAATTTCTTCTGCAGTCTCATTGCCCAAAATGCTCCCAAGTTCATATTTCTGCATTTGGCGCGCCATCTATCTTCACAATACCCATGTTGATGAGTTTTTCCATCAATTTCTTGAAAGCAAGGCAATTTTCTATCGAATGCCCTGTGACCCCTGCGTGGTACTCACACTGGGCATTTGGGTCATACCATTTTGGGTATGGAGATTGCATTGGCTTTGGGTAGTGGGGGGACACAACGTGTGTATCAAATAAACTTTGATACAACTCCTTGTACGTCATTAGAATCGGCATAAATTAGAGTTTCTCTGTGTTTTACCTTGTGTCCAATTCTTTTCTTGATGAACCCTGATACCCAGTAGTCATTATTTTTGGCTGGTTAACAGTAATCGACTTTGAGTACCTCATGTTCGTATTATTCACTTCATTTTCTTTCTTCTTCGGGGCTTTTAAGGTTCGTTCTCCTTTTTTCTTTGTTTCGGCTAAGCCATGTACCACAAGATTGACTCGATCATCCCCCAGATTAAAACCTGAACCTATTGGGAAGTTTAACAGGGCCAAAGTATCGATCGACATTGGGGTCCAATCTCGACGGGTACCCCATGCGAATGCGCGTCTGGTTGAGTCGGGATATTTATTGGGGAATAAACGATGTCTTCATCATCATCTACACTATCGACTATTGGGTCACCCCCTTTTTTAAGCCTTCCAACTAGCAACTGGGTTAATTGGCTCATCACATTCATTTGATCTCGCATATCCTGTTGGATTTTGGTCAATTGCTCTCGCATCAGTATTTGCCTTTGCTCTAATCTCTCCAACCTTTGTTCCATACCTTCTGAAATAATTTCACCTAATTAGGGTCTTTCTACAAATTTTAATGCATGTAATATGATGTAATGCAAATGCATGAAATGCAATGCAAATGCATGGAATGAATGCAAAAAGAAAGAGAGGCGTTGATTATGAATTCAATTCCTTTAGAAGAACTTTTCTAGAAAATACGTTTCTTTACATAAAACGAATTGCGTGTACGGCTTTTTCCTCATAGTCCAGGTGAAAACACCAATCCTCTCCTTCGTATCCGGATGCTATGGTCGTGTCTCGTGAACTTTCCCAATAGATGTCTTTTCTAGCTCCTTGTTGCTTGGACTAGGTCGTACATCCTCACTCGCTTATCTTCCACGATGTTCATAGGCTTCTTTTAGAAAATGGAGACATGATGGCTCTCGAATAATCCTTGTCGGCTTGAATCCTCGGGCAAAGTTTTGTATTCTTCTACCTTCTTCGTATACGGATGTTATGGTCGTGTCCCATGAACTTTCTCAATAGATGCCTCTTCTAGCTCCTTGTTGCTTGGTCCAGGCCATACCTCTTCATTCACTTATCCTTCGCGATGTTCATAAGGAGATTGAGACACGATGACTCTCGAATAATCCTTGTCGGCTTGAACCCTCGGGCAAAGTCTTGTATTCTTCTGCGGGCTATCACCATCATCTCTCGTTGTTTACGGACTATGATCGTATTATAATCCATTTTATCAAGTAACACATTTCCTTATGACAAACTCTTCTATTTAGCAATCGAATATGAATCAACACCTCCTTTCTAGGATGATGCGATGCAATGCAATGCAAGTGCATGTAATGAATGCAAAAAGAAAGAGAACCGTTGATTATGAATTCAATTCCACTAGAAGAACTTTTCTAGAAAATAAAGCTCTTTACATAAAACGGATTGCATATATGATCTTGTCCTCATAGTCCAAGTGAAAACCAATCATTTTCTTCGTATCCGAATGTTATGGTCGTGTCCCGTGAGCTTTCCCCATAGATGCCTCTTCTAGCCCCTAGTTGCTTGGTTCAGGCCGTACCTCTTCTTATCCTCCGCGATGTTCATAAGCTTCTTTAAGAAAGTCGAGACGTGATTTACTCTTGAATAATCCTTGCCGGCTTGAATCCTAGGGCAAAGTCTTGTATTCTTCTCATGACTATCGGCCTTCTCGTTGTTTACTTGGACTATATTCGGAAGACCGTATTATAATCCACTTTATCAAGAAATTCATTTCCTTATGACAAACTCCTCTATTTAGAAATCGACTATTAATCAACACCTCCTTTCTATGATGATGCAATGCAATGTAATCAAAACAGAAGAAAACAGTTAGTACAAGAGAAATAAACAACACATAATAACTCGGTCTGGTAACCACTAGGGCTTGGTGTGGCTCTATCTAGGGTAGGCTCCTAGGTCTCTCTATATGTGGTTTGGTTCTAAAGAAGGGTACTGAACCAGTGATTCCTCAATCCTCACCCATTATAGGCTCATACGGACCGAGTTCGGTTCAGGGGAATACATTTCCCTATGGCCATGCGGAGATGAAAATCTCACGAAGCACATAAGTACGGATGTATCCTGAAGTAATCCACTAGCCCATACAAAAGTGAGAACCTCACGAAGGCATAGTTTCTTACTCCCACTTAAGAGGATGCGACCACAATGGTCATGCAATGCAATGTGCGCAAGAAAACAATAAACAAATGCAATAAAAGGATCGTAATTTTCAAATCAAATTTTTAAATTTTCAAATTGAATTTTGAAATTTTTGACATCGGACAGAAAATAATCAATTTACGGCCTGACTTTCTTTATGTCCCCAGTGGAGTCACCAAGCTGTCGTAACCATTTTTTTGATAAAACAGTAAACGACGCGGTCGACTCGATTTTTTTGAAGATGAAAAGGAAGGGAGTCGCCACCGATCTTTATTAGGTGTGATCGGATCACCTTTGTTTTAATAAAACGTTTTGGTTTACTAAAACAGTGCTTTTGGTCTACGAAAAGTTGAGAAAAATGGGTTCGGAAGTCTATTACGTGCGAGGAAGGATTAGCACCCTCGACATGCCCGAAATTGGTACCAAATTGATTGATCGATGTCCTAATGTTGAAAACTTTGGAATGATTTGGAAATGGATACTTTTTATTTCTAACACTTGAAGGAATTGGAAGAGACATTAAGGCTCTCTTATTTTCAAAGAGATAAAACATCATGTCCAAAGTAAGCTAGGCGCAATACTTTAGACTCCCGAAGCTAAGCTCGCCTTTTAAAACTTAGTTTTATATTTGAAGAGGATCTTCCGTCATTTGTCAAACGAGAAATCGTAACCCAAAGAAGTTAGGGCTCGTTTTCTCGACGGTCCAAATTAGGAATATTGCCCCTTATTTTAATAGAAAAAGAAACTTATCCGAAGTATCTAGATGTCGAGTCCAGTAAGTTAGGCGCGACATTTCCTCGAATATCCGAGATTAAGTGTTTTGTTTAAAATTTAAATTGCGATTTCAAAAGGGATATCCCGTTGTTTAACTTTAAACGAGAAAAATCGGAACCCAGTAAGTTAGGGCTCGATCCACTCGAATTACTAAAACGGAATGTCGATTTCAAAATTGAATTTGATTTTTTGAAAGAGATATTCCGTTGTTTAACTTAAACGAAAAAACCGAACCCAATAAGTTAGGGCTCGATTCACTCGAATTGCTAATACAGAATATCGATTGTTATGAAAATTGAGATGTCGGGAAAATCAAGGAGACGAACGATGAGAATATAAGTAGTGGGGAAAGAAAAGTATTGTGACAATGGTGTATATGCATTAACAATGGTAGAAAATAATGATAATAATGGTGGTAATACATATAAACTAGGTAAAATATATGCCTATTGAGAAATAATATAATGTTAGTAGTAATGTGGGATATATATATATATATATATAAGGAAAATGCCGGTAGTATACATAAAATAAGTGAGATATTTACATATATATGAAAATAGTATAATATTAATAGTGATAATGATAAGGCAATGATGAAATAGATAATAATAACGAAGACAACAAGCGATAAATAGAATATTATTGATAGCAATAGTAGTAATATAATAATAGTCATAATAAAGTAATAATAGAAATAAAAATGATAAAATGGGAGGTAATAATAACAAAATAATAATGATAGTATTATAAAGAAGAATAAAATAATAATAATAGTAATCATAATAATAATAATAATAATAATAGTAGAAATATTGAATAATGATAATAATAGTATTAATAGTAATAAAATAATAATAAGCAATATACTAATGAACGAATAACAATAAGCTAAATAAATAAGAGTAATACTAAAAATAAGTATAATAAAAACGGTACTAGTAATAAAACTAAAATAATAATAGTAGTAAATATAAAATAAAGAAATTCAAAATAATATGAATTAAAAGTAAAAATAATAAGGAAACAAAAATAAGATTATCCATATATGAAATAAAATAAAAATAAAAATGAAATAATGAAAATAATACATAGAGAATATATAAAATTTAATATTAAAGGAACGCGGTATTAAATTGAAGTTATTATAAAATTTAGAGTCTAAAACAAGCAGATAAACAACATAAAGGACTAGATTGAAGTTAAAATAAAGTAAAAGGGATAGATTTTAAAAATAAAAAAATACTCGAAAGGCTTATTTAAAATGCGCGCAAAAGGGTAAGGGTACCATATGGGAATTATTCCCATTCCTTTGCGCGTCCATGGGGTTAAGGACCCTATTGAAAACCCAAAGAAATTTGAAGGTAAAATCAGAAAAGGAAAAATAAAAAAGGGGGCCGATTGAATGGCGCAATGGGGAGGGATCCATCGCGCAAATATCCCTTTTAAGGGGCAATGGCGCCTTCCCTTGCATCCAAACGGCGCCGCTTTGCTAATCATATATAAGGGCCCAAATTTTCTCAAAAATCGATTTTTAACCCTAATATTTTCTTAGGGAGAGACCAGCAGCCACAACCCCCTCTCTCTCTCATTTCGCCCAATGATCGGGCTTCTTCCATCACCGTCGCACCACCACCGTTTCAGGTGGCCGACGAGGCGCAAGGATGAGCCTTAAGGTACTATTTGAAACCCCTTTTTGAGGGACGAACTCTCGGTGTCCCAAAACAGAGGGAAAAGGGCCTTCAACACCCCTCCTCAAGCCGAGCTCCGTCAACGGAGAAGATGGGCTCCGAGGCTACGACTGAGGGAGTTTCAGGTATGTCCCTTTTCCTTTTTTATATTTTTGTTTGTAAAGTTTTGAAATAACGAAAAAAACAGTAAGTAATGATAAAATCAACCTTGAAAGTTTTCTGTTCTTCTTTTGATTTCTAAGTGTTCGTAGTTCGTTGTTGTTTTTTTTTTTTTTGAATCGAAGAAGCCCCCTATTTACAATGTTTTCCTTCGGTTTTTATAACCGAAATTGAAGAAAAAGAAATAAAAAGGAAATAAAAATACAATAGATTTCTCTTTTGCTTTGCCATTGTTGTTCTGCATTGCGTGTTTGCCTCTCTTTGCGGGGTATGGTGATGGCAGAGGCAAGTGGGGGGAGCGACGGTGGAGCAGAGGACCCTAGATTGACACCCTAGGTGCGGCGCACCTAGGGTTTTTTTGTTGTTATTTTGTTTTTTTTTCTGTTTAGGGTTGGGCTAGATTGGGCTGTTTTAATTTTTTTGGGGGGTTTTTTGATATTTTTTGTTTTGGGCCAAAATTGGCCTGTTACAGATGCCTCCTCTAGCTCCTTTTGCTTGATCTGGACCGCGACTCCTGTTCACTTGTTAGCCTCTTCAAGAAAGCCGAGATGTGGTAATTCTCGAATAGTCATCGTCAACTTGAATCCTTGGGTGATAAGGTCTTGTATTCCTTCACGGACTATCAGTCTTCTCTCGTTGTATTCACTTAGACTATATTCTGACGACCGTATTATAATCCACTTTATCAAAAAATCCATTTTCTTATGACCAACTTTTCTATTTAGCAATCGAATTTGAAATCAACACCTCTTTTCTATGATGTGAATGCAATGCAATCAAAACAAAAGAAAACCCGTTAGCACAGGAAAAATAAATAACATAGAACCTATCAGGGTGACCACTAGGGTTTGACATGGTTCTACCTAGGGTAAGCCCTTATGGTTCACTATATGTGGTTTAGTTCTAAAATTGAGGGTACCTGAACCAGCAGATTGCTCGATCCTCACCCATTATAGGCTCCTATGGACCGAGTTCGGTTCAGGGGAATACATTTCTCTATGGCCATGCGGAAGTGAAAACTTCACGAAGACATAGGTACAGATGTACTCCAGAAGCAGTCCACTAGCCCATGCGGAGGTGAAAACCTCACGAAGGCATAGCTTCTCGCTCCCACTTAAGGGTGTGACCACAACGGTCATGCAGTGCAATGCAAAGAGACATATTTTAAAATCACATGCAATAAAAGGATCATATTTTTAAAATCAGAATTTTAAATCCAGACATGAGGACATGAAACTATCAATTTTATGGCTTGACTCTCTTATTGTTCCCCAGTGGAGTCGCCAAGCTGTCGAAACCATTTTTAAATCTTTTAGAAAACGGAGTCGACTTTTAAAAACGAAAGTGGGAGTCGCCACCAATCCCTTTTTATTTAGGTGTGATTGGATCACCTCGTGAAACGTTTTATTTTAAAACATTTGATTTTGGTCTACAAAAAATGAGAAAACGGGTTCGGGAGTCGATTACGTATGAGGAAGGGTTAGCACCCTCATAACGCCCAAAAATTGGTACCTAATTGATAAAATCATGTCCAAATGTTTGAAATTTAAAAAAAGTTTAAAATAAGATCCCTTATTAGAAAGAAAACCAAGACTTACCTATTTCAAAGAAATAAAAATACCACACCCAATAAGTTAGGATACAGCATCTTATAACTTCGAAGCCAGGTGCATCTTTATTTTAGAAAATTCTTACCTCAAGACACAAAACATCACACCCAATAAGTTAGGATACAACGTTTTTAAATCCCAAGAATAAGTTTTTTATTTGAAACCGGTAGACTTCAATTTTAAAAATGAAGGGATATATAATATTTTAAGTTCTATGAAAAAATCACAACCCAGTAAGTTAGGGCACGATTCTTCTCGAAGACTCCAAATATCACATATCACCGTTAAAAATATTTAAAAAAAATCTTTAATTTAAAAGGTATTTTTATAAAAAAAAAATGGTATGAATAAAACACAATATGAACATATTATAACATACATATTTAATAACAATTCTACCTAACTATGAATTATTCTAACAATAAATAATAAAAGAATATAATATGAATATAGAACTATGTTAAGCGATGAAGATTAAAAAGATATATATAAATAAACATTAAATAATTATTATAAAAAAAATTTTTGTAAAACTATCAATATGTATAACAATATAAAAAAAATATATAAAGAAAATATTATAATAAATATGTAAGTCAATACATATAAGATAATACATAATATATAATAATTTTAAATGAACAAAATAATATAAATAATATATAATGCAATATGATATAATATAATACTATACAATGTATAAAAATTTTAAAATATATAATATAATAACTAATATATAAATTATATATAAATTAAATAATATTAAACTAGATAAAATGAATAATAATATATAAGGCTAATACATAAAAAAATGAATTTTATACAAAATTAATACATAAATCCTAATATAAAAATAATATTTAAACCAAATAAAATAATAGATAATAAATAATAATTTAACATGTATAAAGATAATAAAAAATATCTAAATATATATATATGCATTTTATAATATTAACAAAATTAATAAAATAAAATAACAAAACAGTTTAATATAATAAAATAATTAAGTATAGTATTAGAATAATTAAAAATAAAATAAAAAGGTTTAAAAGGAATAAGGATTAAAATAGCAATAAAATAAATAAAAAAGGATTAAATTAAAAAACGCGTTAAACCACAGGGACTATTATGGAAATTATACCAGATTTAAAACGACAACGTTTTGAATTAAACCTTTGAAAAACCTGAAGGACCAAATTGAAACAAAATATGAGTTTTGGGGCCAAATTAAAAATAAAAAGAATTTAAATTAAACGGAAATAAAAATAATAAAAATGAGGAAGGACCACGGGCATAAATAGCCCAATTAAAAAAACACGCGGATCCTTGGTGCGGATCGAGTCAACACGCGGGTCGTCCATTGAAACGACGTCGTTTTTCTTATTAATATATAAGTAAAAAAATCAGTTGAAAAAAATCATTTGATGCTCATTTTTAAAAAAAAAATCTGGAGCGTCCTTCCCAGATTCTCTCTAGGTTTCGTCCTTCAGCCAGGGCTTCGATGGAGGGCCACCACACGCGCCGTTGAACGCATCACCTCAGACGGCGACCGGAGGTCGATAACACCGCGATTTAAAAGGTAAAAAACAGTATTTGTATAATAATGTATAGGTTAAAAAAAAGAAAACAGAATGAAAATAACTAAAAAATCACCTTGGGAATCTAGTTTCTGGTATTTTATTAATCTCTGTCTTTTGAATATTTTTTGAGTATTCTTTGTATCTCTGTCTCTGTGTGTTTTTTTCGTATACAAGTTTTTGGGTTTTTATAACCCGAAAAATAGATTTAAAAAAAAAGAAATACAAATATTTTTGCCATATTCTTGCTGTTTTCTTTCCTTTCTTGTGCAGGTGGAGCGGAGATCTCGGCGGTGAGGTCGTTCGTGTGTTGATGGCGGCGTGGTTCGCGGCTTGACGAGAGCTGGTGGCTGCGGCGCAACGATTGGGTTCTAGCCTGGGCACGAAGAGCGGCGCGACTGTTGGGATATTTGCTTGCGGCGCCTAGGGTTTCAGAAACCCTAGGCCATCTGATTCCCATTTAAGACTTGGGCCTTTTGGGCCACGATGGTTTTGGGTCTGGGTAGTTATTGGGCCACGGGTATTGGGTTAAGGTCTGTTTAGGAGATTTGTCTGTTTGGGTCAAGGGTATAATTAGGCTTTAGGTTTAATTTTGGCCAAGGATTGGGTTATTTGTAAAAGGGACATTTATTTTTTATTTTGTTTTTTTCTTTTTATTCCAGCCCGGTCAAAATTGGGCTCTTACACACTTATTAACAAATATGGTTAGGGTTGACTCCACCGTCTTATAATAGTAAGACACTAAAATGTTTTAGTGCTTCACGGCTGCTTGTACAACCTCCTTCGATGGAAATTATGTCCCAATAGGTAGACCCTCGAAATATAAAGTTGAAAGCATATAAGTCAGCAACATATTAGGATATTTGGGAAATTCCAACGCATCCATTGCATCTTTATCGATTAGGTGCATATGAGAGGAAGGTTCATTTGGTGGAAGATCCAATAATGCACTTGTGCCAGGGAAGTCTGCATCGACGCAAATATCACATTCTTGTTCAGCGGCTTCCACTTCTTCATCATGGTCTGGATCACTAAATTCTATCGTGTTTGTGTCAGTATCCCTCTCCTCTTCCTCTTCTTCATACGAACTTGGATACTGAAGGTTGTATCATCATGGAAGTTCCCTTTTTAATGTAGGAAAATGGATCTTCATATGGAGGAGGTGCGAATGTTGATGGTGTTGCATACTGGTATGGATATTTTAGACTTAAATTCAAATAAAATTTCAACTTGTGTACATAAGATCGTCCTCTAACAAGTGCAGTATACTGGCATATATTAGCAGGATCACATTGAAGATATAATGCTCCAAACATATCTACAACAAGACTGGATGAAGATGGAATATCGGGTAACGCTTTCCCCTACTCAACATCACTCAATTGTGCATAAAGCTTTACTACATTATTCCCGGATGAGGAATGTGTTGCGATCATAGTTTCAACATCAGCATCTTCAGCTAATTCATCGAATTTGTCAAAAGTCTATAAAATAGAGTGGACACTACCTTCCCACAATGACCGACAGTTTTCCTACTAATTTTTGCCTTCAATTCTTCTATTTTGATGTTCTTATTGAACGTCGTGTTTAACGAGCGTCTTGAATTAAACACAACACCGTTTTCAATATAGTGAACTTGTCCATTGTAATGAACTACAACATTGAATTTAGGGTTAATCTTCTTAAACCAACCTGCACATTCAGAAAAATAACATAACAATATAACAATTGCATACAAATAACATTATCGACTCCGTCTTTTTTGATAAAAATGATAGTGCAAATTACTAAATTAAAGAAATAATTTTTAAAAAGTACAACTAAGAAAATAAATCTTATTTCGGCAAAAGGGAGAGTAGCTTACAAATAGAAGAAATTGTGAGAAATTTTCCACGAGAGAAATGGAAAAAAAATTATATAGCATGTGTTCAGGTATTTTCATAATTTTATTCTCAATTTTGGAATTTCGAAGTCTGAAACCACCACCTAACATGGTGATTTCAGAAGAAAAAAAATTATTAAAACGTCATGTGGCTTGATGTTGCTGGAGATTGGGGTTTGATGGACTGAAGAGAGTAAAGCAAGATAAATTTTTTTAAAAAAATTTGATTTACTTTTTCCAACGAATGCTTTTATTGACTGTTGGGTAAGGGTCTAAAATTGCTCCCAACCTGGCTATTTTAGGAAAAAAAGTTTTTTTTTTTCTATTTTGGAATAGCTGTGTAAGGGGATACTTTTTAGGAAAAAATTATGTGCTAAAAACTACAATATATTTATTCAAAAAGGCCAATTTTCAAAAGAAGTTACGAAAATGAGTTAAATTAAATAATATTTACGGAAAAATGGTCAGTTTTGGCAAAACGCGCCTACGTGGCCGCGTTTAAGGGGAAAATTTCTAACAAAGCGCGTCCTTGGGGGAGCGCTTTGTTCTACGTCAGCAAATCACACCTATGTGGACGTATTTTGATGACGTGGCACAAAGCGCTCCCAGGGCGCTTTGCTTAACACCAACAAATATTTTTTTTGAATTTTTTTACACTGGGTGTCCAACGATAAAAAAAAAACTATAGAACCCCCTTTTCTTATATTTCACACATAATTTCTTCAAAAATTATCCAAAAATCTCTACAATTTCTCCCTAAAGCTCTCAAATTCCTCATTAAATTTCTCAAATCTCTTTATAATTAGTTATTTACTTTATTTTTTAAAATTACTATTTTTTTATAATTTCAAAAATATTTGATCGTGTTAGCAATGGCCAGGGAATTAATTCGTCTCGATCATAAACATATCTCCGTCGAACAAATGAAAATGGTAACGGTTTATTTTAAATTTTGGTTATTATTTAATTTTTTTTCATTTATGTAATTTTAATTAATTTTAATTTTTGAATATTATTGAATATTTTTTTCATTTATATAAGTTTAATTAAATTGTATTTTATAATTTTTTATAACAGTCTGTAGATCGGGTGTTACAATGGTATATTCGTAACATGTCTGGTCGGCCATCACCGTTGATAGAAAATTACTTGAGGGAAGCGGGTTTTTGGCACGCGGCCACTATAGGCCGGGGGTGCAAGTTGGACCCGAAACTCATCAGCGCGTTAATAGAGAGGTGGAGACCGAAGACGCACACATTCTATCTTCCATGCGGAGAGTGTACTAAAACTTTGGAGGACGGCCAGTTACAATTAGGATTGCCGGTGGATGGGGCCACAGTCATTGGGTCCGTTCAATGTGCTGATTGGGGAGCCATATGCTACGACCTTTTGGGTGAGATTCCGGATAATATTTCTGGAGGTCGGATCGAGATGGGCTGGTTACGAGACACATTCTCGGAGTCGAGGAATGATTCAACTGAATTAGAAAGAATACGATATGCTCGGGCATACATCCTTGAGATGATTAGAGGTTATCTGATGTCGGACTTGTCACGAAACCTCATACATCTGACGTGGCTGCTGAAACTCGTTGATTTTAGAGCAACTGGCGAACTTAGTTGGGGGTCTGCCGTGTTGGCAACATTGTACCGGAAGATGTGTGGGGCAACGCGGCCAAATAAAGCCAAAATTGGAGGTTGTCTATTACTACTACAATCATGGGCTCGGTTTCGCTTTCCATTTTTACGTCCTCGAGTGAACCACCCATATACATTCCCACTCATAACGAGGTAAATATTTTATTTGATTTTACAATTATTCCATAGATTTAAAATAAAATTGTATGCTGAAAATTTATTTACTTAGGTGGAACCATCCGGCGAGTTATATTGGAATACCTACTGCCTTGAAGATATACGGCTTCTATTAGACCAACGGTCAGAAGCGCAAGTAAGTATTAAATAATATATATACATAAAATAGTCGTTTCATATTTAGTACTTAGTATTTAGTATTTAGTATTATGTATATAACTAATAATTTATCCCGTTCATATAGTTTCAATGGACGCCATACGATAATCCGGCAATACGGGCAGTCATTCCGGAAGAATTCTTTCAAAATCTGAACATTTGGCACGTTAAGGTCCCATTGGTCAAGTATGCTATTGTCGAGATGCATCAGACGGATAGAGTGTTACGGCAATTTGGATTCCGACAACCGATTCCTGAGGAACCTGAGGTGCTCGATAAACAGCACAAAATCGACTTACGGTTAACGAATACGAATTGGCCGGTATACTGGTTGGAATATATCAAAATTTGGGAAAACTGGTATAATCATATACCTGACTGCGAACCGATCATCGTACCAGAGTTAGCGTGTACCCCGGATTACATGCCATGGTTTAGGATCCATGGCAAGTCATATTTGCTGTTGAAAGAGCAGAGGCGTCGACAAATCCGTGTGGAAAGGGAACGACTAGACCCTTTAAATCCAAAGAGACGGGATGACAGCATGGGCCCATCAACAGCTGTGACACAATCACTGGGCCCATCAACAGTGGCCACACAATCACCGGGCCCATCAATAGCGCCCACACAATCACCAGGCCCAGTGCCTCAATCGATGACACCCACATCACAGCCCTTTTAGCTTATGCCAGGTGCGTATCATAGCCCTTATATGTATCCTAACCCTTATATGTTTCCTTTTCCCAGTCCTATGGCAGGTTGGAATGCATGGCCCAGTGCATCTCCTTTCCCGATGACTCCGACTACTCAACCGATGATATATAGGCCATCGTTGCCGTAGGGATCGCACGAGGCACCATTGGCGAGTTTATCTCATTACCATTCCCCATCGCCTTATGGGATTCAAACACCTCCGCCATGGGTGATACAAACACCTCCACATTCTTTATTCTACCAAGGTGGGTCATCCTCCCAACATCCACAACTGGAGTAACCACAACCCCCGCCGGAGCAACCAAGGAGGAATCCGACGCGTAATCGTCGTCCACCCCCATGTGGCACTGATTCCGACCGGCATATACATTGATTTTTTTTAATATATTTGTAGATGTTGTTTCTATATTGTTTCATTTAATAAAAAAATAAGTTGTTTTTAAGATTTTAATTGTAAATTAATTTTATATTTTTAATAAAATATAAGTTCTTTTGAATAAGGCGGAATAGAAATAATGCAACATCGTTTCATTACAACAATTATCAACTATTTCGGTTTGGACATGATCGAATTGTATGCCCTAAGTTCCTACACCATCCATACAAATTTAGTTGGTTCGTTCTTTCCCGGATATCCATATTATTACGTATTCTACTCGAGCAAGGTCGACCTTTCGATTTACGACGCAATTCTCTATCCGGTAACAGCTTAAACGGAGCAAGCGATACAGATGGCCACTTACGTTCATCTGAGACCGGTGGGAATACGTGTCTCCACACATTGTACATGTTTTCTATTTTGTACACTTCGTCGACATATCTCATGGGATCCAAACGGAGATTCTGACAAGCTGCAATTGCATGAGCATAGGATAACGAAGTGCGTCAAACGTCCCACAGTCGCAAGTCCAATTTATCAGGTGTACACGATATTGCCCATCGGTAATACATTGGCTCGGTCTGTCAAACTCCGTCACACGAAACCATACATTGTCACGATCGTGACACACTGTGTGCATGATGTTGGCCCGTGCCTTCGCCTTGTTAATTTCTTGCAATATCTTCCGGGACCATACATGGACTCCCTGCATTTGGCCTTTATAACTTGCTGCTCGCTTTGGAAATAGTTTCGCCAAATAAAAATATGTCTCTCGCACAACCGAGGTTATCGGTAAATGACGCATTCTTTTTAGAACAGAATTTATGCATTCAGCCAGGTTTGTGGTCATATGACCATATTGTAGGCCACCGTCGTATGCTTGTGTCCACTGTTCGAAAAATTTGTTACAGAGGTACTCTGCACCTTGATCGTTAACTGAACGCAAAATCCCCAACATCTCATAAAAACGGTCTTTATTGATCACGTACCCTGCCAATATAAGTTGACAGCGAAATTTATATGACAATACCAATATTTCATTCAGATTAAGTTGAATATTACAACCGAATGTATATTAATAGAGATTAAATACCCATGTTGGTCACTTGCTTTCGTTCAGTCGTAGACCGATATTGTCCATAGTAGTTGGATGCAACGTGCTTTAGATAATACCGATGGTGTGTGGGATCCCATAATCTTCCATGCCGCTCAATTGCGGCTAGTATTCCAATGCCCCGATCCGATATAACGCAGTTATCAGGTTGGGGGCATACATGCCTCTTTAACCTAGAAAGAAAGAAATCCCAGTCATTAGCTGACTCTCTCGGTGTTATTGCAAATGCAATTGGAAGGATTCTCCCACCGCCATCTTATGCCACAGCTAGCAATAGTCGATGGGTATATCTACAATACATAAATGTACCGTCAATTTGTACCAATGGCTTGCAGTACACAAATGCATCCCGACATTACTTAAAGCTCCAGAACAGACGTTTGAACACTTGGCATCCATAGAGCAATTGGTCATTGTAGTACGCAGGGACCATTTCAAGGTCTGTTATGCAACCTGGGACGTACCTCTCCAGCACCTGACACCACTGCCAAACCTCATTATATGAAGCATCCCACCCACTATGCATCTTTTTCAACGCCTTTTGCTTAGCTATCCAAGCATTGCGGTAAGAGGGCGTGTACCTCAATTGGCTACGAATACTGGCAATTATGCATGACACAGAAGTCCTGGGATCTGCCTTCAACATCGGTAGTATTAAGGTAGCTATCATGCCTGAATCCATCTTGGGATGATCTTGAGAAACACCTGTAAACGAAGTACGTTAAATAATGCAACATTAAGTAATAACAGTATTATTCAAAACCCTAAACACTCAGTGATACTGTACCGGCAACACAAGTATGTGGACCTTTGTATTTTTTTATCTCCCACAAGCCTGTCTTTTTCCTAAGAGAAGCCATGATTTTCCATGAACATGTACCGTCTTACACTGCACACTTGGCCTCGAACTTCTCGGATTTGGATTTAACCACGTTGTAGTTAACCCCGTGGTTGATGCTATATTATTTCAAAGCACTAAGAAAACTATTTTAACTGAAAAACTCCTTACCAACTTCCAAATCACCCGAATCGAATGACGAACTTGTACGGTCACGGGTTCTGTGTGGTAGCTCTAGAAACTCCAACGCATCATCTGTCGATATGTCGATATTATGCATGTGGGCTGGAGGCGAGTACGCCCTGAATCGTAGATCTTCTTCTTCTCCATCTGAACCCCATTCAATGTCTTCAGGTTCGGATGGAACAGGCTCTGGTTCAGAAAATAATGCAAATTCTGCACCATCAGGGCCGGGCTCTCGAGGTGGATCCACATCAGACTCATCATCTAACTCACAATGATCTACAATGTACGAGGTCCCCTCGCCGGTGGACGTCGTTAGGAGTACATCATCCCTTCTTGTGGATGTTTCGTAACGTCTCCAATCAGATGTGGATTGCCAACCACTAGAAGTTGATGACATTCCCCAATACGTATTTCCAGCATCGAACATCGACCTACCGATGTGCATGTCCCATCCACTAATCGAGTGTCGTGCAGGAGTTGTGTTTTCCATACTCCCACTAAACACAGGTGCTTCCGTATTCTGCCTCCCACTAACGGAGTGTCGGCTAGGGGTCGTGTATTCCTCTCGAACAACAGTTGATGTTGAAGTCGCAAATGCTTCATTTGTCAATGAAAATTGAACATATACCTTAAGATAGGGTGATCCACTAGCGAGATGAGTCTGCACCATCGCCTCAAAGCTACGAACACCTTTGATATCAAATGCATCATATGTCACAGGATCAATCGAAGCACAAAATCGATCTTAATAGAAGAAACCCTACTTGGCGTCGTTCTGAAGATTTTGCGCCTAATTCTTTTACAAAATTCTGTAAAATCTATACCCTGGTTAAAAACCATTCACGCTGTGTTCTCCGATAAAAAAAACAACACCGTTCTTGGTGTCACGGACCTCACCATCATAGTAAATAATAGCACTAATACATTCACTCATCTTCAATTTCTATTCTACTTAGCCTCTCTAATTTTTCTTGCTGTAACTTATGTAACCTGATAATGATATTTGCCTCGTTTATAGCCTAAGGCCAAGCATGAACTACTGTAGAAAAAAGAGCGTCCATGTGGGAGCTTTTTTCTATAATTTTGCTGACAATGCATCCTTTTTGAAGCGTTTTTGACACTATTTGTTCAGAAATGTCTCCTCAGAATTATTTTTTCAGGAACTACTGTAGAAAAAGAGCGTCCACGTGGGAGATTTTTTCTGTAATTTTGCTGACAGTGCATCCTTCTTGAAGCGTTTTTGACACTATTTGTTCAGAAACGTCTCCTCAGAATTATTTTTTCAGGAACTACTGTAGAAAAAGAGCGTCCACGTGGGAGCTTTCTTCTGTAATTTTGCTAACAGTGCATCCTTCTTGAAGCGTTTTTGACACTATTTATTCAGAAACGTCTCCTCAGAATTATTTTTTCAAGAACTATCAGAGAAAAAAGCGTCCACGTGAGAGCTTTTTCTATAATTTTGCCGATGATGCAGTGCATCCTTCTTGAAGCGTTTTTGACACTATTTGTTCAGAAACGTCTCCTCAGAATTATTTTTTCAGGAACTACTGTAGAAAAAGAGCGTCCATGTGGGAGCTTTCTTCTGTAATTTTACAAACAGTGCATCCTTCTTGAAGCGTTTTTGACACTATTTGTTTAGAAACGTCTAATCAAAATTATTTTTTCAGGGTCAAAATAGTCAATTTTGTTAAAAAATAATCACAATGTTATTTTTAAAAAAACCCTAATTTAATTAATTTTAACACTAAACCCTAATTTAATTTATTTAAAACCCTAAAACCTTAATTTAATTAACTTATTTAAACATCATAAACCCTAAACTCTATTTAAAACCCTAATTTGATTTAATTAAAACCCTAAACCCTAATTTAATTAATTTATTTGAACACCATAAACCCTAGTTTAATTTATTTAAAACCCTAATTTAATTTACCTTAAACCCTAAACCCTAAGCCTAATTTATTTAAACACCATAAACCATAAACCCTATTTAAAACCCTAATTTGATTTAATTAAAACCCTAGAACCCCTAATTTAATTAATTTATTTGAATGCCATAAACCCTAGTTAAATTTATTTAAAGCCCTAATTTAATTTACCCTAAACCCTAAACACTAATTTACTTAATTTATTTAAATACCATAAACCCTAATTTAAATAAATTTTTTAAACCTTAAAACCTTAAATCTTAAAAGCCCTAACCCTAAAAACCCTAAAAACCCTAGGGACTAAATATGCAAATAATCCTAGATATAAAACACGGAGTAAAGCGCGCCCTTGGGGGAGCGCTTTGTTGGAAAATTTCCCTTTAAACGCGGCCACGTAGGCGCGTTTTGCCAAAACTGACCATTTTCTGTAAATATTGTTTAATTTGGCCCATTTTCGTAATTTCTTTTGGAAATGGGCCTTTTTGGATAAATGGGTCAAAAACTACCATATCTTTTTAAATAGAGTATTACTACATAGTTAGACACCAAAACTTTCATAAATTTTCATTTTGGACACCAAAAATAAAAAGTTTGTAATATGAGTATAGTTGGTACATACTTTTACCATTTTAGTCATTCATCGTTAATTTGTTATTACATACACTCATTTTAGTCACTCAACTTTAGTAAAATTTCACTTTGATCACTCGTTTTATTTTTTAGAACTAATCTTTTCCCCAAAAAACTAGGTTTTTATAGAGAATTAAATTATTCAGCTACTGAGATGAAACCCAAGTTTTTCATTTATAACTCAATTACATGTACAAACTAAGGTTTTTCTCTATAAAAACTCAGGTAATCCCTTGTAAAACCCTGAATTTTTTTTTCCTTTTATTGAAAAAAAACTAAAAATAATAAAATAATTTTAAAAGATAAAAGGAAAAAAATTTAGGAAAATAAAATCATTTCTAAAAAGGAAAAAAATAAAGGGAATTAAAAAGATAAACTATTTTTTCTTACCTAAATTTGTCTTTTTTTACGAAAAAAATAAAAAAGATAAAATGAGTTACCAAAATGAGAAATTATTAAAGTTAGGTGATTAAAATCAATGTATGTAATGATAAATTAACGACAGGTGACTAAAATGAGAAAACTTTGTAACAATACTGCCCATATTACAAACTTTTTATTTTCGATACCCAAAATAAAAGTTTATAAAAATTAAGTGATCAAGTGCGTAACTTATCCTTTTAAACAATCTAAAACCTAAAATATTTTTTAAAGGGATAAATCTCAAAATTATACATGAACTTTAATTTAATGAGTAATTGTATACATGAATTTTAATTTGGTGCAATTATACACGTGAAACTCTAATTGTGGTCCAAATGTATGCTTAAAACTTTAATTTTAATTTAATCACACACATTTAAAGAAATAAATACATCAATTTATTTTTATACTAGATAAATATAATTACTTATGTATGCAATATATAAATATAAAATTATATTATATCAATAATTGTGTTAATAATTTACAATATTGAATTAAATTAAAATTTATATATACAATTACGTATTAAATCATAATTTTAGTTTTGATGTTTATCTTTTTTTTTTAAAATAAATTTTTTTATAGTAATAAAAATATTCCCCACTAATTTCAATGATTAATCCTTTGAAGGGATAATTTTTAAAACTATAATATTTTATAATAAATTGCTAATATAATGGGCAGTTGAAAACAGGTTAAGGATAAGGGTAAAACAAGTAAGCTGGCCAAAGTGGGTTAAGTGAGAATTTGCCGCATTTTAGTGGTGTTATGTTAATAACCGATTTATTTGATTTTATAAATAAAAAATATTACTTCAAATTTTGAATATTTATAAGTTCAGTTAACTTACACTATTTAATTTCGCAATTATCACATTTTATAGTAAATATAATATTACCCTAATATTAGGGAAACAAATAGGGGCTCTTTTGAAAATTTATAACCATCAATGGCTATTTACCAAGCCTTATATCATCGACTCCGACGAAGTTTAATACTTGTATACAGAAATTAGGCTTCTCCGCCGTTCCGGAGTTGCATTCACCACCACTTTTCTTTAAATTTTTCTTCTTTAGTATTAATTTTATTAATCCCCACACGCAAGCCAGGCCACATTCTTCCCCGCCTCTTCTTTTTCAAATAACACTAGAAAATGAAACGAAGTTGAAAAACCCAGAACACAAACAAAGAAAATTTTTTTATTACTTTTTTGGAGAGATTTCTTTATTGTTATTTTTCTCAAATTATGGGATCTGTTACAATGGACCCTGCCGTTTTGGATAATATAATATGTCGTTTATTGGAGTTTAAGCAGGAAAGGACAGGGGGCAAGCAAGTGCAGCTGATGGAAGGTGAGATCCGTCAGCTTTGCACTGTTGCAAGGGAGATATTTATTCAACAGCCTACTCTTCTTGAACTTGAAGCTCCCATTAAGATATGTGGTACGCCTTTATGTTCTTTTTTCAATATATATTAACTTTTTAATTCATATTTTCTTTTTTGGATTTTCCATTTGAAAAATGGTGGAAATTCATGTTTTGGTTCTTTGGGTATTTCAGTTTTAGGATTTGGGTGTTCCTAATTTTGACTGGTTAAGGGAAAAGTTGAAAACTTTGAAGAAATGTTACTAAGGTAAAAGTTGAATGCATTTGAAGGAATTAAGGAAATGTGTGTGTGTTCCTGAATGGTTTTGTAAGTGCTTAGGAGCTGCATTGAGATAATACTTGATTTCTTATTTAAATTGCATTAACTGAAAATTATTTACTTTTTGATGTTGTTCTTGGTATGATTTGTTTCTTAGCCTGCTTGCTAATTGATGTAAAATGGAAGTAGGGGATTAATTGTAGTTTAATCTTTAGATTAATTGCAAATGAGGTTGAGTACGTTTTTTCTTAGCTATTAATCAACTCTGCCATGAAAATAATCTGAGTTAGATGAGAGATATGGATGGTACGAACTTATCACCTTCTTGGTGCATTGCATCCTTGTTTTAGCTTTTCTCTGGAATTTAATGCCATAGGAGGAAGAGAGGGTAGCTGCGGTCTAGGTATGAGGATCTTTAAACTTGGTTTGCTTCTTTTTATCTTAGTTACTCAAGGTCAGCTATTGAAGAGCAATGGATGGGGAAGGCAGGATATTTATGTTAATCCTCAATGACTACTCTAAGATTTGTTGAATGTTAAAGTAGAAACCATTTATTAGTAGAAATGTTTGTCTTAGACTTCGGCAATTATGAGGTTAAAAAAAGAAAAGTTATGTCGATGTGTGTTCTGCAGGAATAATCACTTTTGTTGGGAGGGAAAAGATTTATACTATAAACATGATATTTTCCAGGTTTTATTAATTCATGCCCTTTAATTGAGTTAAAATAACTAATTGTAAGCAAGCACCTTATAAGATAACATTTATGAGCTGATTCTCTCTCCAACCATGGTATAAAAATCATTTTGGTCGTATCTGCACATAAATTCTGTGTTTTGGAGATTGTCAAGTCTATGCAATAATGCAAATATCCTACAAAGTTAGCTTTACATATTTTCTGTTACAGTCTGTTGTATTGTATTTCTCTATGTTATATGCATGGGGGTTCTATGGGAAAACTATTATTGGGTGATTACGTGAGCAACCTCAAAGTTCTTAAGTATTGTTAGAAAGCTAAACCAATTTTTATGAAAATCAATGGTGAGGAATCCTTCATACTGTTGTGAAAACTTCGAATTATAAGTAAATAGGACTAAATGATTGCTCAATGCTCATATCTTTGAATTCATTTTTATCTTATCTTTAAAAGATTGCTTCCTACATAGCACCAAAAACTGATGAGATAGTACTTGTTTGGTGCAACTTGGTAGTTTTGAATATGAATAGGTAAGCAATGCAGCCAGAACAAATATTGTAAAGCTGCTTATTAGTTTCACATACTGGAACTCTTCATAGTTTTAATTGAACTATAGGTGGAAACTATATCAAAATGGTAAAGTGAAACATGAAATAGAGCTCAATATTTCATATGCTCGTTCGGCCATAGTTCTGGATGACTATCTTCTTAATTCTGACAATTTATTGTGTCTTTTTCTGAAAGTTTCAATAATTTGTGTTGTGCTGTTTTTTTTCCTTGTTTCAGGTGACATTCACGGGCAGTATGTTGATCTTCTGCGGATTTTTGAGTATGGGGGTTTCCCTCCCAGTGTTAATTATTTATTCCTGGGGGACTATGTTGATCGTGGCAAGCAGAGTCTAGAAACTATATGCCTTTTGCTGGCCTATAAGATCAAATATCCTGATAACTTGTTTCTTTTGCGAGGGAATCATGAATGTGCTTCTATTAATCGGATTTATGGATTTTATGATGAATGCAAACGAAGGTTCAATGTGAAAGTTTGGAGAATCTTTACCGAGTGTTTTAACTGTCTTCCCGTGGCTGCTCTAATAGATGACAAAATTTTGTGTATGCATGGTGGCCTTTCCCCTGATCTTACAAATTTGGATCAGATAAGGGCCTTAACCCGTCCAACTGATGTTCCTGATACTGGTTTGCTTTGTGATTTACTTTGGTCAGATCCTGGTAGGGATATCAAAGGCTGGGGCATGAGTGATCGAGGAGTCTCGTTCACATTTGGCCCAGATAGAGTCTCTGACTTCTTAATGAAAAATGATCTGGACCTCATTTGCCGTGCCCATCAGGTTGTTGAAGATGGCTATGAGTTCTTTGCTGACAGACAGCTTGTTACAATATTTTCCGCTCCCAACTACTGTGGCGAATTTGATAATGCTGGTGCAATGATGAGTGTTGATGAAAGCCTAATGTGTTCTTTCCAAATTCTTAAGCCTGCTGATAAAATACCCGGGTTCAGTTGAGGGACACTACTGCCTCCGTTCCTACACGGAATTGCTGATGTAAGTTTCAACCTATACCATGAAGTTAATGATCTATTTTCAAGAATATGAAATGTTACTATTTATGTTGGTAGGTTAGATGCTGAACGCTTATTTTCATTTTGGTGATTTGTGGTTTAGAATCATTTATTTTCTAGTTATGGACATGTTGAGAGCATTTGAGCACTAATAATAACTACATGGCGTATTTACATACATGTATTGCAACTGTCCATTTTGATTTGTTATCATCAACCATCATTTCTCATGTTCATAATGAAAATTCTCGTAAAACTCTGAACCTATTTTTATGTTGTTTGCCTGTTTATAGCATGTCATTAACTTTTAAAGTTTTCCCAAGTTTTTTCTTTGCCTTTGTTGGTTTTAACACATTTTTCGCAAATACAGTTGTGATTCGAGATGAAAGTTTCTATGATTTTCAAACGCCAGAGTTGGAGACTTTTTGAAGATATGGGATATGCAATATCACCATTTCCTCATTTTAAAGTATATGAAATTGAAAGACAAGGAATGATTGGTTCACATCGGGTACAACCAATGTCTGACAAGTGATATCTTCGATTTTTATTTTCCCCAATTTTGTAGTGATAAGGGTATTTTGATATTTTCATTGATTTTGTTAAATATATTTGGCACCTAGAGTTTCATTCTTGAATTTTTTGCTACCGATGAGTTTTTCTTTTTTTCTCTTAGGTTACAAAAGAGATTGTAATTTAGGGATATAAGCAAAGGACTCACATAAATGTTGATGCTTGAATCCAAACTAATTGAGCTAAGCTTTGAATTTTGTTCCTTTCTTTCGAAATGTTCCTTTCTAAGTGGAGTAGGATCATTATTTGTTGAAATGTAATACGGGAGAAAAGTTTCAACGGTCATGAAATTGAATTTCTGTATTGTTTGTTACTTTGATTTTTATTTCTTCAAACGGTGCATTTTTTTACAAGGTTTAGTCTAGTGAAACGATGCTGTTTTAATGAGTTGAAACGGTGCGTTTTGCATCCGTGTTTCTTAATTGAAACGAAGCGAATTATGTACACAGTTGTCACTATCAGCTGTCAAACTAATTTGAAACCGTTATTCTACCCTTTTAAGTTGTTGACGAAGGGTTAGGAAGTTATGGATGAAAATAGTATTCTCAACCTCCTGAAATTTCTCTGTTCTCTTTGATCTTCTTTTTCCTTTTCTATGCTTTTTTTTTTTTTTGGAATTTCTAAGCTCGTATCAAAGGTTTCAGAGCCATCGATCCTTCATGGCCAATGAGGGTATCACCACTCGATTGCAAAAAGAAATGGGTCACTTACAGAAGGAGATCACCCAGCTGCAAACTGATTTTTCTCAAATGGATGGTAAGCTTGAGACACGATTGAAGGAGATTAGAGAAGAGTTCAAGGGTGAGATTAATAGTGAGTTGCAATATTTGTTCGAGAGATATTTTGGCCAACCATCTGGGGGCAGTTTTTGGGTCAACACCAGACAAAAGGAAAGACATTCTGGGCACACCACCAAGGTTCCCTCCTAAAGACACCTTGGCAGTTTCTCCAGCACCTAAGTTGATTTACACAGGAGCTACTTCACGGATGAGTAGTATTGATACACTACCAAAGCCATTAAAGTTTGAATGTCTACGTTTTGATGGATCGACTTCAGGGGCTGGTGGTCGAAGCTGGAGTAATTCTTTGAGGCTGAAGGAGTCTTGGATCATGTCAATGTAAGGATTTAGATTGGCACCATTTTTTTTGCTCATAGGGGGCCTTCATGTACTTACCTAATATGTATATGCACAAGGCTTGAAGGAGAGATTTGGGTCCAGTTCATTTTTGGACCCTATGGCAGAGCTGGTTTCACTCAAGCAAAACCAGTACCATGATACCGTGTTGCCTTTGTAAGCTTGTTGAACCAATTACAATTGCCTAAAAATTATGCTCTCAGTAACTTGCAGAGAGACATGGGCCAATATTTGCAGCTCTTCAAGCCTAAATCATTAGTAGAGGGCTTCCTTGCTGCTCGACAAGTGGAGAATATTATGCTACATAACTAACAATCAAAGAAGTATCTTTAGTCAAGTAATAGCAAACCCCCAACCTTGTTTTCTACAGTTAAAATGCTGCCATCGATTGGATCTACTGTAGGATAGGGTGGACCTACATCTGCTATAAGTGGTCACAAGGGACTTGTTAAGTCTCTTTCTCAAAGTGAGATGGAAGATAGGAGAAAGAAGGGGTTGTGCTTTTGGTGTGCAACTAAGTACACTTCTAGCCATAAGTGTACTAAGTCTCAATTGTATCAGTTGGTTGTAGAGCCTCAATCTAATCTGGAAAGTGAAGTCAAGAGTCTTCAATCTGATGAGTATCAAGACTGTCCGGATCAACTTGAACCTAATGACTAGGAGGAACACCATTGACTGTGTCTTTGCATGCCCTACAAGGGTCTCAAGGACTAAGAACCATGAGGGTGGCTGCACAAATAAGGAATTCTAAGGTATTCTACTAGTGGATTCGGGAAGCACCCATAATTTTGTGGATGCCAAGTTGGCTCGACAGTCGAACCTTCCTGTGGAACTCTCTATTAGGCTGCAGGTCATTATTGTTGATGGGGGTATCATGTCTACTCAGGGTGTGTTTATATTTGTACAGTGGTAGGCACAAGGTCAGCAATTTGTAACAAATTTCTTAGTCTTAGCTCCCAAGGGATGTGACTTGGTTCTCGGTATTCAATGGTTAACTACTTTGGGGTCCATAGTTTGGAATTTCAGTTCTCTTACTATACAGTTTGAATACAATGATCAATGTTGTACTTTGCAGGGAATACTTCCAAGAACTATTCAGATAATGAGTGGTATTCAAAGCACCAAGATGGTGCATCAGACTAGTCAGAGTCCTTGGCCATTGTTCATCACATCGAGCAAGTTCACCCTTTTATATATGTCAAGCTTGGTTGATAGTGAGGATCTGCAATTGGTATTGGCAGAATTTGAAGATGTGTGCCAGTCTCTAAAGGAACTTTCACTTCACATATTGCAAAAACACTGTATTCCCCTCAATGATGAAAATGTGGTAGTGAAGGTCAAGTCGTATCGATATCCTATTGTACAGAAGAGTGAAATAGAAAGGCTCATAAAGGAAATGTTTGAAGTTGGGGTCATCCGAGACAACTGTAGCCCCTTTGTATCACCCATTGTTATGGTTAAAAAAAGGATGGTAGTTGGTGTCTTTGTGTGGACTATAGGCAGCTAAATCAACATACCATCAATGATACTTTCCCTATTCCTGTTATAGAATAATTACTTGATGAACTAGGGACTGCTACCTATTTTTCCAAGCTTGATTTACGATCTAGGTACCATTAGATTTGCATGTGAGATAAAGACATTCACAAAACTGCTTTTAGAACCAACAAAGGCCACTATGAATTTCTGGTTATGCCCTTTGGCTTAACCAATGCCCTCTTCAGCTTTCAATTGTTGATGAACTCTGTCTTCAGACCTTTCTTGAGGAAGTTTGTCTTAGTATTTTTTAATAACATTCTTGTGTACTCAGACAATTGGCCATTATATTTGGAGCATCTTCAAACAATCCTTCAACTCCTAAGGTAACATCAGTTATATGCTAAGAGGTCCAAATGCACTCTTGGCACAACTGAAATCGAATACCTAGGCCACATCATTTCCAAAGGATCAGTGGCCATGGATGCCACTAAGGTGGAAACAATACTTGGCCAACCCCTACTAGTCGTAAGGAGCTTCGAGGGTTTCTTGGACTCTCTGGTTATTATAGACAGCTTATAAAGAACTATGGCATTGTAGCTCGCCCCCTAACCAATCTGTTAAAAAAAAGATGTCAAGTGGCATTAGTCTTCTGAAGTTGAAGCAGCTTTCCAACAACTTAAGTTAGCAATGTGTCAGGCACTCGTTCTAGCCCTGCCTGATTTCAACACTGAATTTTGCATTGGCACAGATGCCGATGGTCAAGGTATTGGGGCAGTCGTGCAACAGAAGGGACGACCTCAAACTTATTTCAGTAAAGCCTTGGGGATTAAGCATCAAGCCTTGTCCATATATGACAAAGAGATGTTGGTCGTACTGTTAGTAGTTAAAAAGTGGCACCCTTACCTTGTCGGAAGAAGGTTTCACATGCGGACAAATTAACAGAGTTTGAATTTTTTGACTGATCGCCAGGCTATTACCCCTTACCAATAAAAATGGGTTGCCAAAATGCTTGGCTATGATTACTTGGTGACCTACAGGAGAGAAACTCAAAACTTTATAGTAGATGTCTTGGAAACCACAAACAGAATAAGGGCAATTCCTGTAATGTACTGGCAGTATCATTTGGTCTGAAATGTAGTCTAGAATTTTAACTTCCTCACCAGTAGATCCTAAACTACACCAGCCCTGCTTAGAGGTTTAGTAGCAACCACACATTCATCCTAATTACTCGCGGGATTGGCAAGTTGTGAGAAAGAAAGGCAAAATTTTAGTGGGAAATTATGACACTATTAGGAAGGACCTCTTCAACCATTTCCATGGTGGTAGCTGGAGGGCATTTCGGAGTCCATACTACAAAATATCGCATAACCAGTTTACTCTATTGGAAAGGCCTTTCCAATGATGTTAAGCAATGGGTGAAGGAGTGCCCCATTTGCCAAGCTTGCAAGTCTGACCAGGCTGCTTCTCCTAGCCTATTTCAGCCCTTACCTATACCCGATTGAGCATGATTTACAATGAGTTTAAATTTTATCGAGGGCCTCCCCAACTCAAAAGGGAAACATAATATTCTAGTTGTGGTCAATCAGCTGACTAAGTATGACCACTTTGTGGCTCTCACTCACCCACTTTTAGCAATTACAATGTAACATCCTCAAAACCTCATTGGTCGTAAATAATATAAGATAAAATCTTATCGAAATAAGGTATAAGATCAAAGAAAATGAAAGTTGCAATATATCAAAAGAGAGTTAAATCAAGAAGTATGACATGATGTATTAAGAAAGGGACTAAAATCGTAAATATGTGAAAAGTTTTTTGGCTTAAGTGTAAATATTCAAAATTTAGGGGATCGAAGTGTAAAAATGAGAAAGTTGAAGGACCAAAAGTGAAAATAATCCAATTTACTAAGATATGGAATTGGCATGCAGGGAGCAAATTGAATAGGTGAATTGTGATGGACTAAATCGTAATTTTACCAAATTAGTGATGATTCAATGATGAAATTTTGAAAGATCATAAAGGGTAAAATGGTCAATTAACAAGAGGGAGAATTCTAGAATATGATGATGATATTGATGATATTTTGGTGATTTTGTGTAATTAATTAGTTAAATATTATTTTATTAATATTTTACTTAGATATTTATTATTATTTTATTTAGAAAATGGTAGTATGAAAAGAAAGGAAGGATGAAGGAAATTTACCATCCTTCCAATGTGAGTGAAAGAGTGAGAAAGGAAGTTTTATTTTCTTTACAATTTAGTCCTTTGCCACGAAAACCTACATTTTTACCCAAAATTTTTGAAAATTTCCTTAGATATTAAAGAGAGAAGATGAAGTAGAGATTCTAGAGAATATGTTCATCAATTTAGAAGCAAGAAAATAGTAGATGAAAGTGGAGAAAATGAGAAGAAAAAGGAAGAAAAGTGGTGAAGATGAGAAATGCATGGAAATGAAGAAGAAATGAAGAAATTCTTGACAAATGAGGTAAGTTTCATACTAAACCTACTTGTATTTCAATAGATTGAGTTAAAGATGTTTTGAGTGAGACGTATGAAACATGTATTTAATCTAAATACTAAAAATAGAAAGTATTTGATGAAGAATAGAGACTTAAAACACTAAATTGGTAAGAGAGAATGTGATTTGTATGGTGAAAAGTACTAAGATTAAGAAATAAATATGTAATCTACACATAAACATAAGTGACTAAATTTTATAGTAATCAAAAGTATGGCAATTATGTGTGATTGAATGAAAGATACTGCAAAGAACCTTGGAAAAGAAAATATTTTCATTAAAACAGTTTGGACAGCAGCAGTGACTTAACTTTGAAAATTCACCTAAAATTATAGAAATTTAGTTAGAGATTGAATTAAATATGGAATTAAAGCTTATTGAGTTTAGTTTCGTATGGAAGAAACGGTGAAAGAAATGAGATTCTATAGTTTGAGATATATTAATTTTTGTGAAACAAGGTCAGAGTGGATTCGGGTTCCCCTGTTCTGATTTTGGAAAATCATAAAAAATTGTAAAAAAATTATTATTATTTTAAATTATTAATGAGTCTATTTTCAATGGAAACAAATGAAAAAAATCATCCAAACCCCGTACTAAGAGATAATTAATTTTTAGTAAAGAAAGGTCGAAGCTGTCAAGCAACAGAACAAGGACAAATTTGAATAATTTACTGTACTAATTGGATAAATTATAAAATCTGAAATTTTTATGGTAAAAGGATATTTGAGTCTAGTTTCAAAAACATCAAGCGGATCTTAATTTCGAATTCTGTAGCTCAAGATATAAATAATTTAGTGACTATGACTCAAGTGGACAGCTTTGATATGAACATATAAGTAAATAGTGGAATTATAGACAATGTTACATATAAGCATGTTATATACTAAAAGCTAAAGATTCTAATAAATATATACATAAAGGATGTGGAATGGAGAGGAGGAGGAAAAAAAAATAAATGAATATATATATATATATATATATATATAGCAGATGAATTTGAAATGTTTCGAAATGGTTGTAAGTGATGGAATGATTAATACATGCGAATATGTTTAAACGAATTGATAAAATAATAAGTGAATAATTGTTAATTGATGTGATATTGAATTCTTGTTAAAATTTTATGAAAAATTAAATTGATTGGCACAATTTAGAAATAAATATGAAATATACATAAAGTGGGTAAACTACTTTGAAAGTGCAAGTCCTCCAATGGTCTTATTTGTAAAACTTTAATATTTGTGTTAATTTTATAAATTTTGTTATCTATGATTGAATACCATGTTTTTATGAGGACTTGATATTAGAAATAGATGTAAGTGGATGATATGTAAAATGAAGTGGCGGTTATGACATCTGAATACGGTTCAGGTAATGATATAAAAAAATAAATAAATAAAAATAAAGTGTGGAACTTGTAGAAAAATGGAGACGACACCACAATGATAAGTTCGCCATGTCACGACGTGAAAACCCCAACGTTGCGACGACAATTCAAATTTTTTTTATGAAGTATACAATTTGGCCTATGATCAATTGTGGATGTTTTAATGAGCTCCTTTAACTCATAATTAGTTCTATCGTAAATTCAATTATTACTAAAATTAGTTAATGATCTATATTAATTAAATAATATGATACATTGATCTGAAATTTTCAGTAGTTGCTTCGGCAACGAATGTGACATCCTGATGCCTTGACTCAAAAACCGGGTCGGGTATGGGGGTGTTACATACAGTGGCCCAAGCCTATTTAGATCATATTTACAAACTACATGGTCCTCCCTGAACCATTGTCTCAGATAGGGATCGGGTCTTTGTTAGCGAGTTTTGGAGGGAGCTTTTCAAACGCCTTAGCACTTATATCCATATGTCTATAGACTACCATCCCCAAAAGAATGGCCAAATTAAAGTGCTTAACCGTTGCCTAGAAGCTTATTCGCGTTGCATGATTGGAGAAATGCCTCAAGATTAGTCCCTCTAGTCGCTTGTTTCTGAATGGTGGTACAACACTACCTACCATTTAGTCATTCGAACGACTCCCTATGAGGCCTTGTACGGGCAGGATCCCCCTCACCACCTACCGTACTTAGTTGGCAACTCTGCAGTGGCAGTAGTGGATCGTAGCCTCCAGCAAAGAGAAACAACCAGGCAGCTTTTTAAGTTTCACCTTAGAAGAGCACAAAACCGTATGAAACAGTTAGCAGGCCGCAGGAGGAGTGAAAAGGGTGTTTCGAGTTGGTGATTATGTTTACTTGAAATTGCAACCATATTGCCAATAGTCATTGAGGAAGCACTCGAACCAGAAGCTTTCCCCTCGGTATTTTGGACCCTTCCGGGTGGTAGCATGAGTGGGGCCGGGGAAGTTGTTTACAAGTTGACATTACTTGAAGGCTTTCAAATTCATCATACATTTCATGTTTCTAAGCTCAAGAAACATGTTGGTCTTGTTCTCACACAGCAGCATTTGCCTTTAGCTGGGTCAGATGACACTCTTTAGAATGTACCAATTCAAAAATATTAGATCGAAGAATGGTGAAGCAAAGAAGTCATGTTGCTACAGAAATACTGGTTGAATGGGCAAACACGTTCCCTAAGGGTGCTACTTGGGAAGACTTTCACAAGTTCCAACAGCTTTATCCCCAGTTTGATCCTTGAGGACAAGGATCCTTTGCAAATGGGGGTAATTGATATGGGTGACAAGTTTCAACAGTCATGAAATTGAATTTTTGTTATGTTTGTTACTTTGATTTGTTATTTCTTCAAACGGTGCCTTTTTTTATAGGGTTTTGGTCTAGTGAAACGCCACTGTTTTAATGAGTCAAAACGATGCGTTTTGCATCCGTGTTTCTTAATTGGAACAGAATGAATTATGTACACAGTACACAGCTGTCACTACCAGTTGTCAAACTAGTTTGAAACCGTTATTTTGCCCTTCTAAGCTATTGAGGAAGGGGTAGAAGTTATGAATGAAAACAGTTTTCTCAACCTCCTGAAATCTCTCCTCTCCGATTTTCTTCTTCCTTTTCTATGCTTATTTTTTCTGGAATTTCTAAGCTCGTATTAAAATGAAAAATTGCCTTAGATTGATTTCTTGCATTTCAACCTCGAAAAGGTTTAATTTGGAAATGGATCACGTATGAAATTTAATGTCATCAAGAATCCATAGCCGAAGAGTAACGCATCATTTTGGGTTATTTGAAACTAAAGTTGAGTCAATATAATAATGAATAATTTTCAAAAATTACATTTTGAACTTAGATCTAATTCTGTCTATTAAATTTTGATTTAATTTAATTTTCAAAAATTACTAATATTGTTATTGATATTATATGTATGTATTTTTTTGCACAAGTAAATCAAAATCAAAATTTTATATGTATTATCAAACAAAAATATATAAAAATTTTGTATATGATGTTCCATTTTAAATCAAAATTTAGAGATTTTATCAAAAGCAAACATATTCAAGTTCATTATGTTCTACCCCTTCTCTCGTCCTTTCCTTCCAAAGATTATTCATAAATGTTATGGATCGTTTTTGCATGGTTGTTATGTTCATTGTTCATTTTAATTTTTGTTTTAATTGTAATAACGAAACACTGCGTTTAGCGATGGGTTGGAATCGTTTAATGAAACGGCACATTTTGGCTTAATTTGTTCGCACAAAACGCACCGTTTTAAGTAATCGTTGCCAAGCTGTTAAGGGCTGTTATTCTCTCGTTTATTAGGTGGAGAACAAGGACATGAAACAGTTATGAAATTGGAGAATTCACAACTCTTCCTCTTCTTGTTCCTTTCTAAAATTTCTCTCTTCTCCTCTTAAATTTTCTTCTGGAAATTCAAAACACAACAAGGGTATCAGAGCCCCAGCACGATCTATGGATACTGATGGAGTTACTATCAGATTGCAGAAAGAGATTGGTCAACTTCAACAGGAACTGTCTCAGCTTCGAGTTAACATTAACGCTAAAATGGATACACGATTTAAGGAGTTTCAAGATGGATTTAAGGGAGACATGCGGGCTGAGCTATATTCACTACTTGAGCAATTCTCAGGCCAGCCTCAACATCTTGGAGTGGGAAGCTCGGATCAGGGCAAAGGGAAAGGTCTTTTAGGAGAGTAACCTCCTAGATTTCCTCCTCGTGAATCCTTGGTCCTGTCCCCAAAGTCAAAACTAGAACCTACAACTCCGTTTCCGCGGTTCCCGATTAATGAACCTAAGATCAATCAGCTCAAATGGGAGTGTCCCCGTTCAATGGTGAGGATTTCCGTGGTTGGTGGTCCAAGTTAGAGCAGTTCTTTGAAGCAAAAGGCACTACAGATCATGATAAGGTCTGGACAGTTATGTTGCATCTGGAGGGTAAGGCATTAGACTGGCATCATTTTTTCGCGCAAAGACACTGGGGGTTGCATCAGCTTCTTTGGGAAGGCTATGTTCGAGGTTTGCAGGCTTGGTTTCGATCGAATGTTTATCAGGATTCTATGGATGAGTTGGTTTCCTTGAAGCAACAAGGAACTTTGGATCAATTCCATGACCGCTTCTTAAGTCTTCTCAACCAGATCCAACTTCCTGAACGACATGCTTTAAGCATCTTTATTAGCAATTTACGTCTGGAGGTTAGCCAATACCTTAAGTTGTTTAAACCCTCAAATTTGGTTGATGGTTATCTAGTAGCACAACAGGTAGAGACCATTTTGAAGGGAAATCCTCGAAGGAGTATAGTGATCAGTGAAGGATCGGGGTGTCTGAAAACACTTTTCCTAGTTCTTATAGTGCAGGTACAGGTTATTCTAAACCGAGTATTCAAGGGCCTAAGTCCCTTGGTTCATATGTTGGTCTACCAACTACCGGGAGGTCTATTGCTAGTTCTAAACTTCCGTCCAAGTCCCTTTTTCAGGCTAAAATGGATGACCGAACGAAGAAGGGCCTCTTTTTCTGGTGTTTTGCTAAGTATACTCCCAGTCACAGGTGTAATAAGGCACAACTTTATTAGTTGGTGATTAATCTTTTGGATGACATTGGGGATTCGTCTCTAATGATAAATAGTGATGAGTTTATGGACTGTCCTGACTAGTTGGTTATGGACGAGTCAAAGATGTCTCATTCTCCAGTTTTTTCCTTGCATGCACTGCAAGGTACTCAAGGCCATTAGACTATGCGATTGGTAACTCGCATTAATCAACCCGATTTGTAAAGTTTGTTGTTGCAATTTGATGACGTATTTTAAGCTCCTATTGGTCTTCCTTCGCAGCGGCCACATGATCATCATATTCCCTTGCAGGATGAGAGCAAGGTTGTGAGGGTGAAACCTTATCGATATCCTGCTATCCAAAAAGCTAAAATTGAGAAATTAGTTCAAGAAATGTTGTAGGCAGGAGTGATTCGGGACAATAATAGCCCTTTTGCTTCTCCTATTGTTATGGTCAAGAAAAAAGATGGAAGCTGGCGAATGTGTGTTGACTACAAGCAACTTAACCAGCTCACCATCAAAGATAGTTTTCCCATTCCAGTGATTGAAGAGCTTTTGGACGAGTTGAGAGGGGCACATTTTTTCTTTAAACTAGATATATGATCTGGATATTATCAAGTTCGGATGTGGGAGCAGGACATTCCCAAAACTGCCTTCCGAACCCATAAAGGACACTATGAATTTTTGGTCATGCCTTTTGGCTTTACCAATGCTCCTTCTAGTTTCCAAGCTTTGATGAACTAGGTTTTTAAGCCGTTCCTTAGGAAATTTGTGCTCATTTTCTTTGATGACATACTTCTGTATTCTAAGGATTGGGAGGACCATTTGAGGCATCTAAGGGACGTTCTTCAACTGTTACGAGATCATCAGCTATTTGCTAAGCAGTCCAAGTGCAGTTTTGGGACTACACAGGTGGAGTACTTAGGTCATGTAATTACTATAGGTACTGTTAATATGGATAAGTCTAAGGTGGATGGGGTGCTCACGTGGCCTGTTCCTCAGTCTGTACGGGATCTGCGCTGCTTCTTTGGCCTATCTAGCTATTATCGACGTTTTATCAAGGGTTATGCCATTATGGTTGTTTCTCTTACACGTCTTCTTAAGAAAGGGGTTCCTTGGTAGTGGACATATGCTGCTCATTCAGCCTTCCAACAACTTAAGTAAGCTATTTGTCAGGCACCGGTGTTGATCCTTCCTAATTTTAAAAAAGAATTTTGTATGGAAATCGATGCCTGTAGACAAGGGGTAGGTGCTGTTTTGCAACAAGACGGTCGACCTGTAGCTTTCTTCAGTAAGGCCCTTGGTGTCAAACACCAGGTTTTGTCCATATACGACAAGGAAATGATGGTTGTGATTATAGCCGTTAAGAAATGGTATCCCGATATTGTGGGTCACTATTTTTTGATTAAAACCGATCATCAAAGCCTCAAATTTCTCACTAACCAACAAGCCATTACTCCCTATCAGCAAAAGTGGGTCACTAAAATGCTAGGCTATGATTTTTCGATTGCCTATAGAAAGGGGATCCATAATACTGTCGCGGATGCCTTGTCTCGCAGACCCCATATACAAGAAGCTTTGCTGTTTCAGTGTACTGGTCAGACTCACCTTACCTGGTTTGATATATGGGCTCAAATTTTGGAGTCTTATGCTCAGGACTCTCGAGTACAACAGCATTGTCAAGATCTTGCCCAACAATCTCACTCCCATCCTCACTATACCTGGGATGGAGCACTCCATCGCCGGAAAGGATAGCTTTTTGTGGGTAGTAATCCCACTCTTTGCAATACATTATTTGACCTTTTCCATGGGGGCACCATTGGAGGCCATTTGGGGGTGCAGGCCACTTGTCATCGCCTGTCTAATATTGTGTATTGGAAAAGTCTTTCCAATGACGTACGCCGATGGACCCGTGAATGTGGGGTTTGTCAAACTTACAAGGGGGACAATTCAGCTTACCCTAGGTTGTTGCAACCATTACCGATACCTGAGAAAGCCTGAGCTGATATTAGTTTGGACTTTGTGGAGGGGTTACCACTTTCCAAAGGGAAGACTACTATATTCGTGGTGGTGGATCGCTTGACCGAATACGGTCACTTCCTTGCATTAAGTCATCCCTTTATTGCCGCTTCTGTTGCCTTTGAGTTTTTGCAGCACATTTACAAGCTTCATTTAAGTCGATCATTTTCGATCGTGACAAGGTCTTCCTGAGTAACTTCTGGCAGGAACTGTTCAAACACTTAGGTACTCAATTGTGTCTTTCTACAGCCTATCACCCACAAACCGATGGGCAGACTGAGGCTCTGAACAAGTATTTGGAGGGCTATTTGCGCTGTATGTTTGGTGAGAAACCCTCTGAGTGGGCCACTTGGCTTCCCTTGGCTGAATGGTGGTACAATACCACCTATCAGACTGCCATATATATGACTCCGTATGAGGCTTTCTATGGGTAGGAGCCACCCATCCATCTACCTTATCTTTTTGGGGTCTCTCGAGTTGCTGCGATGGATAAGTGCCTTTTGAACAGATAGGGTATTCATGAGCTCTTTCGTTTTCATTTAAAGCGCACGCAAGATCAGATGAAGTAGGTTGTTGATCAGAAACGTTCTGACGGTGAATTTGCTGTTGGTAACTTGGTATATGTGAAACTGTAGCCCTCCAGCACTTGTTGAAAAGTTTTAAGAATCAGAAGCTGAGTCCTCGCTATTTTGGACCCTTTCCAGTAGAAGCTCATGTTGGCACTGTTGCTTACAAGTTAACTGTACAAGCCTAATTTGCCCGGGCCCAATCAAAACCCAAACCAAAATAAAAACAAATAAAACCAACCCAATTTTCAAGGCCCAATTACAATCCCGAAGCCCAACAAATCAAACCCAACTGACCCCAATAGTCAAACTAGGGTTTCAGAAAAGCTGAAACCCTAGCTAGTCTTCAGCGTCGCAGCCGCACTTGCCCTTTGCCACCACCATGACCTGCAAACAGAGAAAAGGAAACAGATAGCAGACGCAAAAGCAATATTGTATTGTTTTTCTTTTATTATTCATTCGGCTATATAAGCCTAACCAAAAACAATGTAAAGGGGGGGATTTTCCGAATTCAAAAAAAGAAAAAACGAACACCGGAAATAAAAAGAACAGATTTCTTCAAGGTGATTTTCTTTTTTCAAAAGGGTTTCATTTTTGGTTTCTTTTTTTATTATTTTTCTTTTATTTTTTTAAACAACAAAATACTAATAATAATAAAAGGGGGAAGAGGAAACGAACCTGAACTCCGGGGGGAGGTCGTCGTCAGAGCCTCTTCTCCGTTGTCGAATCCAAACCGGAAGTAGGAAAAAGGGTCTTCTCCTCTCGGGGGTTTGGAGTGCTAAGACTTTGCCCTCGTATGGACTCGGAAACGGGGCTAAAGCCCACCGTTCTGCTTCGCCGGCCACCAGATGCGATGGTGGTGTGACGGGCGGCGGTAGAAGTCCAATCGTCGGACAGAAATGGGGAGAGAGAGGTCCCTTTTTTTTTGGTTTTTGAGAGAAATGGTGGGGGGTTTTGATTTTTTTTTCGTTCTGGAATATTAAAGAATGAAATAATTTTTTTTTAATTTAAAACAATAAAAGAAAACGGCGCCATTTGGATACAAAGGGGAACTGCGCCTGTCCCTTCAAAGGGATATTTGCGCAATGGATCCCTCCCCATTGCAGCGCCATTCAATCGGGCCTTTTTTTGTTATTTTTCCTTTTTACAGATTTTACCCTTAATTTTCTTTGGGTTTTCAATCGGGTCCTTGACCCATGGATGCGCATGAGGGCTAGGAATATTATCCTGATTGGTCCCTCCGTCTTTGCGCATGTTCCATTTAAGGCCTTGCGTTTTTATTATTATTATTTATTTTTAGATTTGGCCTATGTTTTTATTTCTATTTCAATTCAATCCTTAGTTACTTAACTTCAATTTCTTTTTGTATTTCTTATTTTATTTATTTATTTACTTATGTATTTATTTTATAACTTCTTGTTTTCTTAAATTTTAAAATGGTTTTTCATCGAATATTTATTTTTTTTTCTTTTTGCCATTATTATTATTAGTATTATTATTACTATTATTTTTACCATTATTATTCGTTTATTATTATTATTATTTTTGTTACTATTATTATTTTCTTTACCATTATTATTACTATTATTATTAATATTTTATTTTATTACTAGTACCATTATTATTATTTTATTTTTACTATTACTCTTATTTATTTATTTATTTATTTATTTTATTATTATTATTCGTTTATTAATGTATTTTTTTTATTATCATCATTATTTAACTTAAATTTGATCTTCATTCACTTAATTTTCACCATTTATGAATTTTTTTATATTATATTATTCATTATTTATTTATTTGTTATTTTATTTATTTATTTGTCATCTCATTTACTTATTATTTATTCGTTCATTGCTCTTTACCTTTTTAGTACTTTAAAGCAATTTATTTATTTATCATATTTTTTATATTATTATTATTATTATTATTATTACTATCATTCTATTTATTTTTATGATTTTATTATTGTTATTCTTATTTCACTATTTATTTGCTCATTCATTTATTTATTTATTTATAAGAATTAGATTTATTCACGTATTTGCTTATTTTTTATTATCGTTACTTTTAACATTTTTTTATTTTTATTCCTTTCATTTTTGCATTTTCGTTGCTATATTATTTTTATTCTTAATATTATTTTATTTAGTTTTTGTCCATTATCCATTTTGTTTTATTTCTAAGATTCCATATTTTATTGATTATACAAGTGGATCATCAATAATTGTTATTATTACAATCATGTTCGCATCATCAAAATATTTCATCCATCATCGTACTATGCTTTTAAGTTCGGATATATTTATTTATTAAAGTATTATTTTTAAACAAAATAAGCATACTGTAAACATTATGTCTAATATTAATCAAACAAATTTTCAAAATAAAGGCAATGTTCGGTATTTGGAAATTTGAAATATCGTGCCCTAACTTACTGGGTTGCGATTTTTCTTGTTGAATCTAAATAATCGAATACCCTTTTAATTTTAAAATACATAAGTTTTAGAAAGCTTATTCTCGAGGATTCGAGGTGTTGCGTCTAACTTCTTTGGATGTGACATTTTGTTACCTTGAGATAAGATTTTTTTAGGCAATGTTCCGTGTTTGGAAATTCGAGAAATCGTGCCCTAACGTGCTGGGTTTCGGTTTTTTGTTTGGCCAAATAATCGAATATCCTTTTGATATTTTCAATGCATGAGTCTCGGGAATCATGAGATGATCTTGGATTCGAGGATTTAAATTGTCGTATCCTAACGTGCTGGATGTGATATTTTATTCCTCCGGAGCAAGAAAATCTTAATATTCAACTCGAGTATATTCAAATGTTTTAAAAGAAATCATATTTTTAAATCTTTTCAAATTTTCGACATTAAGACGTTAATTAATCAATTAGGTACCAATTTTGGGCGTATCGAGGGTGCTAACCCTTCATCCTGCGTAACCGACTCCCGAACCCATTTTCTGGATTTCGTAGACCAAAAAATTTGTCGTTTTAGTAAATTAAAAATTTTATTAAAATGACCAAATTACGAGGTGACCTGATCACACCTCATCAAAAAAGATTGGCGGCGACTCTGTTTTTCCTTTTCATTTTCAAAATATAAAGTCGACCCCCGTTTTAATCAAAAAATGGTTACGACAGCTTGGCGACTCCACTGGGGACGATATGAGAGTCGAGCCAAAAATTGATTAATTTCTATCTTTTCGTCAAAATTTAAAAATCCGGTTTAAAATTACGATTATTTCATCGCATGTTATTCTTTACTCTCATGGTTTTCTTTATAATATGCCTGTTCTGTGGTTTAAATCTCTTGGTGTTTCTTTGCATATCGCATCACATCGATCGGTCAATTTTACCCTCTTAAGTGGGAGTAAGAAACTATGCCTTCGTGAGGTTTTCACCTCCGCATGGGCTAGTGGACTGCTTCCGGGATACATCTGTACCTATGTCTTCATGAGATTGTCATCTCCGTGCAGCCATAGGGAAATGTATTCCCCTGAACTGAACTCGGTCCATATGAGCCTATAATGGGTGAGGATCGAGGAATCTGCTGGTTCGGGTACCTCTCTTTAGAACCGAACATCATATAGCGAGCCCTAAGAGCCCACCTTAGGTAGAGCCACGCCAAACCTTAGTGGTTACCCGAGTAGGTGCTTTATTTCTTGCTTGTTTTAAGCTGTGTGTGAAATACTGACTTATTTTGTTTTATTTTGATTGAATGGCATTTTCATCACACTTAGTTCACTTTCGCGCATCATATTGCATAATCGTTTGATTTTTACCCTTTTAAGTGGGAGTAAAAAACTACGCCTTCGTGAGGTTTTCACCTCCGCATGGGCTAGTGGATTGCTTCCGGGATACATCCGTACCTATGTGCTTCGTGAGATTTTCATCTCTGCATGGCCATAGGGAAATGTATTCCCTTGAACTGAGCTCGGTCCGTATGAGCCTATAATGAGTGAGGATTGAGGAATCTGCTGGTTCAGGTACCCTTCTTTAGAACCAAACCCCATATAGTGAGCCTTGAGAGCCCACCTTAGGTAAAACCATTCCAAACCCCTAGTGGTCACCCGGATAGGTACTCTATTTTGTTTATTTCTCCTGTGCTAACGTGTTTCTTTTGTTTTCATTGCATTGCATCGCATCATCTTAGAAAGAAAGTGTTGATTCATATTCGATTGCTAAATAGAAGAGTTTGTCATAAGGAAATGGGTTACTTGATAAAGTGGATTATAATACGGTCATTCGAACATAGTCCAGGTAAACAATGAGAGAGGGCTGATAGTCCGCAGAAGAATACAAGACTTTGCCCGAGGATTCAAGCCGACAAGGATTATTCGAGAGTCATCATGAACATCGTGGAGGATAAGTGAGTGAAGAGGTACGGCCTGAACCAAGCAACAAGGAGCTAGAAGAGGCATCTATTGAGAAAGTTCACGGGACACGACCATAACATCTGGATACGAAGAAAAGGATTGGTGTTTTCACCTGGACTATGAGGACAAAGCCGCATATGCAATCCGTTTTACGTAAAGAAATTTATTTTCTAGAAAAGTTCTTCTAATGGAATTGAATTCATAATCAACGCCTCTCTTTCTTTTTGCATTCATTCCATGCATTTGCATTACATCATATCACATGCATTAAAATTTGTAGAAAGACCCTAATTAGGTGAAATTATTTTAGTTAACCTGGAAAACATGGAACGAAGGTTGGAGAGATTAGAGCAAAGGCAAATACAGATGCAGGAGCAATTGACCAGAATTCAATAAGAGATGTGGAAACAAATGCTAGAATTCCAAAAGAATATGATGGGCCAGCTAACCCAGTTACTAGCCGGAGGACTTGAAAAAAGAAGTGGTCCAGTGGTCAACAGTGTGGATGATGATGAAGACATCATTTATTCCCCAAGTTTTTCCCCAATAAGTGTCTCGTCCAACCAGACGCGCATTCGTAAGGAAGACCCGCCATTATCAAACCCCGATATCAGACTGATACCTCAGTATTGTTGAAGCCCCCAATGAGTTCAGGTTTTAATTCGGGGGATGATCGAGTCAATCCTGTGGTACATGGCTTAGCCAAAACAAAGGAAAAGGGAGAATGGACCTTAAAAGCCCTGAAGAAGAAAGAAAAAGAAGTGAATAATACGAATAAGTATAACAAGGGTAATTCAAAACTGATTACGGTAGGCCAACTAAAGACAGCAGCTACCGGCTATCAGGTCTCCCCAAGACAAGAGCCCAATCCAAAATCAAACTCGGAAAAACTCTAATTCGCGTCCATTCCAATCTCGTATGGGGAGTTGTACCAAATTTTGTTTGAAGCACATGTTGTATCCCCTTTTTACGTGGAACCAATACAGCCTCCATACCCTAAATGGTACGATGTGAACGCCCAATGCGAATACCATGCAGGAATCATAGGGCATTCGATCGAGAACTGTGCCGCTTTCAAAAATATAATCGAAAGACTCATCAAAATAGATATTGTAAAATTCGATAATCCCTCTGGTACAGAAGATCCGTTACCCAACCTTTCTGTTAAAGGGGTAAATATTGTGAGGGCCACGATGGATAGCAGCATGAGATCCAAGAGTACGTCGAGTTCAGGGCTCTAGTGCAAGACTAGATATTGAGGAATCTGAACATTAACGATGTATCCGAAGAGTGAATCGATGAATCAAAGTTTCCGAGCCCTTACATACTTGGGAGTGTTTTGAACAATGGGACTGTGGAAGAGATCCCTGTATTTTTAGAGCTAATCCGGAGTAATGTCCAAAACACGCTTATTGCTCTAAGCCTAGGAGTAATAAGAATCTTTTTGTGAAATAGGCTTATGTTCAAAATCTATATTTTCAATGAAAATGCATTTTTGTGTCTCACTTTGAGCAAATATTCTTTTATTCATTTATTTCATTCGTATTCATACCACATAAACAATTATTCTTAGATTCATTTGTTCTTTGAATATTTTTTCATACCTACAACAGGTACCCAGATATCAACGACATGAGCGACGTTGCTACTGACCTAGAATCTCCTTTTGAGCGAGATATGTGTCTAGGGGGATCTCAAGACTTTGAAGATGACAAAGATTGTAACCTATCTCCTGATTTTTTGAGAATGGTAGAACAAGATGAAAATAGATCCTACCTTACAAAGGGTCAGTGGACATTACGAGCCTAGGAAAGAGAGCCTAGCTCACCACAGAAATAAGGCGAGACATCATTTCAAAGATGTTTTCGCACGATCATATCAAGACACGTCTGGGCTATTGAGACGTGGGTATGTTGTTAAGGCTAAGAAAATCCTAGAAGAGGTCCATAAGGGTATTTAAAGATCATATGCTAATGATTTTACGATAGCCAAGCTAATCATAAGATTCAGATTCTGCTGGTCCATCATAGAAAGGGATTGCATCAGTTATGCCGTAAATGCCAAATTTATGAAGACAAGATTCATGGGCCTCATTCATTTTTTTGTAGACCTTATCTATGTGGGGCATAGAGTTTATTGGGACGATCTTGTCGGAAGCTTCTAGCAGGCATTAATTATTTCTTTAAGAGGGTGGAAGTAGCTTCGTAAGCCAATATTACAAAGTCGATAGTCATCAGAACAAAAGAGAGAAAAAGAAAGAAAGAATACAAAAAAAAACCGTCAAAAGATCATATTTAAGCGCACAATGTCAAAAGTTTGCGGTCTGTTCAAAGATCGGGTGCCACATCACAGTGCAGCAAAGGCAGCCAGAGAGGAAAAACAAAAACAAAAAACAAAAAAAAATCAAAAAATCAAAAAAAAAATCAAGAGTAAAAAAGAGAAAAAAAGAAAAAGGAGAGGCCAGGGCGAAAACCTGCAAATGGCGCTTTGAGACCAAAAGGGATTTGAGTCGAAAACCCGAGAAGGGCGGCTCAAATTTTGATCAAAAGTGGGGCATACAGCAGTCTTGCTATGCCTAAATTAACAATGAAGAAGTATGTTACGTCTTGCGCATCAACAAAGTACTCCGGATCCCCTAAACACATATTGAGCTCAAAATGGTCCTCAAGAGGTTCGTACAGAGAAGCTCAGGCTACGATATCTGGGGCACCTAGTTTTCATCTTACCCATATTGAATTTTCTATCTTTGATTACTTTATTCTTTTCAAGATACGCTCCCAATAAATTTCATTTGTTATCTTGATTAATTCATTCTCATTTTGTGCTTTTTCAAAATTTGATATCTTGATTAATTTATTCATTTCGAGCTTAGCTCTGAATAGATTTCCGTTTCGGCCATCATTATGATGTTTTTCAAGCATTTTGCATTGAAATAACGATTAGTGGACTAATAACACTTTCATAAAAAGAGTTTCGCATATTACTTTGGAAGTTTCTAAATGATACGAGAACCTGACACAGGTCTATTGTTTAGAGCTCACTAAGCTTAGGGGTGAAGATATTTGAGAAGAAAGAGTCTAAATTGAGACTATCTCCTCGAATTTTCTGTCAAAACTAACGATTGAACACAAAAAACGAGATATTGCATCGATGATAGAATCTTGACGAAAAACGAGCAATGCCAACCCAAGCGAAGAAGGGATCATTCTCGAGAGGAAAATGATATTCTGCAAACATATATATCTGGCTATGGCATCCAGGGAATTATAACAGACCAAATTGATGGGAAATAATTCAGATCCTATACCCCTGAATTATAGTGAGAGGGTCTGAAGATGGTATAAACCTTAAAGTCCTAGAGGTACCGTGGAATGGACCCTGAAATTACAGTGGGGCAAACCTGTTGAGCGAGATATAATGGTTTCTTCGAGCTCTATCAAAATATCAGCCGAGCGAGATAGCAGCGTAATACGTCGGCAATAAAACTCTGATGGACGACGAGCAGTGACAACCCTAAGCATAAAAAAAGGGATCATTTCATTTTGCATTCATACATCATCATTCAAGACACGTTTAGTTAGGAGCATTCGATTCATTTTGATCATTGCATCCTAATCATTGTAAAAAAATTATTCTCGTGACATTCTGCATTCATGCGAATGCCGTTCATAATACATTTAGTTAGGAGCATTAGATTCATTCCGATCATTGCATCCTAACCAGTTTGCATAAGTATAAACACATAAAATTGATTTTACAGGACAGGTCCCCTAGAGGACGGTGTCGCAACATCGGTGAATTTACAGATCTTGCCTTCTGGCGGCGGATCAAAGATACTAGTCGGCATCCTCGAGTTTGCGGTGGAGCGGTGAAGAAGCGAATCTTGCCTTCCTAAGCGGCGGATCGAAGATACCGATCTGGCGTCCACGAGTTTGCGATGGAGCGATTGAAAATAGAAGATCTTGCCTTCTGGCGAAGCGGATCGAAGATACCGATCGGCATCCCCGAGTTTGCGATGGAAGCGATTGAAGATAGAAGATCTTGCCTTCCCGAAGCGAAAGCGGATCGAAGATACCGATCTAGCATCCACGAGTTTGCGGTGGAGCGATTGAAGATAAAAGATCTTGCCTTCCCGGCGAAGCGGATCGAAGATACCTGATCGGCATCCCCGAGTTTGCGCGTGGAAGCGATTGAAGATAGAAGATCTTGCCTTCCTGAGCGAAGCGGATCTAAGATACTGATCGGCATCCACGAGTTTGCGATGGAGCAGACCAAAGATTACAGATCTTGTCTCCCTAAACAGTAGTGGAGCAGATCAAAGACGGTGAATCTTATCTCCAAGAAGCAACGGAGTAGATTTAAGCCATCAGCCTTATCTCCCTGAAACGGCAGTGGAGTAGACTGAAGATTACAGATCTTGTCTCCCTAAGCAGTAGTAGAGCAGATCGAAGACGGCGAATCTCATCTCCATGAAACAGCGGAGTAGATTTAAGCCATCAGCCTTATCTCCCTGAAACGGCAGTGGAGTAGACTGAATATTACAGATCTTGTCTCCCTAAGCAGTAGTGGAGCAGATCGAAGACGGCGAATCTCATCTCCATGAAGCAGCGGAGTAGATTTAAGCCATCAGCCTTATCTTCCTGAAGCGGCAGTGAAGTAGACTGAAGATTACAGATCTCGTCTCCCTAAACAGTAGTGGAGCAGATCGAAGACGGTGAATCTCATCTCCATGAAGCAGCGGAGTAGATTTGAGCCACCAACCTCGTCTCTTTGAAGATACAGCGGAGCGAGTTGAAATTACCAGTTTTCATTTCCTTAAAGTTTCAGTAGAGAAGATCGAAGATACAAATCTCTTCTCCCTGAATTCTTATCCCTTTGAGGTCCCAACGGAGTAGGTCGAAGCTACAAATCCCTTCTCCCTGAAATCCTCATTTCCTTAAAGTTTCAGTAGAGAAGATCGAAGCTACAAATATCTTCTCTCTTAAATCTTATATCCTTGAAGTTTCAATAGAGAAGATCGAAGCTACAAATCTCTTCTCCCTGAAATTACATTCGAGCGGATCGAAGTGCCATTTCCTATACTTCTGAAGTTGCAGTGGGTTAGAGTGAGGCTACTTGAAGAAGATAGAAAAGAAACGCCGAGACTCGACAAGACCGGGCAAAATTGGTCTTTCTTAAAAGTCTTTTCTCTGTTATCGTTATACGAAAACGAGCAAAGATGGTCAGCTGTACAAGCCCAATTTTCCCGGGCCCAGTCAAAACCCAAACCAAAATAAAAACAAATAAAACCAACCTAATTTCCAAGGCCCACTTACAATCCCGAAGCCCAACAACTCAAACCCAACTGACCCCAATAATCAAACTAGGGTTTCAGAAAAGCTGAAACCCTAGCTAGTCTTCAGCGCCGTAGCCGCACCTGCCCTCTGCCACCACCATGACCTGCAAACAGAGAAAAGGAAGCAAACAACAGAAGCAAAAGCAATATTGTATTGTTTTTCTTTTATTATTCATTCAGCTATATAAGCCTAACCAAAAACAATGTAAAAGGGGGGGGGGGGATTTTCCGAATTCAAAAAAAGAAAAAACGAACATCGAAAATAAAAAGAACAGATTTCTTCAAGGTGATTTTCTTTTTTCAAAAGGGTTTCATTTTTGGTTTCTTTTTTATTATTTTTCTTTTATTTTTTTTAAACAACGAAATACTAATAATAATAAAATGGGGAAGAGGAAACGAACCTGAACTCCGGGGGGAGGTCGTCGTCAGAGCCTCTTCTCCGTTGTCGAATCCAAACCGGAAGTAGGAAAAAGGGTTTTCTCCTCTCGGGGGTTTGGAGCGCTAAGACTTTGCCCTCGTACGGACTCAAAAACGGGGCTAAAGCCCACCGTTCTGCTTCACCGGCCACCAGATACGATGGTGGTACAACGGGCGGCGACAGAAATCCAATCGTCGGACAGAAATGGGGAGAGAGAGGTCCCTTTTTTTTTTGTTTTTGAGAGAAATGGTGGGGGGGAGGGTTTGATTTTTTTTTTGTTCTGGAATATTAAAGAATGAAATAATTATTTTTTTTGGTTTAAAACAATAAAAGAAAACGGCGCCGTTTGGATACAAAGGGGAACTGCGCTTGTCCCTTCAAAGAGATATTTGCGCAGTGGATCCCTCCCCATTGCAGTGCCATTCAATCGGGCATTTTTTTTGTTATTTTTCCTTTTTATAGATTTTACCCTTAATTTTATTTGGGTTTTCAATCGGGTCCTTGACCCATGGATGCGCATGAGGGCTAGGAATATTATCCTGATTGGTCCCTCCGTCTTTGCGCATGTTCCATTTAAGGCCTTGCGTTTTTATTATTATTTATTTTTAGATTTGGCCTATGTTTTTATTTCTATTTCAATTCAATCTTTAGTTACTTAACTTCAATTTCTTTTCATATTTCATATTTTATTTATTTATTTACTTATGTATTTATTTTATAACTTCTTGTTTTCTTAAATTTTAAAATGGTTTTTCATCGAATATTTATTTATTTATTTTTTCTTTTTGCCATTATTATTATTAGTATTATTATTACTATTATTTTTTACCATTGTTATTCTTTTATTATTATTATTATTATTATTATTATTATTATTATTATTATTATTATTATTTTCTTTACCATTATTATTACTATTATTATTAATATTTTATTTTATTACTAGTACCATTATTATTATTTTATTTTTACTATTACTCTTATTTATTTATTTATTTTATTATTATTATTCGTTTATTAATGTATTATTATTTTTATTATCATCATTATTTAACTTAAATTTGATCTCCATTCACTTAATTTTCACCATTTATGAATTTTTTTATATTATATTATTCATTATTTATTTATTTGTTATTTTATTTATTTATTTGTTATCTCATTTACTTATTATTTATTCGTTCATTGCTCTTTACTTTTTTTAGTACTTTAAAGCAATTTATTTATTTATCATATTTTTTATTTTATTTATTTATTGTTACTATTATTATTATTATTATTATTATTATTATTATTATTATTATCATTCTATTTATTTTTATGATTTTATTATTGTTATTCTTATTTCACTATTTATTTGCTCATTCATTTATTTATTTATTTATAAGAATTAGATTTATTCACGTATTTGCTTATTTGTTATTATCGTTACTTTTAACATTTTTTATTTTTATTCCTTTCATTTTTGCATTTTCGTTGCTATATTATTTTTATTCTTAATATTATTTTATTTAGTTTTTGTGCATTATCCATTTTGTTTTATTTCTAAGATTCCATATTTTATTGATTATACAAGTGGATCATCAATAATTGTTATTATTACAATCATGTTCGCATCATCAAAATATTTCATCCATCATCGCACTATACTTTTAAGTTCGGATATATTTATTTATTAAAGTATTATTTTTAAACAAAATAAGCATACTGTAAACATTATGTCTAATATTAATCAAACAAATTTTCAAAATAAAGGCAATGTTCGGTATTTGGAAATTCGAAATATCGTGCCCTAACTTACTGGGTTGCGATTTTTCTCGTTGAATCTAAATAATCGAATACCCTTTTAATTTTAAAATACATAAGTTTTAGAAAGCTTATTCTAGAGGATTCGAGATGTAGCGTCCTAACTTACTGGATGTGACATTTTGTTACCTTGAGATAAGATTTTTTTAGGCAATGTTCCGTGTTTGGAAATTCGAGAAATCATGCCCTAACGTGCTGGGTTTTGGTTTTTTGTTTGGCCAAATAATCGAATATCCTTTTGATATTTTCAATGCATGAGTCTCGGGAATCATGAGATGATCTTGGATTCGAGGATTTAAATTGTCGTATCCTAATGTGCTGGACGTGATATTTTATTCCTTCGGAGCAAGAAAATCTTAATATTCAACTCGAGTATATTCAAATGTTTTAAAAGAAATCATATTTTAAAATCTTTTCAAATTTTCGACATTAAGACGTTAATTAATCAATTAGGTACCAATTTTGAGCGTATCGAGGGTGCTAACCCTTCCTCGTGCGTAACCGACTCCCAAACCCGTTTTTTGGATTTCGTAGACCAAAAAAATCGTCGTTTTAGTAAATTACAAATTTTATTAAAATGACCAAATTCCGAGGTGACCTGATCACACCTCATCAAAAAAGATTGGTGGCGACTCCGTTTTCCCTTTTCATTTTCAAAATATAAAGTCGACCCCCGTTTTAATCAAAAAATGGTTACGATATTAACCTTACCTGTCGCTGCTCGAATTCATTCTACGTTTCACGTCTCCCAACTCAAGAAACATGTTGGAAGTGACCTCGTCCCTTCTTCCAATCACTCATGCTGATGGTTCCCTCCTCAAGGAACCAGTTCAAATTTTGGATCGACGGATGATCAAAAGGGGTAATGTTGTTGCTACTGAAGTTCTTGTTGCATGGATAGACACTTTTCACAAAGATTCGAGCTGGGAGGATTGGAATGATCTTCTTCGCCGTTATTCGCAATTTGATCCTTGAGGACAAGGATCTTCTTCCGAGGGGGGATACTAGTTATGGATCGTTTTTGCTCCTGTTACTTACGTGGGTTGCATGGCTGTTATGTTCATTATTCATTTTAATTTTTGTTTTAATTGTAATAACAAAACGCTACGTTAAGGGATGGGTTGGAATCGTTTAATGAAACGGCACGTTTTGGCTTAGTTTGTTTGCACAAAACGCACCGTTTTAAGTAACCGCTGCCAGGCTGTTAAGGGTTTGTTCGCACAAAACGCATCATTTTAAGTAACCGTTGCCACGCTATTAAGGGTTGTTATTCTCTCATTTATTAGGTGGAGAACAAGGACGATGAGACAGTTATGAAATTGGAGAATTCACTATTCTTCTTGTTCCCTTCTGAAATTTCTCTCCTCTTCTTAAATTTTCTTCCGGAAATTCGAAACGCAACACAAAACTTAAACCATAAAAAACCAAAGCATAAAAAAAAAAAAGAAGAAAAAAAAAAGAAGCAAATGCATTTTCCTTTTTAAAAGAAAATATTCACACATCTAAAACAGAGAAAAAATTAAAAAGAAAAGAAAGATTCAGCGTGAGATATATATAGTTCAAAGCAAGAGAGAATTTTGAAATAAAAATATTGAAATGTATTAATTGACAGAAAACTGAAACTGTTTACAATTCTCAATACAGAAAACAAACTCAAATTGTATTCCTATATTTATATATATATATATATATATATATATAAAGTATATCATGTAAAATATAGTTTCTATCTCTTACTGCACCCAATAAGCAACAATGAAAAAGGGTTTACATTCAAGTAATCAACTCACATATCACAAACAAGCATTCTCTTTTCTTTCACAATACATGCACTTACCCCCTTCCCCCAAAAAAAAGCAATCTGGAAGCAGCCTTCAAGCAATGTAGATATAGTATCTGCATTTATGCCAGTAAACATAAAATAATAATCAGACACTTGTTGGATCTTATTTCATTGATGTAGGGCAGCAACAGCTACGCACTGCCACTAGGATTCATAGTCAAGGAAATGGGGAAAACTTGTATAATGGAAATATACCTAAACTTCATACCTAGGGTTCCTTTAACCTTCGAAGAGCCACTCTTTAAGGGTGGGTTTTTTTTTAAGTTACAACTATTAGAATATATCATTTTAAGCACTAAATTGAATAATTAACTCAACAATTAATTCACCAGAATAAATTTGAATTGTACCCACACATGGTGGAATTTGAACTCGGAATCTCAAGTTTAGGAAGGCCTCTTCATTGCTACTAAGCCAAGGCCTCATTGGCTTTATAACACTACCCTGCCTTACAATAACATCAACTGAAGCAGATGGGGCACAGTTTTAAATTCAAAATCTAAGCATCAAATAGTTGACAATGGCAACAGCGCTAAAACATTATATTCTCTATCACGGTAGAAAGAGTTAATTGATTTATGTAAGATTCCATGCAAGTCATTGCTCATCCTAAAAGAATTGAACTCAAAACAAGACATAAAAACTAAGATCCTAAACCCTGATATAAATTTAAAATACCAAATAAACCCTAAATATATAAACTATTATAATGAAGCCCCGTAGATACTATAAGGTAACGAATTAACCCTCAATTAGCTGCTTCGCATTCTACACCAAACCAATAGCAGTCCTCAGACAGCTAAGGGGATGCTAATATTGTACCAGATAATTGAAAATATAACTAGAAACATATGAAAGCAATGAAACAAATATTTATGATGTTATCAAGGGAAAAAATACCATGATAATTACCTTCGATGGAACTGCCAGCTCAGATCCATAGAATGATATCAAAGATGACGCAGATGAAGCAGATAACCAGAATAATGCAGTATGAAGGACAAAATAACTTCCATTTGTCAATATACCGACAAGATATTCAATCCACACTTCTCATATTCATAAGACCTATTTAACTGCAAAAGATGAGGAGGCTGCAGCTGCCTCTGCGATTAAGGAAATTGGCTGGCGAGCCTGCAGGCAAGCAGCTATATCAAAGGGATGCAACTCAGCACCATCAAAAATAAGGTTCACGCCAGGAAGGATTACTTCGTTGCTGTCAGTTTCATCAGAATCAACTTTTGTTGTGGTTGCTGAGGTGGAATCTTCAACAGGTCTTGTGGCAGCTTCATATGCAGGGGCTAGGGCATATGCTCTGCAAATATCATTTAACAATATGAATAAATAATGCACAACCAAAAACTAAAATGAGAATAAAACATTACGACAGAAAAAAAAGGCAAGTAGACTGATTTGGCAGACCTAAGAATGCTACCATCAAAGCTCAAAACTTCAGTCCGACAACGCTGGCGACTGGCAAGTTTTAATCTTTGACACTCACTAGACATTCCAGAAATGGGAGAAGAAGGATCTAGCAGTGGGTTCCACTTCCCACTAGCATAGTTCATGAGTTTCTTTGATTGTTTTGTGTCCTTCGGATGATCCTTTTGCTGCTCCTTTTGGTACAAAAGTTTTGCCGCAGGACCTGTTGCCTGATACTCTGCACAAACCTCACGCAACATTCTACGTATGCTTTGCATTGAATCATGATGCTCAGTAAGTGAGTCTGATTGAAGTAACTCAGACGAGACAATCCTTTCACATATACTCTTGCATAACTTAGGGTTGAAAAGTGGCATCCCAAATTCAACAGTCAATGGAACCCATTCATATATCTCTTTATCCGGGCCAAAATGATCCATATCTCTTTCTTTAAATAGTCTTAGCACTCGAATGTAACCGACTGTCCACAACTGTATCTGGTCAGCCAAATTAGTTAATAGATCATTTAATTTTGAACGTTCCGCCACACATAGTCCTAGATCATCCCCCACATGAGCAACTGAGCCATCAGAATTCTTAAGGGGCAAGGGTATGTCAAGTGTAACAACTTTTCCAGAACCATCGAGGTCATATCTGCTGAAGGGCTGCACTATAACAGCAGAATATTTGAGAAGAGAATTCAAACAGTGTAAAAGTACGCTCCCCTTAACTAAATTTCCTTCAAACTTTCCACCTAAGCCTCCAATTGTTGAATCATCCCAAGACCATACAAGGGCTTTCTCACAACCAGCTAATGGTGCAGGCAACAAGCGTAGACATTGTCCTTTCATCAGAACAACTGATACAGGTCCACTGGCCACTGTTGAATATAGCACCAATTTCATCCATGGTGTCATAGATGAGTGAGAGGGAGGACCAAAATGAATAGGACCTGTTCGTCCAGGAAGAACAGATGAATGTGGAAGAGGAATCATAGACACAATAATATCATAGTCACGAAGAAATAACCGATCTAAGGTTGCCTTTGGCAAAGCAGCCAAGCTTTCACAGCGGAGGATATCCAATCGGTATTTCTTTTTCTTCCTCGAAGTTCCTTTTCCCATGTCAGTCACTTCCATCCGTATCATTTTCTCATCATTCTGGACATTCAGATCTGACTTGGAAACCTCACTTGAGGGCTTGCCATCTTCTGATATGGTAACAGATCTGTCATCACCAGCAGTTTCAGGTACAACAGAGTCATCCAGAACAGAATTTTCCTGTGATGTTTCTAAATTATCGGTACCGTTAATGTTTACTTCAGTTTCATTAGCAGCAGATTGATCTGATACATCCATCAGTGAAGTGTCGGCTATCATGGTAGACTCATCATAACCTGAAGCTGACACTCCCATTCTATCAGCCATTTTCACAAATCTATTATCAGTGGCAACACCACCTGATAGTAGACACTCCAGGACACAACGAAGACTAAATGCATGGTTAGCAAATTCCTGCAACTCCCCCTCAAATTTTGCTCCCTCCAATGTGCTCAAGTCTTCGCAAAGATCCGCGATGCTAGCATGGCCTAATTTCCCAGCTTCATATAGCGTCACAGCGTGAGATTTCAATCCTGCAAAAAACCCAGTAAGAGGGCATACAAATTACGTCAAAGAAGAGGAAACAGTAAGCATATTCAATCTAGAATGACTAAAAAACATAAAAGAAAAAATACTGTAACTTGTCTAATCATCATCACATAAAAACTAGAATAACAGGAATGTGTCCATTCCTCCCCCCTAATGCCATCACCATGGAATAACAGTTAGTTCCTCTTGGCCTAGCTTGGAGCACCTTCTCTACTCTAAATAGATGTTGGGTTATTTAAAAAAGGAAAACTAGTTTCAATAAACATCATCACAGGCAAACTAGAATTACTGGAATATGTCAATTCATCCCCCCTAATGCCACCGCCATGGATTAACAGTTAGTGCCTCCCGCCCTAGCTTGGATTACCTTCTCTACTCTAGATGTTGGGCTGTTTTATTTTCAATGCAAACTAGAATCACTGCAGTATGTCTAGTTCCTTCCCCCTAATGCTACCACTATGGAATAACAGTTAGTTTCTTTTGGCCTATCTTGGAGCACCTTCTCTACTCTAGATAGATGATGGGCCGTTTAAAACAAAAAATAAATAAATACAATAATCCTTCAATAAAGGTTAGAAAATTGAGTTTATTTAGAACATTCTTAGTCTGCATTTATGGTTACGATGTCCAATAGAAAAATTATATCTGGGACTGGGACATATAAACTAGACATTCAAAAGAGTAGAGAGAAAAAGAAACTAACCTGGTGAAACAGAGCCCATCATAAGATAAGATGTTATATTAGCATCAACAACAAAAGCAACCCTAGTATCGCTAGAACGAGGCCCGTGGTTTTCTGTCCCCCAAATATCTCCTTGTTGAGCAGCCTCACCATCGGTGGACACATTTGCAGAGGTTGAGCTACGGTGAGAAGTTTCTTCTTCATCTGCAAGGCTGACACCATGAGGAGGTACGCTTGTATTTTCTTGAAGCACAGATGAAGGATCAATTACTTTTGTAGCCCATCCCAAGCGACAAACAAAAGATGCAGCAGCCTGGAGTTGACTAAGATCCGCTTGTAAGGTTGATGCCAGTTCAGCAACAGTAGCATTCTCACTTGATACAACAAAAACTGCATAGAGCAACCTGACGAGTGCAGTTACTAGCATTAAAATTCCAAGTTACACTGCTAATAACGGACATTGAAAATGACCCAAAGATCAAAGAAAAACTTACTCCTCAATAGGATCCTCATAGGACTGCTCCTTGTTTGAAATGAATCCTTCAAGCTTAGAAACTGAATTAAAATAGTATTAATAACTTGATTTACAAACCCAAAAAGGACTCAAACAGAGGTGGTCAAGTACCTTATCATTCAATCACCAAATTCAGAACACATTTAAGCGACAGGAAGATCCATAAAAAATAAACACTAGAGAGCTTGCTATGTAAACAACTAACTAGACAGAGCATCTTAAAGAAAAAGAGATTAAAAATAAACACCGCTAATCCTTCAATAGTATGTGTCAAATAATGTTAGAATCACTAGAATTAGGGATAGATTATTGAGGAAATCTTGTAAATAGAAATTAATCATAGTTACTGATTCTTAGGATAATTACAGTCTTTTAGGGATTATTTCCTTTCTTAGAGTAGTTTATCTCTTTTTATACACCAGTAACCTAATTAGCTAAAGTAAGAATCGATTTCTACAATTTTTACATGGTATCGAGCTTTAGGAATTTTCCGATCCTCTCATTCATCTTCCTAAAAATTCCTCCGAGTTCTCTTTCCATTTTCCTAAAAATCCTCAATTTTTTTCTCCCATGGGTGACCTTAATGAAACATTGTCCAAAATCGAGATGTCACAAATGTCTCGAGAATATTAACGATCTGTCCATCAAAGTGATCTTAATTCTTCACTTATGATCACTAGTCATCGACTAGATGGGAAGAATTTTCTACAATGGTCTCAATCTGTTCTTATGGTGATCCGTGGCGAGGCAAATTAGGATACATCAATGGAGAACTTCCACGACCGAACGTGTGCAGACCCTACTTATGCTACTTGGGAACTCAATAACTCCATTGTTATGGCATGGTGATCAATTCGATGGAAGGCCATATAAGCCGAACTTACCTTCTCTTCAAGACTGCAAAAGACATGTGGGATGCAATCAAAGAGAACTACTCTGATATATTGAACGCGCTTCCCGTTTTTGAGATCAAACTCAAGTTGAGAGACACTCGACAAGGGACACTTGAGGTAACTCACTACTACAACAATCAAAAATATTGTGGCGGGGAGTTAGACATGTACTATGAAGCTAATTGGGGGAAGGCCTAGAACACACTAGGTTTATGACTCACCTCAACAACGAGCATCTCTATGAGTTTCTAGTTTGGGTGAGGCATGAGTTAGACGAGGTTCGTGGCGGCGACTTTGGGCGAGATCACCTCTCCCAACCATTAGTGAAGCTTTGCGAAGTGAGGAGAGAAGAGACACGTCGTCTCGTCATGATGGGAGAACCCAAACCAATAATCTCTCTTGACCACTGCTGTTGAATCTGCTTTGCTCTTGTGTCCAAAGGTCCTCAAACACAAAAACTCGTCTTTGAAATGAGTCCTGATCAAGCAGACCATGGTGTAGTCAGCTGCACTGCAATCGTGTTGGACACACAAAGGAAAAATGTTTTAAACTCCATGGTTATCCGGATAAAAAGCAGAAGGCAAGAAAAAGCGCTCTGTTATCTTCCAATACGGTGATGAGGTGCTAGATGTGCGCCTAACCAAGACACAACTCAAAAATCTCCATAAAATTAAAGTACCTCTACTAGTCATGGGAATTTAGCCACTCAAGGTCTTGCCCTCAATATTGCTCTTGAATCTAATAACCACTCTCCTTGGATACTAGATTCGGTGCTTGGACCACATGACAGTAACCTCACTCTATTCCAAACTTACACCACTGTCATAACAAGTCCCGAATCGGGATTGTTTGATGGTTCATACTCACCGTAATGGAGTAGGGAAAGTAAAAGTAGTGAGAATTTTTCCTTGATAATGTTCTACATGTTCCAAAATTATCTTGTAATTTACTTTCAATAAGTAAACTTACTAAAGATGGGAAAATGCTTGCTGAATTTTCTGCATTTGGTTGTGTAATACAGAAATGTAAATCGGGAAGATGATTGGCACTTTGCTAAGGTTGATGATGGATGTATGTGTGGAATAAAGACAAGACATAAGGGGGATTAGCTCTATCTCTTGCAAAAGGGATACTATTATGCTATGGCACCGTAGGTTAGGACATCCAAATCTTTTGTACCTAAAAAGCATCTTCCATTTGTTATTTGAAATAAAAGATAAATTCCTTGAAGTGTGATATTTGTGAATTGTCCAAACATACCCGTGTTCCATATCCTTTCAAACCATATACACAGTCCAAACCTTTTTCGTTAATACACAAAGTGACTTATGGGGAGCTAGCCGAGTGAAAAACATTCTTGGTGAGAAGTGGTTTATTACTTTTATTGATGATCACACTAGGGTATGTTGGGTCTATCTTTTAAAAGACAAATCTGAAACTCCCAAAATTTTTCAAAAATTCCACTCAATGGTTCGAACCCAATTCAACTCTACCATCCAAACTCTCCACACCGACAACGGGAGAGAATACTTTAGTTGGTCCTAAGGTCATACCTTTCGGACCAAGATTATACACACGAGTTCATGCCCAAACACCCCTCAACGTAATGGGATCGCCGAGAAAAAAACCGACACCTCCTTGCATTGTTCGAGCCTTAATGTTCACAATGAACGCCCCTAAATATTTATGGGCGAAAGTCGTTTCTTCTTGCTTGCTATCTAATAAATAGGATGCCTTCAAAAGTCCTAAATTTCTAAACACCTCTAAACACTCTTCACAAATCATTTCCTCTATTTCATATTCCTACTATTCCAACAAAAATATTCGGGTGCAAAGCCTTTGTCCATAATCATCAACCCAACCAATCCAAGCTTGATCCTCGAGCCCACCTCTGTATATTTGTTGGGTATTCTCCTACTCAAAAAGGCTACAAATGCTACTCACCAACCTTACACCGGCTATTTGTCTCTCGGGATGTCACCTTCTTTGAAACCGAACCTTTCTTTAGACCTTCTCATCTTCAGGGGGAGATTCTTAATGAAGATGAGAACCTTAATACCCTCCTTATTATACCTTCCGACCCTACTACCACTACTATCACTAAACCTCCCAACCTTGATCTCATTATTTCTCCTCCCATGCCGCAAGAAATTAACACTATACTTCCTGATACCAACACCATCACCGAATAGTCCCTTGATCAAGGAAAACAGCGAAAGAACAACAGTGCATCAAAGTGCCCGAATCAGCTGCGTTTATTCCGCATTTAATCGATGTCCTGAACCGATCTGTGAGCGCCACTCACATCTTCAACCGAGGACTCGCTCGCAAACGAAGTCTCACCTCCATCACCATCCATCTATCTTCCAATTGCAATGCGAAAGGGGACAAGGAGTCGCACTCAACATCCTATCTCTCGGTTTGTATCCTATGGTAACTTATCTAAGTCTTATCAAACCTTTGTGACTAATGTTGATTCTATAAAAACTCCAAAAACCATAGAAGAAGCATTTGAATCGTGAGAATGGAGACAAGCCGTGATGGAGGAAATGGAGGCCCTCAAAAATAATGGAACGTGGAAGTTTCGGATCTACCTAAAGGAAAGAAAACAATGAGGGTCGCAAATGGATTTTTACTACCAAATTCAAGCTGATGGCGGTTGATCGATACAAGGCTCGTCTAGTGGCTAAGGGCTTCACTCAAACTTATGGGCTGGATTATGAGGAGACATTTGCACCGGTTGCCAAACTTAACACAATTAGAGTCCTTTCGTCCATTGCTGTCAATCTTAATTGGCAATTGACTCAATTGGATGTTAAAAATGCTTTTCTCAATGGAGAGTTAAATGAAGAAGTTTACATGGACTTCCCACCGGATTTGAAGAAAGAAAGGGCCAAGTGTGTAAGTTGAAAGAGTCTTTGTGCGGGCAAACAATCTCCAAGAGCGTGGTTTAGTCGATTTGCGCAAGCCATGATGAGCGGGGAGTATACTCAAGGTCGCAGCACCACACCATGTTCTACAAGCATTCGGAACAAGGAAAATGTTGCATCCTAATTGTCTATGTGGGACGATATAATAGTGACAGGAGATGATACAAGTGAAATTGGGAGATTGAAAGAGTTTCTTGGAATGCAATTTGAACTTAAAGATTTGGGAAATCTTAAATATTTTCTCGGTATGGAGATAGCAAGGTCTCAAAAGGGTATTTCTATCTCCCAAAGGAAATATGTCCTCGATTTGCTATCGTGGTTGGGATGATGGGTTGTAAACCAAATTTGAAACTCCTATGGAGTTTAATCTCAAGTTAGGTACTAATGAAGATGGAGAAGAAGTCGACGGGGGGAGATATCAACGCCTAGTAGGGAGACTTATCTACTTGGCTCACACTCGTCCCCGACATTGCTTTTAGTGTCGGCGTCATAAGTCAATATATGCATGCTCCAAGGGAAAAACACCTAGAAGTCGCATATCGGATACTAAGGTACCTAAAGGGAACTCCTGGTAAGAGGCTATACATCAAGAAAAATGACAGTAGAAATGTGGAAGTGTATACCGATGCTTGATCAAGGTGTTCTATTAATGACATACGATCAACCAGTGGTTATTGCAGCTATGTTTGGGGAAATCTAGTGACATGAAGGAGTAAGAAATAATGCATGTGGTAGCACGCAGCAGTCTGCGGTTGAGTATCGAGCACTTGCACGGGTATTTGTGAAGGAATTTGGATACAAAGGCTGATGAGAGAACTAAAGGTTCCTTATAATAGACCTATCTGTTGCATTGTGACAACCAAGTCTGCTGTCAATATATAGCTCACAACCACATTGCATCATGATCGTACCAAACATGTCGAGATAGACCGACACTTCATAAAAGAGAAAGATACACTCGTGGGAAGTGAGCATCACCTATCTGTCTTCCGGACAACAAAGTTGCGAGATATGTTGACAAAAGTTTAAACAAAAACATGTTTGAACAACATGTTGGCAAGTGGGTTTAATTAACATCTACACTCCAGCTTGAGGGGGAGTGTTAGAATCACTAGAATTAGGGATAGATTATTGAGGAAATCTTGTAAATAGAAATTAATCATACTTACTGATTCTTAGGAAAATTACAGTCTTTTAGGGATTATTTCCTTTCTTAGAGTAGTTTATCTCTTTTTATACCTGTAACCTAATTAGCTAAAGTAAGAATCTGATTTCTATAGTTTTTACAAATAATCTATCTATTGACTCAGAATGGAAGTACATATGGAAATGAATTTTCAAGTGGTTAGGGTTTACCAAGGGTGTCTCTTTCTTCTTCTTCCTTCTTTCTATTCCAATAGAATTTCTTTATTATCTCAAAAATACTTGTCATGGTAAGGATTAAGGAAGAAGGGGGAACAAGCACATAAGGACTGCTCTGCTTGTACAATTTTTTTTTTGGGGGGGGGGATGTAGAATTTAACCTGAAAGTTAGGTAGGATATTCCTTTTCGATAAGGTTAATCAATAAAATAAGGCAGGGTACTGAATATACTTCAGATCTTCAGGCCCAAACAATGCATACTTCAGTTTTCAAATTAGCACCAGCTAACACTCACAAAGATACCAGTATGAAAACCAAACACGAAGAGATTTTAACATCAAATCAAAACTGTTGGGGAAAAAGGTGCTAAACGGACTTGTCAGAGCAATCCTAAATTATAAAGACAAGGAGTAATGGCACTAAGTATATCTTCCTGAACCAAGTGCAGTTTCAAAGAAGAGAAGTTTTTTTTTTTTTGGGGGACAGGAAGAAGATTCTCACAATTGACGTAAATAGTTTGTGATTGTAAAAGAAAAGCCAACTTCAATGGTCAGTCACCTACTCCATGCTTCAGAGAATATTAATTCAAAAAGAAAATACTCATGTATGTTCCTAATGCTCATGCATAAATGATAAACTTTGAGTAATTAGCAGAAGAGTAAATCTATTTTTACTGGTTGCAACCGAAAGCACGGGGAAATTTTGATTAGTTTAGTGAAGAGGTAAAGATCAATGAATTTAGAGTTTCTAGTTTATAGGAAAGTCTTAAAGCAAAAAGCTAACCTTTAAAACGGTCATCTGGATAGACAGGAACATCAAAATAGACCAACCCCCGTCGATAAAGACCTTTTACAATGTCAGGATCAAACAGGATAAATGCATTAGCTTCTTCTTTGCAGATTTTATCTATTGTTGCCATTTCTTCTTCTGAAAGTTTCTATACAAGAAACAAAGAACTGTGAGGATGCAAATTATACCAAAAAAAAGACAAGTATAAGCATCTGAACAGGGTACAATATCGAGCTAATCTGATGACACTCTTTAGATAATAAGACAAAGGGTCGTCAGAAACCTTACCTTAAACTCTTCTAGAGTAAAGTTAACAAGACAAATTCCCCACCAAGGTTCAATTTGGAAGTCCACAGGTTGGGTAGGTAACAACTCTTTTGCAATCGACTTGTTGAGCTTCCACATAATTTTCTGGATAGCTCCAGAGAAGTAAACAATAGGTAAGATGATAACAAAGGTACCATACTGGATTTATAAGTATGATCAGTTTGCATAATGTAGAGGAAATGGTACCATCAAGAGTTTACAAGGTAAACAGAAGCAACTTAAATTATTTTTTCTATTAGAATGGTTTCTCTCAACTTGACCAAAATAATGAAAAGTTAATCAAACGTAACTACAACCAAATATACAGGGGAATTATTGGAGCTTGGACAGTTTGCAGAACAACTCTATTTTTTACTAGTTCACTGCTTAAGATAATGTTATTATTGCCTCAGTTGCTTTCAAGTAAAGAGTAATGAAAGAGGTTCAAGTTCTATTCTCTAATCTAGTTTTGCTTTAAACATAAAGGCAATGAAACAATGCGGCCCAAAAAAATTTATTTGCAAATCTGCCTACAAAAAGAAGAATAAAGAATGACTCATGTTACAACTGCCAAATTATCAAAGCTTTATGATGAGAATTAATCATTGTATCCGTGCATGCAATTTGACTTGGATCACTTATGCATGCATATGATAAAGGAGCAAGGAAAAGCAGAAACAATCACAATGGTGCTCACTGGAACACTGTTAAACACATTAACTTGTAAGAAAAAAATCTGATCAAGTACCTTAGACCGGCATTTGTTCATGATATCAATAAATTCATTTCTTCCTATTCCAGTAAGTCTCAAGGCATCAGCAGCACTGAAATTTGGTATACTGTCATAAGGTTGCTCTGTCAACAATAAGAAATGCCTGCCAATGGTCAGAACCTATCTAAATATGAAGCCAACATCGATCCATAAAGTAGTAACCATTGCTGAAAGGTCAATGCTGCACAAAATTGGCCCAAATGCACACACATTTGTATACAAAACAAAATGTAAACACTCAATACCATAGGATTGGACAACCAACCAAATAAAACTTCAATAAGAACAAATCAAACATATTATAAATAGTAAATCGATACACTAAAAATCAAGGTTGACATATTAGACACGAATTTAAATATATAATTTATTTTAAAAAGAAACCTATAGACAGATTGCATAAATCAACACTGCAAACAGCCATATATTAATATTTTTCTTCTTTGAGATTACAAGGAATCTTTCAAGAGCTGTCAAAAACATGTAGTCAAATGAATAGCCACTATCATTCTTAATTAGGTGCTACTTTCTACAAGGATAAAAATTGGAGGCAAAGAGAAGAGAAGAGACAACTACATATGTAATTTATTTAAATCATCTCTAGCTGATCAATTCTTCAAGCAATCATTTCATCATGAGTAGTGTTTTGTCTAGCAATTAATTCATGTCCAGATTTTAAGTTGCTACTGTTTCATCAGTAATCTCAGTGCATGGCTTTAAGTTTCAACTTTCAACCACCCAAGAAATCTGTACTAAACAGTTGATGCTATCTATAAATTTCCAGTTACCTAGTAAATAGAGCTCAATTACACAACAATATAGGATAGTTTTACAGTTGCATCATCTTGTCTCTTGCCCCCTTAGCACCCTAGAGATCAGTCTTTTTGCACATAATAAACTTCTATGCCAATAAAAATAGACCCATCCTTACATAAACTATAGGAATATAGGAATTTAGGAATTATCACTTCAATAATGGGATTCAATAATTTCATGATAAGCTTATTATGAAATGAAATCTTTGAAAACCAAACTTTTTTTTTGTCCATCATCAATGATACACCACATAAAAAGGAGGTTGTGGGAGAAAACCAAATAGGAGGGAGCAATTACCATTTTTCATAACCTCAAATATCATATCACAGTAATATCGGAAAGGAGAGACCCTCATGACACGGCAAACATACTCCGCAAGGTGGTAAGGGAATAACTACAATTAGAAATTCAAAAAGTGAGCTGCAAAGAACCACTAGAAATGTATCAGGGGGAAAATCTGAACCACAGAGTCATGCAACATCTTGTACAAACTGCAACTTAGGGAAACAGTTTTTATTATGTATTCAAGCAGTCAAGCAATGAAACCCATTCGGCATGACAAGAAATGTAGCTAGTATTGCTCTAATGCACTAAAAGGCAGTTTCTTACTACGATTGTGATGCAGGAGCATCTAAATTAGTTTAATTATTTACTTTTATTTGTATTATATTAAATATTTAATGAGCTATGTGAATGGGATAAGACTCTATGTGATTAGGATAGGACTCTTAGTGTTTAAATAGTCTGCTAGAAGGTTAATAGGATTGTTAGAGTTTTAGCATAAATAGGCTGTTAAATATTTGCAGCCATATTATTATTCTAATTATTTTCTTCGAATTAATAGAGAAAACTGAGGTTTTCTATAACCCTAAGTTTTCTAGAGTTCCATCTTATTTCCTATTTGTTTCAATTATTTACTGCAGTTTTCTCCCCTAAACCACATCAGATAGTTTTGCTTCTACTTCAAAAGGGTAATTTTATTTGAGATTGAAACCAAGAGTTGAAAAACGTATTCCTTTATCATTGAGAAACAAGAATAACTGACCATATGAAAAAAAATTCCAAAAACATAACGAATAAATCATACAAAGTGAAATAAAAAAGTTCGAAAAACATTCTTTAGCACGAACCGCTAGATTCCTTCGCAAGTAACGCATCATGTCCTCATAATATTCGCTTTCTTTACATACTTTGCGAGCAAAAGAAGTGTTCCATTGGAGCCTTTTCTTGATACAATGCTCAATGATCCTAAATGGAGTTATCAAAAGAAGAAAATTGGGTAAGATCCAGCAATAGAAAACTAATCCCAAAAGCACATAAATAAATGAGCATTTAAAGACTAATCAGGATAAATAAGAATGCACTTCAGTTCAACCTGGGGCTAAAACTAAAAATGTTTTTAGAACCGACCAAAAACCATTATGTGCAAGCTTAACAAAGAAAATGAAGTGATATTTGCAAAATAGCAAGTGAAAACTGAGAAAACAACAATGTATTAAGATTCTGTAGAGGTACTTCATGTTAGCATCCCAAACCAATTTAATTTTATTTAAAGAAATACCAGAAAGCATCCAAATTACAGATGAATATTACAAAACAAGTTCTTTACTAACATGGTAACACCTTTATGCTCGGAAGATCTATAAAAGCAATTAACCAAACCATAGATGCACAAGTTCTAATCTGCGCGAGTTGCAATTATGTTTTTCTTGCAATGTATATAGAAGAGCAATGCCTGCTCAAATTTCTACTTAGCTTCACTGAACTATTTCACAGAAGCCCCCGTTACTTAACCTATTTAAGCATATCCATATATTAAGCATAAAGTAAGTATTTCCTCTTCAAAGTAACCGTTAAAATCTGCTCTGTTTGTCAAATTGATCCTAAACCGTCCTCTAAAACAAGACAATGAACTTCTTCAAAGTTAAAAACCAAATGATCCTAATAACTGCAGTTTTAAAAAATTAAATAAAATAAAACAAAAAGTGAGCATCAGAATCCAAACTAACTTTCTGTGCCATTCTTCTTTAGAATTAAGATTGGCTTGAAGCCGTTTAGGCAAATTCTCCCACGGACTTTCTTCCTTGATCGCTTTCAAAAACAACTGTTCCTCGACCGTAGACGGAATGTGTTGCATTTTTATAGATCACTCGATCACCTCCCCCTCTGCACATAGATAAATCAATCAATGCTAGCGTAATGGTAAATGCCTAAATGGTTAGCAAAATAAATTTCGCAGGATAAAATGAGCATTAGCGCGGATCGAACCTGAAAGAGAGAGAATAAAAGGGAGCTGTGGTCACGGTGGCGATGGCAGATCCAGCTAGGGTTTTGATAATTCGCGGTAAAAGGAGATCTAAAATCTAAACAATTGAAAATTCAGAAATGCAAAAATGTTGGAATTTGCTGCTACTACTGTGGCCTCTTTGCGTGTAAATGTCCAAAACTGGAAGTTGGAAAAATAAATAGTCAAATAAATAGAATAGGAAACGAATGGTAAATTTTTACATAAGGTCCCTGTACTATGTTTTTCTTTTATAGATTTATTCTCTTTTCTTTATTTTTTTCTTTTGGTACATCTCTTTTCTTACAATTTGATATTTCTAATCCTTTTGCTTTTTCGAAATTTGTATTCCTAAGTCAACATCTTTTTGCTAATTCATTCAAATAAGTTAATATATTTTTTAAATATTGTGATGTATATATACCTTGGTATTTTTGTATAGTTAGGCAATATCTTATTCATGGGCGAAGCAAGAACAATTTTTTAGGGGGGCCGAATGGAATTTTAATTTTTTATAGTCTATATCTTTATAATTTTTAAAGGATTAAATCGAATTTTTATAATTTTAAGGGGGTAAAGTGTAATTTTACCTTTACGAATTTAAAATTTTAAAAAAATTTAGAGAGCTTAAATGGCAATTGCCAGACCCCCCTAGAATCGCCTCTGATCTTACTCTATCTTTATATTTGTTTCTATTGTGCATGTAGGGATTGTCAACGATGTTGTTAAATGTAACAAAGGAGGTTAAAGTGAAAGGCACATTTGTCAGCCAAAACAGACCAAGGATGAATCACCTCTTTTTTTTGCAAATGATAGTATCATGTTCATCTACAATAAAAGGTGTGAGGCTGAGGCGATAAAGCACTTGTTGGAAGCTTTTGAAAGGAGCTCAGGCCAAAAAGTAAACTTGGACAAGTCTTTGCTCTACTTTCGTCCTAATACAAAGATTAAGGCAAATAAACATTTTGAGTAACATTTTAGACGTTTGAGTGGTGAAAGAATCGGGCCTCACTTGGGACTCTCATTGGTGGTTGGTAAGAGCAAGAAGAATGTTTTCAAAATGATCATGGATCAAATGCAAAGCCAAGGCCAAGACTAATCTAAGTAGCTCTTATAAAAAGGGGGAAAGAGATTTTTAAAAATCTATCCTTCAAGATCTTCCACTTATACCTAATGTACTTTTATGTTGTTTAATTGCATTATTGATGACATCGTTGGTGCTATTCGTAGATATCGGTGGTCCAACAATGTCAAAGACATGGGTTGGGCAATGTTGGCTTGGGAAATGATCCATCGACCGAGGAGATGGAAGGATTGGGCTTCTATGGTGTTAAGTTGTTTAACTTGGCTCTTTTGGGCAATCAAATTTGGAGATTGCTACATCATAAGGACGCTTTCTAATTTAAAGTTCTTTCGGTTAGATGCTTCCCATCAAGCGATTTTTTTTAAAGAAATTGATAAACCTTCTTAAGTTTGGAAATGTCTTATGGCTGCTCTTAAAGATTTGTCTCCAGGTTTCTATAGGTGCATTGGTAATGGGCAATGAGCTAGAGTTTGGATGGACAAATGGGGTGGGGGAGCTTGATGGAAAAAAGTTGGATTATAAGGGCATCCTTCCCAATGATGTGGTGGCAAATAGCCTTACGAGAGACGATTCTCTTTTTGGGATGAAGTGTAACATCCAAAAAATGGGGTTATTTGGAATTTAATTATTTTTCTTATTATGAACTGCTGTGATATTATTTATGGAATGTTAAGGCTTAATTATGGATTTTTAGTAAGCTCGAGTAGTGGGAAAAATATTATTTTCAAGCTTTGAGGTAGGGAGCCTTAACAAGTGGGGGTTATAAGAATAAATAAGGGATAATTTGACACAAAAATCAGCTTGGAAAAGTGGCAAAAAGAAGGCCACTTAGGGGCTAGTGTTGACGCCACCAAGGGGAGCTAGGGAGAACCTTGGTTCGAGTCACAGAAATCCTCCCTTTTGCTCTTTATTTGGACGGCACAAGGGGAGAGAAATTCTCTCCTTAAATTCTTTTTTTTTTTATTATTAAAAGATAATATGAGCATTTAAAATTAGACCTTTATTTGTTCAATTTTAAGGATAATAAGGAGGCTATTTTATTTATGGATTATCATGGGATTAATTAGAGTTGGCAGAGGAAAAATAGGCATTTGGGTATTCAAATTATTTTGAATACTTTCAAAGGAGTTTAGCCAAATTTGAACTCCTTTGGAAGGAGTGGACGGCAAGTAAAAGAGGGGGATGTGCCGAATTTGCTAGTCTCTTCCTCCTAATTTTCTTCTAAGCAATCACCTCTCTTGTTTTCTTTCATTCCTTCTCAAAACCGATTTCTACATCACCATCTTCCTCTTCTTCTACTTTTGATTTCTCACCAAAACACCTACCCTCTCCTTTTCTCTCCTTTTCTTCTCCATTATTGCCAAGCCGATATACCCATTGGAAGTGCCGAATTCCTTCCTCATGTTTTAACCTCTTTGGCGAATATTCCCTCTCTTGTTGCCGAAACTCCATCTTCTTCTCCCACTTGTTTTTATTCTTCTTTTCCAATAGCCAAAACCACACCTTTGGTCGCCAAATTCCCTCCTCTATTTTCAAGCCTTGGCCGAATATTAAAGCAAGGGTAAGTATGTCAAACTCTTTTCCATGTCCCATTCTCTCTGACTTGGTTAATAGAAAAGCTGAATTATTTGTGGCTAATCAATGATAGAATCGGTTCTATTTAGGTACCGGGATTTTGAAGTATTCGATCCAAGCCTCGATCCTGTAAATCGGTTTTGGTAAGGATTTATTCTTTTTGGGATTCGATTAAGCCAAGGGCTACTAATAATGATGATGGCCGATTATAGGAAGTGAAGCGGTTTGTGAGCAGTGCGAAGTGAGTACTTAGAGGCAAATAGGTGAGGTTTGGGTTCAATTGGTAACCCTTTAGATTTATTTGATATGGCCGAATAGGCCATAGTACTAATCCCATAGTTGGCCGAATATAGGTACAAAGTGAGATCTAGGGTGGCCGACTTCTCTTTTCGGGATTTAGACTTCTCATCGACATCAGTGTGTACATACACACTTATAGTAGTTAATGTTTGTGTTAAATATATGTTGCTGCAAATCGCTTGATATAGATACGGATCTAGTACCTCAAGGGTACAAGCGAGGATCCCGGTAAGTCTCTGTTATCGAGATTATTATGCTTTTGGGAAGCATGGTGTGTCCAATACACGTTGCTTATTGGATGATAAAACTTTGTACATGTGATTAAGTATATGGTAGCATAAATTATGTGATATAAATGTTGATGTGGGATTGATGAGTGGAGGGGGCAAAGTGATATTTCGTCTTGACGAGCACCGATGTTTTGGTAACACATCGTGACTATATGTCACCAGAGGTTTGGTACCTCGGAGGTTTGGTACCTCATAGCAACTCGTCCTGTGGTTAACACCACCGTGGGTTGGCCCCACTTGAGATATGGGATCGTCGCGGTGATTTGGTATCACACGATGGGTTGGCCCCATCACCCGATTTGTGTCTACGGACACCGGTGTTTTAGTAACACATCGTGACTATATGTCACCAGTGGTTTGGCACCACCAGGTGTTTTGGTAACACATTGTGACTACGGTCACCAGTGGTTTGGTACCACATGGGGTAGACAAAGGCGTTTGGTTGGCTAGGTTGGGGGCACATAATATTCTGCATATTAACTGCTATATGTTGTGTATGGAAATGTTTTTTTTTTTATAACGGGGGAAGGGTTACATACTGAGTCTTGGTGACTCACCTTCTCCTTTAACATTTTTCAGGTGACTCGTAGATGGCGGTTGAGGAGCCGGTTGGACTCGAGGTGGCCATGCAGTGGACTTGAATAAATTGAACTTTAAACTTAGCTATTTTATTTTATTAGTGGTTTATTTTTATTTTGGATGTAATGAGGCCTCCATATACTTTACTTTTGTTATTTCTTATATGTTGGATACTTTGTTTTAAACTATATTATTAAAACTACATTAAAATCACATGTTTTCTTAAATTAACACGAAAATGTTTTATCGTGCCATCGGGCACATTTGAAATCTGTATAATAAGCTGACTTAATTAAAATTCCAATTTAAATCTAAGTATGGTTTCGGCAAGATAACCAAAAACGAGGAGTTTTCAACAAAACTTAAATTGGTTTTAAAATGGGTTCTAAAAGTTTTCTCAAGTAACAAACCAAATTCGGTCATAATGTTTGGGCCGGTTGGGTTGTTACAAAATTGGTATCGAGCCCAGTTCAAAGCTCATTGTGGGGGCCCAAGGCCCAAAAATGTTTTAGTAGGCCTTCAATTGTTTTTGGGTTTTTAAGCGGCATGGCCCGAGTCTCCTGCACCAATCCGCCTGGTAAAAGTACATCTAAACCTCTTGGTGAATTATATTACGTAGAAGGGTAGGAAGCGTGGAACGTAGATAGACTTGTAGGAACTTGAACCCTAGGTTTAGACTACTCAAACACACAAAAACAGGACATAAGACTTAATGAACTAAACCAACCTATGACTTAGTCAATGAGCTAGGGTGTGGTAACCCCATGCGCATGTCTAGGATTGGATCAGGAAGAGCACAGTATTTAAGCGATCCTCGTGACTCACCTCCTCTTCGCAGTATCCTGCAGTGCGTAGCCGGTTTACCTAACTCGGAGGGCTCGGTGGTGTGGCAACCTGCATGCGCATGTCTAGAAAGGTTCGATGGGGGAGCTTGGTATTTAAGCGGTCCGCGTGACCCACCTCCTCTTCACTCGAATCTGCTGGTGCGTAGCTTTGGTTCACCCCGACCGGAGGGCTCGGTCATAGGCTAAACACAATGATTAAAACCCGAAAAGGGAATTAGCCATGTTTTGAAAAAGAATGAAACAACAAACCCTAATGTTTTCAAAACTTGATGGTGGAAAATTACAGGAATGCCCTTAGGGGGTAAAATTACTAAAATGCCCTCGGTTCGTAAAATATCAGTTCAATGGTTTTGCTCAAAAATTTCAACTATTTTACAAATATTCAACAACTTAGCTTTGGAAATCATCAGCAAATATTTTGGTTCTGAAAAAAATTACGAAAATACCCTGCAGAAAAAGAGCGAAAATACCCACAGGTTAGAAATGGCGAAATGTCCGATGAGTGAATAGGTATGGAAAGTATTAAGGAATGGATGCATGAACTTCTTTGTGCGAATTAGGATAGGAAACTGAAACCTTGTTTGCTCGAAAGAATCTCTGATTAAACCTTATCCATAAAATTTCTTCGCGAGTAATAAAGTGAAACAAATGCTAACGCATAAAATTTTCTTAATCAGATTAAAAGCGCGATGAGATAGAATGAGTTCTAGAGGATGTGGACACCGTGGACGTGGTAGGGGTAGGATGACGGTGTCACAGAACCGTCAGTCGGACAAGGTTCTGAAAATGAGGTACCATCGCCACCACCACCTCCTACTTTTAGAGTGAGGAGCCGGATCGGGCCGGTGGTGAGGCGGTGTCATAAGTCTGTTTTGCGAGTCTTAGAGATGGTGGTGGGGTGGTGGAAATGTGAGAGCTCGTAAATCTGTTCCCGGCGACTCCGATCTAACGGAGCGGAGGTATTCCGAGTGTGTCGAGTGGCACCAGTCTGCGAGAATCTTGGCTAGAGTCAATTGAAAGAATCATGGATGACCTTGACTTTGACCGAGGAAGAAAAGTCGAAAGGGGCGTTGTCGCTTCTAAAGGATGAAGCGTGTCGATGGTGGCTTACAGTTCGAGATGGGGCTCTGAGCAGATGATTTGACTTGGGAGTATTTGGAACCACCTATCGTAGAAAAAGTATGTGGGCACCAGGCTACAGCGACGCCTTGAGAGAAAGGCTTTTAGGGATTAGTGCAAGGAACTAAGTCCGTGTGTCGGAATATGAGGCGAAATTTTTAAGGCCGAGTAGGTATCGCGAGAGGCATCGTGTCATCGAACATGAGCGCTGTGTCCGCTTTGAGGACGGACTCAGAGATGATTTGAGGTTCTTGATCGCCCCACAAAGAAGTTCGTGAGTTCTCATCCCTAGTGGAGAAGGCTAAGGTAGCCGAAGGATCAAGGAGGCCGTGAGGCAAAGCTATAGTAGGAATAATCGAAAGAGAGGATTTGGGTCACCGGATCAAGCGGTGGTGTTCGAGAAAAAGGCTAGGCCAGTGGACCAAATCGGCGGCAAGGCCCACGACTACTAATCGAGAGGCCGACTCGGTGTAACCGTGTGGAAAGACCCATTGGGGGTTGTTGGACCGGTGATAAAGGATGTTTTGAGTGTGGGTCTTTGGAGCATCGTGTCGAGATTGTCCCCGGAAGCTAGCTAAGAATCAGCCGAGAGGCGAAATCGTACTCGAGAATAGAAGTGTGGGACCACGGAGGGTCGTGGTAATGGCGGAGGAAACAACGGTCCTAACAGAGGTCGTGGAACTCAAGGCGGAGGTTCGGGCAACACAGAGGGCTAGGCGGCTTGGCTTAGTTTACGCAACGAGGTGTCGCGAGGAAGGTGACGCACCGGATGTCATAACCGATGCGTTTCTAATTTTTGGTTTTCCTTATGTTGCATTGATTGATGTGGGCTCGACGCACTCGTACATTGCTAGTAGTGTGGTAGGAACTATGGACCTAAACTCAAAAGCGCTTCTAGGAGATGATCAGTAGTTAGCCCTTTAGGTCACTCTGTAATAGTAGACAAACTTTATAGAGCGTACCCTAGAACTCGAGGGTAGTATTTGTGGTCGATCTAATGGAACTACCGCTTGGGGAGTTCGATTTGATCCTTGGAATGGACTGTTGGTTAGGTATCAAGCGAATTTGGATTGCGCGCCAGCGCATGGTTCTTAAGACGGTGAAGGTGATGAAGTGGTTATGATAGGAGATAGAAGGAATTACCTATCCAATGTAGTGTCTGCGCTTGAAGGCTGAAAAGATGGTCAAGAAGGGTTGTGAGGCGTATTTGGTTCAAATCATGCTTTGGAAGCTAAGTGGTTAGTAGTCGGAAAGGTCCGAACGGTTGGGAATTTGCTTTGATGTGTTCCCGGAGAGAGCTTAAGATCCGCTCCGGATCGGAAGTCGAATTCGGTATAGACTTGCTACCCGAACGACACACTGCGTGTCTATAGCACCATATCGAATGGCACCAAAGGAATTGGTGGAGCTAAAGGCTCAAATTCGGGAGCTCTTGGATAGAGGGTTTATTCGACCAAGTATATCTCCGTGGGAGCACACTGTGTTGTTTGTCAAGAAGAAGGCGGTTCTATGCGGATGTGCATCGACTCCGCCGATTAAACAAGTTAACGATCAAAAACAAGTACCCGTTGCCTCGGATCGATGATTTGTTTGACCAACCGAAAGGTGCGCGTCGGTATTCTCAAAGATTGACCTTAGGTCGAGTTATCATCAATTAAGGGTGAAGGAGGCCGATGTTCACAAGACGGCATTCCGAACTTCGGTATGGGCATTTCGAGTTCTTGGTAATGCCATTCGGGTTGACCAATGCACCGGCGGCATTTATGGACTTAATGAATAGGGTATTTCAACGATTTTGGACCAATTCGTCGTGGTGTTCATAGACGACATATTGGTTTATTCAAAGACGAGAAGAGGAGCATGACAAGCATTTACGGATAGTTACGCAAGTATTGAGGAGAAGCGATTATATGCCAAATTCGATGAAGTGCGAATTTTGGGTGAGGGAAGTAGCTTTCTTAGGGCACGTGGTGTCGGCGGAAGGAATTAGAGTAGACCCTCGCAAGATTGAAGCGATATTGGAGTGGAAACCACCTAGGTCGGTGGTGAAATCACGAAGTTTTCTGGGTTTAGCAGGGTACTATCGGAGATTCGTGGAAGGATTCTCTCTAATAGCAGCGCCATTAACCAAGTTACTAAGGAAAGGTGTTCCATTTGTATGGACGGAGAAGCAGCAAGGAAGCTTTGATAAGCTAAGGAAAATTTTGACTAAGCTCGGGTTTTGAGTACAACCGAAGCGGGAAAGTTATTCACAGTCTATTGTGATGCATCTCACACCGGTTTGGGATGTGTGTTGATGCAGGATGGGAAGGTAGTAGCCTATGCATCCCGTCAGTTAAGACCGCATGAGGTTAACTACCCAACGCACGACTTGGAGTTAGCGGCAGTCGTCTTTGCTCTAAAGATATGGAGACATTATTTGTATGGGGAGAAATCAATAGTCTACACGGATCACAAAAGCTTGAGGTATCTTCTGACTCAGAAGGATCTGAATCTGAGACAGCGTCGGTGGATTGAACTACTAAAGGACTACGATTGTTCAATCGAGTACCATCCGGTAAGGCTAATGTAGTAGGTAGCGCGCGTTGAGCGGGAAGGTGGTGACCGACTTAAGAGCAATGTTCGCTCGGTTGAGTCTATATGATGATGGGAGTCTTTTGGCGGAACTTCAAGTAAAGCCAACATGGATTGAGGAGATTAAGGAAAAGCAGTTAGTGGATGAAGGCTTGAGCGCTAAGAGGGTACAAGTTCAGGACGGTGGTTTGGAAGGGTACGATCTGTCTAGGGATGGAGTGCTATGTTTTCAAGCGGCGACATACATGCCGAAGGAGGGCGAAGAGTTGAGGCGGAAAAATTCTCCACGATGCACATAGCAGCCATATGCTATGCATCCGGGAGGAAGCAAGATGTATGGAGATTTGCAGCTTGATTAGCTTCGTGGCCGGGCCGAGGCGTGAGATAACCGAGTTCGTAGGGAAGTGTCCGACGTGCCGCGGTTTAAGGCCGAACATCGATTACCATCGGGACTACTTCAACCGATAAAGATCCTCAATGGAAATGGGAGAGGATCACCATGGATTTCGTTAGTGGGCTACCCCTTTACGCCCAACAAGAAGGATGCGCTTTGGGTAATTGTGGATCGCTTTGACTAAATCACTCACTTCATGCCGGTGAGAATGGATTACTCACTCGAAGCTAGCGGAAGTCTGTATGTGGGTGAAATAGTGAGGTTGCATGGTGTGCCAAGATCGATTATCTCGGATAGGGATCCCAGATTCACGTCAAGGTTTTGGAAAGCGTTGCATCAAGCTTTGGGTACACGGTTAGATTTCAATGACGGCTTTCCATCCACGAATCGGCGGACAATCGGAAAGGGTGATCTGAGATCCTAGAAGACATGTTAAGAGGTTGTGTCTTGGATTTTAGTGGTAGTTGGGAAAAGTACCTACCATTAGCGAGAATTCGCTTATAACAATAGTTATCAAGCGAGTATTCGAATGGCTCCATATGAAGCCCTATATGGACGAAAATGTCGTACTCCTACATGTTGGACGGAGTTGGGGAACGACAAGTCTTTGGGTCCAGAATGGTAACGAGGCCAAGACAAAGTCAAGGTGATTAGGTCTCGCCTCAAGGAAGCATCGAGATAGGCGTAAGTCTTATGCCGATCTCAAATGCAAGGAAATGGAGTATCTTTGTGGGAGACAAAGTCTTTCTGAAAGTGTCGCCTTGGAAAAAGGTGTTAAGATTTGGACGAAAAGGGAAGCTAAGCCCAAGGTTCATCGGGCCATATACAGTTGTAAAGCGAGTAGGACCGGTAGCTTATCACCTAGAGCTACCGGGCGAATCAATCGATTCATGACGTATTTCATGTATCGATGTTGAGACAAGATGTCGGTCGAGATCCTTCGCACGTCGTGCGATGCGCGAGATTGAGGTGAATTCGGATTTATCATTTGAAGAGGAACCGGTTCAGATTGTAGGCCGAGATGTGAAGGTTCTACGTGGGAAGGCGGTGCCTTTAGTGAAAGTGCTATGGCGGAACCACGGAGTGGAAGAAGCTACGTGGGAGCCCGGAGAGGTGATGCGCAAAGAATACCCCCATCTCTTTTGATCAAGGAATTTCGAGGACGAAATTTATTTTAAGAGGGTAGAATCGTAACATCCCAAAAATGGGGTTATTTGGAATTTAATTATTTTTCTTATTATGAATCTTTGTGATATTATTTATGGAATGTTAAGGCTTAATTATGGATTTTTAGTAAGCTCGAGTAGTGGGAAAAATATTATTTTCAAGCTTTGAGGTAGGAGCCTTAACAAGTGGGGGTTATAAGAATAAATAAGGGATAATTTGACACAAAAATCAGCTTGGAAAAGTGGCAAAAGAAGGCCACTTAGGGGCTAGTGTTGACGCCACCAAGGGGGAGCTAGGAGAACCTTGGTTCGAGTCACGTAAATCCTCCTTTTGCTCTTTATTTGGGCTTATGACAAGGGAGAGAAATTCTCTCCTTAAATTCTTTTTTTTTTATTATTAAAAGATAATATGAGCATTTAAAATTAGACCTTTATTTGTTCAATTTTAAGGATAATAAGGAGGCTATTTTATTTATGGATTATCATGGGATTAATTAGAGTTGGCAGAGGAAAAATAGGCATTTGGGTATTCAAATTATTTTGAATACTTTCAAAGGGAGTTTAGCCGAAATTTGAACTCCTTTGGAAGGAGTGGATGGCAAGTAAAAGAGGGGGGGGATGTGCCGAATTTGCTAGTCTCTTCCTCCTAATTTTTGGCTAAGCAATCACCTCTCTTGTTTTCTTTCATTCCTTCTCAAAACCGATTTCTACATCACCATCGTCCTCTTCTTCTACTTTTGATTTCTGACCAAAACACCTACCCTCTCCTTTTCTCTCCTTTTCTTCTCCATTATTGCCAAGCCGATATACCCATTGGAAGTGCCGAATTCCTTCCTCATGTTTTAACCTCTTTGGCCGAATATTCCCTCTCTTGTTGCCGAAACTCCATCTTCTTCTCCCACTGTTTTTATTCTTCTTTTTCCAATAGCCAAAACCACACCTTTGGTCGCCGAAATTCCCTCCTCTATTTTCAAGCCTTGGCCGAATATTAAAGCAAGGGTAAGTATGCCGAAACTCTTTTCCATGTCCCATTCTCTCTGACGACTTGGTTAATAGAAAAGCTGAATTATTTGTGGCTAATCAATGATAGAATCGGTTCTATTTAGGTACCCGGGATTTTGAAGTATTCGATCCAAGCCTCAGTCCCTGTAAATCGGTTTTGGTAAGGATTTATTCTTTTTGGGATTCGATTAAGCCAAGGGCTATTAATAATGATGATGGCCGATTGTAGGAAGTGAAGCAGATTTGTGAGCCAGGTGCCGAAGTGAGTACTTAGAGGCAAATAGGTGAGGTTTGGGTTCAATTGGTAACCCCTTTAGATTTATTTGATATGGCCGAATAGGCCATAGTACTAATCCCATAGTTGGCCGAATATAGGTACAGTGAGATCTAGGGTGGCCGACTTCTCTTTTCGGGATTTAGACTTCTCATCGACATCAGGTGTGTACATACACACTTATAGTAGTTAATGTTTGTGTTAAATATATGTTGCCTGCAAATCTGCTTGATATAGATACGGATCTAGTACCTCAAGGGTACAAGCGAGGATCCCGGTAAGTCTCTGTTAATACGAGATTATTATGCTTTTGGGAAGCATGGTGTGTCCAATACACGTTGCTTATTGCTGATGATAAAACCTGTACATGTGATTAAGTATATGGTAGCATAAATTATGTGATATAAATGTTGATGTGGGATTGATGAGTGGAGGGGGCAGTGATATTTCGTGCTGACGAGCACCGTTGTTTTGGTAACACATCGTGACTATATGTCACCGAGAGGTTTGGTACCTCCAGAGGTTTGGTACCTCATAGCGACTCGTCCCCGTGCTTAACACCACCGTGGGTTGGCCCCACTTGAGATATGGGATCGTCTCGCGGTGATTTGGTATCACACGATGGGTTGGCCCCATCACCCGATTTGTGTCTACTGACACCGTGTTTTGGTAACACATCGTGACTATATGTCACCAAAGGGTTTGGCACCACCAGTGTTTTGGTAACACATTGTGACTACGGTCACCAAGTGGTTTGGTACCACATGGGGTAGACAAAGGCGTTTGGTTGGCTAGGTTGAGGCACATAATATTCTCGCATATTAATCGCTATATGTTGTGTATGGAAATGTTTTTTTTTTTATAACGGGGAAGGGTTACATATGAGTCTTGGTGACTCACCTTCTCCTTTAACATTTTTCAGTGACTCGTAGATGGCGGTTGAGGAGCCAGTTGGACTCGAGGTGGCCATGCAAAGGACTTGAATAAATTGAACTTTAAACTTAGCTATTTTATTTTATTAGTGGTTTATTTTATTTTGGATGTAATGAGGCCTCCATATACTTTACTTTTGTTATTTCTTATATGTTGGATACTTTGTTTTAAACTATATTATTAAAACTACATTAAAATCACATGTTTTCTTAAATTAACACGAAAATGTTTTATCGTGCCATCGGGCACATTTGAAATCTGTATAATAAGCTGACTTAATTAAAATTCCAATTTAAATCTAAGTATGGTTTCGGCAAGATAACCAAAAACGAGGAGTTTTCAACAAAACTTAAATTGGTTTTAAAATGGGTTCCAAAAAGTTTTTCTCCGTAACAAACCAAATTCGGTCATAATGTTTGGGCCGGGTTCGGGTTGTTACATGAAGACTTGTTTAGGCACCTTTTCTCCAAGGAAGATGCAAAAAGAATTATGGTAATTCTCATATGTGACAATAAAGGGAAAATGTTATTATTTGGAGTCACGCCCCTAATGATGTTTACACAATTACAATTGGTTATAGTTGTGACACCCCACATCCGATCCAATCGTCAGATCTAAATATAAGATGTCACATTACGTTGCCAAAGTAATTCTGATTAACACAATGATTTTCACAAATTTATCAAGTAATTATCATCCACGTCAAATCAATCATCATTCATATCCATAAACAAGCACTATATATGTTAAATGACAACATTTTCCAAGTCTCAAGGTTATACGAGGTCTAAATTGGAATCAGAATTCGAATCCAAACTCAATATAATAAAATTGTACAGTATGTCTTGATACACGAAGCTCATGCCTCGAGACATGCTTCCCCTATTTTGACTATTTACATTGGTGTTTGGATGTTTTGAGACAAATGGGTTCTTGTCTCGAGACATGGAGCAGGATAAAACTATTTTAATTTCAAAGTTCACTTGTCTCTAGACATATAGCCATTGCATCAAGACCTAACAATGTATATCTTGAGGCCCCAAACTTAAAAAAGTACGAAATGGTCATTTTATTCTTGGTGTCTCGAGACACAATAATCCATTTACCTAAAATGCACATTTTATGACAATCCATGAGTTTCAAATGCAAATTTAACCTAGTCCAACATAGTATCACATTAACATATATCATTTTAACATGTAGAAATACATCTAAACCATTAACAAAAAATGGCATCAAGTGCATCTAATAGTCGTGCAAGTAGGAAATAAAAAAGCAAGTTAAACCATGCAATTGGCTATCATAATCATATCTCTAAGTTGAGCTTTAAGACACCTTAAGATCCATCAATTACCAAAACATATCAGAAGGCCCCAATTTGACATTAAATCTTATTGTTGAACTTAGATACATGACATTAACTATTTATAGTTAATAGGCTACAAATTGATCTGAGCTGAGTTGCCAAACCTTGTATACTTCAAGAGTCCTTTACTTTTAACAAAATTTAATCTAAATTTACGCACGAAAACGAATAAATTTATACACTGAGTATGGAATACTCAAATTCAATAATTAATTATGTAAATAATAAACAAGTGTATAACATTATAATTTTCACATGTCAATAATTAAAATACATATATCATGTCATTTGATATCACAGCATCCATTATTTTCATATCAATACATTATTAGATCATAGCACCCTCAGGTTATTTTGGGCATATACTTTCACAAGTTTCTACATATTCAAGTATATAACAGCCACTCATTCTTGCATATATTTTCCAATTTCACAAATATTTCATTACGTGGTGCACTTTCAGGGAATACACATCTCTTCTGATTTTCCATATTCAAATTCCATTTTCACATATATCTATATATCATAATCACATGTCATTATATATTCCAATTATATATGTACAATTTCAATCACTATCTCATTTTCATTTCTTTACTTTGTTTGGCACCTATTAACTAACTGTAAACAATCCAACGAATATTCTTATTTATATGTCAATATAAGTCCACCATCCTCAACTTTCTGAAAATTGAAGCTACTCATAATTTTGGAAATTAGGGTTGCTCATGATGCTTTGGGAATTGGAGCTAAAACAATGTCACTAATATTTCTAACTCTATGGCATGTCAATTATACCCGAATTATTAGGAGTAAGAAAAACTCAATTCAATTCGAAAAAATAAAAATAAATTCGAATTTCGAGTTATTCGAGTCAACTCGAATAAGTAATTCAAGTTTCAAGTTTGAGTCGAGTTGAATTTTACAATTGAATTTTACAATTTGAATAATTCAAATAACATATTGATATAAATACCCTTTTGATCCCTATCAATTTCGAAAATGAACAAATTGGTCTTTCTCAACAAAAATTACAAAAAAAAAAAATCAAAATAATTTTCAAAATTTCAAAATATTTTTTAAAATTCAAAATTTATATTTTTTAAAAAAAATTATAAAAATTCTAAGAAATATATAAAGAAAGTTAAAATTTTTAAAAATTTCTAAAATAATAATTTTGGGACCTAAATAAGTTAATTAATAATTCAAGTTTATCATACTAAAGTATCTTATTTTTTATTATTTTGCTTATACAGTAACAAGATTTAATTTGACATGTTTGGTTTTTTAATTTAACTCGAACAATTTCACTCGATTCGACTCAACTCGAATTTTATTTCACTCGACAAGATTCGAAATAATTTCAAATTGAGTTAGGATGATAAAATAGGACTCATCAACTCGAATAACTTGAAAATTTTTCACTTGATTTGATCGAATGCTCACCCCTACGAGTTATGTCTAACATCATTTAACAAAACAATTTTATCATTAGTTATTATCAATATTCAATTTAATATATTTGCCATCATATCACAAATCAATATTCATTTTCATAGTATCATCAATGTATCAAATTCAGACACATTCAGAGATATAATAACAAAATTGCTAACTGTTTAAATAAGGCAATTGGAGGTGGTTTGGATCAGTTGATGGTCATCGAAGAACCTCCACTTTATGTTCGAGATTTATCGGAGGAAAATATTCATCTTTTTTGAAAGCGGATAAGAAAGTATAATCTTGTTGTCCTAAGTTCTTTTACTTAAAAAAAAAAAAATGTATCACATACTCTATGTCAAGAATATGTAGTCACATTATCATGATATCATGCTTTAGGTCACCATCAACTATGAGTTCAATTCATTCTATGCATTTACATATATATTAGCAATTATCAGCATTTGTATAAAATCTTATATATGCACAATAACTTTCAATAATTTCAAAGATTTTCAAGTATATTTTATGCTTGATTGTACCAACCAGCTATTCAACGAAATAAGAACTTAGAAATAAATTATAGTAGCATAAACCAAGAGTTATTTAACTTATTTACATACTTTTCAATTAGGTCCTTTATATCACTAATATATGAAATTCTTGTATTTTACAAATTACCCAATCGAATTTAAATATGACTTTCTATTTATATTCTAGGGACCTCAAACTATTAATCCAAATCAATTACTTCCAACAACTTTACTTTTTATAATTTGGTCCTTAATAATATACACAATTAATTAATTATATAACTTAAACTTAATCAACTAACATATTTCTCACTTAAATCAATTTCAATTACTAACTTTACATGGTATCAAGCTTCAATTCACTATATAATTAACTATATCAACCAAATTAATTCATGCTTGTTTCAATACCTTCCACTGTTTTTCTAATATGATTTTCCATGGACCACCTTAACAACAACATGCATTCTCCGAGCTTTTAATATCTTTTTTTTTTTTTTAAAGCTTCCATCTATGGCAACTATTACATTCTAACAAGTGGGCTTTGTTTATCTATTTTACTAAACTAAGAATTTGACAACAATCAAGATAGAAATCTTTCTAACCTTCAAGGATGCCAATCTCTTCTTTCTTTTCGTGGAGAAGGAAAGGATGGGGATGATTTTTTTTTTATAATTAATATTAATTAAATTAATTAATTAAATCTCAATCTAAAGGCCACCATTTATCAACAACCAAGATTCACCAAGGTCACTTGACATACTTAATAGTTAAATTATTATTTAGCCCTTGGTTCAATTGTCATTTAAACCCCTATTTTAATTTAATTCAATTTCAATTAATTTTAACCATTATATCCTGTAATATTTTCTTTAATTAATTAAATAAATCACCTTATAAATGTCATACTAATTTTCATAATTAACTCGTAATTTTTTCGGTTTAATACTCAGATTATCTCGATTTAAGAAAATTCAACCTCAAATTAAATTTTTCGACACCAACGAAAATTGGATCGTTACAATTCTCTTATTCTTTAGAAAATTTCGTCTTTAAAATTTTCAAAAAAAAAAAAAAAGAGTATGAGATTGTATTATTTTCCTAGGCCATTTGGGAGTCAAAGCTATTAGTATTAGATGTCAATTTTTAACTAATGAATTCTATTACGGACTAATCAATCAATCACTCTATTTATATTCAACCATTCTCTCACCTTTGTGAGTTTCAAGTATCCCAGATTGAATTCGAAATGCATATATATATATATATATATAAACCAATCCTTATCCATTTCCAATTCCAGATCAACCGCATCACGAGAACATTTTAGAACCATTATTATTTCTTTCATTCCTTCGAGATTTCTCAAAACATACATACATACATACATACATACATACAAGCACATAGTACTTCGGTTAACACCTCATTCAACTTTTGAGTTTAAATTCTAAACAAAATTTTTCGAGAGTTTCAACTACTACTTACTCAAGTCTTAAAGGTGAATGAGTCATAATACTAGGCTTATATTTTCACTATACTTAACTTCGAAATGGTCCTACTTTTTATAAGTCGAGGTATTCCTCCGAATTTCCTTTATCAATCCAGTAATTTAACATAACTCAATAAAGTTAATTTCAAGTTATCATGTATAATCCATCTAAGCATCATAAAAAAATCTTTTTACACACATTAGTCACATACCCTTTATATTCATAATTCTAGTCATGAGCATATATACCTTTATCAACAGTTACCACTAATGGGGTTTAAATATATCAACATAACAATGTCATTAGAATCATTTAAACTCTTTAGACTTACTTACTCTTTTATGCTTATTTTCAAAAAACAAAAACATTAACTCTTGACTCTGTCTATCAAATATTGTTTCATAGCTATTGTAACACCCCTAACCCGTCTCCGTCACTAGATTAGGGTTACAGAGCATTACCGAACAATCGAAACAACATTTAACATCATAACATTAAATAAATTAATCTCATTAAAAACCTATCAAACATATGCATTTGGTCCCTAAATCGAGCCTTCGAGGCCTTAAAAATAGTTTAGAAGCAATTCAGGACTAATTTGAAACAAAACAGAAGATTTGGGAAAAAGTTGCAAAATTTGAAAATAGGGGTCACACAACCGTGTGGCCAGGCCGTGTGAAATGGCCCAGGCCGTGTAAAAATCGAACAAAGGGACACACGACCGTGTCCCAGCCCGTATCTCCACCCGTGTAACTCACTAAGTTGGATCACACGGCCGTGTCGCAGGTCGTGTGCCAGACCATGTAACTCTCTGACTTGCGACACACGGTCGTGTCGCAAGCCGTGTGATAGGCCGTGTAACTCACTAACTTAATACACTAAAAATTTACAAATGACACACGGCCATGTGACAACCCATTCTCAGGCCGTGTGATCCATAACTTGACCCTAAAAATAAGTCATTTCAAGGCCAAAACACACCTAACCATCCATCCCATTTGTGCACACATTCAATTGACCTAAGCATCATACAAACTCTTATAAAACATACCATTTCCAACATCCTATTTCATCTAACCAATATGTCATTCAAAGGTACCACATTTGTATCAAAACATTATTGATCAAATCAAAGCAACATAGCCACATTTCAAGCATAGAACCTAGTTCTTTTAACTATCAAATAACATCACATATAACCATTTATATACCATCGCAAACATACCAAAAAGGATCTTATATACAAGCACTTAAGAGTGGCCAAAATGACCTAACTTGGTAAGGCATTAAAGTCCATTAAACCAAACATGAACATCAAAAGCAAATACATACCAAATTGACCATTAACACATTCAAGAACCACCATTACACAAAGTTTTATACATGCCATCTATAACATTGGCCAAAATACTCAAAAACTACCGAAATGGTTGTTGAATAGTGTGATAGATCTCCGACAAGCTTCCAACCGATCGAGCTTCTAGTAATCTATAAAACAAAGGAAAGTAACTACGTAAGCAACTAGTGCTTAGTAAGCTCGTATAATCTCAAACATAACTTACCATTTCTTTAACACAAACTATAGAATAAGCATAGTTTCATTACCAAGACCATAAGTTTAGTAAAAGCCTATTCAAGCACCATCAAGCTCACAAGTTAGTAGGTTCATCCATGATACATATGAGTTCAATAATATAGTAAGTAGATTTCATATACACATCATTTAACTCATCAACCTTTTCATAAGATCATGAACCATTTCAATTGTATACTTACTATGTCATTTTCTTTACTCACTCGTTGAACCACCTAGAATTACATCGGATACTCGGGAATGCTCACACAGTGTGCTTTCTACATAACTATAACCTTCCTTTTCAATAGTGCTCACACGAGCTGTAGGGTAAAATGTTAGCTACACAATGCTGCTCACACAAGCTATGGAGAATCCGCAACAAATACAGGACCTTAGCCATCGATAGGACATTCAAGACCAGTACCTGAAACATGAAATCCCTAATGACATGTCATTCGCATCCTAATAATTCTTGAGGTTCTAACGGGATTCGTTATCCGTCAATTACTCAAAACATCGATACATATGCAATTTCAAGTCCGTTTATATTAACACAATATAACAAATAATCAATTTAGCTATCATTAATACGATCATAATTTATATGAACTTGCCTCAACAACTATGGTCGTAGAAGTAGAATTTGAAACTAATCTGAAGCTTTCACCTTTCCTTAATTTAAGTCCGGTTGTTCTTTATTTTTTATCTAAATAGATAATTTCGTTCAATTAAGTACTTCAAGTATTCAATTCAATCCATAATTCATATTTATGTAAAATTATGAAATTACCCCTAATATTTTAACTTTTCATAATTTAGTCCTTAAACTCGTAACTTGAAATTTTACCATGAAAATTAACTATTTTAACCCTCCATACAAGCTAGCCAAATTGGTTATGGACTCATACCAACCCACTTAAATCATCATTTCATAATTTTACCATGAAATTTTACTATTTTCATGTAACACCCCTCACCTGTATTCAACGCCAGAATAGGGTTACAGAGTATTACCGACTTATACCACATTTTAAACATACATTTTATATACAATGAATCAAATCATATACATTTCATTCACAATCAAACATTTTGTCCCTAATACGAGCCGACGAGGCTCTAAACATGCATTGGGAGTGGTTCGGGACTAAACCAATAACTTTGGAAACTTTTTGAACACTTAGAAAATTTTCCTAAAAACAAGGGACACACGACCGTGTGGCCCGGCCGTGTGTCTCACACGGCCAACAGACACGTCCGTGTCACAGGCCGTGTGGACATTTGAAATGAGAGTACATGGTCGTGTCTCAGCCCGTGTCCGACCCCGTATAACTCTCTGACTTGGGTCACACGGCCAACACGCACGCCCGTGTGGCTAGCCCGTGTGCCCTGAAAATGGTCATACATATTCGTGTGCCAAGCCGTGTGCTAGGGTCGTGCCAAACTCAGAGAAAATTTTCCCAAAATAGGGACACACGCCGCAGTGGCCTCGCTGTGTGTCTCACACGCCAATGATACACGCCCGTGTCACAGTCAGGCGGACATTTGAAATGAGAGCACATGGTCGTGTCTCAGCCCATGTCCGACCCCGTATAACTCTCTGACTTGGGTCACACGGCCAACACACACGCCCGTGTGGCTAGCCCGTGTGCCCTGAAAATGGCCATACATATTCATGTGCCAGGCCGTGTGCTAGGCTGTGCCAAACCTGTAGGGTATACTAACTTATGTCACACGGCCAAGTCGCACGCCCATGTGTGAGGCCGTGTGGAGCATACTGACTTGATTTTAATTTTAACACCAGGGGACACACGGCCGTGTACATGACCGTGTATCACACACGGCTGAGACACACGCCCATGTCTTTGCCCGTGTGGACAAAAATAGGCTATTTACCAAGCTATTTTGCCACCCATAGTTGTGCACACCTACACCAAACTCAATGGCACAAAACATAACATATAATAGGCATTCAATCAACCTCAATCAAACATCTTTCATACCATTTCAATATCACCAAATACAAGACACACTACATTCCAATATGCTATCCAATTCATACCAAATTTCATTTACTCAAACATCAAAAATGACCAACTCAAATATACATTATTTAGCCAAATTTCACAAACATACCAATATCCACAACTCAACCATTTAACACTCATAATACCTATTATTAAACATCAAAATGCTCATGTATTCATCAATGGCAACATTCAAAATCTTTAACAGTTTTGCAAAATAGTCCCTGGGCTAGCTAGACCTAGTTGCAACGATCTCAAAAACATAGAAATCATCAAAAATGGGACAAAAACGGACTTACAATTGACAAAATAGGGTTGGCCGAACCTAGCTAAACAATGGCTTCTTTTTGTTCTTTCAATTTCGATTGTAGATGATAAATTAAAAGATGATAACTTTTGTGGTTTTGTTATTTTACTATGTTATTTCATAAATTACTAATTTAACCTTAAGTATATAACATTAAAATTCACCTAACACATGTCCAAAAGTGTCCACTCAAATTCTAAATGGTCTATTTGCCATTTAAGGCCACCATAATTAAAAACCATAGCAATTTAACACCTTTTTACTACTAGCATGCAAATTTTGCACTTATTGCAGTTTAGCCCCTTTTGTCAAATTAAACATTCAAACAATAAAATTTCTTAACGAAATTTTCACACAATCATTCAATCATGCTGTAATCATTAAAATAATAATAAAATAATTATTTTGACTTTGAATTTGTGGTCCCGAAACCACTGTTCCGATTTGACTAAAAATGGACTGTTACAACTCTCTCCCATTGGGGATTTTCATTCCCAAAAATCTTACTAGTGAATAGGTTAGGGTACTATTTTCTCATAGCTTCCTCGGGTTCCCACGTGGCTTCTTCGACACTGTGTCATTTCCACAAAACCTTCACCAAAGCTATTCATTTATTTTTCAAATCTTTAGTTTCTCGAGCCAAAATTATGTCGCTTCTTCGTTGTATGTCATATCGGGTTGAATTTCAATATCTGCCGGAGAAATTACATGTGAAGGATCCGATCTATATAGACGCAACATCGACACGTGAAACACATTGTGGATCTTCTCTAACTCAGTCGGTAAAGCTAATAGATATGCCACTGGCCCTAATCTTTCGATGATTTCATACGGCCCGATGAAACGCGGACTCAATTTGCCTTTGCGACCAAATCGAAGTATTTTCTTCCACGGAGATACTTTCAAAAACACTTTATCTCCGATTTGAAATTCAACGTCTTTCCGTTTCAAATTCGCGTACGATTTCTGTCGATCTGAAGCTGCTTTCAAACTGTTGCGAATTACTTTCACTTTTTCTTCAGTCTCTCGGATCAAGTCAACCCCGTGAATCTTTTTCTCACTCAACTCGGTCCAATACAATGAAGGTCGGCATTTGCGACCATACAAAGCTTCATACGGTTCCATCTTTATACTCGATTGAAAGCTATTATTATACGCAAATTCAACCAATGGCAAATATTTCTCTCAATTACCTTCGAGCTCTAAAATACAACATCGAAGCATATCTTCAAGAATTTGAATTACTCTCTCAGACTGACCGTCGGTTTGCGGATGAAATGCTGTACTAAAATTTAACCTCGTACCCAAAGCTTCTTGCAATTTCTTCCAAAACCGCGACGTAAACCTCAGATCTCTATCCGAAATAATCAAAACTGGCACTCCGTGCAATCTAATGATCTCAGGTATATACAATTCAGCCAATCTATCAAGCGAATAGTCAGTACGTACCAGAATGAAATGCGTTGATTTCGTTAATCGATCTACGACAACCCATATAACATCTTTCTTTTTCAGAGACAGAGGCAAACCCGATACGAAATCCATCGTAACTCTATCCCATTTTCATTCTGGTATCATCACAGGCTGTAGTAATCCCGATGGCACTTGGTGTTCAGCTTTAACTTGTTGATACACCGAACATCTTGATACGAATTCTGAAATGTCTCGTTTCATACCCGACCACCAATACAATTGTTTCAAATCATTGTACATTTTGGTACTCCTCAGGTGAACAGATAAACAGCCACTGTGCGCTTCGGGTAAAATTTTCTGAATGAGTTTAGAATTCTTTGGTACGCAGATTCTGTTTCAGAACATTAAACAATCATCAGCTCCGATATGATAGTCTGAATCACTATTCGACTCACATTGCACTCTTTTAGCTTGTAACTCAGTATCACACTTTTGAGCTTCCCAAATTTGCTGAAGAAAAGCTGGTTTAGCTTTCAACTCAGCTAATATCGAACTATCATCAGATAAAGTCAGTCTCGTATTCATCGCTCTCAAAGCAAATAATGATTTTCTACTCAAAGCATCTGCTACTACATTCGCTTTCCCCGAATGATAATCAATCACCAACTCATAATCTTTCAACAGCTCGAGCCATCTTCGTTGTCGCAAATTCAGATCTTTTTGAGTCATTATATACTTTAAACTTTTGTGATCGGTAAAGATATGGCATTTTTCACCGTACAAATGATGTCGCCAAATTTTCTATGCAAAAACAATAACGGCCAACTCTAAATCATGCATCAGATAATTCTTTTCATGCGACTTCAACTGTCTGGAGGCATAAGCTAAAACTTTTCCTTCTTGCATTAAAATGCAACCCAGACCATTCAATGACGCGTCTCTATAAATCACAAATTATTTACCCGCCTCAGGTTGAACAAACACTGGTGCCTCAGTTAACAATGCTTTCAACTAATCGAAACTCTGTTGACATTTCTCTGACCACTAGTTTTACATCTTTTTGTAGCATTATGGTCATAGGTGTAGCAATCATTGAGAACCCTTTTACAAAACATCGATAATAACCAGCTAACCCCAGAAAACTTCTAACTTTAGATACATTCATCTGTGGTTTCCAATCAACAACTGCTGAAATTTTTCTCGGATCAACTCTTATACCTTCTGCTGAAACAATGTGCCCCAAAAATCCAACTTCTCTAAGCCAAAACTCACATTTACTGAATTTAGCATACAGTTGCTTATCTCTCAAGGTTTGTAACACAATTCTCAAATGCTCGGCATGCTCAGACTCATTTCGTGAATAAATCAAAATGTCGTCAATGAACACCACAACGAATCTGTCTAAATACGATCTAAAAATTCGGTTCATCAAATCCATGAAAATTGCAGGAGCATTAGTTAACCCGAAAGGAATAACAAGGAATTCATAATGTCCGTACCTCGTTCTGAAAGTAGTTTTCGGCACATCTGAATCTTTAACTCGCAATTGATAATAGCCAGATCTCAAATCAATCTTCGAAAACACTGTCGCCCCTTTCAACTGATCAAACAAATCATCTATTCTTGGTAATGGATACTTATTCTTTATCGTAACCTTATTGAGCTGCCGATAGTCAATACACATTCTCATTGACCCGTCTTTCTTCTTTACAAACAATACTGGAGCACCCCAAGGTGAAAAACTAGGTCGTGCAAATCCTCTATCTGTTAATTCTTGCAACTGAGCTTTCAACTCTTTCAATTCTATCAGAGCCATTCTGTACGGAGCTATCAATATCAGTGAATTTCCCGGTACTAACTCAATAGCAAATTCAACCTCTCTGATCGGTGGTAATCCAGGCAACTCTTCTGGAAACACATTCGGAAACTCACATACTATCGATACTGATTCAATCTTCGATTCAGACACTTTTGTATCAAGTATATAAGCAAGATAAGCTTCACAACCTTTTCTCACACATCTCTGAGCTGACATAGACGAAATCACAACGGGCATTTCACTCGATTCATCTGATTCAATTCGAATAATTTTGCTATTCTGACATTTCAATTCAATAATCTTTCGTCTACAATTCACAACAGCATCATGCAAAATCAACCAATCCATACCCAAAATTATATCGAACTCATCAAATGGCAAAAGTATCAAACCCGCAGGAAAACAGTAACCCTGAGTCATTAAAGGATAGTTCTTGCAAACTTTATCAACGAGAACATATTTGCCTAAGGGGTTCGATAATTTAATCACAAACTCAGTGAACTCAACAGACAAATTCTTACTAAACACTAAATTCTCACAAACATACGAATGAGTCGATCCAGGATCAATCAATGCAATAACATTAGTATCATAAATAGAAAATGTACCGGTGATAACATCAGGTGATGACGCCTCTTCGCGAGCGCGAATAGCGTAAGCTCTAGCAGGTGCTCTGACATTAAATCTCATAGTAGAGTCTTTTGTCGTACCTCTACTACTCGTCACATTTCCAGCGTTTCTCGGTGGCCTCCCACTAGTGGCTGTATTACTCGGTCTTACATTTTGGAATTGGTCTTTCTTAGCTAACTCAGGACAATCCCGAATAAAATTATCTGGCGAACCACATTTATAACAAGCTTTATTACTTTTATTTCAGCATTCTCCAAAATGTCGCCTCCCACACTGTTGACCTCGGGTTTATTGTTTCTCATACTGCCAATGCTCGATACTGATGTAGTTTGAGTTTTAGGACTTGAATATTATTTTCCACGATATCTGCTCGAATACCCGACTGAAGCATTTGGACGATTGAACAAATCTCTGGATTTCTTTGACAAAGACTGATATGGCTTATTCATCGGTCTTTTTCTCGAGTCTCTTGCCTCTGAATCTGCTTTTCTCTTTTCTTTGCTAAGTTCATCGGCCTTGCAAGCTCTATCAACCATAACAATAAATTCTTTTAATTCTAGAATTCCGACTAAAAGTTTAATATCCTCGTTCAACCCACCAACGAACCGTTTGCACATAATTTCTTCGGTGGAAACATACTCCCGAGCATACTTGTTCAACCGAACAAATTCTCTTTCGTACTCAGTTACAGTCATTCGACCCTGTTTCAATTCTAGAAACTCTTTATGCTTTTGATCGAGCAATCTCTGGCTTATATATTTCTTCCTGAACTCAGTCTGAAAGAATTCCCAAATCACTCTTTCTCTCGGTATCACTGATACTAAAGTATTCCACCATTGGTACGCAGTGTCCCTCAATAACGATATGGCTTATTTTAAACACTCGACTGGAGTATATGACAGTTCATCAAATACCCAAATAGTGTTTTCAAGCCAAAATTCAGCTCTCTTGGGATCATCATCAACAGTAGCTCTAAACTTTTTAGCCCCGTGTTTTTAGATTTTATCTACTAGTGGCTTATTCAATCTTTGAAGTTCTACAACTTGAGGAGCTACAGGAACCGGTTGAGGATTAGGTGGGGGTGGAGGTTGTTGAGCAGCTGAATTTGTCCGGACATATTGTGTGAACCATTCGTTCATCATTTGGAAAAAAGCTTCTTTAGCCTCTCCTCCGTGACTACTCGTTACAGGTCTAGAATCAGACGACGCTGCCCCTTGAGCGGGAGCTGGCGCGTTACTCTCTATATCGTCAGCTACAGCTCGATCGGGATCCATTTACTATATGAAAACACATTTTAAAATGTCAGGAGTCATCACACAATCACAGGTTATTTATGGCATGTATAGCTAGACTTTCACAAACGCTACATTAGTTTGAAAATCGACTAAACCGTAGCTCTGACACCAATAAATGTAACACCCTTCACCCGTATTCAACGCCGAAATAGGGTTACGGAGCATTACCGAACTTATACCATATTTTAACCATACATTTCATATACAATGAATTAAATCATATACATTTCATTCACAATCAAACATTTTGTCCCTAATACGAGCCTACGAGGCTATAAACATGCATTGGGAGTGGTTCGAGACTAAACCGATAACTTTGAAAACTTTTTGAACACTTAGAAAATTTTCCCTAAAACAGGGGACACACGATCGTGTGGCCCAGCCGTGTGAGATCAACAGACACGCCCGTGTTACAGACCGTGTGGACATTCGAAATGGGAGCACATGGCCGTGTCTCAGCCCGTGTCTGACCCCGTGTAACTCTCTGACTTGGGTCACACGGCCAACACACATGCCCGTGTGGCTAGCCCGTGTACCCTAAAAATGGCCATACACACTCGTGTGCCAGGCCGTGTGCTAGGCCAAGCCAAACCTGTAGGGTATATTGACTTATGCCACACGGCCAAGTCACACGCCCATGTGTGAGGCCGTGTGGAGCATACTGACTTGATTTTAATTTCAACACCAGGGGACATACGACCGTGTACATGACCGTGTATCACACACGGCTGAGACACACGCCCATGTCTCTGCCCGTGTGGACAAAAATAGGCTATTTACCAAGCCATTTTGCCACCCATAGTTGTGCACACCTACACCAAACTCAATGGCACAAAACATAACATATAATAGGCATTCAATCAACCTCAATCAAACATATTTCATACCATTTCAATATCACCAAATACAAGACACACAACATTCCAATATGCCATCCAATTCATACCAAATTTCATTTACTCAAACATCAAAAATGACCAAACTCAAATAAGCATTATTTAGCCAAATTTCATAAACATACCAATATCCACAACTCAACTATTTAACATTCATAATACCTATTATTAAACATCAAAATACTCATGTATTCATCAATGGCAACATTCAAAATCTTTAACAGTTTTGCAAAATAGTCCCTGGACTAGCTAGACCTAGTTGCAACGATATCAAAAACATAGAAATAATCAAAAAGGGGACAAAAACGGACTTACAATTGACAAAATAGGGTTGGCCGAACCTAGCTAAACAATGGCTTCTTTTTATTCTTTCAATTTCAGTTGTAGATGATAAATCAAAAGATGATAGCTTTTGTGGTTTTGTTATTTTACTATGTTATTTCATAAATTACTAATTTAACCTTAAGTATATAACATTAAAATTCACCTAACACATGTCCAAAAGTGTCCACTCAAATTATAAATGGTATATTTGCCATTTAAGGCCACCATAATTAAAAACCATAGCAATTTAACACCTTTTTACTACTAGCATGCAAATTTTGCATTTATTGCAGTTTAGCCGCTTTTGTTAAATTAAACATTCAAACAATAAAATTTCTTAACGAAATTTTCACACAATCATTCAATCATGTTGTAATCATTAAAATAATAATAAAATAATTATTTCGACTTTAGATTTATGGTCCCGAAACTACTATTCTGATTTGACTAAAAACGGGCTGTTACATTTCACAAATAGATCCCTAAATACAATTTCACCAAAAATCACTTAACAAAACATGTTTTTTTATCAATTAAAGTTAATAATCTATCAACTAACATCAAAACACATTCAAAAAAATCATGATAAGTCCCTCAACCTTTAACAGTTTTGCAAATTAACCCACGGGCTAACTAGATTAAGCTAATATGAGCTCAAAAACATAAAAATCAATAAAAACGAGGCTTGGAAACCTACCATGCATGAAGAAACTCCATGACCGAAAGCCTCCCCTATTTTAACAATGGATAATTGGTTTTAGGGCTATCAAAATGATGAAGATGATGTTTTAATTCATCTTTAATTAACAACTTTTACTTGTTTTATTTAATTACAAATTTTACCTTTAAAATTCACTTTATTTACAATAAAACCTATCCATGCACATCCACTAACCTACAATATGGTATATTTACCAACTACATCCTTTAGTTTATAATTCTAAAGCCATTTAATCCATTTAATTACTAGAATCCATCTTTTGCACCTTTTTCAATTTAGTCCTTTTTATCTAATTAACCATTTAAACTTTAAAATTTCTTAACGAAACTTTAATACGACCTTAAAATAATCTCGTAGACATTAAATAAATATTAAAATGATAACTCACTCGTCAAAATTGTGGTCCTGAAACCCCCATTTTCGACACCATTGAAATTGGGTTGTTACAGCTATGATTTATATAATATGCACCACACTTTCATCATTCAAATCAACACTTGTCAAGTCTATACACATTCAACTATCATATAGCATGATTCAAGTACATTTAGTACCAATGCATTCACAAGTTATATACTCAATCATTAATCAATAATAATAAAATATACAAAATTCATTGCCATCATATTTTCTTGAGACTACGATACCTTTAAGGATTTTTTACACTATATCTTAGTAAGGTACTAAAGAACAACGCTTACTAAGCTAATCATTAATCACATCTCATCCTCAAGGGACCAATCATCAATTATATCACGTCCACATGGGACTAATCAACATGGTACTTATTCTAGCATTTCAATCTATATAAACAATAGACTCATTTTCCAAATCTCAACTTAGACTCGACACTATTGGATTTGGTGCCCTAAGTGTAGTATTTTCATCTAATTACACTTATAATTTTTCAAACTTATTGGTTAATAAAATTATTCATTAATTGTATTAATACTTTGTATATTGTCCTAACATGGTTTTTGCACGAAAAGCAAAATGGAAGCAAATGGTGCTCATTGGTTGTCTAATGTTTAACTAATACTAAACGGTATTCTGTGTTCGGATCATAATACGAAAAGACAACTTATATTAGTAGACAAACCTAAACATGTCCTTAGTCTAATCGAAAATGAGAAAACCGATTGAAAGACTAATATGTCATCTATCAAGTCCAATTGGGGAAATGTCTTATATTGGGCATCTGAGCGGATAACTCCTAAAAGATAGAGACATAGATCGTAATGGTATGTTTTTGGGGAGAGCTCAATCATGATACTATAGTGGTTAGACTTCATGACTAAATGAGTTTATAATTAATAGGCGAAAAGACGAAACTTAATTATAAATCATTTGATCCCTAATTACATAAATTCAATCTATCCCTCCACTAGCTCGTTGAAACCAGAAATGAATTGCGAGTTTGAATAGAAATGAATAAGAAAAGAGAAATGGAAAACATTCAGGAATGATTATGGTTTTTTTCCAAAATGGAAAAATGAAATATTTGGAAATGAATTTAGGTTTCCAAAAATGGAAATGGAAATGATCCATTTGTTATTCTGTATGGATTACTTAAAACTGATCAGAATAATGAGTTATTGTTTTTGAGCTGTTTTGAAGCCCGAAAATGAAAATAAACCATTCGATCACGGCGAACATGTTAAGTTATGAAATATTGAACATATTTTCTTAAAATTTTACTAAGGGTAAAATCGTCAAAATTTTAGTAGGGGTAAAATAAGGATGAGAAAATTGTTTAATAAAGAATATTAAAATTTATTTTGGGAAATAGAAAAATCAAATCGGGTTTGATCACATTACAGAGTACTGGGTCAAAAAGCCTAGGAAGTACTCGTAATTGGATCCGATGTGAGAGAGGCCCCAAGCCCCTCATATAACATGAAAGGGGCGATAACCCTAGTAGGAATACTAGAGTGTGCTGCCCACCCCACTCCTACTCTAAGTAGGAAGTTGTTTTTCTATTTGAAATAAATCACTACAACTCAACAAGGGTTTTACCTTCTCTTCTTATAAATAGATGGCACCAGAAGAGCTATTAACACAACTTTAAGAGATTGTTACTTTGCCGAAAAATAGAGAAAAATTATTCTCAACTATCAAATATATTTTTCCAAAATGACAATTCTACCAGTTTCTATTAAGAAGAGAGAATTTTCGTTTTCACCCTAAATAAAAGAGAAAAAACTTTTTTTCTAGTTATGTGTTTCGATTCAATTGGTTTGAGCCTACACTCAAAGAAGTTTATGGTACAAAAATAGCAGAGAAGGTCGTTCGATTGAAAGTTGGGAACGTCTAAAATATGTCCCACTCAAAGCATAGGTACTCTTTTTTGGAAAAAGTTTATTGCCATAAATATCACAAACCGAATTGGTTTTCAAAATTTTAACTTTTTGCTTAGATAGAAAACCATTTTTTAAACTAGATTTTCCAACATAATCCTAACTAGATGTTGGACTATGTATGCGTGACTTGTATACTTAGTGTAAGTGAAAGTCTGAGTTCAATTAGATAAGAAATTGAAAGTTGGTGTGTTAGGTATACAACTTTTGCAATATGTAGCTCGTTGAAATAAAAAATGAATTGCATGTAGAACCAAATGAACAGAAATGGGTGGAAATGATAAAGTTAGAGAAATGGGTCAATTCGCAAATGAATGTGTTTTCTCACTGAGTATAGAAATGACTTGAGAATTAATTTAAGGTTTTTGAATTATTAATTAATTAATTAAATTATTGAAGTTCGAAAATAGAATTAAATTAATTAGTTATTGTGAATTTGTTGAATATGGAAATTAAATATATTTCCTCATAGATTCTTTTACGGTAAAGTTGCCATAACTTTAATGGAATTAGAATTGCGTTGAGAAAATTATTTAATTTAAAAAATTAATTTATGCAATTAAATTAATTAATTAATAATATTTATTTTGGGAAATAGAAAAACATGTATTGGGTTTAATTAAATTATAAAGTGTTGGTTAAAAGTTCAAAAAGCACTTATAATTGGACCTAATACAAGATAGGCTTAATTCCCCTCATATTAAATGTGAGGGGCAACAACCCTAGTGTATCTAAGGTATGCCATCCCCCTCTTCTAATTAGACTAGAAGACTATGTTTTTGTTAAATAAATATTATTTATTTTTTAAGTATAAATTTTATTTTCTTGGAATCACAATCCTACTAATTTCTCTTGAGAGAGAATTACTTTCCTACTGAAAGTAATAAATCGTTTATGGTTCTATATTTGGTTCGTGATTGTTCAAGCCCACACTTGAAGCAATTCATGGTACGAGAATAACGGAGAAGATCATTTGGTTGGAAGTTGGGAACATTTAGGATCCATCTTGCTCAAAGCATTAACACTTTTCGAGTAAAGTTTATTACTATAAATATCACAAACCGGCTCGATTTTCAAAATTTTAATTTTACACTATTAAAAAATGTTTTTTAAACCGGATTTTTCCAACAAGAATATGACAAGGTTCTTGGGTTATCTGCATTCTTGGGATGTTCCAAAGAGCTTGACTTGGTGGATCATATATAAAATTAGTTCAGAGGTTTTCCTCTTAACCTTTTCTTATAACACTAAGTGCTTCTCCCTTCTTTAGGAAATATAGTAAGCTCTTCTTCACTATTTACCATCACCATTACCAACAAAAACTCTTCATCATCCCATATTAACCATTAATTCCATTGTAACTGAAATTTATTCCATTATTCCAATTTATTGCCAACTTTTTAACTCTCATTTTGAGACATTATAAATAAGAGCCTTTCACAACTGGTGAAAGGACTTTGGGGACTTTAGAATTCTGGATCTCAAAGTCCTCTCTAAGATTCTCTTAACTTATTTTCTTTGCTTAGCCTTATCGTCAGCCACATTTCCTTTTCTCTACCTTACCAATCACAACCTGCCGCTGCGTTCAGTGTTATCGAATTTGCTTTAGTCTTCCTCTTCGCCTTCTTCTGGTACATCTTGTTAACTTGTTTGCAACATTTCCATTCTCCATCAAAAGAACCATTTGCAGAGCCAACTTTTCCATTCAACATCATTAGAAATATGGATATTCCCTTCATGATGAAGTCTATTCCACCAGAGATAGTTAATTGGACATCCACAAAGTAGATGATCAATGTTTTCCTTATGATTGTTACAAAAAGAGCATGCAAGATCCACCACCGTACCTCGACCACATAGGATAGCTTTGGTGAAGAGAATGCTAAGATTGCATTTCCACATAAAGATTTTCAACTTGGAAGAAGGGGGAGAGAGGAGATAAATCTTCCAAATGGTTGACCAAAGAAGCTTGCTATCTTCACAAGCAAACGGTCTCCTATCATTCGCAAAATCGTAACAACTAGAAAGAATGAAGACTTCATTCTTTGATCTAGACTAAAAAATTGTATCCCAATCGAATGCATGACTTAGTGAAGGAGTGCTCAAGAATCGATTTAGGACCTCAATGGGAAGTTTGATGAAGAGCTGGGTGAAAACTTTTGTTCCTATCTTCTTTAACTTGTTGGAAAGTTTTCTCATCTTCACCCGGTATAATTGGTCCTAAAATAAGATGCCTAGGTGCACCAAGTTCAAACCAATTATCAATCCAAATTCTAATAGTTTAACCATATTTAACGACCCAATGTAAGCCTTTTTGAAAGAGTTTGTTTATTTGTCTAAGGTCACTCCAAGTGACAGAGACACTACATTGCATGATGTGTTAGGTCCGCTTTGGGTATATTTAGAGATAGTTTAAGCCTAGAGTTTGTTATTCTCGTGGAGAAGTCTCTACATAAGTTTTAGTAAGAGTGCCCAGTTAAGAGGTTTAAATATCTTTATCCCGAGGCTAGTGTTTATTTTATCTTATTTATCCATATTATAATTATTAATACATGTTTTATTATTTTATATCTAAAAATTATAAAATATGTTTATTTATTATTGATTTTTTTTTTGTTCATGCATATATTTCATGAAAGACTTTATTTATTTATTTTTTGAAAGAACTTGAAAGAGTTTATTAACTCTAAACAAAGGAATACAAACACCTATAAATTAAAATCAACAAACACAAAGTACAATTTTAAAATTTTTAAGGAATACAAATCAAACATAAAAAAGCTTTAAAATGAACAAATAAATATCAATATCGTAAGAATTAAATCGGGGTTTGGACTGATCAGATCATCGATTTTCGGTTCAACTGTTTAAATACCAATTCAACCATTACAAAATAAAAATATCAAATAATTTTAAAAAGAAAATAATAATAATAATAAACATAAATAATAATGGAAATATAAACATTATTTTATAAATTATAACAACAAAATTAAATATTTAAACTAGCTTAAATATAGTTAAAATTATCTTTAAATTTATTAAATAATTTTTTATTGATTTATTAATTTTATATTAATTAAATTGGTTAAATCATTAATTCTCGATTTAACCGCACAATCCAAAATAAATATAAACAAAGATATATGGTAAATAAAGAGGGAGCTGACAATGGCACAACCCCTCCTCCTATTTGTATTGTCTTCAAAATTGTTTGTACATGAGGAATAGTAAAAAAAAATTATTTATTTTAGCTTTCAAATATTTATAATTTGATTTTTATTTTATCCTGAACCTAATTTAAAATTCATATTTTAGAAAAATCAGCATGAATGGGATATTATGTCACGTGATACCCACGTGATACAGAAGAGAAAAATCTAAGCCTTAAAAAAGGTACAAGACCCTAGAATTTGTGCAACAAAAAATCAAATGTGAGAGAGAGAGATCAGTCTTCAAAAGAAAAAAGTGAACAAAATAGAAGACCGTGGGATTTGAGTCTGATGTGGGCGTTTCACACTCCCCAGCCAACGCAACCACCGTCACTGTTCAACCCACCTCGTACGCCACCAAAGCTCCCTTCTTCTTCTCTCACCTTAAACCCCTCCATCTCTAATTCAACACCCAACCACAATCAACTTATCCAATCCTTATGCAAGCAAGGCCACCTTAAACAAGCTTTCAAGCTTCTTTCCCGAGAACCCAACCCTTCTCAAAGGACTTACGAGGTCCTTATCCTGTCATGCGCCGACCAAAACTCCCTTTCCCTCGCTCAATCCCTTCATTCCCATATTTACGAAAATGGGTTCGACCAAGATCCTTTCTTGGTTACCAAACTTATATCTATGTACGCTGCTTTGGATTCTTTGGACGATGCTCGCAAGGTGTTCGATAAAACGCGTAAGAGAACGATTTTTGTTTGGAATGCGCTTTTTCGAGCGCTTACTTTGGCTGGTTTTGGGGAAGAAGTTTTGGGTTTGTATAGAAAGATGAATAGGATTGGACTTCCGTCGGATAGATTTACTTATACTTATGTGCTGAAAGCTTGTGTTGCTTCTGAATGTATGGTTTCGCTTTTAAATAAAGGGAAAGAGATTCATGCTCATATTTTAAGACATGGGTTGGAAGGATATGTTCATATTATGACTACTTTGGTAGATATGTATGCAAGGTTCGGTTGCGTTGCGCATGCGAGTTTTGTTTTTGAGAAGATGCCTGTGAGGAATGTGGTTTCTTGGAGTGCGATGATGGCCTGTTATGCGAAAAATGGGAAGCCGTTTGAGGCATTGGAGCTTTTTAGGGAAATGATGATTGAGACTCGGGATTCGGCTCCGAATTCGGTTACTATGGTTAGTGTTCTTCAAGCTTGTGCAGCTCTGTCTGCTTTGGAACAAGGGAAGTTGGTTCATGCTTATGTCCTTAGGAAAGGGCTTGATTCGGTTTTGCCCGTTATCAGTGCTCTTATTACAATGTATGCTCGATGTGGTGAGCTGGAATTAGGACAACGGATTTTCGACCGAATGGAGAAAAGGGATGTTGTGTCATGGAATTCGCTGATTTCGAGTTACGGTCTTCATGGATATGGGAAGAAAGCAATGCAAATTTTCCAGGAGATGATTCATCAAGGTGTTTCCCCAAGTCCTATAACTTTTGTCAGTGTTTTAGGAGCATGCAGCCATGCTGGTCTTGTTGAAGAAGGAAAAAAGTTGTTTGATTCGATGTGTAAAGAACACGGAATACATCCTAGCGTTGAGCACTATGCTTGTATGGTCGATCTTCTCGGTCGTGCCAATAGGTTAGAGGAGGCAGCTAAGATTATAGATGAAATGCGGATCGAACCCGGGGCCAAGGTTTGGGGTTCACTTCTTGGCTCATGTAGGATTCATTGTAATGTAGAGCTAGCAGAGAGAGCTAGCCATAGGCTATTTCAACTTGAGCCCCATAGTGCTGGGAACTATGTACTCCTAGCTGATATTTATGCAGAAGCTGAGATGTGGGACGATGTAAAGCGAGTGAGGAAGCTACTCGAAACTCGCTCGCTGCAAAAAGTTGCGGGAAGAAGTTGGATTGAAGTGAGAAGGAAAATGTACTCATTCGTCTCCGTTGACGAGCCCAACCCTCAGATCGAACTTATCCAATCATTGTTGATTAAACTGGCTGCTGAGATGAAGGAGAAGGGATACTCACCGCAAACGAAAGTCGTGCTGTATGATCTCGATGAAAGCGAAAAGGAACGGATCCTATTGGGTCACAGCGAGAAACTAGCGGTTGCATTTGGGCTGATCAACACGAAAAAAGGGGAAACCCTTAGGATAACAAAGAATTTGAGGCTGTGTGAAGACTGCCACTTGTTTACAAAATTCATTTCCAAGTTTACAAACAAAGAGATTCTGGTTCGTGATGTGAATCGGTTTCACCATTTCCAGAATGGGGTTTGTTCATGTGGGGATTATTGGTAGTAGAACTGTTTGTGGGATGTGCTTCCCTTTTAGGTTCGCCTGAAATTTGAGAGGATTTAGGGTAAAATATTAGGCTCAAAAAATAAGCTTGGACAAAAAAATTAGACTCGTTTAAAATATAGGTCGAGCTCAGGCTTAAACATTCAAGGGCCTGAGCTTGGTTCGGCTCGGCTCGTTTTTAAGTTTATAATACTTTATATTATGTTATTTTTTATATTATGTAATTTATAACACATAAAAATAATAATTTTATATTAAATATATAATACTACTCTTATGTAAATATTTTTTTTTTTTGTGAAAAAGACAAATGAAACATATTAAACAATCATAATATGTAAGTTTGAAACTCTAGCAATTTCAACAATCACTGCTATCTTGTCTGGAATATTTGCAAATATTTGTAAAGCTGAATTTCTCTCTGAAGCCATTTTTGCAAGATTATCTGCAACTTGATTTCTCTCTTTGGGGATATGCTTGATTTTCTATTGCTCCATAGTTTGTAAGATTATATGGATTCTTTTAACTATGGCCAAAGTTAATCTAGTAGTATGGATGTCTTGAAGAACTTTGACCACCTCCAAATTGCCAGTGTGAATGGAAACTTTCTTGCATCCCTCCTTTTGAACAAAGGTTAGGCCATTTAAGATTCTTCACAGTTCAGCATCAAAAGCTGAACAAAAATCCAAATACCGATTATATCCAGCTATCCATTGCCCATCTTGCTGATACGCCACCCCTCCGGCAACAGCCCACCCTACATCCAACTTAACAACGCCATCAATAAATAAATGAAACCAAGTACTTATTGGATCATAATTGCGATCAAACTTGCGCCGTCCAAAAGAGTCTTGTTTGAGTGTTCCAAAGTATTATTTGAACAAACTTATCGAAGACTTGATGGTTTCAGCACTCTTATGTAAATATTAAAATAATGTTAAAATAATTGTATAAAAAATTTCAATAAATAAGAAAATAAAATTATTAAATATTTAATTAAAATAATATAAATATTTTAAAAAAAATTAAAAATAATATGAGTAGAACTAAAATGAGCTTGGATTAGTTTTTTACAAATATGGTAAGTTTGAATAAAATTTTAGATCCATATTTTGGGTCAAACCGAATTTGAGCAAACATAAAAGATGTTAATATTATATTAAGATTCGGCTTAATTGAGTTGATGAATTAGTAGTAATAGCTATTTTCGCTTTTATCTATTTTTAAGTTTTGGAAAACAAGTCATAAAAACAACAGAGAGATCATAGAGATATGTACAGCAGACCAGTAACCAAGTTTTGTTGGTTTCCCATGGTTGTGCTTTTTCTCCCATAATTTAATACTATGATTCAAATAAGCCTTAGTTATGTCGATTTTCTTGGTCGAGTAAGAGGCGGATGATTTAATTAATTTATTTAAAAAAATTTGGAATTTAATGAAATTTTTAAAAATTTTAGAGGTTTAATTAAAATTATAAAAAATTCTAATGAGAAATTTCAAAAACTTTGAAGGCTAATAAAAATTTTAAAGGATTTAATGAAAATTTTTAAAAACTAGTCCTTTTATCTTTCGATATTTAATAATTTTGGCTTAGTTGATGACCAAAACTTGTCCTTCATGTTCAAAAGTGAATGGGAGGTGGAATCAATTGAATCTATAATTTTCGATTTAATCTGAATATTCAATCATCTTATAAATTTAATGAACAGAAAATTCAGCTAATAAATATAAAAAAATAAAAAATAAGGAAAATAAGGACATATATTTAAAAAAATCAAAAGAAAAAATATATATTTACAAAAAAAAAAGAGGGGGAAAGAAGGCTATATTTACAACAACAACAACAAAAAAAAAATCGAAGTTTAATGAAAAACTCAATTTTTGTGTTAATGAAATCTAAAAGTAACAAAAAAATTTAATTGATTTTTGTTTTTTCTTTTTATCAATTTTGACCAGTTTACTAATTTTTCAATTGAATTTATACAATTAAACCGTCAAAACAGCACATATGATTAAACTGTTGGATTGACTAATTTTTGATGAAATCAACCAATCCAGTCTAGTTTTTTACAACCTCGCTCATGAAGAAATATCTCTGTGAAATACATTTTTCCTGTAATTCTTCTGTTGTTGTTCGGATTACACTTAAAAGAAGCAGTACATACACTACCTGTCTCGTAAAAATAATGAATGGCTCATATCAAACCAAAAAGACTGCCTGCAGAAATTCAATCCTCTGCCCAAGAATCGGCTTCGAAAACAGATTACACCAAATGAAACTATGCTATTGCATTCACTAGATGGTAATCGAGCCATCTTGCTTCATTTTGATGAGACTGCTTTCGATGTTTCGGAGAACTGGTTTGTAGCTGTGGCATTTCAAATGAAGTTTAGCATCTAGAATCTTGTCAGATATGAGTTCATAAGTCGTTAGGAAGAGGGAAAGGAAATATCTTACAGGCGTGCAAGACTGTTATATGCTAACGTCGCTTGTTGGAGACGCGCTGAAAGCTGCATTACTTCAGCTGATAGTGAATCTGCTCTGCTCTGTTCTTGCACAAGTTGTCCCTAGAAAACGAATATATAGCACACAATCAGATAATGTATTATTATTATTTGAAGGCCAGAAGGCTGTTGGAAGGGGGAAAAAGTCATGTAATTGACCTAAGGTTCAACATAGAGTTCTAAAGCATGCAATACATGTCATATGGTTTTCCCTCCGGAACAAACTAACCTTGAGGGAGAGAATTTCAGTTGTATTTCCCTGCGAACCAGTTTGAATAGCCCCAGAACCGTTTTTGGATAGCAAACTAGCCTGCTCTGTTCTCAAGTTATCTAGAATTCTACGAAGCTCTTCATTTTGCTTAAGACAGTCTTTAACCTGCAAATACTCGATGACTCATTTATCAATCAAATAACACATTGAAAACTAGAATAGTAAAGATTTATGTTGTTCATAGAAAAGTTCATGAAAACGGTTTGCATAAATCGCACACTATATCAACTGATTTTTACCTGATTCTCCCACTGCTTTGCTGTGTTCATTGCCTCTTGATAAGAAGATGAAAGATTAGAATTTTCCTCAAAAAGCCTTTCTATCTCCGAAGATTGGTTATCAATCTGTCAATGCAAAAAGAGACTTTGCCTTAACATGGAAACTGCGATTTAAGTTTCCAACGCATATGGCATAACTATAAGGGCTTGAGGAAAGGTTCTACCTCCATTAGAAGTTTTTGTCTGCTATTTTCAAGTCTCTCCACTGCTACTGCCATATCATGTAGCTGTTTCTCAAGTTTTTCTTTATCTTCCTGTGAAATACAGAAAAGGTTACTTTAGATGAAGCATAAGCCTCTTTCAAAATGAATCTACTATCAGTACATTAAATGATGAAACAACTACATTTTGTTTAGAAGCTGACCAGCAGTAGATAAACAAGATGAAATGAGGAGGTAGGAACTTGGAGGAAAATATTTTTCAAACCATGGAAACAACAAAAAGAGAAGAATTCTCCCATTTGGGTAGAAGGGGGAGTATGAATGTGTCTGCGTTAAGTTATCATAACACTTTGGCACTACAAGATGCATGCCAAAGTTATTTATCATGACAAATCAAGGACAAAATTCTTCTGAACAAATTAATCCTCAATAACTTAAAGGCACTATCTTACCACTGAAAATTCCTTGCGCGTTCCTTTCTCAGAGGCTACTTCTGCATTGCAGAACACAGGAGTCATGGAAATAGTACATCAGGGTTACTTATGTTTGATGGGAACTTAATATTCATTTGTTATAAAATAAAATATAGGTTTCAAATGGGGAAAACGAATGGAAAGGAGATTTTTATCCTTGATTTTAATTTTATGAAGTTACATGCCTAAACAAGTACATTTTTGGACACATGTTATTTTAAAACATCACTGGTGACACTCACAGTTTGTCCATGAAAACCCTTTTGAGTAAACAGTAATTACCTGAACTCCTTTTGGACATAGCAGTAAGTCTTTCTTCCAGTTCCTGCTTTTCTGATGTCAGGGCAGAAACCCGAGCTTGCTCCTCTGCTAATTGCTGTCGCTCTTGTTGCCTCAATGATGACTCTTGCTGTAATTCAGAAACCACCATGAGAGATCCACATAGGAACACTTCAAAAGGGACAAAGAAAAACAAACTAAGCTCATTGCAACCTGTAATTCAGACTTCAATCTAGCCAACTCATTCTCTAATGCTTGTACTTGATCTGGTGAACTCCCCATGGCATTTATTCCACTAAATGAATTGCTCATCAATTGTTGCTGCATTGAGTTGAGTTCAGCCCTCAAGGCTGCGGCATCTTCCTCAGCCTAAAGAAAGACAAACAGATAAGCTAAAAGCTAAGTCGTTTTCTTGCATCAAGAGTAGAAACTGCTCACTCACTCTGTATTGCTCATCTTCTGCCTCTTTCAGGCGTTTCTTGAGCATGCGAAGTTGGGCTGAGAGGTCCTCCTATACTAAAACAACAGACTGTAAGCAAATCATAAAATGAACAAGTTAGAGAACCCATATAACAAAAAATGCAAAAAGAGGCCCATACCCGCGCAACAACAGCAGCATCTTTCTCCATAGCAACATCTTTCAGAGCCTTTCTTAGAGATGGTACAGTATTCTGTTCCTGTAAATCAATAGAGTTTGAATATAAATAAGTATACCTGAGTGAAAGCATCACTATTCAAAAGTTTAAACCATACCATATTTACAGTCCTGAATTTGAATTAGAGTAGAAAGAAAGCAAACCAAACAACAGGGAAGAAACTTGTAAACAAAGATCACTGTCTGACAAACTTCTCCACTTATACCCGATAAAAGAGTAAATTTGCAAAAGATGTAACTAGGAAACCATGGTATAAAAGATTGAGGTGCCTCAACTCACCAGATCATTAAACCGTGTTTGCAGTGTTTCATGCTCGGCTTCCTTAGCTTGAAGCTGAATCAGGAAAATAACAACAAATTCACATATTTGCAGGTTCTGATGACTTAGTTTAGCTCAAACTCCAAGGATAAGATCTAAAAGCAAAATGATTACGGTACCTCCACAGATAACATCTGGTTATTTTCTTCTAATTCTGCATTTTTCTTCTGCAAGTCCTTTAGTTGAGATACTAAACCACTAATATCCACCTGCATTGCCAATTTAACAGCATGAGAATGATATATTCATCATACCAATATCATGCTAACAAAATGTGTATAACTTTAAATATTTTGTGTGTACTGAATGTCAATGACCTTGATTTTTCCAAAAAGCTCCTTATTTCAAAGCCACAAATTAAACCAGAACTTCCATCAAACTGTGCATAAGAATTTAAACCTAAGCTTCCATGAGACAGAAAAACTAGTACTAAAATTACACCACGTGAAAAATAAAAATAAAAACATAATTTTTTTTCCATCACTATTTAAGCATCCAAACAGACAATAAAGGATAAAATAAAAACTAAGGAGATTTCATAGAATTGTTTTCAGCCAATAATTCAACAAATTCATTATTAAATTTTTTTTTAAAAATAATGACAGAAAATACCTCAGAGAGTCGATTTTCGCTTTCTGATTTCTTCATGCCTTGAACATCTGCAAGCATAAAAAATAAAATGAACAAATTAGAATTTTTTTAAATTTGGCGGAAAAATCGAATAAAAAATGGTAAAGGGAGACCAGTAGGGATTGGAGCTTTGGTGAGATCCGATCCGGAAGAAGCTTTGCTGATTCGTTCGGCGGCTCTCTTTTGACGAATCTCCTCCAGCTATTCAAAATCAACAAAGAAACAATCACTCAAAAATTAAAATAAATAAATGAATGTAATCAAAACTTGGAGTCAAATTAGAAGAAAATTCGATGAAAAAGAAAAAAAGCAAAATCAAAATCTTGGAAGAAATTGCTCTTACCGTCCGTCGACCGAGGGAAGCATGGTGAGCTTTCATCGTTAAAAGAAAAGAAAGAGAAGAAAGAATCACAATAAAATGTTCTTCTTCCCTTCTATTTATTTTCCTTTGAATGCAGGGAATTATATATATCTGGACGGGGGTTTTAACGGTTCTTCAATCTTTTGGGACTCAATTTGCTGATCTTCGCCAAAATATGCATTTTTAACTTCAATTGGTTTGATTCAAATGGTTAGTCTTAATTTTACTTGTTTTTACTTTTTCATATGAAATATGTTTTTCTTTTTTCCGGAGTAATTGTGTTACGCTGAAATTTAATATTTAATATTATACTTTAATTTAGGCATAATGTGAAATTAAACCCTCAATATTTATATCTTTTATCTATTTGGTCCTTTTTTAACTAAATTTTGTTTTTAACCTTTTAAAAAAAAGTCAAATTTGACCATGACCTTCCAAAAAGAGTTAAATTGTTGGTTTTTTAAGGTAAATACAGATTAAAATGTTAAATTTTTAAACATGGTAATTTGGACTAATTTTTATGAACTTTTTATTTCTTTAGATTTTTATTTTTTTAATATTTTTATAAATTTGAAAATATTTGTTAACATGGCATATAAGACAAATTATGTCATGTCATTATTAAGTAAACGTATACTGCCACACGGGTTGTCAAGTCAACATCGTAAAAATATTAATGTTTTAGTTAGAATTTCCGTTAAAAAAAAGCGATTTGATTTTTTTGAAATGTTAAAGGTCAAATTTAACTAAAAAAAATATGGCCAAATTTAGCAAAGATATAAACATTGAGGATAATGGCCAAATTTACCAATGTATTTCCCTATTCGTTTTGTGGTTACGCCACCAAAATTTCCTAATAATGCTTTCTAACGTACGACATAATGTATTCAGAAGTAAGAAACAATTCATAGAATAAATTGGTAATGATTGTAAAATGGATTTAACAAAGATCTCTTTACCTCCTGCAAAGAGGTAATGCAAATTCCAGCTATCAATACGTTTCAAGAACCTCTCTTTAAATCCCATAAATGCCTCATTTTCCTCCTACCCAAAACTGTTGGCAATCCTAGGTACTTTTTCGGGTTTGACGAAATTTGAACCCCCAATATATCTCATATTTGATCTTTCATTCTGCTATCAACGTTACTACTGAAATAGACCAACGATTTGTCAAAGTTAATTACTTGTCTTGAGACCCCTTCATATTCTACTAACAAATCTTTCATCATCCTTGCCCCCTCTTCCTTTGCCTCCCGAATAAAGCACTATCATCTCTAAATAACAGATGTGTCACCGTTAAATCCTTCCTCCCTACTCTTTCTCCTCTAATACTACCCTCCCGCCTGGCCAAATAAAGAAGACATGAAAGCCTTTCAGAGCAAATTAAAAATAAATATGAGCTTAAGGGATCCCCCTGTCTTAGTCCCCGAAAAGGTGAAAATTGGTTCCCTTGCTTCCTATTCAATATGACGGAATAAGAGACTGTTGTCACACACTTCATTACCATATCGATCCATTGTGAGTTGAAACCCATACGTTCGATAACCTTGGCCACGAAACCCTACTCTACCCTATCATAAGCCTTACTCATGTCTAATTTAAACGGGAAGGAACTTTTATTTGTGGAATGCTTCTTTTTAAATGCGTGCAATAACTCATAGGCAATTAAAAAATTATCAAAAATCTATTTTCCCGAAATAAAAACCCATTGAGTTTCATTAATGCATACATCTAAGACTTTCCTAAGCCTATTTGCAATAACCTTGGCAATAATTTTGTAGATGACGTTGCATAGATTAATAGGGCGAAATTGTGACATCGATACCGAATTTATGACATTCGAGATAAGAACTATATTGGTTTTATTAATGTCCTCTACCTCCCTTACTCCGTTCAACACCTGAATACAGAACTAGGTGATTTCCTTCCCCACAATGTGCCAATATTTCTGGTAAAATAATGCTTGAAAACCATCCATACCTAAAGCTTTTAAAGGCGCCATGCTTTTAACTGCTTCTCACACCTCTTCTTCTGTAAAGGCCACAAACAACTCCTCATTTATTCCATCCGATATGCTAGGGGTTATACCTAACAACATGTGATCACTATCAATAATTGATGAAGCAGTAAACAACTCTTTAAAATACTCAGCAACAACCTCAGCAATATCACTTTCTTCTGTTACCCATCTTCTAACTTTTTCATATAAGCCCTTGAAAACATTCTTTCTCTTACGATTTGATGCAAATTTGTGGAAAAAAGTTATATTATGATTACCAAACTTTAATCAATTAACCATCTCCCTTTGTTCCCAAAACAGTTCTTCTTTGTCAGTCTCGATATTTAAAGCAAGTTTAACTTCTAACAACTCGATCAAATTATCCTCATCAGGATCAATAGATGATAACTTCTCCAACCTCGAGCTCAACTTCTCTGTTTTCTGCTTTCTGTCCTTTTGCTCTTCCTTCGCCCATTTATTCAACTCTTTCCCTGACTCTTCTAACTTTCCTGGCACATCCAAACGAGACGATTCCCATAGATTTATAATGCACTTCTCACATGAATCCTCAAAAATCCAATCCGCATTGAATCTAAACTGAAAATTACTCCTTCCTCTTTGCACACCACTTTTACCCACAATATCCATTAGTAAAGGACAATTATCAGAAAAAGTATGCACTATGTGCTTCATAGAATAGTTTGGAAAAAGTTCCCATCAATCCAAAGTTTCCACTCCTCTATTTAACCTTTCACGTTTATTATTTTCTGGAATCCTTCCTCTTTCCCAAGTATACCATTGGCCGGAGAACCCTAAATCACTCAGTTCGCAATCTTCCAAAACACCTCAGAACTTCTACATCCGCATCTAACCTCATCGTTTCTTGAACGAATATAATATATCATTAAAGTCGCCCATTATCAACCACAGAAATGAGTTATTATTTCTCAACTGTCTCAGTAGACGCTAGGATTCTTCACTTCCTCTCTTATTCGGTGATCCGTAAAACCTCGTAAATTTCCATTTTGGCGACCCCTCACTCTCTTTAATTTCAACATCAATGTGCGAATGTGAAAAACTTCTCAACTGTATCGAACAACCACTAACCCATTCCACCGATAAACCTCCTCTAGAACCGTCTGCAGTAACTTCAATTCCACTAGCAAACTCATACCTCTCACAAACCCTTCTCATCATTCTCACACTTAGTTCCGTCTCCATAAGAAACAAAACTTGGGGCTTTATTTGTCTCAACTTATTCTTGAGACGCCTCACAGCCCGTGAATGACCCAACCCATGGATATTCCAACTTAAAATTTTTATTACCCCCAGCCCGCCGACTTGCCAGCGACCGCCAATCTATTGATAAAAGAATATTTGTTTTTGGACACCATAGGATTAAAAACACTCGAATATCTCTCTTTGGTACATTGCATTTTCTTACCATTCATTGATTCTAACAGGTTATCCTCCAAGTACGATCTTATCTCCATTTGCCATTTCGTACCTAACCCTCCACCATTATGCTCGTATCGAGGATTATTTTCACCAACAAGGTTATATCCTCTCGCCTTAGTCCTCCTACCCCTCTTATCAAACCTTCCAATCAGATTTCCCCTAGGAATTTCCCCTTTCAACCACTTGTTCACTACTACTGCTCCTCTCCTAGGCGCCGCCCTGAGAGAAATATCCCATCTAAAATCCACAACCTGTGTGCCCAATGTTACCCTAATAGGATAGAAACTCTCACTATGCCCCAACTTACCACATAGAAAGCATAACAATGTTAGTTTTTCATACTGAAAAGGGGCATAAACCGAACAATCTTAGTCCAATACAATTCGCTTTTTCCTTTTTAATGGGAGCTGGACATCTAGCCTTACTCGGATTCTCATAAATCTGTTACCACCCTTTGCAATCAAAGAAGCATCATATTCTAGGAAAGATGTAACAACTCGATTTTTCAGTGGTGTCGGAAACAGTGGTTTCAATGCTACCAAATTCGGTGAGTAAGTTCGTAAATATTATTATTTAATATTTACGATCAAATATGGTTTTAAAAAGGTTTTTGATTTGGTAATTTATGTTTTGTAACAATTTATTAGGTCAAGTGATTTTAGAAAGTGAGGTATCGAGACCTCGTTTCTATAAATCGAGTCGTAAATATTTTTATAAAAATTTACGGGGTGTCATTAATGTGGTATTAAAGTTTCGTTGAAAAATTTTAACGTTTCGATAGTTAATTAATTAAAAAGAACTATATCGTAAAAGATATAAAATTTAGTCACTATTTGATTTGAGTGATTAAATGGTTTATTGAATAAGGAAAAGGGACTTAGTTGGCAATTAGGCCATTATTAAAAATAATGGACAAAGGTGGACATTAAATGGGTGAATTTTAATATTATAAGAAAGGTTAAATTAGTAATTTAATAATTAAAAGAAAAGTAAAACAAATAAAACTTGGCATCATATTCTTTAACCTTTTTTTTTTTCCACCGAAATTGTTAAAGAAGGAAGCCATAGCTAGGGCTTAGTATTCGCCCAACTTTGGTTTGATGATTTGATCAAGATCCCGTAGATACTCGTGGAAAAGGAAAAATAGCGGAATAGTCCCTGGACTTCTATAATTACTACAATTCAGTCCAGGTAAGTTCGTATGGTTAAAATTTAACATTTGTATAAATTGATGATTGGTATTATGCATATATTCTATTGTTGGAAATGAATTATTTTTTGAATTATTGTAATAGCCCAATTTCGGTGAAATCGGAACAGTGGTTTCGGGACCACGAATTCAAGTCGAAAATAAAATTTATTTTTATATGGTCCGTAATATAATAGACGTGACATGTGAAAATTTTGACATGAAAATTTTATCGATTTGGTGCCTAATTACGAGAAGGACTAAATCGCATAAAATGTGAAAGTTGAATTCTAGTAGCAATAAGGATTAAATAGCTATGGAATTCAAAAAAAAAAAAGGTCTTTATATGGTAATTAGACCATTAATAAAATTATGTAGATTTTTCTTGGTGACTCATCCATGGAAAATGAGAAAAATCATCTTATTTTATGACATCTTCTTCCCCAAAATAAACATGGAAACCCTAGGAGAGAGAGAAGAGACTTTCATGGCCAAATTGGGTAAGTTTCCTTGTCCCATTTTTAGTGATTTTGATATTTTTGGAATCGGGATAGCTTAATCTCTCTATTTGGGGGATTAATTTGAAAAGTTATCAAAGTGTGAAAATGGGTCATGGATGTATATGCTGGAAATTAGAAATTTATGGTAGAAAATGAAAGATTATTGATAGATAAAAAACTTTTACAAAGTGATTTTTTATGAAAACATGATTTAGGGACTTAAATGAAAAGTTGTAAAATTTGATGAAAAATTCTAAAATTTTATGAATACATGTGCTGTAAAATTTGTAATGGGGTTTTGGTTAGGCTTGGAATAGGGAGTAATTTGCATAAGTTTCATTTTACGAGCCTAAGGACGAAAATAGAATTTATGGAAAAGTTAGGGGCAAAATGGTAATTTTGCCTAGAATGTAAATTTAGTCCAAATAAATATGAGATATTTGAAATTGATGCAAAATTTACTCGTATAGATCCGGATAGACCAAATTCATAGTTAGAACAAGGAAAAAGAGGAAAATGTCAGATTAGTAGATGTTTGTACACGAACCTTTGTCGAGGTAAGTTCGTGTAACTAAAATATGTTTATTTATATGTTTTTTTAATTGTGATTATGTAAATTGTATAAATGCCATATATATATATAAAAGGATTACATATTCGATCAAGCCCGATAAATAAAAATGTTCTAATTAATTGATAATGCCCGATAGATGTTAAAAGGGTAAATGATGGAAATGTTACTTTCATACTCGGAATGGATGTGGAGTATTATCATATGAATTATGTGGTGTTAAAGATGTATGAAATGATCACATACTCGACAATTTCCTGATAAATGTTAAACCCCGTTTGAATAAATGGAAGTCGATGGATAAATGTGATTTCCCTGATAAAACTGCATGTGTTGCAGAATGGATTTAGCCCAGACGGGTAATCCGAAATGAGTCTCTCGAATATATGTTTCAATTAGGATTTAGCCTGGACTGGTAATCCTAATTGACTGGATTTAGCCTGGACTGGTAATCCAGATCGAACTCTATAGGGAATTCTTTGTCATATAAAGGATTTAGCCTGGACTGGTAATCCGACAAAGCCCTTAGAGTATATGTTACAGCTAGAATTTAGCTTGGACTGGTAATTCTGCTGTATGATGCATGGCTCGAGAGTGTACCTATAAGGTACTACTGAGTATGAATTGACGGATTCTGATTTGTACACCTCGAGTGTACTACCGGTGTATCCATCGATATTCCAAATAAATTCAACGGGTAAAACTCTTGACATGAGGTGAATATGTAACACCCCTAACCCGTATCCATCACCGGATTACGGTTAAAGGCGTTACCGGACAGATCAGTAACTTTTACAGACAATTCATTATACAAATCATCAATCACAATCAACGTGTCCCTTTTATAGGTCAACGAGACCTTAAACATGCTTTAAGATAGGGCCGGGACTAGACCGAACACAAACAGAAATTCTCAGAAATTTAAAACATTTTGAACACTGCAGAGGTCACACGCCTGTGCAGTCAGACCGTGTGCCTCCCACGGCTACTAGACACACCCATTTGTCCTGGCCGTGCCAAAACAGGACATGTATACTGACTTATCCCCACGGCCACCAGGCACGCCCGTGTACCATGGCCGTGTACTCTTAGGCTAGATACTGACTTAATCCCACAGTCACTAGGCACACCCGTGTGCCACAACGGTGTATGCATAACAGGCCCTTTGCAAGGCCAATATGCCACCCACACTTGAGTTTACCCTACAAGCATCATACCAATTCATTTTATGCACAATTGACATCCAAAAACATATCAATTAATCAACAAAGCTTTGTATCCAATCTCATTTTCAAACATGCCAGTTTGCACAACCAAATCACTTATATCCTTAAGCATGAGTCATCCACATTTATCTTCCATGTAACCATTTCATTGATCATACATACATACTCATAATGCATTCATAAGCTTACCAATGTCTTGACCATTTCAATAGCTAACTTGCCATACCAAAACATGCATCATATACTATATTCACTCATGCATAATACCAACATTAACTAGCCAAATCACATGGCTATTTACATCTCAAACATATACCAAACTACTAGCCTATACATGCCATACTTAGTATATACATTTCCAAAAGGTACCAAAATGAGTTTGAGTAGTCTGATGACGATCCTCGACGGTCCCCGAGCCTTCAGTAACTTTGACGATTTATAAAACAGAGCAAACACACATAGAGTAAGCTTTCAAAAGCTTAGTAAGCCATATACAAATAAACTTAGCATAAAATGCATATAACCATATTGGCACAATGACATTATTAGTTCTCATAGCAAATTCATCACATATATTATTTGGCTCATTTACTTAGCCATATCTTACCAATTTCTTCAACTCAAATATCACACATACACATGGCTAATTCAAGCATAACTTCTCATATAATCTCATCATTTCATATACATAATCATATTAATAAGTTCTTATAGATAGTTACCTTTCATATACACTTAGTGTACATACCAAACGTACCTGAAACAGATATATAATTCACATAGTCATTCGTATCTCGGATTTGCCCGTTGAACCGTTCAAAATCTAATAGGATAGTCAAGTGCTCGGAATAGTCGTACAATGCCAACATCCCAGACGTGGTCTTACATGTAATCAGATATCGATGCAACTGTCCCAGACAGGGTCTTACACGAATCAAATACGATACCGATGTCCCAGACATGGTCTTACACGTAAATCTCATATCGATGCCAACGTCCTAGACGTGGTCTTACACGAAATCTCGAATCAACGCCAACGTCCTAGACGTGGTCTTACATGATATCACATAACAGACACCTATGTCATGACATACGAAATTCCTATCTATTCCTAGGTTCACACGGGACTTCTCGGACTTTAACAGCTTATCGGCTTATTAGTCAACTCGAATTTCACATGCATTCCATCTCAATGGATAATCATAGTAATTCACATATCATATACACTCAATAATTCAATACAAATACATTTATTTGTATATCTACTTACTTCGGATTCGGATATTCGTTCGGACTCGGTTATTCGACTACTTTCGCTTTCCCGCGATCAAAGTCCGTTTTCTTCGGTTCTTGATCTATACATATTCAAATTTAAACCTTTTATTTACCAACACATTCAATTCAATCCAAATACACATATTTAGGGCAATTTGCAAATTAGCCCTCACATCTCACATTTGGACAATTTAGTCTCTAATTCACAAAATCACAAATTACACAAAATTATCATATACCCATGCTTAGCTGAATATTCATGTATCTCATACAAGTCCAAACATTTCATTTATTTCTTAATTTAGTCCTTCAAAATGCTATTTTCACAATTTAGCCCTAATTAACTAAATTCATCAAAAATTCAAGAACAAAACATGTTCATTAAACACATATCTTTCATTTAACACTAATATTCATCACAAAGCTCACCATTTCATCAATGGAACATCTCATGAACATCATCGATTCTTAAAATTAAGGCATGGGTTACAAAGTATACGAAGCAACAATTACAGAAACATAGAAATTATCAAAAACCGATTAAAAACATACCTTAAATTGAGCTTAGAAGTGGCCGAAAACCCTAACTAGTTTTCTTTCTTTTCTTTCCTTCAAAACTCGGCAATATGGATGAACAAATGCCACTATCTATTTCTTTTGTTTTATTATAAGTGTGTTAATATACATTTTACCATATTAACCTTTCATTTAATAACTAAAACAAACATACATTAAGGGCATTTTTGTCCTTTGTCCATCCACTATCTAAGTATTGGCACAATTGCCTCATAAGGCCTCCTTATTAAAAAGCCACATCAAATAGGTATATTTTCATAAAGCATGCAAATTTTGCCTTCAATGCAATTTAATCCTTTTATCAAATTAAGCATACAGATTTGGACAATTTATCTTACTTTAACTTTATCACAAAGCTAAATCACATACTACAAACACAAAAACTAATATTAAAATATTATTCTAACTTTCGGATTTGTGGTCCCAAAACCACTTATTCCGACTAGGGTTTAAACCTGATCATTACAATTCTCCCCTTAGGGATTTTCGTCCCCAAAAATCTTACCGTCAAATCGGTTCGGATATTGCTGTCTCATAAAATCTTCAGGCTTCCATGTAGCCTCTTCAATTCTGTGTCGATGCCACAACACTTTTACTAACGGAATTTTCTTGTTTCTCAACTCTTTTACTTCACGAGCTAAGATACGGATCGACTCTTCTTCGTAAATCATATTTGATCGGATTTCAATTTCAGACGGAATAATCACATGTGACAGATTGGAATGATATCTGCGGAGCAATGATACATGAAACATTATGAAATCATTTCTAGCTCTGAGGGCAACAACAATCTATACGCAACTGGACCAACTCGCTCAATAATTTCATACGGTCCGATGAACCTCGGACTCAACTTGCCTTTGCATCCGAATCGGAGTACTTTCTTCCACGGAGATACCTTTAAGAATACTTTGTCACCGGTTTCAAATTCAATGTCTTTTCGTTTCAAGTCCGTATAAGACTTTTGACGATTAGACGCTGCTTTCAAACTATCTCGGATCACTTTTACTTTCTGTTCAGTGTTTTTTATCAAATCAACCCCGTGTAACTTACTTTCACTGAGCTCAGTCAAATACAGAGGTGTTCGACATTTACGCCCGTACAAAGCCTCATAAGGTGCCATTTTAATGCTCGACTGAAAACTATTATTATACGCAAATTCAATCAATGGTAGGTACTGTTCCCACTTACCGTTAAACTCAAGAATGCAACATCTCAACATATCTTCGAGTATCTGAATAATCCGTTCAGACTGACCATTCGTCTGTGGATGAAATGTTGTACTGAAATGCAATTTTGTGCCTAAAGCTTATTGCAATTTCTTCCAAAATCTTGATGTAAATCGCGGATCTCTATCAGACACAATAGACAATGGCACTCCGTGCAATCTCACAATATAAGAAATGTAAAGCTCAACTAACTTATCAAGTGAATAATAAGGTCTCACCGGAATAAATTGGGCGGATTTCGTCAAACGATCAACTACTACCCAAATCGCATCTTTCTTTCTCAGAGTCAAAGGCAATCCTGAAACAAAATCTATTGTCACTCTATCCCATTTCCATTCGGGAATCAGAATCGGCTATAACAACCCAGACGGAACCTGATGTTCTGCTTTCACTTGCTGACAGACTAAGCATTTTGATACGAAATTAGAAATATCTCGTTTCATACCAGACCACCAATAGTGTTGCTTCAGATCATGGTACATTTTAGTGCTTCCCGGATGAACAGATAGACGACTATTATGAGCCTCACACAGAATTAGCTGTAATAACTCAGAGTTTCTCGGAACACAAATACGATCTCAGAATCTCAAGCAATCATCAACAACTCGAAATTAAGAATCAAAATTCAAATCACATAAAGCTCGTTTCACTAACATTTCATTATCAACTTTCTGAGCATCAATTATTTGTTGTAAAAACAACGGTTCCGCTTTCAATTCAGCTATCACTGAACTATCATCAGATAGATCTAATTGAGCATTCAAAGCATGTAATGCACACAGTGACTTTCGACTCAATGCATCGGTAACTATATTAGCTTTACCCGGATGATAATCTATCACAAGTTCGTAGTCATTTAACAGTTCTAGCCATCTTCTCTGTCGCAGATTCAAATCTTTCTAAATCATCAGATATTTCAAACTTTTATGATCTGAAAACACGTGACATTTCTCTCCAAAAAGATAATGGCGCCAAATCTTTAGTGCGAACACAATCGCAGCTAACTCGAGGTCGTGTGTCGGATAGTTCTTCTCATGAGGCTTAAGTTGTCTCGAGGCATAAGCTATTACTTTGCCTTCCTGCATCAGTACGCATCCCAGACCATTCAACGAAGCATCACTGTAAATTACAAACTCCTTGCCCGATTTTGGCTGTACTAACACTGGAGCTTCAGTTAACAGAGTTTTCAACTGATCAAAGCTTTTCTGACATTTATCGGACCATTCAAATCTCACATCTTTTTGAAGCAATTTAGTTAACGGAGTAGCTATCATCGAGAAACCTTTTACGAATCTTCGATAATAACCTACAAGTCCAAGAAAGCTTCAAACTTCAGACACATTTTTAGGGGGTTTCCAATCCAGAATAGCAGAAATCTTGCTCAGATCAACTCGTATTCCAGAGGCCGATATACTATGTCCCAGAAAACTGACTTCACGCAACCAAAATTCACATTTACTGAATTTCGCATATAATTTCTTATCTCGCAGGGTTTGCAACACAATTCTCAGATGTTCAGCATGTTCAGTTTCATCCCGTGAATAAATCAGAATGTCGTCTATGAATACAACGACAAATCGATCTAGGTACAGTCTAAAAATTTTGTTCATCAGATCCATAAAAATAGCAGGAGCATTTGTTAATCCGAAAGGCATAACTAAAAACTCATAATACTCGTACCTCGTTCTGAAAGCAGTTTTCAGAATGTCTAAATCTTTTACTCTCAACTGGTAATAACCCGATCTCAGATCTATCTTCGAAAACACAGTAGCTCCTTTTAGCTGATCAAACAAATCGTCAATTCTGGGTAACGAATATTTATTATTTATGGTCACTTTATTCAACTGACGATAATCTATGCACATTCTCATCGTGCCATCTTTCTTTTTCACAAACAGAACGGGAGCACCCCAAGGTGAAAAACTCGGTCTAGTGAACCCTCTGTCAGTTAACTCTTGTAACTGTGACTTTAATTCTTTCAATTCCGTTGGTGCCATTCTATACAGAGCTATCGAAATAGGTGTTGTACCAGGCAACAAATCAATACCAAATTCAACTTCATGTATCGGAGATAATCCCGGTAATTCTTCAGGGAATACATCAAAAAACACACAAACAACTGGCACTGATTCAACTTCCTTCTCAGATACTTTTGAGTCAATCACATAAGCAAAATAAGCTTCGTAACCCTTTTTCATATAACTCTGAGCTTTCAACACAGATATCACAGCAGGTAACCCATTTAAATCATTCGACTCAATACGAACTATTTCACCATTCTGACGACTTAAATCAATAGTCTTCCTTTTACAGTTCACTATAGCGTCATGCAATGTCAACCAGTCCATACCCAGAATTATATCAAACTCATCAAATGGTAATAGCATCAGATCAGTAGGGAAACAGATATCTCGAAACATTAACGGACAGTTCTTACATATTTTGTCAACCAGAACACTTTTGCCTAAGGGGTTCGATATTTTAATCACAATTTCAGTAGACTCTACAGGAAAAGTCTTACTAGATACTAAATTCATGCATATATATGAGTGAGTAGAACCAGGGTCTATCAATGCAATCAAAGAAGTATCATAAAGTGTAAATGTACCTGTTATAATATCCGGAGATGAAGCTTCCTCACGAGCTCGGATGGCATACGCTCTAGCAGGCGCTCTAGCTTCAGATCTCGCAACGGTATCTCTCGTAGTTCTCTGACTACCACTAACATTTCTTACATTTCGTGAAGGTCTACCTCTCACTAGAGCATTATCTGATCTCGGATTCTGAACAGTCTCTGGTCCAACAGACTCTGGGTAATCACGAATAAAATGATCTAACGATCCACATCTGAAGCAAGCCCGATCATTCAATCTACAACTTCCCGAATGTCTTTTACCATAATGCTTACACTCAGGTCGTTCGGACCGAATATTTCCAACACTTGATATTGATGTTGCCGGAACTTTGGAACTCAAATGTGATTTAACTCGATCTCTACTAGAATGTTCCACATTAATCTTTGAACGACTATATTCATCTCTGAATTTCTTCGAAGCAGATTGAAATGATTTGCTCGGAAATTTTTTTCTCACTTCTCTAGCTTCAGACTCAGCTTTTCTTTTGTCTTTCCCGAGTGCCTCGGCTTTATATGCTTGATCAACAAGTACCATAAACTCTTTTATCTCTAAAATCCTGACTAGCAAGCGAATGTCTTCATTTAAACCATCTTCAAACCTCTTACACATTATTGCTTCCGATGATATACATTCTCGGGCATACTGACTCAGTCTCATGAACTCTCGTTCGTATTCAGTAATAGAAATACGGCCCTATTTCAAGTCCAAAAATTCCTTTCGTTTCTGATCGATGAATCTCTCACTGATGTATTTCTTCTGAAACTCAATCTGAAAGAAGTCCCATGTCACCCGTTCTTTCGAAACAACAGAAATTAGAGTTTTCCACCACTGATAGGCCGCGTCTCCTAACAAAGAAACAACACACTTTATGCATTCCTCAGGACTCAGTGACATTTCATCAAATACCCTAATAGTGTTTTCTAACCAGAACTCGGCTTTTTTGGCATTGTCATCACTGGTAGCCCTAAAATCTTCGGCCCCATACTTACGGATTTTGTCGACCGGAGGCTTGTTCAACAGATTCAGATTCATAGTCTGAGGCATAGCAGATGTCTGAGGGGGATTAACCGGGGGCGGAGGTTGCGAAATAGTCGGGTTATTTCTTACAAACTGAGTGAACCATTCACTTATCATCTGGAAGAAAGCTTGTTTTGCTTCTCCCTCATGACCGCTCGTAGCCGGTCTCGGATAAGAGGGCGCTGTCCCTTCAGCAGGAGCAGGCGCATTACTTTTTACATCGTCAGCTACTGCTCTTTCGAGATCCATTGCTATACGAAATTCACATTTTTCACGTCAAGATTCATCACACTATCACAATTCATATATATGACATGTATAGCTAGACTCTGACATGCTACGTTAGTCCGAGAATCAACTAAACCGTAGCTCTGATACCAATCAAATGTAACACCCCTAACCCGTATCCGTCACCGGATTAGGGTTAAAGGCGTTACCGGACAGGTCGATAACTTTTACAGACAATTCATTATACAAATCATCAATCACAATCAACGTATCCCTTTTATAGGTCAACGAGACCTTAAACATGCTTTAAGATAGGGTCGGGACTAAACCGAACACAAACGAAAATTCTCGAAAATTTAAAACTTTTTGAACACTGCAGAGGTCACACGCCCGTGCAGTCAGACCGTATGCCTCCCACGGCTACTAGACATACCCATGTGTCCTGGCCGTGCCAAAATAGGGCATGTATACTGACTTATCCCCAGGCCACCAGGCACGCCCGTGTACCATGGCCGTGTACTCTTAGGCTAGATACTGACTTAATCCCACGGTCACTAGGCACGCCCGTGTGCCACAACCGTGTATGCATAACAGGCCCTTTGCAAGGCCAATATGCTACCCACACTTGAGTTTACCCTACAAGCATCATACCAATTCATTTTATGCACAATTGATATCCAAAAACATATCAATTAATCAACAAAGCTTTGTATCCAATCTCATTTTCAAACACGCCAGTTTGCACAACCAAATCACTTATATCCTTAAGTATGAGTCATCCACATTTATCTTCCATGTAACCATTTCATTGATCATACATACATACTCATAATGCATTCATAAGCTTACCAATGTCTTGACCATTTCAATAGCTAACTTGCCATACCAAAACATGCATCATATACTATATTCACTCATGCATAATACCAACATTAACTAGCCAAATCACATGGCTATTTACATCTCAAACATATACCAAACTACTAGCCTATACATGCCATACTTAGTATATACATTTCCAAAAGGTACCAAAATGAGTTTGAGTAGTGTGATGACGATCCTCGACGGTCACTGAGCCTTCAGTAGCTTTGACGATCTATAAAACAGAGCAAACACACACAGAGTAAGCTTTCAAAAGCTTAGTAAGCCATATACAAATAAACTTAGCATAAAATGCATATAACCATATTGGCACAATGACATTATTAGTTCTCATAGCAAATTCATCACATATATTATTTGGCTCATTTACTTAGCCATATCTTACCAATTTCTTCAACTCAAATATCACACATACACATGGCTAATTCAAGCATAACTTCTCATATAATCTCACCATTTCATATACATAATCATATTAATAAGTTCTTATAGATACTTACCTTTCATATACACTTAGTGTACATACCAAACGTACCTGAAATAGATATATAATTCACATAGTCATTCGTATCTCGGATTTGCCCGTTGAACCGTTCGGAATCTAATAGGGTAGTTAGAGTGCTCAGAATAGTCGTACAATGCCAACGTCCCAGACGTGGTCTTACATGTAATCAGATATCAATGCCACTGTCCCAGACAGGGTCTTACACGAATCAAATACGATGCCGATGTCCCAGACATGGTCTTACACGTAAATCTCATATCGAGGCCAACGTCCCAGACGTGGTCTTACACAAAATCTCGAATCAACACCAACGTCCTAGACGTGGTCTTACATGATATCACATAACAGACACCTATGTCATGACATACGAAATTCCTATCTATTCCTAGGTTCACACGGGACTTCTCGGACTTTAACAGCTTATCGACTTATTAGTCAACTCGGATTTCACATACATTCCATCTCAATGGATAATCATAGTAATTCACATATCATATACACTCAATAATTCAATACAAATACATTTATTTGTATATCTACTTACTTCGGATTCGGATATTCGTTCGGACTCGGTTATTCGACTACTTTCGCTTTCCCGCGATCAAAGTCCGTTTTCTTCGGTTCTTGATCTATACATATTCAAATTTAACCCTTTTATGTACCAATACATTCAATTCAATCCAAATACACATATTTAGGGCAATTTGCAAATTAGCCCTCACATCTCACATTCGGACAATTTAGTCCCTAATTCACAAAATCACAAATTACACAAAATTATCATATACCCATGCTTAGCCGAATATTCATGTATCTTATACAAGTCCAACCATTTCATTTATTTCTCAATTTAGTCCTTCAAAATGCTATTTTCACAATTTAACCTTAATTAACTAAATTCATCAAAAATTCAAGAACAAAACATGTTCATTAAACACATATCTTTCATTTAACACTAATATTCATCACAAAGCTCACCATTTCATCAATGGCACATCTCATGAACATCATCGATTCTCAAAATTAAGGCATGGGTTACAAAGTATACGAAGCAATGATTACAGAAACATAGAAATTATCAAAAACCGATTAAAAACATACTTTAAATTGAGCTTAGAAGTGGCCGAATGCCCTAACTAGTTTTCTTTCTTTTCTTTCCTTCAAAATTCGGCAATATGGATGAACAAATGCCACTATCTATTTCTTTTGTTTTATTATAAGTATGTTAATATACATTTTACCATATTAACCTTTCATTTAATAACTAAAACAAACATACATTAAGGGCATTTTTGCCCTTTGTCCATCCACTATCTAAGTATTGGCACAATTGCCTCATAAAGCCTCCTTATTAAAAAGCCACATCAAATAGGTATATTTTCATAAAGCATGCAAATTTTGCCTTCAATGCAATTTAATCCTTTTATCAAATTAAGCATACAGACGGGCAATTTATCTTACGAAACTTTATCACAGGCTAAATCACATACTACAAACACAAAAAATAATATTAAAATATTATTCTAACTCGGATTTGTGGTCCCGAAATCACTGTTTCGACTAGGGTCTAAACTGGACTGTTACAGAATATGAATAAGAAATGAGTTATTACACATATATGTCTGAAACACACGAAAATGATGATACGTGAAGATTGATATAAGAAAACATGAAATGATGATACTTGTACATGAAATTTATTTGATGAATATGTCATCCTTGATTATAGACTTGTATACTTTGAGTGTACTACGAATCGTGTGACATCGATATTTTGATAAATATGAATAAAGTTCTAAAATGAAATAATCTAAACTTGAGATGAACTATTATGAAATTATACTTGTAGTACAAAAAGATGATTTATGCATGTTAAATGAACGAATGTTATGGAATGCAAATGTGCATGGAAACTTGATTGTTGTTGAGCCCAAACATGTTTTGAGGTTATTATGGAATACATGACTAACAAGGGCAACGAGGATATGTGTAGGGCTTGAAGTCAAATTGAATGAATGTGCCTTACATAGTTACCTCAAAATAGAATGAATGGTAAGTTAAGTACCATGTTATACGAACTTACTAAGCATACAATGCTTACCCCGTTTTATTTGCCTCTATTTTAGAGTAAATCAGAAGCTCGTTGGATTGGAAGCTCGGCGGAGATCACTCACACTATCCATCGGCCCATGATAGTACAATATGGTAAATTAATTACGGTTGTAATGGCATGTATAGGATATGTTGGTCATATTGGCATGTAAAAGTAAATAATGCTTGAAATCTAGCCATTAAAATAGCAAGTAATGGTTGTTTTGTTATACTTGTAATGTTATGCTATGGTAACTATATATGTATTTCAAGTAGTTGATCAAGTCATGTTTAACACATGAATTAAACCAAGGTAAGTTAGTAAACATGTATGCATGCAACAATAAACCATGTTGAATAATGAAAATTTTTTATTTGAATGCTTGAATTGGTTGGATTGTACTTGGTATGTTTTGGTGCAGGAAAATGGTAAATTTAGGTGATAAATGAGGCTAGGAAATGGATTTATTTTGTCCACACGGGTAGACACATGGGCGTACGTCTAGACCGTGTGTGACACACAGCCTACCCCATGGGCGTGTGGTCTGGCCGTGTGTCCTCTGCACCTTAAAATTGAGAAAACAGAATGTTCAGAATTAAGCACACGAGCAGAGACACGGGCGTGTGTCTTAGCCGTGTGGGTGACACAGCCATGAACACGAGTGTGTGTCTTGGCCATGTGAAACCTGATGTGAGACGGCCTGGGTTGATTCGAGTCGTTCACGGGTTTGCCCGATCGTCTATGATGAGAGGTGGAATCTTCGGGAAACAGAAGAAATTTGGTGAAGTATGCGGAAGCTTCAAAAGAGTTTTTCTTTTAAAATTTGTTTAAGTTAGGAATGGAGGTTGGTTATCTATGGAATTAAGATAGAAGGCTAATTTGGTAGGTTCAGATTAGCAAGGAATAGATTAAAGGATAGAAAAGGGTTCGGGATAAATAATAGAAGTGGATAGCGATCTTAAACGTCAGAAACGATTCAACACTCAAAGAGTGTCACCCGGATTTCTATATGGTTTAAGGTGGATTTATGGGATAGGATGGTTGATGAACGCCACACCAAGCTCGGTGATAAGTTCATAAAAAGAGATCGATTGACGCCACTAGCTCGCTAGATAAGTCAAGTCGAAACTCGTACGAATAAAAAGAGGAGAAAACTCACTCTAGAATAAAAGTTCATTCAATTTGACCAAAAAGTTCTTTACAAAGTGAAACAGCAAACTATTTATAAGCCTATCTACTAGCTAGCCGAATGGACACATTCACTAACTTAGCAACTAAGAAATTCGGCCATAAATAAGCCAGATTGTTTTAGAATAAAACACTAAATTGTTGTAGCTAAATCAGCTGAATGGAAGCTCTTTGGACAGTTTTTAGAAGGAGAATAATCAGCTTGCATGAATGTAGTATTTGCTTGGATGCTTTGAACAAGTCTAGATTCGGCCTAGGCTTTAATGGAGCTCTTAAATTGCCATCTTTTGGCTGAAAAGTGACCAGCATTAAAATGGGTACTTGAGCAGCCATAAAGGTGTGAAAAGGTAGCTTGAAGGGCCTTTGAGGTGTGAACAGAGTTAGCCGAATGGTCCTTGGTGTGGGCAGCTAGTGTGAACGCCATTGATGGCTTCTTGGAGAGAGAATCGGCCAAGCCATGGGAGTTATTAGCTAGACAACCCTTGGCCGAATGGTTGCCTTGGGGAGCCAAAAGGTATCAACCATCATACAATGCACCAGCCGAACATGCATTTTCCCCCATACATTGAACCTAGATTCATGCACCTTGTTAAATGTCTTCTAAAGATTCGGCTGCACCTATTAAGCACATGAACCGAATTTAATTAAGTAATATTCAGCTAAACAAGAATTAAAACATAATTAGGACATAGTAAATGACACTTAGACACATTAAATAAAAGCTATCTAAGACACATTAAAATTCGGCTAGGCCCTAGACACATTAAAAACTTGTAATAAACTTGTACAAGTTTAATTAACCTAAGACACCATAAATTCAGCTATAATAAAATACTTAGGACATATTAAAAGCTGTATAAAAATTAATAAATGAATTATTTAGTTTATTCAAATATTAAATAAATGAGCAAACTTAATTAAATGAACTCAATGAGCTGGAATTAGCTCGAATGAGCTAATCTGAGCTGAATTGAGCTTGCACCAATGTGCATAGATGGCTCATAGCTTGGACCCGAGCTGGTACTTCGCCCTTAGGTTGAGTTTCATTCCACAATTGGCTCGTAAGGGCTGCCGTGGCATCTTGCATTCGTTTGACCCGAGCTCGAGTCATAGGACCTTCGGGGAGTTTGAGAGCTTCGAATTTCAATTCCATGGTTGCCCCGGGTATGCTTACATCATCCCCCCTCTTCAAAACGACTTGTCCTCAAGTCGAGTCACTTGGTCACCTCGAGGCTTATAATCTCTTTCGGTTTGCTTAAGGCAGGTGGGGCGAATGGTCTCGCAAAAATTTGTTCACATAAATTCTCCAAATTCGGCAATTAGTTAAGCATATAAATCAAACCTAAAAGTTTGGAGATCATATTATCTGGTTGATCCGAGCAGGTATAACGCAGATAACCAAGTGGATTTGATACAAAAACATCACAAAGAAACTTATCCAAAAATTTCAGAAAGATTATAGACGTACTTAACTCATTCCGACCATTGTCTAGGCAAACAAACTTCTTACCGCAGGTTAATGAACATAAATTTTCATCATAAGCAAGTAAATGGAAAACTCTATTTGGTTCATGATTTCGAACCACAAAACCTGACAATGGACGTTGATTGATTGGTTTTTCCACATTGGCATCAACAATAACACCATCCAAAATAGATGAAAGATTAGTAATCAAAGAATGGTAGTTATGTTCAACAAAATGCAAAACCTTTTCAACAGTCAAGTCGCAAACAAGATTTTCACTTGAAACCCAATGGAGCTGTTTAGAAATTTTAGTAAACTCACCTCGCTTACCTTTGGAAAGAGGAAAATAAGGATCAGTCTTACCTTGTTCTTTTAGCACAAACTTCCTTTTATTGGCAAGGTATTGCAGTTGAAGTTCCTTGGTTAAATGGTCCTGAAAAGAAGAAGAAACAAGAAAACAACAGTTAAGTAAAACACCTTTCTTTTTCTCTCTTGGTTTTCTTTCACTTTCCTTTTCACTTGTGTTTCTCTCACTTTTGCTTTCTTTTTCTTTTTTGTCTCTTTTTCCCTCACTCTTATTTTTTTTCTCAAATTCTTTTTCAAGTCCTTTTTCTTCTACACTCTTTTTCGATTCTTTATTCTTTTCTTTCAAACTCTCCATTGATTGTCTCAAATGTTGTTGATCTTCCATCACTTGTTGAGGAGACAAGGGTGCCAAAATGATATTTTTGCCTTTGTGCTTGAAAGAGTATTGATTGGTGAATCCGTCGTGTTTGTCTAGCCGTCAAACTGCCATGGTCTTCCAAGTAGTAGGTGGCCCGCATGCATGGGTACCACATCGCAAAGGACTTTGTCTTGATATTTTCCGATGGCAAACGGAATCAACGCTTGCTTCGTCACTTTTAGTTCAACACCCTCGTTGAGCCATTGCAGCTTGTACGGCCTCGGGTGTTTTGTAGTTGGCAAGGACAATTTCTCGACCATAAGTGTGCTCGCGACATTCGTGCAACTCCCGCCATCGATTACAATGTTGCACACTTTTCCTAAAACATGACAACGAGTATGAAACAAATTTTCTCGTTGAGGCTCACTTACAAAATTTTGTGCATTAAGGCTTCGATTGACAACAAGCATCTCGCCTTCAACAGCAAACTCTACTTCGTCTTCTTTTTCGGATGGATGTTCGACTTCATCTTCGTTTTTTTCCACTTCATCCTCTGATTCAATTTCACCGTTAGGAAGTACGATCATCGTGTTACGATTCGGGCATTGACTCGCTATGTGCCCTCAGCTTTGGTACTTAAAACACTTAATGTCTCGGGATCGAGTTTGAACATTTTCAGGGGCCTTACCTTTACTCGATTCGGCCACAGACTTGTTGGACTTCACGGGCACCGCGGTTTCCTTTGTTTGATTCACGGAGGCATTCTTGCTTGGGCCTTGGTTCCACTTAGGTGCGCTCGAAGTAGAATAACCACGAATGGCTCCTTTCTTCTTAAGTTTATTTTCGACCTTGATCGCCATATGCACCATATCGACGATCTCCACATAGTGTTGTAACTCGACGACGTTGGCAATTTCTTGGTTGAGTTTGGCTAAAAACCGTGCCATGGTTGCCTCGCGATCTTCTTACACATCCGCGCGTATCATAGCAAATTCTATTTCTTTATAGTAGTCATCCACACTTCTCGTCCCTTGTGTAAGATTTTGGAGTTTTTGGTACAACTCCCGGTGGTAGTATGAAGGGATGAATCGTTGTCGCATTACAGTCTTTATCTCGGCCCATGTTTGGATAGGACGTTCGCCATTTCATCTTCGGCTAGTTGTAAGTTGGTCCCACCATATCATTGCGTAGTCGGAGAACTCGATAGCGGCTAACTTGACCTTCTTGGCCTCGAAATAATTATGACATTCAAATACGAGCTCGATCTTTTTCTTCCACTCGAGATAGGCCTCGGGATTCGATCGGCCTTGGAACGGAGAAATTGACAACTTAATGCTTTTCAAATCATCATCGAACCTCTCTTGTTCTCGTTGGCCTCAGTTACGTGGGCCTCTCCTTCGGATACTTGCATTTGACCCTTGATCACTTTCGTGATCACTTGGCTCGGAGAAATCATCATCTTGGTCGGGTTGTCGTCCTCAGTTTCTCGGAGGGCTTACGGGAGTTCTTCTTCGTTGGGCTCGTCCCTCCACATGGTCGAGCCTTTCTTGGATCGGTTCCAACTTCCAGTCGAATAGACGCTTGACTTCGCGTAACAAAGCTTGTAAGTTTAAATCCGGGACATTCCGAACAGGTTGCATTTTTGCCATGTTCCTTTCAGGACTATGGGACATGTAAAATTTTAAAACCTCACTACAAAGCTCACAAGGTCACTCACAAAGAAGTATTCACTCACTCTCGTGTTTTGAACTCTCTTTTAAGGCTTTTACACACTCTAATATGCTCACCACTCGTGCATTTTTTCGCTCATCTCACTCTCGTAAATTCGTATTTCATCTCAAGTAGACTTATGGCAGCTTAGAGGGGTCGGCCTCAAATTGGTTACAAGGGATAGAATGAATGGGTGTAGGGTAGGTTGAACAAAGAAAATAAAATTTTGAGTATGTGTGGCGTTGGGGTTTGAAGAAATGAGGGTAGAATGATCTCGGTGATCGGGACACGGGAAGAAATGAGAACAACAACTTGCAAAAACTTAACACTTTTTTTTTTCGCTCGTATATTTTTCTCTTTTTTTATTTCATTTTTTTCTACTTCAAATACAATAGGATGAATACAAAAGAAATAAAATACAACTTTGAATTTTTTTTTTGATTTTTTTTTAATACGAACCTACTCTGGGATTAACACGAACGTCGGCGCTCCTCGTTTTCAAGCTCTGATACCAAATGATGTGAGATGACCTGGGTTGATTCGAGTCATTCACGGGTTTGCTCGAACATCTACGAGGAGAGGTGGAATCTTCGGGAAACAGAAGAAATTTGGTTAAGTATGCGGAAGCTTCAAAAGGGTTTTTCTTTTAAAATTTGTTTAAGTTAGGAATGAAGGTTGGTTATCTATGAAATCAAGATAGAAAGCTAATTTGGTATGTTCGGATTAGCAAGGAATAGATTAAAGCATAGAAAAGGGTTCGGGATAAATAATGGAAGTGGATAGCGATCTTAAACGTCAGAAACGATTCAACACTCAAAGAGTGTCACCCCGGTTTTTATATGGTTTAAGGTGGATTTACGGGATAGGATGGTTGATGAACGCCACACCAAGCTCGGTGATAAGTTCAAAAAAAGAGATCAATTGATGCCACTAGCTCGCTAGATAAGTCAAGTCGAAACTCGTACGAATAAATAAAGGAGAAAACTCACTCTAGAATAAAAGTTCATTCAATTTGACCAAAAAGTTCTTTACAAAGTGAAACAACAAACTATTTATAAGCCTATCTACTAGCTAGCCGAATGGACACATTCACTAACTTAGCAACTAAGAAATTCGGCCATGAATAAGCTAGATTGTTCTAGAATAAAACACTAAACTGATGTAGCTAAATCAGCTGAATGGAAGCTCTTTGGACAGTTTTTAGAAGGAGAATAATCAGTTTGCATGAATGTAGTATTTGCTTGGATGCTTTGCACAAGTCTGGATTAGGCCTAGGCTTTAATGGAGCTCTTAAATTGCCATCTTTTGGCTGAAAAGTGACCAGCATTAAAATGGGTACTTGAGCAGCCATAAAGGTGTGAAAAGGTAGCTTGAAGGGCCTTTGAGGTGTGAACAGTCGGTCACCAATGGTCCTTGGTGTGGGCGCGAATAGTGTGAACGCCATTGATGGCTTCTTGGGAGAGAATCGGCCAAGCCATGGGAGTTATTAGCTGGACAACCCTTGGCCGAATGGTTGCCTTGGGGAGCCAAAAGGTATCAACCATCATACAATGCACCAGCCGAACATGCATCTTCCCCCATACATTTAACCTAGATTCATGCACCTTGTTAAATGTCTTCTAAAAATTTGGCTGCACCTATTAAGCACATGAACTGAATTTAATTAAGCAATATTCAGCTGAACAAGAATTTAAACATAATTATGACATAGTAAATGACACTTAGACACATTAAATAAAAGCTATCTAAGATACATTAAAATTCGGCTAGGCCCTAGACACATTAAAAACTTGTAATAAACTTGGACAAATTTAATTAACCTAAGACACCATAAATTCAGCTATAATAAAATACTTAGGACATATTAAAAGCTATATAAAAATTAATAAATAAATTATTTAGTTTATTCAAATATTAAATAAATGAGCAAACTTAATTAAATGAACTCAATGAGCTGGAATGAGCTCAAATGAGCTAATCCGAGCTGAATTGAGCTTGCACCAATGTGCATGGATGACTCATAGCTTGGACCCGAACTGGTACTTCGCCCTTAGGTTGAGTTTCATTCCATAATTGGCTCGTAAGGGCTGCTGCGACATCTTGCATTCATTTGACCCGAGCTCGAGTCATAGGACCTTCGGGGAGTTTGAGAGCTTCGGATTTCAATTCCATGGTTGCCCCGGGTATGCTTACATCAAAACTGCATCTAATTCGAATTGAATTAACTAACCACACGGCCTAGCACACGGGCGTGTGGTATGGCTGTGCGGCACAAGTCAGAGAGCAACCTAAATTGAACACGGCCTGAGGCACGGGCGTGTCCCTTGGACCACACGGTGTGTGAGCCCTAAACCTTAGAAATTTTTTGAAATGTCACGAAAAATTCTTAGAGTTTCTGATTAAGTCCCGAATCGATTCTAATGCTCGTATTGGATCTCGAGGGTCCATCTAAGGGACGTTACGAATGATTTCGATTAATGAATAGAGATTGACATGATTTATCTGAAAATGTTTTGAATGTTCCGGTAATACTCCGTAATCCTGTTCCGGTGACGGACACGGGTTAGGGGTGTTACAATTATAATATTGAATTGGATATTCGGTTTGAATTGAACGCGAGATTTGAGTACATTCGTGATTTGGTGTATGATAGGGGTTTTGAGTGGAGATGGTATTGGAGAGAGATATCAGCATTTTACCCAAGTAAACCGGGGTTCAGCATTTGTTGCGAACTCTCGTGTTTTATTTTTTGTTTGGCGTGATTGGGTGGATCAGCTCTTACGAGCTTCTATTCAGCTCTTATGAGCTTCCGTTCAGCTTTCAAGCTTCTGTTGGCGTATTCGAGAGGACCAGCTTTTATGAGCTTTTTTTGATGATGTACTCTTATTCGTAAGTCGTTCTTCGGATGGAAAAATCTCGGTAAGGTGATTTATTTAATGAATTTGAAAGACATGTTATTTATTTTTGTATTGATTTGAATACGGATGTATTTATCGATTGAAGTTGTGAATGACAGGGAGTTGTCATGTATGATTTTTATTATTTGTTTTATTATAGTTAGTTTGGTAAGATTTTTGTTTATCTCGTCGAACTTACTAAGCTTCATTAAGCTTACTTGTGTTGTTTAATGTCATTGTAGATTTTCATAAGGTTGGACGATCGGATCGGCACTCAAGTCACACTGTCCAGTTTATCTCGATAGTTTTTGAAACGTTAAATTCAGATTATATGGCATGTATAGGCTCCTGTTCTATTTTGGTTAATGTTTGGCTTATGTAAATGTTATGAATGATATTTTGTGCAAATAACCAATTTGCAAAGGGTATGAGAATGAGGTATAGTTGTTATGCCAGTATGTGTGGCTTACATATATTTGATTTGTTGTGGTTGTGGTAACTTTGTTAGGTATTTTGATTTGGTATTGCTTGAATGAGTTGATGAATTGAATTAATGTGTATTTTGATGTGTTTTTTACCCGATTAATGTCATTTTGATTTTGTATCTTGGTTGGTATTTGAGTTTCTTAAGGTCCAAGCAATTTGATTATGTTTGTATTAGTGTATGATTTGAATGATTTACTATTCTGTTGTCCTGTAATACTCCGTAACCCTGTTCTGGTGACAGATACGGGTTAAGGGTGTTACAAAAGATCAGATAAAATTACCAAACTACTATGCCATCTCTTCTGAAATGAAACCTAACAGAAGATTATAGATCTAAACCCAAAAGATCGAATAGACCAGAGGTACCTGCATTGGATCCTCTCCTACCTCTAACTTATGAAAAATTAATAAATGTCAATTAAAAGTCCATGGCATACCATCACAAACCCTCTTCAGATCCACCTCACAGAAAATCTGAACAAAAACCTCTTATCACCAATTTCTGTAATGATCACCCCCTCAATGGATGCTAGAGATTCGCAAGGGTGTTTCGTAATGACAAAAAACTCATCACACTTTCTATAAGAACTGTTTCCACTAAACAAAACCGAAAATCATCATCCACTACATCCACGTTACCTTGCTTCAGAACCGGATCTTCTTCTTCTTCCTCTAACAATAAATTCGCCAAATCTGCCTCCATGTTGCGTACGAATAAGGCCTTGAAAGACAAAACCCTAAAAGACTTTTAAAGAAAAAGAACGTGCCAAACTAGCAGGCTACAAATTTTTTTTTTAACTCTCCATTATTTCCAACGCAATTTTTTTATATTTACTTAAAAAATAGAAGCAAAATAAATAAAAACAAATTTGTAACTTGTAATATGCTTAAATTTATGTTAACTTCAATTATCTAATATGTTTATATTCACTCCTAAATAAAAATTAATAACAACAATTTTGACCCTATTGATATGATATTGAAATTAAATAAACATTTTGCGAAGAGAAATTAAGATTAAATAATAAATTTAACCCTATTAACTCTTATGAACCAAATAAGAGCTATGTATATATATAAACACTATTACGTAGATATACAAATTATAACATACTAAAAGTCTATCATAACCCTATTTATTTTCTAGAAACAGAAAGTATATATTAATATAAATTAAAAAAATCATTTATATCCCTATTTACTCTTATGGTTCTGTTAGGAACTGGTTTTATATAATATATAGATAATATTATGTAGACATACCAATTTTAACATAATAAAAATTTACTATAACCCGGTTTTTTTTACTAGAAACGGAATGTATATTTTAAAATAAATTAAAAAGTCATTTATACCCCTATTTACTTTTATGACTCCTTAAGAGTTGATTTTATATAATATAGATTAAATATAAAATTAAAATACTGAACTTTATTTGAAGTAAAAAAATAATTTTATGCAAAAAATATATATTTAATTTTATAACATTTTAATATGTAATTAAATTTTCATAAATAAATAATAACAAGAATATAATTGTTGTTTCATTTAAAATAAATTTAGGGGTTTATGGATTTTCTTCAAGCTCAAGGGTAAGTATATGTTCTTGAAATCATAGGGTGAGGGGTAAATGTTTTTTTACCTGAAAGTAGTAACTAATTATGTTATTAATTTAAAGCAGATAAATATTATTATAGATATAGAGAGTTAACTATATCAAATTAAAGTAAAAATATTTAAATTTTAAATTTGAGGACCAAATGAATTTAAACTGTAGGTTATATAGTAATCAAAACGGCATCGTTCTACTGACCTCTTCATTGAACCGGCATTATTTCGACCACCGCCTAATATTATTTACCTATTTTTTTTACATTTCCCTCACACGCCGCGTAGCCAAAACCCTAAAATTTGATTTTTGGAAAACGATGGTGACCGGAGCGACCCAAAACCCGACCCAGCCAACAAAGCTCCGATGGGGTGAATTAGACGAAGACGACGGCGAGGATTTGGATTTCTTGTTGCCGCCAAAGCAAGTAATCGGACCCGACGAGAACGGGATCAAGAAAGTGATAGAGTACAAGTTCAACGATGAGGGAAACAAGGTCAAAATTACGACGACGACCCGTGTCCGAAAACTCGCTAATGCCCGGCTCAGTAAACAGGCGGTGGAGCGAAGGTCTTGGCCCAAGTTTGGGGATGCTGTAAGGGAAGATGTTGGTAGCCGACTCACTATGGTTTCCACTGAAGAAATCATCCTTGAACGCCCTAGAGCTCCTGGTTCGTTTCTTTCTGGTTTTTCTCTTAACCTTTTTTTTTCTTGGGGGTTACTGAATTTATGGGATTATAGCTTGTTGAAAATATGAAAATTTTCGGTTTTTAAAAATAAATTTATGGATGTTTGTTTTGTTAATTTTGGCACTGGTGAGTTGTATTTTAATTTAAGCCGACAACTTTTGCTTATTTTTGTGCATATATACATACATTTGTAATTACAGGAGTACAAAGAATCCTGGTAGCTTAGATATTCATTGTCGTCTTTGTGAATTGGTGAATCAAAATTTAGCTTAATTTATGGAAGGTTTTGATGGGGAAAAAAATTAGCATTTTAGTATCTTAGAATTATTAGTGAACCTTACTTGTTGGGTGTAAATCGCCTTGGTTAATTTACAACAATTATTCTTGGAGCTGCCTACAGGTAGCAAAGCAGAAGAACCGAAGGCTGCCGGAGATTCCTTGGCTCAACTAGGAAAAGGAGGTGCTGTCCTTATGGTGTGTAGGACTTGTGGTAAGAAGGGTGATCACTGGACATCTCGGTGCCCATACAAGGACCTCGCTCTGCCGTCTGAGTCATTCGTCGATAAGCCTGCAGTACCTGAAACTGCAACTGCTGCTGCTGGATCAGGGAAGAATACTTATGTTCCTCCAGGTATGAGAGCCGGAGCTGATAGAAGCGGAACTGATATGAGACGCAGAAACGACGAGAACTCTGTCCGGGTCACTAATCTTTCGGAGGACACCCGGGAAGCTGACTTGCACGAGCTTTTCCGGCCATTTGGTGCAGTAAGTCGAGTTTATGTTGCCATTGACCAGAAGACTGGCATGAGTCGGGGTTTTGGTTTCGTTAACTTTGTGAACAAAGATGATGCCCAGAGAGCTATAAACAAACTCAATGGCTATGGTTATGATAATCTCATCCTGAGAGTTGAATGGGCTACACCAAGAACAAACTAGATTGTGTGTTTCAGTTTAGGGTTATTACTTAAATAAAAGGTTTAGGCCACCTTTTAAATGCTTATATATATATATATCCATGGCTGATGAGATTTTGTCTTCTATTTAGTTGACTCTTAAATAGTATCTGACTTGTGTGTATTCTTCTTTGTCATATGTAATATGGGTAGCATTTAGTATTTTGCATTGATTTGGGTATTGCAGTTGGTTTTTCATTTCATCAGCTCATATTTACTTAAATACAAGTCTTGCTTTGCATCTTTGAACAATGAATGAGACCTTCCATGGCTGCTTATGGTTAATGAATAAGATGAAATAGGTGGATAATTCGAAGAAAGTACATCTTGAACAATTTTTTTTATATGAGAATAAAGTCGACTCTAATAATATTTTTTTCGCAAAAATCTGAGTCTAAAACCTTATTTAAGAGGCATTGACCCTTGGTAAAGCCTTATTCACGTATACTCGAATTTCAATTTGAAAAATAAAGAGTAAATTCTAAAAGTACAAAGAGTACATAGACTTGGAGTATCATTTTTAATTAGAGAGTTTTATGTTTAATTTTTAAGAAGTTTTGGAAATTATGTTTTAATTTCACCAATTATCTGCAAAATTATTATTAGGGTACTTCAGTTAATCTGATTGCTGTTTTTTTTTTTTTTTCTTTCTAATAATTGGAGAAACGAGTAGAGTCTTTAGACATTGAATCCAAACTCTCATTCTATATAACACAATAGACAATAGTTGTTGGCCTGTTAGTCGAATTGTCAATTTAGAGATTAAATGTTACTTTAAAATAAAATATAATTAAAACACATAAATCCAGATATAAACATGTATATATATAACGTATTAAGAAAATACAAGGTTAATTGAAGGATCATTTAAGAATCAAACTAATAGGAAAAGGCCAAAACCCACACACGTTCAAACTTTAAAAGAAAAGTGAAAAAACATTAAAAGGCAAAAGTGAAGAACCTAAGAAAAAACCTATTTTTTTGCCTTTTAAAATGTCAGTTCAAAGTTGAAAACTTCTATCGTCCACATGTTAGAATTTCTTACACTGCAAAAGTGGTGATTTTGGAGTTTGTTTTCTTACTGTGTGATGAAATTACATGCATAAAAACAAGGGGCCCATGAATAGAGCCCAGATTCCTTTTGACAGTCTGTACTCATCTCGTGGTTTTTTTTGCTTCTCTCAATATTCACTCTCTGTCTCTTTACCCTCCATCTATCTCTCCAAAAAGATTTTATTATTGTGAAAGCAACATTGTGGAGATCAATTAGCTTCTTCTTTTTTTCACTTCAAAGCTCTCATGGCTGCCATTATTGAATCTGGGTGGCTGGTAAAGTTCTTTCTTATTCCTTCTTGTTGCTTTTTCAGTTTTTTTATCCACTGCCCATTATTGTTATGGATCTATCTTTGTTGGGCTTTTTTTTTGTTATTGGTTTTGTATGTAAAGATAGTTAAATCTCAAGTTTGGGTCGATTGGATTATTTATATTTTTATTTGTTTTAGTTGTTTTTGGATGGTGACATCAAGGTACATTTGGATGGCTAATGGTGGATGTTGATCTTCGATTTTTACAAGGCAATGTTTGATTGAATATTGCTCTTTGGTTTTCTTGTCTCTTACAATTTGAAATGCATTTTAAGTGTTGCAAATGATTATATAGCTACGAAATTGGAGATTGTTTTTAGTTTTGAATTCAGGTCACTGTTTCACTATGTATATATATTTGTTGCTAGAATGGCTTCTTCATTAATTAGTTCATCAAGGATGTTACTTACAGTTCAAAACAAAATGTATGTTTACTTACAGTAACAAGTACCTGAGATTGAAATCTAGATTTGAGGACTTTGTTGTTAATGTTGAATATGTGTTTCTTGCAAGTGTTTCTTTTATCCTATATCTCATTGGTCTCTAGCAAAGGACTTTAACGAAGCTTCGATTCATTTTAATCGATCCTTTCCCCTTTTTTCCAATTAAAATGTAAATGTGTCTAATTGTGCTTATTGGTTTCACTTCTGGATGCAATGTTTATTAATTTACATTGAGCAATAATGTGATCTTTTAAGCTCCGAAATAGTGGTTTATGTTCTAAGATGTAAGAAATTCTTCCTGAAATCTTCTTTGTTCACCATGCAATATCGAATCACACATTTCAGTGACAGTGACCTTGTTCATTAGTTTGAACACTACCAATGATGTTTTTAAGCTTAGAACAGCAGTTTATGTCATGAGATATAATACATTCTCCCTGAAAATCTTCTTTGTTCGCCATGCAGTATCTGATCACGCATTTCAGCGACTTCCAACTAGCAAGTCTAGGAAGTTTCTTTCTTCACGAAAGTGTTTTCTTCTTATCCGGACTTCCATTTATATATCTGGAAAGAGCTGGATTGCTGAGCAAATACAAGATTCAGGTTAACTCCCTTCATTGCTGGTATTGTTATCAACCGTTTTTACTTTGTTGACATAAAATTTGTGGGGATGAGTGCTGTTAATGACAAAAAATATCCTTTCTTTGTATTTTTTCTAGTGGAATTCATAATAAATCTGTTTCATTTGTAATTTATGTTTCTATATAGACGAAAAACAACAGCCTTGCTGCTCAGGAAAAATGTATCACCCACCTGCTTCTGTATCACATTGGTGTCAACCTACCGCTTATGATTGCATCTTATCCTTTCTTCAGATTCATGGGCATGAAAAGTAGTCTGCCATTTCCATCCTGGTATTTTCAGGTTCTTTATGTGCTAGAGCTTTTTTCCCTTCATTTTTACCATATTCAGACATAATACCTTCATTACTTGTCCTGAAGTATGTTCTCCATAGATATACCTGCATGAAATTAAATTCTTAGTTTCAGAGCTCTAACTAGCTGGATCTGGTTGGCAGGAAAGTGGTTCTATCACAGATAATATTCTATTTCATCCTGGAGGATTTTGTGTTTTACTGGGGACATCGTATTTTACATACAAAATGGCTGTACAAGCATGTGCACAGTGTTCATCATGAGTAAGTGTCAATGTTAGGTGCTTGTACTAGTTAAAACTATGAACAATAGTGTTCTCACTTGGATCTTTTGCATGTGCTTATTGGTTACTTGATATACATACACCGTACAGGTATGCCACTCCATTTGGACTGACATCCGAGTATGCTCACCCTGCCGAGATATTGTTCCTTGGCTTTGCAACAATAATTGGTCCCGCCATCACTGGCCCACATCTTATTACTCTCTGGTTATGGATGACTCTTAGAGTCCTAGAGACAGTTGAGGCACATTGTGGTTACCATTTTCCATGGAGTCTCTCAAACTTTCTACCTTTATATGGGGGGTGAGCTCCATGTTTGCTTGCTACTTTGCTTCTTGAGTTTATACGCATAGTTAGATGTTTATCTTTTATCCCTTAGCTGTAAGTAATTGTTCGTATTTTCACTTTTTCAGTGCTGATTTTCATGACTATCATCATCGTTTGCTTTATACAAAATCTGGCAACTACTCATCTACATTTGTTTACATGGACTGGTGAGTTTTTTGGCATTTATTTTTTATTGAAGCACTGGCATATTTTCCATGGTTAGATTGTATGTTATTGTGGTTTCTACTATTTCTTCCATTTGAGTAGTAGATGAATTTATATGAATCTTCTTAAACATTTCGATACTTTAAGCTTTGTCCATTTTATCATAAATAGGCTTCCTTATGTACTGGATCTGCTTTTGCGGTTCCATTGCATCATCCCAAGTTCATATTTGTTATGAAATGTTGTCTTAGGTCTCTGCCTGAGGTTGTAACTTCAAAGGCTTCACTTTGTTCACTTCCAATATTTGCTTAGAAGAAAGTTTTGCAGAAAATATCTGCTTTCTCTTATGTTTATAATCAAACCTGTCAATTGGATGGGCTGGGTTAGTTTTAGGTTGAATGGGTTTTAAAATTTTCTTATCAGTTCAGATTCGGGTCATTTCATGTTCAGGCCTTTTCTGGTTTGAGTTGTTTGGGTTTGCTAGTCATATTTTTTCGGGTCAAATCATCTCAGGTTCAGGTCATTTCAGTTTACTTGTTTGGTTCATTTAGGATTCAGGTCATTTTGGTTTTGGATCATTCCAAGTTCTGGCCATTAATATGGTGGACGGATTTGCCTGCCTAAAATTCTCTATACACAATGCTGTCCGTAATTTTGATCAGCCGTTTATAAACTAATCATAGTTAGTCATTCCGAATCTGTTTCATATGAACTCCAATTTGATTTTCACAATACAGTCATGGATATAAATCCCAGTTTGACCATTGATTAACCTTGAATACTGACCATGGGTGACCACCATGTTATATTCTCTTACAGGATATTCGGTACTGACAAGGGTTACAGAAAATTGAAAGCACTAAAGCGCGATGGAGTCGAAGAAGAAAGCAAGCAAACATAACCGAGAAGATGAGTTTTCGAAGGCTTTGACCAGCAGAAACACCGGTTCCCGATAAAATGTCATGTTGAGGAAGGGTTTTTCTCATTGTGAGCTTCTTCTGCATCTTGTGTGCAAATCCACCTCTGTTTTTTTGGTTGTTTAAATTGCTGTTTTATGTTTTGTAGCATCATAGGATTAAGATTTGTTTGAACATTTAGCGACCTGGTTATCTCTGTGTTCCTTGCATGAATGAAGTTGCTGTCTTATTTTTATTTTTAACTCTTTGTTTTTTTTAAAGAATATCTTTAATTCTCTTGTTATACTGGACTCCGATGTTTTGTCAATTATGCATATACAGTGGCCATAAAATTTCGTCCCCCTTGTTTACTTACAGACTCTGCAGATATTGGACCCTGTTAAAGGGGAAATCCTTTCAAAATAGTATTTAAATAAAGATAATTACTAGGTACAGTGAAGTGGAATTAAGTTCCACAAACAACATTAAGAAGTTGACATATGTTTATAAATTATACTAAAAAATAAAAACTAATTAAAAGAGGACACTCGTTTGTGAAAAATTTTAGTTCACTACTTGTTAGTACATACACTCCTTTAAATAAAGAGTAATTATTATTAGAAAATTATTGAGTGTTCTAGATTCTACAAATGAGTTTAGTTTATTAGGTATGATAAGTGTATTGTAAGGTGTAGTAAAATAATTAAATATATAAATAAATATGACACTTGTTATATCTTTAATCTGCTTGTGACTTTATAAAAAGTGTATCAAATAATTACCTATTATTCTATTACCAGTCAGGAAATCCACAAACAAGATAGGGTTGGAATATGGGAGCATTGAGTGAGCTACAGATGCTAGTCCTTTTCGCAGGGTTAGAAGGAACTGTCAGATCGGCTGTTTACTATTTGCTGTGTTTCATATAAGGGCATAAAAAGCATTGTGTCACGGCTAATCGATTGAATTAGATGAAAGGTATAAAACTGATTATGTAATGTAATGGTCTTAAGTCAATCATGAAAGGTATAATTACGTCATATCAAAATGCATTTATACACAGGCGTAACATCATGGATAATGTCATGCTGGGCAACGAGATCATATATGCAGTTCATCAAAAGAAGGGTTAGAGAATTTGGGCATTTAAACTTGATATGTCTAAAGCATATAATCGCCTTAGTTGGAATTTCCAGATTAATATTATGGGAATGATGGGATGCAGTGGTCGATGGAGGCAAACTATACATTAGTATACAAGTGATATATTGTATTAGGTACTTATGAATGGGAGTCCTTTGGAATCAATAACACTAAAGAGGTCTTTTATCCCTTTAATTACTTAATTTCTCTTGTGTTAGAACATTCTATATTCTTAAAGCAGAGAATAATAAAAAAATTCAAGGTACAAAGATAGCAAAAAAATTCCTTCCAATATCTCATCTACTTTTTGCAAATGATTGTTATTTGTTCTTCAATGGGAATGTTCGTTCCTATCGAGCTCCAGTATTTGCTCAATATTGTAAGCTCTCAGGTCTCATAATTAATTTGAGTAAATAACAGCACAAAAGAAGTGATGAATGTTAGGAACTCTTAAGAGTAAAGCATATTGCCAACTGGGGAAATATTTGGGTATACAAGGAATTATTTTTCTATCCAAATGTGGAGAAGATGCAATGGAAGTTGGCAACAGGGAAATCCTTACGTTTATCTCAAGGTGGAAGGCATACGTTAATTAAACCAATCCTATTCTCTATTCCGATACACACAATATCCTACTTTAAGGCGCCTAAATAAGGTATTCGATGGTTCTAGTGGAGACATGATCAAAACCAAAGGAAACTATATGTATATAGCCGGAACACTTGAAGGAGGACTTGGTATTTGGAATGTAGAATTGTCAAACAATGCATTATTATGCAAACAAGCTTGTATATTCTTTACGAAGCCAACAAATTTAGCTCAATGAGTCTTATTGAAGAAATATTGTTGACATTATTAGAGTATTGAGCTGCTCAGCTTAGTTGTTAACCAATAGATCAGTTAAGTCTATTAAAACTGTTTTAAGTCTGTTAGAGTTGTTACTTTCAGTTATACTGCTAGCAACCTCTACTAATGCATGTATATAAGCTGTACAAGTTTCTGATCAATGCAGTTTTTAGATCATTATTCTTCAGCATATTACTTTGTATTTTGTTAGGTTTTTTAGCTGTTAATCAACTTTAATAGCTCATAGCTATAGTTTCACATGGTATCAAATGTTTGTTTCCTCACAGATTTGATCCTTTGATTGCCTGTGGGTTTCATGGCTCATTCTACTAGCCCATCCTCTATTTCTGCTGCTGCACCAGTGGTGTCTTCTATTTCCAACAATGGTGTTTTTGATAGTCGACTTTTTTCAACCAAGAAGATTCAACAGGTTCTCCTTGCTCTCAAGACCTACAAACTTCAGGGGTTTCTTGATGCTTCTATTGTTCCACATCCACATTTCATTACCGATGCAACTGATTTGCTTCAGGAAAATCCTGATTTTCTAAGTTTTGAATAGCAAGACAGTGCTCTCGAGTCTTGACTCTAGTTTTTTGTTAGTCAAGGTGTCCTCCCTCATCTCATCGGTATGGACTTTACTGCTCAGATTTGGAATACTCTTGCTAGCATCTATGGCGGTAAGACTACTTCTCGGTTAATGTTCTATAGACGAGCTTTGCATTTTCAATGCAAAGGTAATCTTTTCATGAAGGAGTTTTTGATGAAAATCAAAGGCTATTGTGACAGTCTTGCTAATTGTGGTGAAGTTATTAGTGAACATGAACATGTCACAACAATCTAAATGGAATTTCTTCTGATTTTGAGTCTGTTATCACAATTATTTTAGCTAGTCAGGTGCCTTATAGTGTTTAGAGTGTTACTACCATGCTTCTTGATGCTTAAGCACGTCAGCAAACTACAATGGTAGATCTTCTTAGCTCAGCTAATGTGGTTACTCATTAACAAGTTGACAATGTTTCTCCTCCAGCTTATCGCTCTTCTTCTAGTTCTAGTTCCCTTCAAGGATGTGGGCGTGGTCGTTCTTCTGGTTCTTGAATTCAGTGTTAGCTATGTGGAAAAACAAGCCATCTCGTTGACCGTTGCTACTATCGTTTTGATGCTTCTTATAAGAGTGCTACCTACAGGCCTCCTCCTTAAGCAAATTTATGTAATTTTGGTGTTGGGCCTCAAGTGCAATCTTGGATGCCACCGTTCAACCTATTGTGTCTGTATTTAACTCCTCTATTGTTGCAAGATCACAAGGCAGTTTTTTTCTCATCGGGTCTGTAACACCTCGATCCTCAACTCGATCACCGAGTCTGAGTTACAAGGTGTCACGTTCGTTGTCAGAGAAAATGCAATCAAATTTCGTGTGAATTTCACCATTTAATAATTAATTGCAATCAAAACATGTATATCATACATTAAACAACTATTATCGGGTCTTACGCGAGCTTACGGAAGCTCTAAAATTACCCCAAGATAAAAAAGGACCAATTTGTAACAATTTAAAAACTTCGGGTTGACATCGCAGCGTTAGGGGGTTCCTTGTCGTGATGCAACATACTATTTAGCCTCGTCACAGCGGCCAAACTCTGGTGTCGCACCCTGATATGGTAATCAAGTCTCGTCGTGACGACCAACATTCGACGCTACGGAGTGACATTCTGTTTTCAAAAGAATAAGTTTTAGTACCTAATTGTAAACACTTACAACCTTTCAAATTTTCTTGCACGCATAATTATATACCAAATCCATATAGCTAGTGGATTCCATATGTTCATTGTCAACAAATGACTGTGATAAATTGCTCGTTCGAGAACAAGCAACTCATGGTCACGTTCTATATTTATTAATCCACACAATGCCAATGAGAGGATATCAATAATTCTTTAATTGAGCTATAAATTCCATTGTTGCTAGTAAAGCCATGCTATACAAAAGTCATGTACCTAACATACCGGCTATGGGCTTGATCATCTTTAGAGCATAAGCATTCACTTATATCAAAGCACATAAGTTGCATACGCATGGTTAGTGGCTAATTCAAGATTTAGGTAAATCACACCATGAACGTCAAAAGTGAATTAATTCACAAACGGATTCAAAATACATTGGTGTCTCTACTCGTGGAGTCAACTATTTCAATAATCAAGACTAGTCATCTCCCCAATTGGAATTGTAGACGATATAATAATCCTTCTCAGTATTTGAATCAAATGCTCACTTTGATTCTTTTACGGGATTACGGGCTCATTTAAATTATCTACTGAAGTAAGTCGTCTTTCTCACAATGTAAACATTCTTTACAATACCATTTATCTTTAGTTTGAACTTTAGACAATCAATGAGCTAATATTTGCTCGTCACAATTTTGTTATGCATGCAAAATATAAAAGACATAAATACAAAAGATATAATAGTGAAATGTGAAATTAACTTTATTTATTTATTTGTCGTTCAAATAAATAGAAAACAGTTACATGATTACTAAAATATGGGCATATTTCTCAATAGTGTCCTCATCAATCACTTCCTCACATTTGCCTTCCCAACTTCTTGTTTTTATTTCTAGTTCTTCTCAACCTAGACCACTAACCCTACTCAATACTTACTCTATGATCACTCGTAATAAAGGTGGTGTCTTCAAACCTAAGGTCTATCTTGCCAAGGCAACTTGTTTATTAGATTCTACTCCTCATATTCATGAGGAAATGGCTTATTCTCTTTGGCAAGGTGTTGTATATAATGAATTGTAGGCTCTTCTCATTAACAACACTTGGAGTCTTTGTCCTCTTCTTGCAACTTGACAATCTATAGGTTGCAAGTGGTTGTTAAAGGTGAAAAAGAAACCCGATGGAAATTGTGGAACAATATAAAGCACAATGGCTTCTAAAGGGTTTTCTCAGCATGTTGGGTCTGATTTTGCGGATACATTCAATCCAGTGGTTCGAGCAAATATCATTCAAACCATTCTTATTGTTGTTATAATAAATGGATGGTCATTGAGGTAGATAGATGTCGATAATGCATTCCTTAATGGTGCGTTGTCTAAGGTAATATACATGTAACACCCCAAACCCGGCCCAAACGCTACGACCGAATTTGGTTTGCTACAGAGAAAACAATTTGAGAACCATTTTAAAACCAATTTAAGTTTTGTCGAAAACCTTGTGTTTTCAAGTCTCTTATTAAAAACCATACTTAGTGTTGCTTAGAAATATTTATTAAGTCGGGTTGTTTATAGATTGCAAATGTGCCCGATGGCATTTTTAAAACATTTTACGTTTGATTGGGAAAAACATGTGAATTCATTTTTAACATAATTAAATAGTTTAAACAAATATTCAAAGCATGTAACAATAATAAAATAATTCTAGGAGGCCTTATTACAACTTAATTAAAATAAACCAACATTAAATAAAATAAAACAAAGTCCAGGTTCATCTATTAAAATGTCCACTGCATGGCCACCTCGAGTCCATCCGGCTCCATCTCCGCGATCTACTCATCTGCAAAATGTTAAGGGAAAGGGGTGAGTCACCAAGACTCAGTGTGTAAATCCCCCACCCGGAAAATATATCTCATACACAATTCATTAATAAACATGCTCATGCAACCCAACTAGCCATCCATACTCCTTTTCTACCCCGTGTGGTCAAAACCACTGATGACTTAAAGTCACAATTTAAATGATGGGGCCAACCCATCGTGTGGTCAAAACCACTGATGACCATAGGTCACAATATATCAAATGTGGTCAAAACCACTGGTGGTACCAAACCACTGGGACTTAGTCGTAAATAATCAATTGTTGTGGTCAAAACCACTGATGACCATAGGTCACAAATTAGTCTGATGGGGCCAACCCATCTTGTGGTCAAAACCACTGACGACAGTCCATAATTCATCCCCCTCCTCTCATCAAACCCACCATCACATGCTTACACATCAAATTTCATATATCATGTCATAGTATTAAACATCATGTGATGGCATGCAAACATATAAAAATTACAAGTTAGGGGACTTACCTGAAATCCATGATTATGCCACAAACTAACCACAACCAAAAGATCTAAGGCAAATAATAATAGCATGTAAATTAATAAAGTGTGTATAGAGATCTTACACACCTATTACTATCGTAATTCCTAGATCTCAAACTCCGATCTACAACGCTAGATCTTGACCTCACACGCCCTTTGAACCCTAACCCCTTACGATATGTACATCCCTTTCGCTTCCCTACAATCGGCACTTATCCAAAATTAATAGCCTTGGCTTTGAACACAAATTAAATAAAATAGATTCTTACCAAAATCGATTGATAGGGAATGGAGGGTCAAATCTATTGCTTGAAAATCCCGTAGTTCCTAGATGATATCGATTCAAAGAGAGATTAGCCAAACTCTTAACAAGGCTAGCCATAACAAGAACAAAGATTAAGCTTAGAGTGATCCCTTACCACATTATGAAATTCAAAAGACTTAGTTAGGGAAAAAGAAGATTCGCCAACACTAATGGAAGGGCTGAAATTTTGAGAAGAAAAAGATGCTTTGAAATTTTGAAATGAGTTTTGGCTTAAGAACAAGGAAAAATTCGGCAAAAAAGTAGAAGAAAAAGATGTTGGAAATTTTGAAATGGCTTTTGGCTTATGAAACAAAAAGAAATAAAAGAAAAGAAAACCAATTTAGATGAAATTCACCCCCCTTAAGCTTGCCGTCCACTCTTCTCATGAAGAGTTTAATATCCATCAATATCCTTAATTCACTCTAGGCCAATAGTTTAAATTAATTCAAAATAATTTGAATAATTTAAACACCTATATTTTCTCCTTAGAATTAATCAAATAAAAATCCAATTAAAATCTAATTTAATCCTTATTATCCCTTATTATCCCATCAAATAAATAATAAAAAAATAACCCATGTGCTTATCAAACTCCTCCAAATTAATGCTAATTAAGGAACCATGTGCACCAACTTACCCGGGCAAAAACCGTAAAATACCAAAAATAACAAAAATTACCGGAAAGTATAGGGTTGAAAATTAATGACCGGAAAGGGCAATTTCCCCAAAATCGCGTCCCCCGTCGTAGCGCTTTTTGGGAGTCTGTCTAAAGCGCGTCCCCGGGGCGCTTTAGGCCACGTCATCAAAACGCGCCCCGTGGGCGCGCTTTCGATGGCGTGGCCTTCAGCGCTCCGGGATGCGCTTTTTAGGCTTTTTTCCCGAAATATGGTGGCAGCAAGTGGGAAGAAAATGGCTCCAAAATTAGGCACCAAAGTTGATGTGATGTGAAAATTGGTATGGGGTAATTGCAATATTGGTCCCTATTTGAATAGGTACTTTGTAAGTTTGATCCCTAAACCTCAACTATAAATAGGCCTAACCATTTCTCATTTTCTTCATCCCACAATTTGCCATTCTCTACTTAAGGCATTGTTCTCTCTCTCCCTATTTGTAAATTTTCACTTGTATTTTTGGAGTGAAATATATTTGTTAGTGCCCAAGACGTAGGCAAAATTTTTTCATATCTTGTGAGTGTGATCGTAGTTATTTATTGTGCTATTAAATTACGATTGAGGATATTCGGCTAGGAAAGACTTGGTACTTAAGTGATCCTTGTGATCCACCTCTCTTTCCCAGGAATTGAACTTAGTGTGATTTTTAGTACAATAATTTTACTCTTTTACACCGCCCACTTGCAATGAGTGAACGATATTAATGCTTGTTATTTACTACGATGGTGAAGTACGTGACACCAAAATGGTGTTGTTTTCTTATCGGAGAACACAAATACGATTGAGTTTTAATCGAACGTCGATTTGGTAGAACTTCAAAAAAGAATTAGGCGTAAAATATTCGGAACAACGCTAATGAAAGTTCAGTCTATTAAGTATAGATTTTGTGCTTGGTTGATCCGGTGAGATATGACTCATTCGACATCAAAGGTCCTCGGAGCCTTGAGGCAATGGTGGAGACTCATCTTGCGATGGTTCACCCTATATCGAGGTATATGTGGAATTTTCATCTCCAAGTGATCCGTTGCGACCTCAACATCTAGTATCGTTCGAGGGGAATACACGACCCCAAGTCGACACTGTAAGTGGGAGGCAAAACACGAAGTGCGTGTGCGCGGTGGTAGTATGGAAAACATAACCCCGCACGACACTCGGTTGGTGGATGGGACATGCATATTCGTCATTCGGCGTCGGATGACGTAAATACGTATTGGGGAGGTCATCAACTTCTAGTGGATGGCAATCCACATACGATTGGGATCGTTACGAAAGATGTTTAAGGAGGGATGATGTATTACCGACGACATCCAGCAGATGAGGGCCCTCGTTGTTACCGACGACATGCACCGGTGAGGGCCTTCGTTTGTTGCAGATTATAGAGGATGGGATGATGAATCCGATGTGGATCCACCTCGGGAGCCGTGGCACGATGGTGCGGTTGGATTATTTTCGAACCGGAGCCCGTTCCAATTGTACTGAAGACGTTGAGGCGCGTTGACGAAGAAGAAGAAGATCCGCTATTCGGGCATACTCACCTCCAGCGCACATGCATAATGTCGATCTATCTCAAGATGATGCATTGGAGTTTCTGAACTACCACACCGGACGCGTGGACCGCATAAATTCTTTGTTGGATTCGGATCAATTAGAAGTTGGTAACCGCTTTTCCAACAAGAATACTTTTCTTGCTGCATTGAAACAATACAGCATCAGGAACAGGGTTAACTACACTATGGTTAAATCAAAGCTCGATAGGTACGAGGCAAAGTGTGCAGTGCAAGACGGCACATGTTCATGGAAAATCATGGCGTCGTTGAGGAAAGGACAGTATGGGAGGTGAAAAAGTACAAAGGTCCGCATACATGTCTTACCTCCAGACAAGTACCACTATGTGTTCAATGATTCCGAATAAGACTAATATTATGTAATGTTGCATTATTTAACGTACTTCATTGGCAGTGTGTAATGAAAGATCATCCAAGGATGGATTCGCACATGTTGGTGATTTAATAATCCCGACGGTGAAGGCCGATCCCGTAACTACGATCTGCGGCCTTAATTGGCAATATTCGTAGCCAAATGGGGTACACGCCTCTTCTGAAAGGCTTGGATAGCCAAGCGTATAGCGTTGGAAAAATTGCACGGTCGGTGGGGCGTTTCATATAATGAAGTGTGGCGGTGGTGTCGTGTCTTTGAGAGGTATGTCCCGGCGCAAAGACAACAGACCTTGAAACGGAACCGTACTTACAACGATCGTCCGCTCCGTGGATGCGCAGATGTTCAAGCGTGCGTTACGGACATTTAAGCAATGCCGAGATGCTTTTACATATTGCAAGCCATTGGTACAAATTGACGGTACCTTCATGTATGGTAGATATACGCATCGGCTATTGCTAGCCGTGGCACAAGACGGCTGTGGGAGAATCCTTCCGATTGCGTTCGCAATAACACCGGGGGAATCAGCTGATGATTGGGACTTCTTCCTATCCAGGTTAAGGAGGCATGTTTGCCCCCAACCTGACATATGCGTTATATCGGATCGGGCCCTGGAATACTTGTGGCAATAGAACGCCAGGGAAGCATGTGGCATCGCACACACCATCGATATTGCCTGAGGCATGTCGCATCCAACTACTATGGGCAACATCGATCTAAAAGAGAGAAACGGCAAGTGATCGATATGGGTATGAAATATCTAATAATAAAATTTATTTTGATATATTCAATTTATTCGCAATTGAAGAGTGGTATGTAATATTACGCTATCAACGTATATTAGCGGGTATGAGATCAATAAAGACCGTTTTCACGAGATGCTGGCCAGTTTGCGCTCAGATAACGCCGAAGGCGCAAGCTACCTTTGTAATATTCCTTTCGAACAGTGGACACAAGCATATGACGGTGGCCTACGATATGGGCATATGACCACAAACCTTGCCGAATGCATAAATTACTTACGAAAGGAACCCGTCATCCGCCGACATGGCGGTTGCCAGCGAGAGACATATTTTCGGTTAGCGGCACTATTTCCGAAGAGAGCGGCGAGTTATAGAGGGCAAATGGAAGGAGGCCATGTATGGAGCCGTAAGGTCTTGCAACAAATTAATCGTGGGAAGGCACGTGCGAACACCATGCACACAAGTATGTCATGATCGCGACGACCTATGGTTTCGTGTCACGAGTTTGACAGACCCAACCAAGGTATTGTTGGCGGTCATTATCGTGTACACTTGACAAATAGGACATGCGATCGTGGGATATTTGATGCACTTCGTTACCCATGTGCTCATGTACTTGCGCTTGTCGAATCTCCGTATTGATCCCATGAGCTATGTCGACGAAGTGTACAAATTAGAAAACATGTACAACGTGTGGAGACACGTATTCCCACCAGTCCCGGATGAACGTAAGTGGCCATCGGTATCGCGCAATCCGTATAAGCTGCTGTCGGATAGAGAATTGAGGCGTAAACCAAAAGGTCGACCTTCCTCGACTAGAATACGCAACAATATGGATATCCGAGAACCGACCAACCAAAGTAAGCGGTGCGGATGGTGTAGGAACCCGCCATACATCTCGCTCGTGTCCAAATCGGAATAGTTGACCGTGTTATTAGCTTGTTTGTCTCTTTGCTGGCTATGTAATTTCTGTTTTTTTTTAGTACAACGGTTTATCAAAGAACTCAATTATATTTTAGTGAAGAGGACTAAATTAAAAGAATATAAAATAGGAAATAATTTTTATTTTATCAAAGAACAACGGTTTATCAAAGAACTCAATTATATTTTAGTGAAGAGGACTAAATTAAAAGAATATAAAATAGGAAATAATTTTTTATTTTATCAAAGAACTCAATTTTCTCATAAAAACTCAATTTTAATTTAGTGAAGAGGACTAAATTAAAAGAATATAAAATAGGAAATAATTTTTATTTTATTAAAAATTCAAATTATATTACATACAAAAAAATACACAACTTTTGATATTAAAATTAAATTACAAACACAAATTAAAAAACAACTTTTTTATTCAAAGAATAAAAAATTAAATTACAATTTATAAAATAAAAAGCCTATCCTAATCAATGTTGATGCCGGTGTGGAACCAAAGTACATACGGTGGTCGGGTGGTTACGCTGTGATGGATTCCTCCTTCTTCTAGCTTCCGGCGGGGTCGTGGAACCTCGGTGGGGATTCGGTTCCTCCGAAGTGGGTCCGGTTCTAGGTGTTGCGATGATGACCCACCTTGATAAAATAATGACCCCGGAGGTGTTTGCATAAACCACGGCGGGGTGATCGCATCCCGTCGCACGTGAAGGAGCTGGTAGAAACTATCGCTCCCGACGGCACCTCATCTAATCCCACACCCGAAGTCGGTCTCACGATCGGTGCCAACGGAGTTGCTCGAACGGACTCGAACTCGGCCATGCATTCCAACCTGGGTGGGACAAGGAAAAGGAAACATATATGGGTTAGGAGGATACATATAAGGGGCAAGGTACGTGCACTGCATAAATCGTGGATGCTTTGTGATGTCGGTGTTGTTAGGCTGAACGGATGGGCCCGGTGATCGTGTAGGCGCTGTTGATGGGCCCGTGATCGTAGTAGGCGCTGTTGATGGGCCCGGTCGTGGTACGCGCTCTTGGGCCCGTTCATCATCCATTCTCCTTCGATGTAAAGGGGCCCCGACGCTCCTTCGCCGCCGAATTAGCCGTCGCCTCTCCTCATCCGGACAACAGATACGGCATGCCATGGATTCTAAACCATGGCATGTACTCCGCACGCACGCTAACTCTGGAACTATGATCGGTTCCTGGTTAGGTAAAAAGTCATACCGGTTCTCCCACGCCTCGATATGTTCGACCAAAATCTTGGCCAATCCGTGTCTTTGCTGCCAGTAAGTCCACTTTGTGCTCATCATTGAGCACCTCGGAGGCACTGGAATCGGTTGCGGCATCCAAATTGCCGCAGAACCCGATCCGACCGGTGCATCTCCACCGTTGAGTAGGTGATTAGCGGGACCTTAACGTGCCAATCTGCTTCGAATTTTGGAGATACTCATCCTAATTATCGCCTCATTTCGGGATCCTCGTCACGGTGTCCATTGAAACTATATTAACATTACCAACTTATTAGTTATATACATAATATTAGACACTACCTACGAAATACTAAATTATAATAACGAAATTCGACACTTACTTCGATTCCGACCTTTGGTCCAACAGAGCCGTATATCCTCAAGCGCGTTAGGTATTCCAACATGATCGCTCCTCGGATGGTTCCACCTAATTAAATAAACTTTTAGCATGCAATTATACTATAAATATACGACATAATTGTAAAATATAATATTAAATTTACCTCGTTATCGCTGGGAATGAATATGGTGGTCGAGTCGAGGACGTAAAAATGGAAATCGAAACCATGCCCATGACTGCAGAGAGTGATAGGCAACCTCCGATTTTTTGTTTACTCGGCAGCGTCACGCCGCACATCTCCCGGTATAATATAGATAGCACAGCGGACTTCCAACTCAATTCACCGCTGCTCTGAAAAATCAACAAGTTTCGAGAGCCATCTCGTGGACGAGGTTTCTAGAGAGGTCCGGCATCGAGATAGCCTCCAATTATCTCAAGTATGTATGCCCGCGCATACCGTATTCTTTCTTCTTCATCGAACCTTCATTCGGCCGCGGGATTGCGCGCTCGTAACCAAGCCAAATCGATCCGAGCTCCTTGAATTTTATCCGGAATGGCACCCAGAAGCTCGTAGCATACGGCCATCCAATCGAGAGATGTTACGGACCCGGTGACTACCGACCCGTCCACCGGTAATCCCAATCAGAATCGCACATCTTCCAAGGTGATGGTACACTCTCGCATGGCAAATGGAAAGTGTGCGTCTCTGGTCTCCACCTCTCTATCAACGCTACCGATCAAATGCGGCTCCAACTTGAACCCCCGGGCTATCGTGGCCACGTGCCAAAAACCCGCTTCCCGCAGGTAATTCTCGATCAATGGCGATGGGGGACCAGGCATGTTGCGAATATAACATTGCAACACCCGATCTACAGATCGTTTAAAAATTATAAAATTCTAAATTAATTAAAATTGCATAATTAAAAATTTAATAATATTGAAAAATTAACATTCAAACTTACCATTTTCTTTTCTTTGGATGGCAATGTGGTCCTCGCCTAGGCGACATAATTCCCTACCATTGTACTCGATAAATAATTTAAAAATTTTCCAAAAATAGGTTTAAAAAAAAAATTATAAAGGGCTTTTTTATAAATAGTAAAGGACTATTTTGAAATTTAAGCGTAAATTTGAGAGAAATTTGAGAGCAAATTGATAGCAAATTGAGAGAAAATGAAAAGGATTGAATTGTGAAAAAAATGAAGGGTTGGGGGAATATTTATAGGGTTTTTTTCGACCGTTGGGCTAACGGTCAAAAATTTGATTGTTGCGGCCTAAAGCGCGTCCCTGGGAGCGCTTTAGGCCGCGTCAAAAACGCTTCCCGTGGACGCGTTTTTGGCCGACGTGGCCTAAAGCGCTCCTGGGACGCCATTTAGGTCGCACTTCCCAAAAACGCTACCGACGGGGACGCGATTTTGGGGAAATTGCCCTTTCCGGTCATTAATTTTCAACCCTATACTTTCCGGTAATTTTTGTTATTTTTGGTATTTTCGAGTTTTGCCCAACTTACCTTGTCACGCCAAAGAAGACAAAAAAAAAAAAAACCAAAGTCCCGCTTCCTTGATTCGAACCAAGGACCTCATCGCGCAGCCCTCCTTCCCAACGTCCCAACCAACTCTCCCAATTTGACTTTCATGTCAATTAACCACCACATTTAATTATAAGGCCTTCCAACGTGAGCCCAAGACCGCATAAAAATTAAAACACAAAACCTTTGCTTCAACTACTCGAACCTAGGACCAACTAGATCCTTGTCGCATGATGCGCCCCAAGCCAACTCTTCCTTTTGGACTTTCATGTTAAATATTCCCACCATTTATTTATAAGGCCATCCTAGGCCGATCCTCTTTAATGCAAAAGAAAATAAAACTCCCAGAACATCATACCGGGTAGCTCGAACCCAAGCTCCCTACTCAACGCCACCTCCAGGACTCCTAGTGGCGCTCCAAGCCGCTCCACCACCCCGACTTTCATGCCATAAACCTCACCATTTAACTTTTAAGGCCCTCCTTCTTGGCCCCCTTTTCCTTAACGCCAGAAGCCCAAAAATAAAACTCCTTGCTTCCTTCATGTCTCGAACCCGAGACCTCATACCAAGGCCCTTAAGCCACGCCCCTTGCCACTTCACCGAACCTAACTTTCGTGTCACAAACCTCCTTTATTTATTTATAAGACCTCCTAGGCCGTTTACCCCAAAAATTAAAATGCAAAGCTACTGTCAAAGACTCGAACTCGCGCCCATCAACCTCCAAGCCTTTAAGTGGCACACGGTAGCCACTTTACCAAAGCCTTTCTTATGCTAAAAATGCCTACAAAAATTCCTTTAAAGCCTTCTTAGACCAATCCCCTTTTTTTTTAACGCTAAAAAAAAATATAAGCCCATCTGCTCCCCATGTTACTCGAACTCCTTCCCTTGGCACTCCCTTTTCACCTTAGCGCCCAAGCCACTTGGCCAAGCCCATTCTTTGCGTTACAATTCGCCCAAAATTTTGTTTAAGCCCTATCTCACCTAGCTTTCTCCTTTTAGACACTTAAAAAGAAATTTTTAATACTGGGTCAGGCCTAGCTCGGGTTTAATTCTAGACCCCAAAACATGCCAAATAAATCATAAATTTATTTCTTCAAGCACACACACACATGGGAACAAATAATTAAATTTTCAAACAACCCCTAATTCAGGATGTTACAATACATGGATCAGCCATTTGGATTTGAAGTCCAAGGTGCCAATGGGGAACGTCTTGTTTGCAAGTTGAATAAGGCATTGTATGGGCTTCGACAAGCACCTCGAGTCTGGCTTCACACTCTAAGGAAGTTTCTTGTTAACCAGATTGGTTTCCAACCTTCAAAAGTTGATCCCTCGTTATTTATTTGATATGCATCATGTACTTCGCTTCTTCTCATAGCTCATGTTGATGACATAGCCCTTACCAGTAGTTCGAATATAGAAATCAATGAGGTAATAAAGCAACTCAATAACAAATTCTGTTAGGATCGACCCGATTAAGCAACAAGTAAAAAAAATAGCGGAATAAATTGAGAAATTGAATACACAAATTTAACGTAGAAAAACCCCTCTAAAAAGGATAAAAAACCACGGGCAAAGACAATTTTACTATAATGGAAAAAGAACGAAGAGTACAAAAGATGGAGATAAAAACTAAACCCCAAAAACCCGAAAACAAAGAACACTCAAACATAAACACAAAATTCTCTAAATGTGTTATGAGTTCTAATCTCTAATGGGTGTATTTTCTAAAGTTGTAAAAGAACCTATTTATAGGCTAAATTAGTAAGTCAAATAAACTATGCTAATAAATGCTAAATATATTATACTAATAAATACTAAATCTTCTAAAAAAATATATATATTTTGTTTAACTTGACTTGCAAGCAATCTCTTAGAATTTTGGTCACACAACTCTAACAATCTCCACATTGACACGAATTCTTAAAATGCCATATTTGCCAAAGCCCGCCACGGGCCTATCTTGAACTATGCAGGGAATTAACTGAGTCGAATCTGTGCTTAGAAGTTGGAAGACTTCTAGCCTTTAACTTGTGCACCGCCAAATTAAAACTAACCCGGGTCTGATTTTCACGGACACTGTGCCCTAACTTTTCAGAACCTGCATCCAAAAGAGAACCTCTCTTCAACGAAACGGTCATACATTTTTCCCTCCTATGACCAAGTTGCCTCCGCTCCAAACGAGTTAACTTCGACTCCGTAATGAACGAGGGACGTCCAATTTCACTGATCACTGTAGAACCTTCCAGAATATAAGACTGTCGGTTCTTTTACCTTTTAACAAAACGAGAGCTCCACGAGATACTTTAATGTCTCTCGACTTGATGTTGATTCTGCATCCTTTCAAGTCTAAAATACGCAAGGAGATGAGATTCTTTCGTAAATCAGGTACATACCTGACATCTAAGAGTGTCCTAATCGTCCCATCGTGTATCATAATTTTAACAGTACCAATACCAATTGCCTTACTAGACGAATCGTTTCCCATGCGCACAACTCCACCTTCAACCGAACTGCATGTGGAGAACCATTCTCTATGGGGACACATGTGGAAAAAACATCTCGAATTTAGGATCCACTCGGACGTAAGCTTGAAGTTATCGCTCGTTGACACTAACAAGAAATCATCATCACTTTCATCAGCCAAATTAGCACCAGCTACATCTTCCTCGTTACTCTCAGCAGCTCTTTTATTTCACAGTTTATAACAATCTGCTTTGACGTGACCTAACTTTTTACAATAGCGACACCTTTTGTCTCGTTTCTTTGATGATACCAAAACGAAAGCTTGCCTATCTGCCTTGCTATCTAAACCAAATTCATTGTCGATTTTATCTCTACTCAACAAATGACCTTTCACATCTTCGAACGAGAGTTTGTCTCTCTGCCACAAACCAGGGTCTCCCTGAAAGACTTGTATGAAGAGGGTAAAGAGCACAATAATAGCATAGCCTGATCTTCATTGTCAATATGAACCTTAACATTCTTTAAATCATTTAAAAGAGTAATGAATTGACTGATGTGATCTCTAAGAAGCTCACCTTCGTTCATGAGAAACGTAAATAGACGTTGTTTCAACACTAAATGGTTAGCCAGAGACTTAGTCGCATAAATAGTTTCTAACCTTTTCCACAAGGCAGATGAGGTCTTCTCCATCAATACCTCCTGTAATACCGTATTCGCGAGGCACAACTAGATTGTAGACAAGGCCTTTTCATCAAGCTCTTCTCATTTTGTTTGATTTAGATTCTCAGGCTTTTTCCCGGTAACAACCTTTTTCAAGCCGTTTTGAACTAGAATTGCCATCATCCGAACTTGCCACAGATTGAAATTTGTCTCACCATCGAACTTCTCAATTTCAAACCTTGTTGCTGCCTTCTCTAAACGGGCTGATCTATGAAAATTGAACTAGCTCTGATACTAATTGTTAGGATCGACCCGATTAAGCAACAAGTAAAAAAAATAGCGAAATAAATTGAGAAATTGAACACATAAATTTAACGTGGAAAAATCCCTCTAAAGAGGATAAAAAACCACGCTCAAATACAATTTTACTATAATGGCAAAAGAACGAAGAGTACAAAAGATGGAGATAAAAACTAAACCCAAAAACCCGAAAACAAAAAACCCTTAAATGTAAACACAAAATTCTCTAAATGTGTTATGAGTTCTAATCTCTAATTGGTGTATTTTCTAAAGTTGTAAAAGAACCTATTTATAGGCTAAATTAGTAAGTCAAATAAACTATGCTAATAAATACTAAATATATTATACTAATAATTACTAAATCTTCTAGAAAGAAAATATATTTTGTTTAACTTGACTTGCAAGCAATATCTTAGAATTTGGATCACACAACTCTAACAAATTCTCGCTCAAAGATCTTGGTGATCTTCATTTCTTTCTTGGTATTGAGGTTCATCAAACATATCACTGGATGTTTCTTACTCAGAAGAAGCACATTACTGAGTTACTTCACAAAATAGGTATGATTGGAGCCACTCCTACTCCTATGCCCATGGTAGGCACTCCTAAGTTGACTTCCTTGGACTCCAGCACTTTCGAAGATACTTATATCGCAGCATTATTGGGACACTTCAATATGTATGTATTACACGACTTGATCTAGCTTATTGTGTCAATAAATTTAGTCAGTATATGAATTCACCTCTTGACATTCATTGGAAGACTGTCAAATGAGTGTAATGGTATCCTAGTGGCACCATATATCATGGTTGGTATTTTACAAAAAGCTAGTTTAATTTGGTCTGCTATTTTGATGCTGACTGGGCCCCCACTACTGAAGATCGTCATTTAACAACTGGATACTATGTGTATCTTGGACCTAATCCTATTGCATGGTGTTCTAAGAAGCAAGCAATTGTGTCTAGATCATCGTCAGAAGTTGAGTACCGCAGCTTAACTAACTGTGTTTCTGAGGTGCTATGGGTAAAACAGTTATTGTCTGAAATTGGTGTGTCAGTAAATCAATTGCCAATTGTGTGGTGCGATAATACCTCCACAGTTTCAATGGTTGCTAATCCTACACACCATGCTAAGGTCAAGCACATGGAGATCGATCTTTTTTTTGTCCGTGAAAAAGTTCTTGACGGTGTTTTGCAAGTCAATTTTGTTCCCTCATCAAATCAAGTGGTTGATGTTCTTACAAAGCCAATCACACCAAAGCAATTTGTTAATACGTCTGCAAATCAACAAAGGGCAGAAAACCAAGAGAATATTAGAGTATTGAGCTGCTCAACTTAGTTGTTAACCAACAAACTAGTTAAGTCTGTTAAGACTGCTTTAAGTCCGTTAGAGTTGTTACTTTCAGTTATATTGCTGGCAGCCTCTACTAATACATGTATATAAGCTGTACAAGTTTCTGATCAATGCAGGTTTTTAGATCATTACTCTTCAGCATATCACTTCGTATTTTGTTAGTTTTTCTACCTGTTAATCAACTTTAATAGTTCATAGCTATAGTTTCACTTTCACAAACACCAACATTTTTATAATGTTGGGCAAAAAAAAAAAAAAATACATATTCATGGTTGTGAAAAGTTTACTAAAAAGAAGGATATTTGTAAGAAAGGTTCAATGGTTGTGAAAAGTTTACTAAAAAGAAGGATATTTGTAAGAAATGTTCAAATTTGGAAAGGGAACTGCGATCTTTTATGTTACATTGCTCAAATATCAGTGAACAAAATGGAAGAAGACTTGAAAATAATTTCCATACCATACATAAAATATGGGATCATTATCTAATTTGTTAACGATTAGGAGATGAATGGCTTAAGGAATTGACAACTCCAGAGGCGGATACAAGGGGGGCTGGCAGTGGCCCTGGCCCCCTAAAATGAATTTTTTTTTTAAAATTTTAAATTAGTAAAAGTAAAATGGTACTTTGCCCCCCTAAAATTATAGAAATTCGATTTAATCCTTTAAAAATTATAAAGATATAGACCATAAAAAATTAAATTTTCATTTGCGCCCCCTAAAAATTTGTTCTGACTTCGCCCCTGGACAACTCGTAATTTTATTTTATTTTTTGCTCTTTGAAGGTATCGACAAGTTTGTTTGGAAGCATAATTTCACAGGTAAAACAAGATTTGGCATCTCCTTTTGAAAACAAGCCTTATTTCATTGCAAACATTTCATCCACAACGTACAGCTCTATCTCACAGTTAGCTGGTAGCTATTAGGAAAATTGTTCTCACATGATTCCATTAATCATTTGATCCAATTTTAGATTGGATAATCCATCAATTCTCTGTCTTAATTTTGTAGTGAAACAAAAAACCTGGGGGAGAATAAAAGGGGGAGAGAGGTAAAAATGGAGAGGGGAGATTAGAGAGAGAGTAGGGATAAAAATGGAGGAATTTGAAAGTAACTAGAAAAAAAATTAAGGGTGGGGAAGAGAGAGGGGAGGGTGAAAGAGAGATTATTAAATATTAATTCATTTAATATTGAATTGAGTTGTAGCCTAATATAATTGGTTAGGAATTTTTTTTAAAGGTATTGAACTAAAAACGATAGAATCAAAATCTAATTACCACCCACTTTTGACCAAAAAAGAATTTAAATACATAATAATTTTTTTAATAATTTACAAAATTATAAAACTATTTTATTTTTCAATTTTACCATTTTCATTCCTCTCTGATTCTCTTTTCATCGTTCAAAAGAGGCTTAACATATAATTAGTTAAAATATATTTCCTTATGATTGCTCAGAATTTGAATTAGAAATATTAAAATTAAAAGAAATAAAATGTAAACTTCAAAAAGTGGTTCATTATTTTTTTTATTAAGTCTTAAAATAATAAAATAAAATGAATTTCATATAATGATATGATGATTAATAATATTCACCACTTTAAATGTGATTTAAGTTCGAATAGTACTATTTACCTTTATTATTTGAAATTTTATCTTATTATTGTAATTCATAATAAAAAATTACCCGTCTTTAAAGTTCAAATCAAATTTTTATTTTTATTTTATTTAAAATTTTTAATCTCATTGTTTACGAAAAATATTATTAGATTAACATATTTAAATAAAAAAATATATTGTTAACAGTTTAAGTAAAAAAACCTTAAAATCTAAAATCGACACATATTTTGACCAATAAAATTAAACCACGATCTCTTACGTTTTCAGAGTAGTGTTGAGGGAGAAAAAATCTTTTGAAACTTCAAATGTCTACGTGGCTCTCTTTAGATCCACCACGACTACGCTCACATTATCGGTACTATGCCTCGCCAATGCCAGCTTCGTCAGCAATAACGACGCGTCACTGCATGCCTTGTCCGAGATCTCTCCCCCTTCCCCTCCTTTCGTTGACCCTACGACCACCTCCCCTTCCTTCCCTTTAACCAAACATGGCGGCGCGTGTACGTCGACCTTTCCCCTCAAACACATACGAGCCACCCTGCATGCAGTATCATTCGACACCACATCCCATAAACCGTCACTCGCTATTATCAAACATTCGTCGTCTACCGTCCGATCAGTTACTGTAACCTCCGGTTCACAGCTCACGTAAGGTTTCAAGTAGGTATCACCTATGGATCTGGACATTGCAAGGACTCCGAGGACTCGAGGGCCATCCCAGTAAATGACCCGACCGCCGGCTTCTTGAATCCGGTCTAGCTCATCCGGTCGATCCGGCTGTTGCATGTTTGACAAGAAATAAATAAAATGTATTGATATGTATAATTTCAAATTTTAGATCTCAAGCGAATCCCAACCGTCGGATTCGGATATCTCATCGTTTCCACATGATATGCATGAATATAATACGCGATTAATAATAAAAGATGATTGGGAGAAAATCATGATAAAATAAAATGAACATTTTCTCGGAAGCCAAACAGACTATAACCGATCATAGTATTTCTTCCGCTGAACGAAAGAAAATTAGCTACGAAGTGTTAAATTACCTTGTGATCAGACGATAACGGAACTGGCTTGCCTTTACGACATAAAACGGCTCTAGAATCACCGCAGTTTGCAACGACGATTTTATCAGACGTAACGATAGAGACGACTGCGGTGGAGCCAACAGCGTCGCACTCCGGAGACTGTAACTCGCATCGGCAATTAGCTCCGACGACGCTCTCGTTCCACTTGATGACTTCGTTATCCATGCGCTTGAAGCTACGCTCCATCGCACTTTTCCATTGTTGCTCGCATTCCAGCTCTTCTTTGACCAGCTCATGTAACCGCTCTCTGCACCTCGTCGCCACCTAACAAATAATAACCACCAAAACCGTCAAAAACAAGGTCCAGTTTCTTCATAAAAGGAAGAGAAATAACCGATATTTATTATATTTTCAAAATTTTAGGACTCCTACGTGAGAGCAACCGTGGCCATCGTAGACGCCAAAATAGTGGAAGCCAACGTCGGCAGAATCCTGTCCTTGGCGGTGAAACGAAGGGCGAATAGCGACGGCGTCTTCCATGTCTCTCCGCCTTCCACAAACCGAAGCGGCGCCAAATTTAGGATACATCTCTGAATCGATGACAGGCATCAAAAGCGAGGGAGTTCCCTTCGTTTTCGATTTGAATTTTTTATGTATTACTGTCCGTTTTTCCCCTTCATCGGATATAGAATTACCTTCTCTGTTTTCACGGTCTAGAGAAAATGAGGCCGCGTATACCTGAAACTTGTGGCGATTACGGCCGTTCTCAGCCTCCGATGGAGTCACGTCCACGAATTTGATCCGTCTGATCTTCATCCTACGTCTCGAGGTTGTTGCACGTGAACTCGGTTTACAACCTGTTGATGATGCTTCACCTTCGTTCATCACTCCGCGATAGATCTCCGCCATCAACGACTAAAACCACCCGACTATTACCATAAAAAATTTCCGGTAATAAGTGAAGCTCTTGAACTTGTGATTAAAGCTACAATATTTTCTTTTAGTAACGCTTTCTTTTAAAGGAAAAAAAAAAATCAATGCGAAATCGAATTCGAAAGGGAAATGGAAAAGAATGTTCGCGCGCTCTAGAGATGGAAGGCTTTTAAATATGAAGGCTCTTTAGTCTTTTCTGGATGACTACGGGCAGATTGCCCGTCACTGATACGGGCAGACCAAAACAACAAGTAGCAGCACTCTATTTGTGACAAGTGGTTAGTAAATGCGTTTTATAATTTCCCTTTTTGGATTAATATGCAATGTAAGGTTTTATTTTTTTAGATATAATGTATTTTTTATATTTTCTATTTTCTATTTCCATTTTATAATTTATGTATTTTTATAAAATATGTAATGCACTTTTCTATTAATTCTTGTTGATATATCTTGTACATACAAACAAATATACATCACATATAATTTTTATACTTATTTTTTTAAAGCACTCATTCGTTACTATAAAATATCTTTTTGGATTTTAATAGTAATTCTCAAGAGAAATTCACGTCATTAATTTAATTAAAATAATTAATAATATTAACTATTTAGACTTACTAATGATATTAAAAAGTAGATGAATCAATTGGTATCAAAAAATTAAAGTATATAGATTAAATCTTAAATTTTAGTATAGTTTAGGGACTAAAATTGAAATTTAACAATCGTCTTGTGACATAAAAAAAAAACACACAAACCTAAAAGAAATGAGAAGCCATTAGCCACTCTCTAAGACTCTCAAGTCGTTTAAATTATATATAATCATGTAATATTTTAATCGAAAAATTAATCATATTAACTATTTTTTTGTTCAAAAATCATATTAACTATTTGGAATAATTAATAACATTATAAAAATATAAAGACCAAATTATGTTAGAAATTTAAGTATAAGGATTAAATATTAAAGGTTGGTATGACAGAGGACCAAAACTACAATCTAATCATTTTTAAAAAATGTAAAGAAAAATTACGTGGACGCAGACTCACGTGTCAACAATGGCTTTTATATACAGGTATATAGATTTAAATTTAATTATAAATTATGGATTTTAATAATTTTAATTTTGGTAAAAGTACCGAGAAAGCCTCCGTATTTAGGGATGGATTACATTTTGGTCCTTCTACTGAAAAATAGAAAAATTAGCCCTTCTATATTTCGAAACATGCAAATTAGCCTATTCGTTAAATTTTATCTGTTAAATAGTATCATAAAATGTTAATTTAAATGGTTAATTATAAATTTGGTCCCTAAGCTACAACTAAAATATCATTTTCATTTTTAAATTTTTCCCTTAATAATAATTCTAAAAAAATATTAAATATAAATATAAATTATGAAAAATATTAAAAATTATGTTAAAACAAAATCAAACCCAAATTTATTAAAGCCAAAACTTACATTCAAATAAGCTCTTTTTTAATGAATCATGATGTTTTTATTTTTATTTTTGAAAAATTGAGTTCTCTTATTTTTTCATTTTTAATAAAATTCTCAATTTGATGAAAACCATCTAATGCAATGAGACACTAACTTTACTCGTCAAAGATGCTATCTAATGCAATTCTAAAAGTACCTATTTTAATAAAATCATAGTTTTATTACCGTGAAATACAATCAAACCAAAAAAATAATACATTTACAGTAAACAAAATCTTTCGATTTTGCATCTCTTATACTACGAAAAAGAAGATGAAGACAATGAGCTCATTTTGCTACTTCTCCACCTCTAAAGACGTGTTGATGTGCTTTGGGGTTTTATTTTAAACTATAATTCCACTTTTTTATCTTTTATTTTTTTTCATAAATTTAAAACATTATTTTCTAAAATTTTAAAGATTATGGAGTTATTGTTTAGAACCCAAAAATTTATATTCAAAATTCAAAACCTAGAAATTGTTAAATCCAGTAACTTAAAGATTAAAGGTTCTTAGGGTATTAAACAATAAGATATTTAAATGAGAAAGTTTGTAACAACTAAGGGATGCAAAAATGAGTAATTGAAATTTTATAACAGTAATTATATACTATCAAGAGATACGAAAGGATAAGAGATGTGAAAATGAATATTTACTAGAGTAGAAGGAAGTAAACATTAAATAAATTTTTGTGTACCTTTTAGTTGAAAGCACGGGTGATGAAGATAAAACTGAACGCTAACAAAAGGATAAAAAATTTGAAAGCGAGTAATCAAAACTTTTAGTTAATTTTTTTTCTTCAATCAAGATTTTATTTATTTATGGGTTCAATCAAGCATGGAAAATCATTTTTTATTTTTTTAGGTTTTATAATATAAGGAAGAAAGACTTGTAAAAAGACCATAGTTTTTGGGTTTAGATTGATAATAAAAAATTTAAGATATTTTTTTTAACTTTTTAGATTTTTTTTACATGTATATTTTGTATTTTTAGAAATATTTTATTTATAATTTTTATTTTTTAAAAATAATTTAATCTTTTAGAATTACTAAATAATATTTTAGTTATAGTTTAGACCTACGTCGTTATTTAATAGATAAGAAAGGATTAATTTACACATTTTAACAGGTTACCTAATACTGTTACCTTTAATTTTTAATATTAAACAAGTAATATATTGAAACCAACGGACGAAGGAAACCAAGTAAAAAACAATCAAAATGTCGCAGTCCTACACAAATCTAAACCATACCCATAGAAAGTCTAATTATAACGTTTCTCAATTTTATATATTTATATATTCTTTTATAAATTTCTATTTATATATTTTTAATTTTAAAATTTTTTAAATTAAGATAATTCTCAAAGTATCACGTTATTTTTTTAACAATGTTAAAAAAGATAAAATTATTTAACTTAATCCAAATTAGAGACTAAATATCGCTTTATTCAAATTAAAATATATTTAAAACATCAATATTTGAACCGAAACTCATAACTCTTTATTAGATGTTTTCATAGTTCACTCGAGTTAGGTTTAGATCATATTTTTATATAGTATTATTATATTGCATATAGTTGTTTAAGTTCAATCCTCATCAATATAAATTTTAAATTTTATTTAAGTTTATTCGTATTTATAAAATAAATCTAAGTCATGCAATTATGCTTATATAAATTCGTTCATATTTTAAAAAATTATATAACCATTTTATTTAATATTTAGTAATTATATACATTTTATTGTTATTTAATATATATTTTTAAATATTATATATATATATATTCAACTTTAATTATATTATTTAACAAATTTAAAAATGAGCTAGATTCCAGACGGAATCTTAATTTAGTTGACATCGGTATTATTAAAAATACAATAAAATATAAGTTCGAGCATACTAAAATACATTATTATCTTATTTAAAGACTAAATTAGAGGAAGATTATAAATAATTATAAGTATTTTATAAAAAAATAAAAAAATAAATTTTTTATCTAAATTTATTTTTCACACTTAATATTTTTATCGAAAGAAAAGGGATGAATAGCTGGATATTTAGAAATGTAATACCAAAATGGGAGAGTGACGTAGTGCTCACTTCCCACTAAATAAAAGTCATATGCACTGACCTCATATCTCTTTACTTTGAAATCCACCACGTGTCTTCTCTAACTATGTGTCCTCCGCATACGTGCTCTAATTCACTTTAAACACCAGTCAGAGGGGAACTTCCTTCCCTCACACGCATGTGCTCTTCCCCCTAAAAGCGGCTTCTTTTATTTATTTTTAGTTGCTTTTATTTATTTATTTATTTATTAAGTATCTATAGGAATTAATTCAATAATTAATTTTTTGTATTCTGTAAATTTATTAACTCAAATTTAATTGGCATAAAGTTATATTGTGAATTTAAAATTTTGAATGGTAAAGAATTAAAATTACAATTTAAGAAATATACAAAAATCTAATTTCTTTTACCCCTCCAGCCACGTGTCTCGTATTTCTTTTAGGAAAAATTGATTTCATAATTCGGATGAGATAAGGATTTCCCTTTTTCTTTAAATTTCAGCAAAATGGAACGTGTCGCAATCACATTTAATCCGGAAAGAGAATTTTTTTCTTCAATTAAAAAATATGACATGTTTTTATAATTTGAAAAAGATTTTAATATCAATATTTTATGATTCATATTCATTTTACTATTTATATTTTATAGTTATAAATTTCAACAATTTCATTTTTAAAATTTAAATTTGTGCCTCCCATTTAAAGTGTAATGTGTCTCACTATCAAAGCGAATGCCAGCCAGGACTCAGCATGGCCCCACTTCTAAAATGTAAAATTATTATTTAGGCTTTTAAATTTTTTTAAAAATTTTAAATTAGTAAATGTAAAATTGCACATTGGCCCCCCCCTAAAATTATAAAAATTCGATTTAATCCTTTATAATTTATAAAGATATAAACTATAAAAAATTAAAATTTCATCCGGCCCCCCTAAAAAATTGTTCTGACTTCGCCCCTGCTCACTATTCCACTCGACATTTGTTTATAATGTTATATATCAATTTAAATATCACTATATAATGTTTTTCTTCGGATGTTTCTCATTGGAGGATGCTTTAAATTGAGTATCAAAGTGGATAACTCCCAGAAAATAGAAACATATATATGATAGTTCAAATAACACATATAATTATACTCATATAAAATTGAGTCCAAGAGGCACAATTAATACATGATGGGCGACAAACCCTAGTCCCAATAGGAGGTGGTGTTATCCATCTTGATTAGTCCAAGTAAGACTACATATTTTTTTATTAAAATATTATTATTTGGTCATCTCTTGTTCAATAAAGACTCTTGTGATATTCTCTATAAATAGAGACCATAAGCTAAGTCAAACATATGACACTAAGTGTTGTTACTCTATCAAATTTTAGTGAGATGTTTTTCGATTCTTAAATTAGAGCTTATACTCTAAGCAAGTCAAGGGTTTGAGAATAATAGAAAAAATCATGTTAGTAGAAAGCTGAGAAATGACCTAAACAACTTATTCCTAAACATAGGTACAAATTTAGTAAAAGAATTTATTGTTATAAACAACGCAACTGCTCAATTTTAAAAAGAACTTTAATTTTTTATTATACAACAAAATTAATTTCTAAACCGAATTTTACCAACATATTCTCAAGAGGTGGATCCACTAGATTGATTGTTGTAGATGTTCTTTGAAAACATGTATATGCCCTTATACTCATGCTCGTTGATGTCAAATTTAACGATTACTCTTTACATATAATTTAAAAATGACAATCGTAATAATATAATAGTGATAACTCGTTATCCTTAAACTAATTCATATATCTCAATTCCATTTGGAGATGATTACCAATGGGACATATTAATGATGCTTGTCCTAATCTACAATATATTGTCTACGTTTAACGGTCCAATTTCTTTCTGGATTCCCTTTTTCAAATTTCCATTTTGAAGTGTATGTTTATTAACTCTTGTGGGATCGGTTGCCACATGCCAAACTAGTGCAATATCCGGTCATTACATTGCCACTCGATAGTATGGCACCACATAATCGAGATGTATGCCCTCCCTAAGATGTATGCCACCTCGGCTACGACCCTCGATACTAAGTCTTAAATCTCCTCTCTCTGATATGATATCAGTAGAAAATACAAATAATTATATTAAATACAATTATAAGTTTACAGTAATAATCAATTTATTGAATACAAATAGTTAAGCACTTACCCGTTCATTTGCGTACTTATTGGTACCAATATAGATATGTGTAAACTCCCGATAATAAAAGGGTACGATACAAATTGGTTTATAATATATATTTGTAAAGTGCATTATAAATATTGATAACTTGAGTCTTGAAATACGCTCTAAATATTAAATAAAAATATCTTCTTACCTTTTCCCAAAGAAAAGAGGATGGATGGAATGGGATCAATGCTATAAATGGCATCTGCATCTTCACTACTCACACTTTTAGGAGGGTACAACGACCGTTTAACTCGATGGCATCTCAATTAGTCACCCTTGTAAGTGCCTCAGTACAAGAATTCCAATAATATAAACACTAATTCTCATTCAATATAGAAAAATTTACATATAGTCACATTCAAAGAGTTTGTTACACATGGTAATAAATAAAACGAAAATTAATGTTTTCATAATTGAACCAGTGGTTGAATCTATCAAATCATTGAATCCTGACCAGATCGATTCGATTAGTTTAACTACCAATCCAGTTAGTTCATTGTTTAATAATATAACTATTAAAAAAAAAAACTTAAAATAAAACTTTATGTTATATAATCCCTATTGACCGGATATAGACTCAAGATCGGATTCACGAATCATTCAACCATCACACCAATCCGGCACCTAATGTCTTGTCAGAATGTCCGAAGTAAATATTGTGCTCCGTGTCTCATCGATATAACCGAAGTAAAATGTGATTCGCATCTCATTAGACGTCTGAAGTAAATATGCGCTCCACGCCTCATCGGTAAAAACCGGAGTATAAACCCGTACACAAATCTAATTCTATGGCATAGTAACTGTATCTGACTCTATCCAAAACTAGTATAACCAAACGTTGCAATTATACATCAGTTTTACTATGATCATCTCCAATTGATTCACGACGTTTCATCTTACCTTATATAAAATATAAACCGATTCTTGAGACTACTAGAATACTTGCCTCACATGAGCCAAATCGTATAATAATCATGAATGTATATGTGTATATTGGTTCGAATCATAAACGAACAAACCGTAATTTTTCGTGGACATCGATAATAAGCATAGAATCCGCAGATTTTTATTCTTTTATTGTTGTTTTATTTTGTTAACGTTTCATGATTAATTCTTAAAAATGAAAGTCATCATGGTTCGTGAGCTTCTACTCTCCTGCTGACTTGATCTCAGATCGACTTGAGATGATTCAAACTCACCAACTATTCGAATTAATATCTTGGTCTCCCTACAACCCCATTATGTCAAATGATAAAACTTATCCAAGCCTAAAAAAAAAACCAAAATATGCCCATTTTCTCAGGTTGAACTATAGCATACCAAACTGAAGCTGCAGCGGACTATATTACTCTACTCCCAACTACTAAGTAGTACAACAGCTTATGGCATCTCATAAATCAAACTCTGACCAACAAAGCTTTAAATGCCCTACTCAGAACTCAAATGTCACAATTTCCAACTTTTTAACTGCAGTATATTCCTTTTTCCCAAACCCACCAATACAGATTCAGGGTATATAAAATATAAATATGCTTACAAGCAGTTGAGACACTATGAGAATGTATAGCAGATAAATGTTAAGAGAAGCGAAATTTGCACCATGCAGAAGACAAACTATCAAGAGTTGAGAAAAGCACAATAGCATAGAGGCTGAAGGATTGCCTAGTATCTCTCTCAAAATACAAACATCTACATCACATGCCTAACACGATAGAGACCAAGCTCAGATTCTGCTTTCTCGAATGACAAATTCGAAGTTTCAATTAGTCAACTACGTTAAAAGATTTTAAAGAAATATTATCATAAAGAGTCATCATTGCAAATGCATACATGATAATGTCAGCAGCAGAAACTTCATAATGCATAATCAGGACATGACAAATCTGAGAACTGGAAATGATTAATCAAGCTGCCAACCCATAGGTGTTCACCAAACAAAGTGAGAGAGTAGTCGTAGTACAAGATAAAAGGAAAATTAATCTCTAGGCTGATTTATTCTCCTAAGCCTATAAAAAGAATGAAAACTCCGCACCTGAATTGAAGTTCAAAGTAGAGATCTGCACATGGCCTGCTCAACCAAGTCATCTAGTTGAAAAAAACAAAAACAAAAATTCATCTAAGCCCAAAAAGCTGATTCTGAAATCTCACATTAACACATAAGAAAAGACCAAGTCTTTGCTTGGTAGGAAGGACAAAACTTATCAATCTAATGGTTAATATTAATAATTAGTTCCCTACCATGAACCTTAACCATTAAATTAATAAGTTTCTCATCCTTCCTATCAAGCAAGGATGTTTATCTAAATAAACAAACTATTTGAACTTAGACCTGCTTAATCTTCGACCACAGGCATAAGTCAAACTCATGTCAAACAACTGCAAAAATCAATCAAAGGCAGAATCATGCCTTCACAATTCACACCCACAAGACTAAAATTGAGAAAACAAATTCCCAGTTGTGGGACGACAGTTATTACCAGAAATCTAGCAGCAAGGTCAGCATAAAGTTGTACTCAAGAGAAAAGCTCAAGAAATCCTCATTTATCCAATCAAGCTGCCAGCGGTAAACACAAACTACATTAAGCCATAATCAATATAAAGACACTGCACTTGAAAAATAAGTCCAATCAAACTTTAAAAATACAAATATCTGCTCAACAAGAACAAAGATGAAATAACATATTAGTGTCCTAAACACAATAGCTTCAGCCAGTGATGCCCTTCTTTGCTTTGAGTGATTCAAGTGCCCTTTTCCTTAGCTCAATTTCAAGCTTCTTCTGCTCTGTCTCTGCCCCTTCATCAAAACTTGGATGAGACTTCCTCCTCACCATCATTGTCGAAACTATTTTTTTCTTTAGAAAAACGGGGTCGACTTTAAAAATGGAAATGGAGTCGCCACCAATCCTTTTTTGAGGTGTGATCGGATCACCTTGAGATTAATCATTTTAATAAGACATTTTGATTTATTAAAATAATAATTTTGGTCTACGAAATTTAAGAAAAATTAGTTCGGGAGTCGGTTACGCACGAGGAAGGATTAGCACCCTCGTAACGCCCAAAATTGGTACCGAATTGATTGATTAATGTCTTTAATGTCGAAAATTTGAAAAGATTTTAAAATACGATCCTCTTTGTTTTGAAAACTTGAATGAATTAGACTAGATGCCGAGACCCGCTTATTTCGAAGGAATAAAATATTATATCCAGTAAGTTAGGATACAACACCTCGAATCCTCAAAACTAAGCTTGTCTTTTGACATTTAAAACTCGTACATTTAAATTCAAGAAGTATATTCGGTCATGAGAAATCGAAACCCAGTAAGTTAGGGCACTATTTCTCAAAATTCCAAATACGAAATATTGCCTTTAATTTTGGAAATCCTTATCTCGAGATAACAGAATGTCATATCCAGTGAGTTAGGACACAACATTTTGAATTACTAAGAATAAGTTTTTATTTGAAACTTGTACGTTTTGATTGAAAAAGGGTATTCGGTTACTTAGATCCAACAAGGAAAATTGAAACCCAGTAAGTTAGGGCACAATCTTTTCGAAGATCTCAAATACCGAATATTGCCTTATTTTGAAGACTTTTGAATGAAATGATTTCAAAACTTAAACGATATTAAAACACGATTTTTTAAGCGAATGAAATGCGATGGAATGATAATATGCAACACCAAGTAATAATTTATAAAAAAATATTACACTAATGAATCCAATGAATACAAATTAAGAAGTACAATACACATGGTAGCAATAATCACACAACACACAATTTCAATATTAACAGTTGAAAAAAACGACACAAAATGATATATAAATAAAATATAAAAAAAAAGCAAATGATATGAAAATGTTTAGAATAAATAATAAATGATACAATTTAAGGTAAAATAAAAATAAAAATACAAGGTTTGAAACAAATCATGTAAAAAAAAACAAATAAAATCTTTTTTTTTTTTTTTAAATGTAAGTAAGTTTTAAATAAATAATATATAAAAATCAAGTTTAAAATAAATACTATAAGTGGAAATAATATAAAATAGTTTAAAATAATTAATGTACAAAACAATTTAAAATAAAATAATCTATAAAGTGATTTAAAATAACTTAATTTATAAAACAATTTAAAATAACATATAAAAATTTAAACTAAATAATATGTAAAAGGAAATTTAAAATAGATAATATATAAAATAACTTATATAATAAGTTCAACATAAATAATGCGTAAAAGAAAATCAACATAAGTAGTACATAAAATTTAAAAATAAATAATGTATAAAAAATTTCAAAAGCAAACAGTGAATGAAGATTTAAAAATAAATAGTATATATATAAATTTATAAGAATAAAACAATTTAAAATAAATAATAAAAGAGAGTTTGCAAAAAAATAAATAAAGCAATGTAGAACAAATGATTTATAAAATAATTTAAAATAATACTTAAAACAACAAATAAAATAAAGCCGTTTAATATAAATAACACATAAAATATTAACATGAATGAATTAATGACGAACTAAAAGGACTAAAACAAAATAGGAGTAAAATTAAAAGTAAAAACTGTAACTAAATAGACAAATTGGGACCAAAAATAAAAGGGACGAAAAGAGCGAGGATCGAATGGGCAAAAAGCCCAATATCCGGATACGTGTCAACTGCCAGGGAATCAAGGACTCGATTGAAACATGCAACAAAGCTACGAGGTCAAATTTATAAAATAAAAAAAAAGAAGGAGAAAAACCAAATCAGAAGCGCCCAAAAAACAGAGGGACTTGGGGCACAATTATCTCATTTAATAGAAACGCGCGGATCTTGATTGGAGCGGGTCGGATCGATCCGTTTCATACCAATACGACGTCGTTTTGATGTCTTTGCTCACTGCCCCAAAACGCAGCCGTTTTATGCTCCTATATAAGTCAAAATTCTTTACAAAAAAAATCATTCCATCCTTCAAAAAAAAAAAAAAAAAAAAAAAAAAACTCCTCTCCCTTCTCTCAACCTAGGCGATTTCCGGCCTATCTCCGGTATAGTCCGCCACCGCGCGCGTCGTCGTCGGCGCTGCCGTATACGACGGCCGGAAGGCCGAAAACCTCCATTTTTCAGGCAAATCGAAGGTAATCTCCTCCCTATTTTTATTTTATACCTTATGCCTTTGTTTTATCTAAAAATAGTTTGTAAAAAAGGATGAACAAAGAACAAAAAAAGGAAAAAAAAAATCAAAGAAGCCAAAGAATCGAAACCTTTTTGAACTTTTATTTCTGTTTCTTTTCAATTTTTCTATTGTGTATTCGTATTGTATTTGTGTGTAAAACAGTAGATAGCCCTACAAATGATTTTTGTTTGGCTTTTTAAAGCCAAAATCGGAAAAGATAAAAGAAAAAAATACATCTATTTGCTGTGCTGTCGTTGTTTGTCTTTTTCGCAAGTGTGTCGCGCAGTGGAGGCCGTACGAGTGACGTGGCGGCGTACGAAGGCTGACGTGGAAGGAGCGGCGGCGGCTGAAGCAGGCTAGCTAGGGTTTCTTTTCTGATTTTTTTTTTTGTTAGGGTTAGGCTATTGGGCTTAGTTGGGCATTTGGGCCATTGGGTTAGTTTTTGGGTTTGTAAAAAAAAAAAAACTGTTAAAATGGACTTTTAATTTTTGGATTTTTATATTTATTTTAGTTTTATTTAATTTAGTTAATGGGCCCGGGCAAATTGGGCCAATTACAATCATCATCTTGCCCTTTCATTTTTAGCTTCTCCGCACGCCAATCTTCTCTTTTGCGACGTCACTTCTCACGACATCTACGCTTCTCCTCCTTTCTTAGTCTTTTTTCTTCCTTCCTCCTCTTAGCTTCTTTCCTATCCTCAATTTCAGTATCATAACTAGAATCGTCATCTGACCTAACTTCACGCCTCTCAGACCTTTTATGCTTTCTCTTCTCCTTATGCTTAGTTCTGTGCTTATCACTTCCTTCAGAACCTGAATCCAAACCATGGTTATTATGATCAAGCTTTTCAAGTGCCATTGGCGACATTTCCACTTTTTGGTGTTTATCAATATAGTTCATATTATTTTGATGAGAATGGCTCCTCTCATCGGATCTCTTTCCTGCTCCCAGGTGAGATGCACTTTGCTTTTCACCTTGAAACAAAAAATTATTTTATCAACATAACCCAAATTCGAAAACTTCAACGCAATATGAAAAACTAGAAATCCAATTAAATTATTAAAAACTAATAAAAAATTTAAAAAATTCAACCGAATGAACCAAGATGAACCTAATTTAAGTCTTGATGGCTGAGGTTTGGTCCTTATTGTCACTTGTTCTCCTTCTCTTTTTCTACTCATTATAACCTCGCCATCCTTTTTTTAACTAGTTATTACTTATTTTGCTTTTTGTCCTTTTTAATAGTAAAGTCGTCATCTTTTTTATAACGAGTTTGAGTAAATTAAAGCTCATTCATAAAGAAAAGGGTAATCTGCACTATTAGTCACTAAATTATGGATAAATTTTCGTTTTGGTCCTTAATTAAAAAATTATAATTTTGATCACTAAACTATTCAAAAGTTTTTATTTAAGTGAGGCTGTTAAAATTGATGTTACATGGCTTTCTCTGTTCGTATTACCTGTCCCAATCGAAAGTTCTCTTTCCCCTTCTCTTCTATAGTTTATTGTTTTCATAAAATAATTTTGGACATCATGAATCTACAAACCAAAATTTAAACAACTTTTTTCTCTAATCTCTGACAGTGACCGTTAGATCGGCTTAGATATAAGGTATGTTCTTCTATTCGTCAATAGGTACTAATCCATCGTACCAATTGTCGAATAATCACTTGGAACTAGTTGGCAGAACTTTAGAAAAGAGCTTAACAACTCAGTGACTTTAATGAAATTTTTTGAATAGTTAACTGACTTAAATGAAAACTTTTGAATAGTTCAGTGACTAATTTATAACCTTTTTTAGTTAAGTGACCAAAACAAAAACTTACTTATAGTATAGTGACTAATGGTGAAATTTACCCAAAATTCACACTATTTGACTTTCATTTTAGGGTAAATTACACCAACAGTCACTCAACTTTAGGGTAGCTAACAAAATAGTCACCTAGGTTTCATTTTAGTCACCCAACTTTTGAAAAATAACAAAACAATTACTAACGTTATAAAAAGTGACAAAACAGTCATTGACTAACAATTTCCGTTAGTGTCTTAACAGAACCGCTGATGTGACCAGTTAACTTGCCACGTTGGATGAAGAAATTAAAGAAAAAAAACCCCTTTAACAGAGGAGGAGAAGAAGAAAAAGAAGAACAGTTACTGAATCTAGGAAGCCGATGACCATAGTTGCTTCTCGGAAAGGGTTTTACCCAGCCGGAAAGCGACCACTTCTCTGTCACTCTTCTGCAGCAGATTAGCAGGGTTTTTGATGCTGTAAGTTCCATTGCATCTCCTTGAATATGTTTCATTTTTCTTTGAATTTTTTTTGTGTATATGATTTATTTATGGCAAGGATCACTGATTTACCTTGCAGGCATACAAGGCTCTTATGAAAGCTTTCACTGAGCATAATAAAGTATGTAAAGTCTTCCATTGAGTTGCTGCATCTTTTATATGGATTACAAGAATATGGTTGGGAACTCACGTTTGTTTTATTTTCTTATCGTTTTTGTATTTAAAATTGCAGTTTGGCAACCTTCCTTATGGTTTTCGGGCAAATAAATGGGTTGTTCTTCCCGTAGTAGCGGATAATCCGTCAGTTTTTCCCCCACTTTCGGTGGAAGATAAAAATTGGGGAGGAAATGGAGGTGGACAAGGAAGAGATGGTAAACATGACAACAGGCAATGGGCAAAAGATTTTGCAATTTTGGCAGCTATGCCTTGCAAAACAGCATAAGAGAGGCAAATTTGAGATATGAAAGCTTTTCTACTTCATAGTTTATTTGTTGACACTTCAGTTTTTAAAGCAATTGCGGCAATCAAGAACATCATTGAAATCAATCAGAATGCTTTAAATGGCCCTTCTGCTTCAATTTTGCATGAAGAAAAAGTGGGAGATTTGATTATTAAGGTGACAAGAGATGTTCCTGATGCAAGTGTGAAATTAGATTGTAAAAATGAGGAGTCGTTTCTAGGAATGCCACAAGAGGAACTGCTCAAGAAATTTACTTAAAGGCATAATCTGGCATGAGAGTGCAACTGTCATGTGTGAGTGAATAATTTTTTTGGATGATTACTGACGGACTGCAGAGAAAGAGGCTATGCATTGCTAAATTTACTTTTTCTTTTTGTTTTGGTCTTGTAGGATACTTCTACTTTAGGTGTTGTGGTTGTAAGACATTGTGGCTATACAAATTGTAGTAAAAGTTTCAATTTGAAGTAAATTGGGAGGGAATCCCATTCCTCAAGAAATTGACATGGAAGACCAACTTTGAATGAGGGCAAAATGCTTTAAACGTTAATAGGTCAATGTTTATTTCATCTCCATTTCATTAAAAAGCAACTATGGTCATCGGCTTTACATGCTGGTAAAACCCTTTCCGAGAAGCAACTATGGTCATCGGCTTTCCATTCAAAGGATCGCTTCTTCTTTTTCTTCTTCTTCTTCTTCTTCTCCTCCTCTGTTAAAGTGGTTTTTTTTAGAGTTTTTTTTTCAATTTCTTCATCCAACGTGGCAAGTTAACTAGCCACATCGACTGAGTTAACTTGCCACATCGGGCGTTCTCGTTAAGATATTAACAAAAATCATTAGTCGATGACTGTTTTTTGTCACTTTTTTATAACGTTAGTGACTATTTTGTTATTTTTCAAAAGTTGGGTGACTGAAATAAAACTTAAGTGACTATTTTATTAGTTACCCTAAAATTGAGTGACTGTTGGTATAATTTACCCTTCATTTTAAAGCAAACGCTGAAGGGAAGTTCAATTATTGGACGGAGGATCACATCCACTCATATGGAAAATTAAATAAAAATCAAATAATGAAACGTAAAAAAAAAAAAAAAAAAAACCTAAAACTGAAACAGGAAGAAGATAAAAGCGGGAAAATTTCCTGCCAACCGTCAGATTATTTTTTCTTTTTTTCTCTTGCAATGGCTTGCAGTGCCACTGCTCAGCCTCTGTTGAACTTTGAACTCTCACACTCACACCAACCAAAGAGACCTTACTCTCTCCCTTTATGTTCCTTCATTAAAAAGCCAAGACTTTCTCCGAAGCCCTTTTTCTCTCAATCCAAAGATTACACCAAGATCAACATTTTTTCAAGCCCATCGCTGTTTTCTAGGCAGAAACCCGGATCCCATGTAAGATATCGACAATTAAGATGTATTTTCAACTCTGGTTTGTTTCGAAATCATGGATTTTTTTTTTTTTTATATTTAGGTTGCTGCCCAGAGTGATTATTCTTCAGGGGAAGAAGCAGAGTCACTTTTACCTGACTCAGCTTACCAAGAGCCTTTTTCTTGGTCTTCAGTGATTTTGCCGTACGTTTTTATCTTGTTTTCTGCTCTTTCCTGTGTTTCTTTGACCTTTTCCTTGACTGGGTAGTTTTCTATTTCCCCTATGTTTTTTGGGTTTCAATTGCCTGTATTTATTTTATTATTTGTTTATGTTCGAAATTTTAAAGAGAGAACAATGAAGTGTAGATCATATTACCATGAAGTCTCCTCAAAGGTTCTAAATTAGTGTTCATTTAGTGACACGACTTAATTTTGATTATTGCAATCAGATTTTTGTTTCCAGCTTTGGGAGGGTTATTATTTGGCTATGACATTGGTGCCACCTCTGGTGCTACAATCTCTTTGCAGGTGCTTCAACAGATTAACGGTTTTTCTTGTAGCCTTATCCAATTAACTTGCCATTTAATGCCTGGTTAGCATTAACTATACTGGAAAATATTATTATTGTATTTAATGTCTTATGTTGATAATGTCAGTCACCTGAGCTTAGTGGAACTACTTGGTTCAATCTCTCAGCTATTCAGCTGGGTCTAGTGGTATGATTTCTTGGTGATACTTGGAAAATTGATGCATCATTTGAGGACATTTGCAGTTATTTTTCTTTCTGTAATATGTGATATCTTGAGTGCAGGTCAGTGGCTCGCTTTATGGGGCCCTTCTCGGTTCCCTCCTTGTCTATCCAATTGCAGATTCCCTAGGTACTTCATTCAACTTCTTCATCATACTTGGAGATTATACATATGAATCTGTCTTAACAAATAATTTCTATTTCTGCATGTAGGAAGGAGGAGGGAACTCCTCATTGCTGCTTTACTATATGTGCTTGGTGGTGTGCTGACTGCTTTTGCTCCAGGCCTTAGTGTTCTCTTAGTAGGACGGCTACTGTATGGCCTGGGTATTGGATTAGTGAGCTTCGCAAAACCAATTGCCGGTATTTCTTGTAGATTTATTATGACGCGCTTATTTGTAACAACTTGCTTGGATGCTATTTGACAGGCCATGCATGGGGCTCCGCTCTACGTAGCAGAAACTTGCCCGTCTCAGATACGTGGTACACTAATATCTCTAAAGGAACTATTTATAGTTCTGGGAATTTTGGTAAGGTTTTTAAGATGCGGTATTACTATGCACATTATTTCTTTGTAAATAAGCTGAGCTGAAGTATAGATTCATCTGTAGTTGGGGTATTTTGTGGGAAGCTTCCAAATTAATGCTGTTGGGGGATGGCGATACATGTATGGGTGTAGTGCCCCAGTCGCATTATTGATGGGACTAGGAATGTGGAGTCTCCCACCATCACCACGTTGGTTAATTCTCAGAGCGGTTCTAGGTAAAGGGTCTTTACAAGAACTCAAAGAGAAGGCCATCCTTGCCCTAAGCAAACTTCGGGGTCGGGCTCCGGGTGATGCAGCATCTGAGAAACAAATAGAAGATACCCTAATCTCAGTGAAGTCTGCCTATATGGAACAGGAATCTGAAGGAAATATCTTGGAGGTATTTCAGGGGCCAAGTTTGAAAGCCTTCATAATTGGTGGAGGTTTAGTTCTTTTTCAACAGGTATCTCTTCCTCCTTGCTGAACTTACTGTTTATTCATTTATTAGTAAACAATTCTGTTTCTTTTTGCTAATATAATGATAAAAGGAGAGAATACTAAGAATGCAGAATTTTATGTTTTAAGGATTTATTTACAACCTGATTATGACAGATAACTGGCCAACCAAGTGTTCTGTATTATGCTGGTCCAATTCTACAGGTAATTGATAATTGAATTTTTTTCCCACTTTTTTCTTGTGTTTTTGAAATGGATCATGTCATGTAATGTAAATTAGGCGAACTGTATAATAGCATCTGTAAAATTTTTTCTCCAGAGTGCTGGATTCTCTGCAGCTGCTGATGCTACCCGCCTTTCTGTTGTTGTAGGTTTGTTCAAGGTAATTCTTCATAGTTGTTGATATTTAACCTTTGAATCACGGTTTATTTTGTTATCTTCTTTCCAATGCTGATTAAGTACTGTTTGGTATATATCTTCCTGTAGTTACTGATGACTTGGATAGCTGTTGCAAAAGTTGATGATCTTGGTAGAAGGCCTTTGCTGATTGGAGGTGTTGGTGGGATTGTATGTAACCTATACCTCTTGGTTCTGTTTAACTGTTTCAGCCGTTGGATGCCCTAGTTTTTATGCAAGTTCTTATTTGCCTTTATGAACTCGTTGCACTGCAGGCTCTTTCCTTGTTTCTGCTCTGTGCTTATTACAAATTTCTTGGAGAATTCCCTTATGTTGCTGTAGCTGCTCTACTTCTCTATGTCGGTTGCTATCAGGCCAGTAATTTTTTTGTTTGCTTGTTGATAGTGTTTCTGGGAGACCTTCTAGGACCAGAGATCTTACTTTTGTTTTCATTTACTCCTAAAGTCTTATATATATTAAATGAACCATACATCGTCAACACATCGCAATTGGGAAAAAAACCCCAATAGGCAATCAGAGAGATAGTACTATGGATTTAAAAAAAAATAAAAAAAATCAGATTGAGAAGTGAGCTAATATTTGTTCATATGCTTTCCTTGTTGTTGAGATTGAGTTAATCTGACAAGTTTACCCTATAAATGGTGCTGCAGATATCTTTTGGGCCTATCAGTTGGCTGATGGTGTCTGAAATTTTCCCTCTGCGAACAAGAGGGAAAGGGATTAGTCTTGCAGTTCTCACTAACTTTGGTTCAAATGCTATAGTCACCTTCGCATTCTCACCATTGAAGGTATCAGTTCAATACTCAAACAGTCTACTTCTTTCAAAGTTGCTTTTCTTTTAATATCATTTTTCATGCTTTGAATTCCACTTCACTGTTTGTGATTCTGCAGGAGCTGCTAGGGGCAGAAAATCTTTTCTTTCTTTTTGGTGGTATTGCTCTGATATCACTTTTGTTTGTGGCCCTCTACGTCCCGGAGACTAAAGGTTTGAGTTTGGAGGAGATTGAATCCAAGATCTTGAAGTGAAAAGCTCCATGGTCCCTACCATTCGTCAACATATCAGTGAAGACCGTATGCTCTACTGTGGGATTTGTAAGACTACCCTTTAAGATACTTGTACACTCTAGTCACCACTCTCAACGTACATATAGATACTGTTTCGGTTGGTCCAAAGCTTATATAAATAAATTCAACTTGGCTTTTCCCTGCATTGCACCATTATTATGAGTGAGGTTTTGCTTCTTTACATAGCTACCAAACATCCTAATACCTACAGAAAGAAATAAAGAAAGAATAACCAACTCTTTGAAACGATACTCTAACAAGCGTTGAGTTTAACGTCTCTGAGTTGCTGTTTATAGCATTTTTTTTCTTTCTTTCCAGGAAACATGGTTGAAAATAGTGAAGTGGTTTATGAGTTGGAACCATTTTGAGGAGTTGACAAAAGGTGGTTGGTTTTCAGTTTTCACTTCGGGCATCTTGTAAAGTTTGGGGTATACCCTAGACTTCATATATTTGCTATATCGATTAGACCTCAAACGATAAGAAAAAACCCCTCATTTGAACTAGAAGGTATTTTGTTTGTCTCATTGATTGGGGTAGCAAAGCATTTTATTTTGGGTTGGAGTTCATTTGCCTTGTAAACTAAAGGGAGTACTATATTTTCCAAAATTTCATTTACCTTATAGATTAAAGGGTCGAAGGAGCATTTTATTTTTCAAATGTTTTCGACTATCTTATGCCAAGTTTCGTAACCTCTCACTAAGATATTTTGAAACCTCTTTCAATGTCTCATATGAGAGAGCCTCCAAATAATCTTGAAATGCTTGTAGCCAAAATTTAATTTGGGCATGAAAAAATTAAATCAATTAAGATTTAATATTTTTAATAGCTAATTTTTTATATAAATTTAATAATCTAAATAAAATAACTAGATAGAATTCTTTCTTAAAAAAAAAAAAGTGAAAATTGATTAATGGATGTTGATATTGGGTATCAACAAGGGGAGGATATGACAGTGGAGACAAAGATGCTGATTCACTTGAGTTAGGCGCATAGTCGAAATATGAGAGGAGAAGAGGGTTGATGACTTAGTATGTTGCTAGGGTTATCGAAAAGGAAGGAGAGACCCCTTTCTCATTGTGCCCTGGGGTATTTATAGGGGAATAATATCCCTTATTTGATAGAGTCTAGTTGTTGACAAACTCAGAATGTGATAAACATGTGGTTGGCCAGTTGGCATTGTTGCTCTGTATGATTAACATCCCCTTGCTGAGGAGGTATGAGGTTGGTAGGCCTTAGTGGTCCCTATGTGGCCCTTTATTGGAGAAAAGGGTGTTCTTGTTAAAAGCGGGTGGCTCGACACTGGATAGTTTGGAGGAAGGTGAGCCGTCTAAGCAGCCGGTCACTTGATGTCCAGTTGGATGATGCGACATAAGGGGCCATCCACAAATGCTTCTCAAATAGCTTCTCGTGGTGTCATGTGTCCAAACCGGGTAGGGGTATAACAGTAGATAAGAGCAAGGAGAATATTTTCAATTAATTCAATTTTATTATCCTGTAAAGACTTTACATTTAAAATTTGATTTTGTTAAGAATAAGGCAAAATGTTTACAAATTAAAGATAAAATGTAGAATTAAAATTTTCATAATTTAAATTTATATTTATAAAAAAAATTAGTTATATTTTGTATAATATATCAAATAGATTTTATAACTTAAATTTAGTGTTTAAAGTTTAAATACTTAATTTTTTATATTTAATTTTTTTAGTTTATCAAATGAGACTTTAATCAGGGTAAAATACCCAAATATACCAAAAAAATTAAAAATTTACGGAATTAGGCCGGTTTCTAGAAAATTTACGGAAAAGGGCCATTTCCCATCAAAACGCCGTCCACGTCGGTAGCGCGTTGAGAGAAATGCCAACAAAGCGCACCCACAGGGCGCGCTTTCTTTGCCAACGGTCAAAATTTTTGTAATTTAGTTTATTATTTTTTATTTTTTGTAATTTAGTTTTAATATATTTAATAAATTAAAAAGTTATTTTTTTGTAATTTAGTTTTAATATATTTAATAAATTAAAAAGTTGTTTTTTATTTTTTTTTGTAATTTAGTTTTAATATCTTTAATAAAATAGAATTTGTTTAAATTTTTTATTTAAATTTAATTTTAAAAATAAAAGTTCAATATTTGTAATTTTATTGTAACTTAAAAGTTTTTTTTTTCAAATTAGTCCTTCTACAAAAGTTCACCGTTTTCATCAACAAATAAATAGAATTTACATAGACACCAAGAGACAAAAAAAGTTAAGAACACTGTCAACTATTCCGACTTGGACACGAGCGAGATGTATGGCCTGGGTTCCTACACCATCCGCACAGCCTACCTTGGTTGCTCGTTTCTCGGATATCCATATTGTTGCGTATTCTAGTCGAGCAAGGTCGACCCTTTGGTTTGCGCCTCAATTGTCTATTCGGCAACAGCTTAAACGGAGCAAGCGATACCGACGGCCACTTACGTTCATCTGGGACTGGTGGGAATACGTGTCTCCACACGTTGTACATGTTTTCTAATTTGTAAACTTCGTCGACATAGCTCATGGGATCAAGACGGAGATTCTGACAAGCCGCAAGTACATGAGCGCATGGGTAACGAAGTGTATCAAATATCCCATAGTCGCAGGTCCTATTTGTCAAGTGTACACGATACTGCCCACCAACAATACCTTGGTTCGGTCTATCAAACTCCGTCACACGAAACCATTGGCTGTCGCGATCGTGACACACTGTGTGCATGGTGTTGGCCCGTGCCTTGCCCTTGTTAATTTCTTGCAAGACCTTTGGGCTCCATACATGGCCTCCTTGCATTTGGCCTTTATAACTCGCTGCTCGCTTCGGAAATAGTGCCGCTAAACGAAAATATGTCTCTCACACAACCGATGTTATCGGCAGATGGCGCGTTCCTTTTAGAATAAAATTTATGCATTCGGCCAGGTTTGAGGTCATATGACCATATCGTAGGCCGCCGTCGTATGCTTGTGTCCACTGTTCGAAAGGAATATTGCGTAGGTAATTTGCGCCTTCTTCGTTAACTGAGCGCAAACTCGCCAACATCTTGTGAAAACGGTCCTTATTGATCTCGTACCCTGCCAATATAAGTTGATATCGAATATTACATACCACTCTTCAACTGAGAATAAAATGAATATTACAAACGAAATTATATTAATAGATATTACATACCCATATTGGTCACTTACTATCGCTGACTTTTAGATCGATGTTGCCCGTAGTAGTTGGATGCAACATGCCTTAGGCAATATCGATGGTGTGTGCGATGCCACAGGCTTCCCTGGCGCTCTATTGCGGCTAGTATTCTAGGGCCCCGATCGATATAACACATATATCGGGTTGAAAGCGAATATGCCTCCTTAACCTAGATAGGAAGAAATCTCAGTCATCAGCTGACTCCCCCAGTGTTATTGCAAACGCAATCGGAAGGATTCTCCCACTACCGTCCTGTGCCACAGCTAGCAATAGCCGATGCGTATATCTACCATACATAAAGGTACCGTCAATTTGTACCAATGGCTTGCAGTATATAAATGCATTTCGGCATTGCTTAAATGTCCAGAAAAGACGCTTGAACACTGTGCATCCACGGAGCAAACGATCGTTGTAGTACACCGGTTCCGTTTCAAGGTCTGTTATGCTGCCTGGGACATATCTCTCCAACATCTGACACCACTGCCACACTTCATTATATGAAGCGTCCCACAGACCATGCAACTTTTCCAACGCCTTCTTCTTGGCTATCCAAGCCTTCCTATAAGAGGGTGTGTACCCCAATTGGCTACGAATATTGCCAATTAAGGCCGGCATCTTGTAGTCTTGGGATCGGCCTTCACCGTCGATATTATTAAGTCACCAAAGATGTTTGAATCCATCTTGGATGATCTTGTGTAACACCATCAACGAAATCACGTTAAATAATGCAACATTACGTAATATTAGTATTATTCAAAAACATTGAACACATCGTGATCTTTGTCATCAAGCAAGACATGTATGTGGACCTTTGTACTTTTGATCTCCCACAAGCTCGTCCTTTTCCTCAACGAGGCCATGATTTTCCATGAACATGTACCGTCTTGCACTTTGCACACTTCGCCTCGTACTTATCGAGCTTGGATTTAACCACGTTGTAGTTAACTCGTTTCTTGATCTTTGTATTGTTTCAATACGACAAGAAAAAGCATCCTTGTTGGAAAACTCGTTACCAACTTCTAATTCGCCCGAATCTAATGACGAAGTTGTACGGTCACGCGTCCGGTGTGGTAGTTCAGGAAACTCTAATGCATCGTCTTGAGATAGATCGACATTGTGCATGTGGGGTGGGAGGCGAGCACGCCCGAATAGCGGATCTTCTTCTTCTTCGTCTGAACCGCCCTCAACATCTTCAGGTACTGTTGGAACAGGCTCCGGTTCAGAAAATAATCCAACTTCTGCACCATCGGGCCCAGGTTCTTGAGGTGGATCCACATCCGACTCATCATCTGATCCACCATAATCTGCAATGAACGAGGGCCCCTCGCCGGTGGATGTCGTGGGGAGTACATTATCCTCCTTAAACATCTTTCGTAACGTCCCCCAATCATATGTGGATTGCCAACCACTAGAAGTTGATGACGTTCCCCAATACGTATTTCTATCATCGAACGTCGAAGGAAGGATATGCATGTCCCATCCACCAACCGAAAGTGTCGTATGCGGGGTTATGTTTTCCATACTACCACCAAACACGGGCACTTCCGTATTCTCGCCTCCCACTAATAGAGTGTCGGCTTGTCCCTGTATTCCCCCGAGTAGTAGATGTTGAGGTCAAAGGAAGATCACTTGGTGATGAAAATTGTACATATACCTCAAGATAGGGTGATCCACTGGCAAGATGAGTCTCCACCATTGCCTCAAAGCTCCGAGGACCTTTGATGTCGAATGATTCATATCTCACCGGATCAACCGAAGCGCAAAATCTATACTTAATAGACTGAACTTTCATTGGCTTTGTTCCGAAAATTTTACGCCTAATTCTTTTGCGAAGTTCTAAGAAATCTATGTTCTAATTAAACCCCAGTCGCGCTGTGCTATCCGATAAAAAAATAACACCATTTTCGGTGTCACAAACCTCACCATCGTAGTAAATAACAACATTAATACGTTCACTCATTTTCAATTTCTATTTTTCTTTTGCCTCAATTTCTCTTATGCAACCTGAGAATGAAATTTGACTGATTTATAGTCTAATTTTACCGGAGACTACTGTAGCAAAAGAGCGTCCACGTGGGAGCTCTTTTCAGTACTCCTGCTGACAGTGCATCCCGCTGGAAGCATTTTTGGCCACTGTTTGTTCAGAAATGTCTTCTCAAAATTATTTCACCGGAGACTACTGTAGCAAAAGAGCGTCCACGTGGGAGCTCTTTTGCATTCTCTCTAACAAAGTGCATCTGCTTTGGAAGCGTTTTTGCCACTTGTTTGTTGAAAATGTCTTCTCAAAATTATTTCACCGGAGACTCATCAGAGCAAAAGAGCGTCCACGTGGGAGCTCTTTTCGATACTTCCTCGACAAGTGCATCCACCGGAAGCGTTTTTGGCCTCTGTTTGTTCAGAATCGTCTTCTAAAAATTATTTCACCGGAGACTACTGTAGCAAAAGAGCGTCCACGTGGGAGCTCTTTTTAGTACTCTTACTGACAGTGCATCTTGCTGGAAGCGTTTTTGGCCACTGTTTGTTCAGAAACATCTTCTCAAAATTATTTTGCGAGATACAACTGTCAAAAAAATTAAATTAATTTTTTGGGCTAATATATTTTGCCTAAAACCCTAAATATATTTTTACCCTAGCCCAGAAACCTTAAAATTTCATACCCTTATTGGTCGGGGAAGGAAGGCAAAAATGCGTCCACGCGTCGGTAGCGTTTTCTGGTTATTCACAGAGAAAGCGTCCCCAGGCGCGCTTTGTTTGGCATTTCCCCTCAAAACGCTACCGACGTGGGCGCGCGTTTGATGGGAAATGGCCATTTTCCGTAAATTTTCTAGAAACCGGCCCAATTCTGTAAATTTTTAATTTTTTTGGTATATTTGGGTATTTTACACCTTTAATCATTTTGATATTATTCAATAAATCAAATTGCAGCATTTTGCCATACAATTGAAGTGACATTGCGAGTACCAATTAAATCACATTCAATCAACCATAAATAAAGAATCATATGGTTGAAAAAAATAGGATTTTTTTACCGGAATATTATAAAAAAAAATACCAAATGGGTTGTTGAAACAATTATGTACCAAAATGGTACATTTAGATGGGTGGAGGGTGGTGCATAGGCGGCACCACCCTCATTTTCTGACAGTATACAGTTAAAAAAATAATAAAATAATGGTGGAGGGTTTTAGGTAGGCGACACTGGTTGTGCCTATCTGATAGGCGGCACACCCAGTATGTTTCCCCCCTCCCCTATCTGGCTTATATCAGTTTGGAAAAAAAATTAGCAGAATAAGAGAGGGAGAAGAGAAGAAAGAAAAATATTATGGGTAGGACCATGTTCAGAATGGACTTGATTGGAAAAGTTTGGACAAAAATATAACCTCGAAAAATGGGTTTAGAAAAAAAAATCCTTTTTCTAAACGAACCAGGCCTCAGTTAAGATTTTTTGGTTCGAGTTAGTGCTGTTTTGTTGTCGTTTTGCTATCATTTCGTTATTTAATGTATTTTCAATGTGTTGGAAAATATTTATTTCAATGTTTTTAGCATATTTGATGTATTATATTTTTAAATTTATTTTTATATAAAAACAATCTAAATTTTTTTTTAATACGGGCGAATTGAGTTGGGCTTGGTTTAATATTTTTAATTTTGGTCGGGTTTGAATAGAATTTTAGATCCATTTTTCAGGTCGTGCTCAGGTCCAGAAAATAAATTTAAAATTTTACATCAAACATGGTCCTACCCATAATTAGGTCTAAACTAAATAGAAAAGAAAATGTATTTTTTTCTTTCTTCTCTTCTCCCTCTCTTATTCTGCTAATTTTTTTTCCAAACTGATACGAGCCGGATGGGGGATGGGGGAATATACTGGGTGTGCCGCCTATCAGATAGGCACAACAAGTGCCGCTTATCAGGTAGGCACAACCAGTGCCGCCCACCTAAAACCCTCCACTATTATTTTATTATTATTATTTTTTAACTGTGTACTGTCAGAAAATGAGGGTGGTGCCGCCTATGCACCACCCTCCACCCATCTAAATGTACCATTTTGGTACATAATTGTTTCAACAACCCATTTTGATATTTTATTTTATTTTTTATAATATTCCGGTAAAAAACCCCAAAAAATTACAAGTTAAATATTAAAAAAAAATTCTAATTAAAATAGATCATCTAATCCCTAGGAAAAAGAATTATGGGTAAACTATATTAGTAGTCACCTGATTTTGGTTTTTTGTTTCTTTTTTAACCCTAACTATGAAAAGTTATAAAATGATCACTTATTTATTATTATTATTATTAATTTTTTTTGCTTACCCGACATCTTAGATTTTTGGTATTCCTAATTTTATGTTAGCTAGCTTGGTGACCAAAAGAGAAAAAAAAAATCATAGTTAAATAACTATTAATATAGTTTACCCAAAAAATATTCACAAAGCTCAAATTAATCACTTATGTTCAAATCCTTGAAGATGAATTCCATCGAGATGAAACCCAAATTATAGTCGAATATCCAACACAAAAGGTTTCACCCTTTCCATGCTCGTATTAAACAATAATTATAAATAAGAGGGTAAAAATAATGAAGCAAAATTGCTTTAGGTGATAAAGATGCGGAGAGTACAAAGGAATTCCAGTACCAGGGTTCAACCTGGATATTTGTACCTAACATTCGAAAAACTGCTTGATGCATAGGCAGTGGTTGTATATCTGCTACGCTGCCCTACCTCATCTGCTTAGTGGTTAATTCATTGGTCTTTCTTGGCAAAGTTGACAGATCTTGAATGATATTTGTTCTATTAAGTGGCTGACTAATGACTAAGCATACCAAGTGTTTAAATCCCTAATGGGTTTGATCTTTCTTTAAATTCCAACTTGTTAGTTTTGGGTTGTAACCTAAAGTTTATAAGCTAGTATGACTCTTCCAAATTTTGTCCTGTCTTGAATTTATATACTAAAAAAAAAGCTTTAAGACAACTAAAAATGAATTATAATTTTTTTTAAATTAAAATGAAATTAATTTTATATTTTTTAAAAAAATTAAACCACAGTCCACTTTTAAGGCTAACTCTAGCTTAACCTATTTATAATATATATAGAAAAGAAAGTTGTGTATGATAAAAAAATATTGTTTTAGAAAAAAAAGTGTCTAAGTACATTATTTAAATAAAAGATTGTATATGAAATATGCTATATAAATGGAATACAAAAATTTAATTAAATTTGAGTAATTTGATTGTATTCTGAGTTGTGTTTGAATTTACAAAATAATATTTGATTAAATTTATTATTATTCAACTTGAATTAGACTCGATTAGATTCGACTTTGAATTTTGAAAGGTGGTTTGTACTTTGACAAAAGGGTGAATGTACTTGAGAGGTCCTTCTATTGTAAGAGCTTGATCATATTAGTCCCTGTGCTATTAAATGCATTAATTTAGTTATTGTACTACTAAAATGAATAAAAAAAGGTTAAATTGGAATAGAGTTAATATTAATTGTTTAAGAAATATCATTTACTGTTTAACAAAGTTACTATTTTTAAAACTTTTATGATTTTATAAATGAAATCTTTCATTTGAAATTGAATTGTAATTGAAAGAAATAGTTTTCAAAATATTTTTTTATCTAATAAATATTAAATTTGTTGCAATTTAAACTTATTTAATTTTTTTAATAATATAAAAATAAATAAATTAACTTAATAATAAAGAGATTAATTTAATCTAATCTAGGATGTTGCAAATACATTCACCTTGCCAAAAGTCACATTGACATTATTCAGCGTGCCGCATGTTGATGCAAAGGCTAACACCGTTATTGTTTGCTGAGGCAGGAAGGGAAACTATGTGTTGCTCCGCTTTGCTTTAGAAAAGAAAAATCAAAATTCACCAAATAATAGTAAAGAGGGTAAACATTAAATATATCTAATATATCGTATTTCTTTTTATCTTTAAAATGTTTTAATTAAGTATGGGTTTGGATACAAGTATGGTGTGGTGCGATGTGTTTGGTTTACTTTTTATCCGATGCTATAATATTTAATTTCACCACCACAACTATTTTTACACTAACTACAAGTAAACGCACCGCCCATCCAAATTCAGCCTAAGTATGAATCTTATATCATTTAGATCTTTCGATTTTTTTAATAGTTAATTTAGGTGTTTTTTTTTATAATTACAAGTGTCCTCTATTTTAGTTTGGAGACTAATTTTATTTATTTAGGGTGATATTCAGGTAAAACTCTCCCAATAGTAATAACTCTAAAATTCAAATTTGATCCAAATGCTTGAGAGAAGAAGTTCACTTCTACTTCTTCTTTTTTCCAATCACTTGTTGGTAATTTAGATGCTAAAAATAAGTTTAGATATGACATATAGCATATTTAAGATACATAGATCTAATTGTAAGTAGGAATGTTCTTATCATATGAACAACTTAAATTTGACATGTTAAAAATAGATAGTGTTTGTAATACATTAAATCCAAGTTGTCTACAAAATACATATTATTGATGATTAAGTAAATGGTTAAACACAATATAAATATAAATGGTTAAACTGATGAAAAATATTTTGCAAGGGTAGAAGATGAGGGTCATACGATTTGGACCCGTGTCAAACGAGTGTATAACAAGAATTTTAACCATCATTCTAAATAAATCAAGACAACTAGTGAAAACATTTGTCTTTATTAATAGAGTAATAATACTTAAACACTCAATTAACCCATTTTAAAATTTACCAAAGGATTCAATGAACTCTAATATAAAATCAAAACCACAGACCACTTTTAGAGTTGATGTCAAAACGAAGTTAAAGTATTGGTCCATCTCATGGAAAACAAATCAAAACAAAACAGGAACAAGATAAAAGCAGGAAATTTTCCTACCAGCCGTCTAGGTTTTTTCTTCTTTTCTCTTACAATGGCTTGCAGTGCCACTGTTTAGCCTCTGTTCAACTTCCTACTCTCACAGTCACACCAACCCAAGAGACCTCTCTCTATTTACGTTCCTTCACCAGTGATAAGCCAAGACTTTCTCCTAAGCCCTTTTCTTCTCAATCCAAATATTACATGAAGATCCCATGTAAGTGTTGGAAGTTTTATGTATTTCAAAAAATACAGAAATCCTATGTTACTCGACTTTGAGGTTTTTGTTTGTAAGTTATTATACTATATTAAATTAATAGAAATTAAGTTGAGAGGGTGCACTTATGCATTGAGCTCAATAAGTTAATATAATATACATTTTGTTATAAAATAAAGAGAGATGGAGAGAATAAAGAACAAAAAGAAAAATACAAAAGCAATAGAGAATGTACTTTATTGATTAAAAAGGGTGATTTTACAATGCTTCATCAGAGTCTCTATTTATAGGCATAAGAAGTATAAAAGAAGTAGAGATCTAATTCTAATAACTATTAGAATTAAAAGTACATCAAAACTTTATCTTGATCATGATGGACATCCACTTAATAAGATATTCATAACACCCCCTTAGATGTCCATTAGTAGATAATGTGTCACATTAAAACCTTATTAGGAAAAACCCTGTGGAATAAAAACCTAACGAGGGAAAAAGAGTACACAATCTATAATACGCATAATATGTTGCCTCATGAAAAACCTTACCAGAAAAACCCAATTGGACAAAACCTCGGTTAAAGGAAAAAGAGTACACGCGTATTTACTCCCCCTCACGAAAACATCACATACTTTCTCATATTCTACGTATTCAATCTTGAATATGAATACTTGTAACAGCCCGATTTAGGGGCTAGTCGGAACAGTGACCTCAGAATCACTAATTCGAGATTAGAGAAAATTATTTTCATGATATGTTATGTGATATAACATGTTTATAAGGATGCATGGAAATTTTGGTGCCTTAATTTTAGCGAATTCTAGCTAAATTGTGAAAAAGGACTAAATCGCATAAAGCGCGAAAGTTCTATTTTAATTGCTAGAGGTACCAAATAGTCATAGAATATTAATTGGAGGTCCAAAATGTGAAATTCGGCCTTGTTAAATGTGTTGTCCGGCCATAGAAAGTCAAGGGGGACAAAGACATTAAATGTTGTCATGTTAGGTGAGTAAAAAGAAATAAAATAAGAGAAAATAAAGGAAAGAAAGCTATCATCTTTTCTTCCCTTCATCACCACCAAAAATTGGTAGCAAACAAGGGTTGGAGAACTCAAAAATTTCAGCAAAAATTTCTCCTCACAAGTAAGTGATTTTGGTGACCTTTCTTGATAAAAATTGTACTTTTGGAGTCCCCAAAGCTCAAGCTAGCTAATGAGGGGACTATTATGCAATATGGTTGAAAGTCTAGGGACTTGCCCTGAGATATTTTATGTTGGTTTCTGAGTTTTTATGGAAGAAAATGAATGATAGAGTGTTCATAAACAACTTTTGTGAAGGGTGTTGTGATGAAAACACCTAATTGGGACTAAAATGCAAAAGTTGTAATTTGTTCATTAAAGCATGAAATAGTGGAAATTGGAGATAGTTGTAAGAGGATTAAATGTTAAAATAGGCTTGTTTAACAAGAAAATGTGATGAAAATTTATTTACGAGCCTAGGGGCAAAATCGTAATTTTGCCCAAGAGTAGGGGCAAAATGGTCATTTTTGCCTAAAGTGTGTAAAATGGTATTTTATGATTTATAAATGAATAAATCAATATATTTCATTGTTCTAGATCAAAGAAAATGAGTTTCGAACCTAGAACGGATGAAAAGAGAAATGTGAGCAAATAGTCCTTTTAGGCTATTTCGACATCGAGGTAAGTTCATGTTCGAATGTTACACTTATGTACGAGTTTATTTAATATTCCAATGCTGTATGGAATGTATAAATACTTTACGAATGCATGAATTATCTTTAATGAAATGCCAAGAGAATTGAATCAAAGAGTGATGAGAAATGTAGATAGTATGAAATGATGATTAATTAAGGTTCCGTATAAGACCATATTGGAATATGGCTTTGGTGAGAGACATTAAATAAGACCATGTCAGGGACATGGCATCGATATGTTAATACAAGTAAGACCCTATTGGGGTATGATGTCAATGTGACACAATTTGTATGAGACTCAAAAATGTTGTTTAACAAGTCGAATGAATCAATGAATATGTTGAATGTATGAGGTTGTATCACGAGAAGCACACGTATGTGTGAGAATTGAATTGAGATGAATTCAATGTATGATGAACACCTAGTGGGATATGCGTAGTTAATGCACCTTAGTTGCATGAGATAGATTTAGCGATGCACTGTATGAATGCGAATGAGTATCGTAGAAAGTTAAGTGAGAGTAGAAGTCTGTGAAGATGTTCTCGATTGAACATTTGAAATAGAGATATACTTGTGGATTACTATCCATGAATGTATATAATGGTGATCTATGTACGATATCACCTTATTGATGGTAGTGATGGGTCAAATGCGATACCATCAACCATATTATTATCGGTTGAAATTTGTATGCGTTACCACACGAGTAAATAATAACCGATGGGCTGTGTGTGTGATACCGTAAACATAAATGATTGGTGTGCTAAGTGCGAAAACACCATAAGTATAAATGATTGGTGGGGTGTGTGCGATACCACCCTAGTAGAGAGTTAATGATGGGCAAAGTGCAAACCACCGAGAGATGAGTAGCTTATTAATAAGGCTTGATGTGTTGTCTTATTTGATTTCATGACAATTAGTGCAGGAATGGATTCTAGTTAAACGAGCAATTGGCTTGTGGCACGGTAAGAATGTGGTAGGAGATAGAATAAGTAAGCTTCAAGAGTGGTTGAGTAAGCGACCATAAGATAATGAGAAAGACCCAGTATAATACTTCATGGTTATGTATATTCAATGAATATCAGAGATTATCAGTTGTGCAAATGAACTTACTAAGCTTTATTGCTTACCTCTTTTCCTTTCCCATCTCTTATAGGGTGAATTTACTAGCTCGAGTTGGAGGCCACGGAGATGTTTTCACACTATCGAATGACACTTGGTATGAGGTATCAAGTCCTTATGAGTCATGGCATGTATAGGGCTAGAAGTTAAGGTTGATTAAGTTATTGTTAATGTGCCTAATTGTGTTGGCCTAAGAGGGTTCATAGTTTAAATGTGTATAGCCATTGATGATGGCTTAAGTTGTTGTAATTGTATGGGAGGAAAACTTTATTTTCATGAATCAAATGTATAAATTCATGTGTTTAGTTGATGATTTGAGACTTTATTGTATTAGTATAGGAATGGGTGTAAATGAGAGTAGAATTTTGGCTTGGTAAATAGCCTTTAAGTGCCCACACGAATAGACACACGGGCATGTGTCTAGGCCGTGTGTACCCTGCACCTTTGTTTATTAAGTCAGAATAGACCACTGGAGAATCCCACGGCCATTTGTATGAGCCGTGTGGGACGCACGGTTTGAACATGGGCGTGTGCCGAGACCGTGTTGATCAAGTCAGTATATTAAGGATTAGCACACGGTCTAGGCCCACGGGCGTGTCAAGGCCGTGTGAGTATAGTCAATAACTTCCCACGGTTGGGGAGCACGGGCGTGCCATGGCCGTGGGGCAATTGGCAGAATGCTCGAGTTTTTAGCACGGTTGGAAGACATGGGCGTGTCAAGGGGTGCACGGGCGTGTCCCAAAAACCTATACGGGCGTGTGGCCCCTATTTTGAATAAAGGTTTTCGATTGAAATCTGAAAGTTTCGGATATGTGTTTAAGGCCTCGTAGGCCCATGATATGTATGTTTTGACTAAGAAAGAGGAGTTATTAATTCGGAACGAAATTTTATAGCCCGTAAGTACATGTTTAAGAACGTTCAAGCATAGTAATGTTTCATACTCGGTCTTAACCTTGGACTCGGGTATGGGGTGTTACATTTAGTGGTATCAGAGCCAAGTTTAGTCGGTTCTAGGACTAACCTAGCGTGAGTAAGAGTCTAGCTATACATGCCATATGTGGACAGTGATAGTGTGATGTCTCCCGGCTCTAACAAAATGGTTTTGTTAAGACAGTGATGATTCCCAACCGAGCTAATTTCAGTAAGTTGTATGATTTCCAAGCTTCATGGATATTTTCATTGAATTTCTTGCTATGTTGCTAAATGCACACTATTTCCATGAAAGTGTTTAATGATTTATTAAACAAAGAAGTTATTAAGAGCATGTATATGAAAGTCCCGATTGAAATGAATTACTTAGGATACTCAATCTGCCACATGAGACAAGAAAGTCCGTATAAGACCATGTCAAGACATGGCATCAGCAAACAAGCAAGTTATCATGTAAGTCCAAGGCAAGCTTGGCGTTGACAAGTTATCATGTAAGTCCAAGGCAAGCTTGGCATTGAAAAGCTATCAAGAGAAAGAGATTTCATGTAAGTCCAAGCCAAGGCTCGGCATTGACCAGTTCACGAGTAAAGATACCAAGTAAGACCATGTCAAGACATGGAAATGGTAAGTTCCCAAGGGAACTCACGAGAAAGACTTCGTATAAGTCCATGTCAAGACATAGCCTCGAAACCAAGAAGAGAGATTCCATGTAAGACCGTATTTAGGATATGGATTTGGCATCGAGTTATGTGAGATGAGATTCAGTATCCTCGGTTATTCATAGAAATTCATCGGGCGAACAAGTAAAGCTTAAATGAGATAGCAATAAAGTTAGTAGTAAAGTTGATATTATGTCATGCTAGTTAAGGCTGACTAACAAGTATAATTCATGTTATGAATGATGATGCTGAGATTATGTTTATTATAGTAAAGTATACTGATCTATGTGATCAAGTGTTACAGGTACTTTGTTTACCTTACAAGCACGAGACTAGTAAGTGCCATGATATATGTGAAAAGCAGTAAGAGTAAGTAAGTACTTGCGATTTGTGATGCCATTGTTTATGATAAATATGTTCACATGATTAAAAACTAAAAAGTTCGATTTAGTAGAAGGCAGGATATGAGTACGGTTGTTCAACTATGAAAAGATGAATAAGACCATAGTTGGACCATGGCAATGAGAAGGTCAGTGTAAGACCATGTTTGGAACATGGCATCGACTGTATTATGAGGTCGTCGTCAGCAAGACCATGTTTGGAACATGGCATCGACCGTATTATGAGGGTCGATGTAAGACCATGTTTGGAACATGGCATCGACCGTATTATGAGGGTCAGTGTAAGACCATGTTTGGAACATGGCATCGACCGTATTATGAGGGTCAGTGTAAGACCATGTTTGGAACATGGCATCGACCGTATTATGAGGGTCAGTGTAAGACCATGTTTGGAACATGGCATCAACCGTATTATGAGGGTCAGTGTAAGACCATGTCTGGGACATGGCTTCAGCACCAAAGAAAGATCTCGTATAAGACCATGTCCGGGACATGGCATCGACATCTAAGTATGATCTCGTATAAGACCATATCTGGGATATGGCATCGGCATCAAATAGAAATTCCGTGTGAGACCACGTCTGGGACCTGGCTTCAGTATGAGATTGTGTAAGACCACAGCGAGGCCATGGCATCGTGACGACATGTAAGACCATAGTTGGACTATGGCAATCAGGTAGACGACGTACTCAAAACCCGTAAGACATTCTCTAAATTGATAAGCAATAGTAAGGGGAAGTAGAATCAAGTGTTGAATGCTCAAGTAGATATTAATATGGAACTTGAGTAAGTAAAGTCATTGTTCGAAAGTACGAGTAATAGAAACAATTGTGGCATGAAAAATGTGAAAACTCACTCGGAGTGAGTTGTGTGACTATGATGATATTTCATTGATGATGAATGATAAATCGTATGTGTGTGGTCACGGGAGTCAAGTTATGGGACGCTGCGACCTCACCCCCTTACCACTGTTGGATTATGATGAAATGTTATGAGAGTTAAGTTGAGTAAGTTCGCATTCGATTAATGCAATAATTATGTTAGTATAATTGAGAATGCTTTGTATCACATTGATACATAATACTCTACTATATAGAGTAATTGTTTTTGAAAATGAGGTTGAAGTCCTTGGGGACTATAGTAAAAAGATTTATCATTGATATATGAAAGAGATAAGGTCCCGTATAAGACCATGACCGGGACATGGCCTCGGCACCGAGTTGAGATCCCGTATAAGACCATATTCAGAATATGGTAACGATATTTGATATGGAAGTCCATGTAAGACCTTATCCGGGATATGGCATTGACACCCAGAGGTGATTCCATATAGACCACCCTGGGGGGGTGGCATTGGTTTCGTGCCTACATGAATAACGATGAATTTGCATCTTTGATTATCCCTAGTGATCAATGGGACAAATAGATGAGTCTAGAAGTATAAATGAGATTAGTACTAAAGTCATGTGATGAAGTGAATGCAGATATTCGTGAATAAATCACGAAGAAACTAGTACGATGTGTGGCATGATATGTGTTAAATAAATGGCAAGTATGAGTAAGTTGGCTCGAAGCCTGTAGTGGTGCATGGTTAGTTGATGCCATGAAGGGATTATAATAATCTCCTTGAGTATTTTGTGTAAATATCTGTTGCCTTTCAGGGCTGATGCAATTGTTCTTTTCATAACCTGTGATTGTGTGAGAATAGTGACTGATAGTAAAAATCAGACAAAACGGTTGTCGATTTAGTTAATTGAAATTGACATTTCCTTTACCTCCTCGTGACCTTAATTGAGTACCTTGAGGAGGAAATTGGTGATGATTCGTGTATAAAAGGTGAAATCACAAGTTTCACGTTGTGTGATGGGTTTTCGGGTAAGCCAAATAGAGTTAACGAATTCGATCGAGATGTCCCTGCTATCGTGAGATATGATGATCGTAAAGGTTCTAGATTGGCATAGCAAGAGAAACTCAGATGAGAGTGTGCTTAAAATATGTTCTCAGTATGGAGAAAGAATAGATGAAGGTATTGAGAAATGATTCAAGTTCTGTGTATATTCACACACGAATCAGTAAAGAGAATAAAATTCTCTGTGTACGTGAGTAGGGAGCATAATATAAAGATATGCTCATCGAAATGTTCAAACCATGATAGTTGAGTTGTAACCTATTGAGAGAACTGTTTATTTGAAAGTTCTAATACTGAGATCAGTCTAAATCAAGAGAAAGAGTTGACAGGTTGGTGATCCAGAGACAATCACTTTTGTGTCTGTGTTGTGAGTTAGATGTTATGAAAAGATCCATGTTAAGCAATGCGAGTTAGTTACTCGGTTGACCCTAGTTGGTAACATCTTAGTTTCAGCAAGGTTAATGACTAGAGCGAGTCTTCTTTTCGTAACAAAAAGGGTTGAAAGAGATATAGTAAATGGTATTTTAAATAAGCTCAGAATGAGTTTATTTGAGATGGTAAATACAGTTGTATAAGTTTTCCGTTGTTGATGATGAATCCAGAACTTATACAGAGCTTTGGTATGAGATTTAGTAGCAGCATATCTAATAAAGCAAGAATAAGGAAGTACAGTTATGTGGATAAATGTTTTGACAATAGAGTACATTTCACAAGTATGATTGAGATTATGGTCGAGTAGTTGACCACTAAAAGTCGAGTTTTCAAAGCGTACAAGTCAAGATTTCTCTGATCGATAAATGCTTTGATGAGAAAATGAGATGAACCTTATAGATTTTAATTTTGGGTTGACAAAATTTCCAAGAAAGGGAAATGTCATTTGAATAGTGGTAAGTCAACCAGTAAAGATCTGAACGATCAATTGGACATATATAGAGTTCCAAACTGGTGGATTTCTGAGTATATACCTTCGAGAAAGAATAACCTAGGTCTCAAGTTATGTTCGACCTTGTGTATCACAGCTTAAGAGTCGTGTCAAGAGAAACTTGAGGATAAGTGAATTCGTGATTTTGAAGAGTTGATGGAAACGTTTTAAGAAAGTTAGTAGCCACTCCTCCTGATAAGATTTTCGGGGACGAAAATCCCTAAGGGGAATTGTTATAACGACCTGATTTAGGGGCTAGTCAGAACAGTGACCTCAGAATCACTAATTCGAGATTAGAGAAAATTATTTTCATGATATTTTATGTGATATAACATGTTTATAAGGATGCATGGAAATTTTGGTGCCTTAATTTTAGCGAATTCTAGCTAAATTGTGAAAAAGGACTAAATCGCATAAAGTGCGAAAGTTCTATTTTAATTTCTAGAGGTGCCAAATAGTCATAGAATATTAATTGGAGGTCCCAAATGTGCAATTTGGCCTTGTTAAATGTGTTGGCCGGCCATAGAAAGTCAAGGGGGACAAAGACATTAAATGTTGTCATGTTAGGTGAGTAAAAAGAAATAAAATAAGAGAAAATAAAGGAAAGAAAGCTATCATATTTTCTTCCCTTCATCACCACCAAAAATTGGCAGCAAACAAGGGTTGGAGAACTCAAAAATTTCAGCAAACATTTCTCCTCACAAGTAAGTGATTTTGGTGACCTTTCTTGATAAAAATTGTACTTTTGGAGTCCCCAAAGCTTAAGCTAGCTAATGAGGGGACTACTATGCAATATGGTTGAAAGTCTAGGGACTTGCCATGAGAGATTTTATGTTGGTTGCTAAGTTTTTATGGAAGAAAATAAATGATAGAGTGTTCATAAACAACTTTTGTGAAGGGTGTTGTGATGAAAACACCTAATTGGGACTAAAATGCAAAAGTTGTAATTTGTTCATTAAAGCATGAAATAGTGGAAATTGGAGATAGTTGTAAGAGGATTAAATGTTAAACTAGGCTTGTTTAACAAGAAAATATGATGAAAATTTATTTACGAGCCTAGGGGAAAAATCGTAATTTTGCCCAAGAGTAGGGGCAAAATGGTCATTTTTGCCTAAAGTGTGTAAAATGGTATTTTATGATTTATAAATGAATAAATCAGTATATTTCATTGTTCTAGATCAAAGAAAACGAGTTTCGAACCTAGAACGGATGAAAAGAGAAATGTGAGCAAATAGTCCTTTTTCGGCTATTTCGACATCGAGGTAAGTTCATGTGCGAATGTTACACTTATGTACGAGTTTATTTAATATTCCAATGCTATATGGAATGTATAAATACTTTACGAATGCATGAATTATCTCTAATGAAATGCCAAGAGAATTGAATCAGAGAGTGATGAGAAATGTAGATAGTATGAAATGATGATTAATTAAGGTTCCGTATAAGACCATATTGGAATATGGCTTCGGTGAGAGACATTAAATAAGACCATGTCAGGGACATGGCATCGATATGTTAATACAAGTAAGACCCTATTGGGGTATGATGTCAATGTGACACAATTTGTATGAGACTCAAAAATGTTGTTTAACAAGTCGAATGAATCAATGAATATGTTGAATGTATGAGGTTGTATCACGAGAAGCACACGTATGTGTGAGAATTGAATTGAGATGAATTCAATGTATGATGAACCCCTAGTGGGATATGTGTAGTTAATGCACCTTAGTTGTATGAGATAGATTTAGCGATGCACTGTATGAATGCGAATGAGTATCGTAGAAAGTTAAGTGAGAGTAGAAGTATGTGAAGATGTTCTCGATTGAACATTTGAAATAGAGATATACTTGTGGATTACTATCCATGAATGTATATAATGGTGAGCTATATACGATATCACCTTATTGATGGTAGTGATGGGTGTAAGCGATACCATCAACCATATTATTATCGATGGGTGTAATGCGTTACCACAGTAAATAATAACCGATGGGTTGTGTGTGATACCATCACTTATAAATGATTGGTGTGCTAAGTGCGAAAACACCATAAGTATAAATGATTGGTGGGCTGTGTGCGATACCACCCTAGTAGAGAGTTAATGATGGGCAAAGTGCAAACCACCGAGAGATGAGTAGCTTATTAATAAGGCTTGATGTGTTGTCTTATGTGATTTCATGACAATTAGTGCAGGAATGGATTCTAGTTAAACGAGCAATTGGCTTGTGGCACGGTAAGAATGTGGTAGGAGATAGAATAAGTAAGCTTCAAGTGTGGTTGAGTAAGCGACCATAAGATAATGAGAAAGACCCAGTATAATACTTCATGGTTATGTATATTCAATGAATATCAGAGATTATCAGTTATGCAAATGAACTTACTAAGCTTTATTGCTTACCTCTTTTCCTTTCCCATCTCTTATAGGGTGAATTTACTAGCTCGAGTTGGAGGCCGCCGGAGATGTTTTCACACTATCGAACAGACACTTGGTATGAGGTATCAAGTCCTTATGAGTCATGGCATGTATAGGGCTAGAAGTTAAGGTTGATTAAGTTATTGTTAATGTGCCTAATTGTGTTGGCCTAAGAGGGTTCATAGTTTAAATGTGTATAGCCATTGATGATGGCTTAAGTTGTTGTAATTGTATGGGAGGAAAACTTTATTTTCATGAATCAAATGTATAAATTCATGTGTTTAGTTGATGATTTGAGACTTTATTGTATTAGTATAGGAATGGGTGTAAATGAGAGTAGAATTTTGGCTTGGTAAATAGCCTTTAAGTGCCCACACGGATAGACACACGGGCGTGTGTCTAGGCCGTGTGTACCCTGCACCTTTGTTTATTAAGTCAGAATAGACCACTGGAGAATCCCACGGCCGTTTGTATGAGCCGTGTGGGACGCACGGTTTGAACATGGGCGTGTGCCGAGACTGTGTTGATCAAGTCAGTATATTAAGGATTAGCACACGGTCTAGGCCCACGGGCGTGTCAAGGCCGTGTGAGTATAGTCAGTAACTTCCCACAGTTGGGGAGCACGGACGTGCCATGGCCGTGGGGCAATTGGCAGAATGCTCGAGTTTTTAGCACGGTTGGAAGACATGGGCATGTCAAGGGGTGCACGGGCGTGTCCCAAAAACCTACACTGGCGTGTGGCCCCTGTTTTGAATAAAGGTTTTTGATTGAAATCCGAAAGTTCCGGATATGTGTTTAAGGCCTCGTAGGCCCATGATATGTATGTTTTGACTAAGAAAGAGGAGTTATTAATTCGGAACGAAATTTTATAGCCCGTAAGTACATGTTTAAGAACGTTCAAGCATAGTAATGTTTCATACTTGGTCTTAACCTCGGACTCGGGTATGGATTGTTACAATACTAGTTTTTCAAATGACTATTTGTATGTATTGCTAACCATTTATATCACCATTCTTTTAAAAGTCATGAGTGAGAGAAATTTGGGGAAACATATTTTGATCTCTTCAGGAGATTCAACAATAATCATAACAAACTTTAATCACGATTCTTTTATAAAAACACAAATAGGTATTTTGGATCATTTTATAATCCTCCTTCAACTACTATTCACTAAGTCAAATTTACCACATATATTCAAATTATTTCAATTCATATAAATGAATAATTTCTCGAGAATTTTAATATGCTTCTAGCATCCTAAATCCTTCAAGGATTTTAATATAAACTTTACTATATAGTGATTCATAAAAGGTTGGAACAATAGCCATTAGACGCAAGTTAAATCTTTTATAAATTGTCAATTTAATAATATATCTAAATGTTATTGCATCCACCACAAAAGAATATTATATCTTTTCATAATCAATGCCAGGACTTAGTGAAATACTTTATATTTTTATTCCACTTTTGCAAAACTACTTCAATTGCACCCTTATTGGCTTTATACCTTTAGATATTTGGACTACTGGTCTAAAAACTCCACGAATTTAATTGTACTTGAGTTGCGTCTTTCTATTTTGATCAATTTATTCTATATCTATATTTCTCAATAGATTTATTCAAGATCCTCCTTTTATTTCATTATTTCAATAATAATATTGCATGCAAAATCATTGTCGACCATTTTTATTATTCGGTTCCACATTTTCTCGAATTGACATAACTTATCGAGATCTCTTATTTTCATTATTTTAAAATTCAGTTTCAGGTACTTGAATCTCTTCTGGAGTTTTACTTATTAGTTATGTCTTGGGTCTCTTCTAGAGCACCCGCCTCCACTATATGACCATCTAGAAGAATTTTTCATCTTTGGAACCGATCAATCTATATAACACTTGGTTATTCTCATTAAGTTTGTAAATACATCTAATAGTTAACTTGTAATGAGTTATCTTTATTGAACTTCTGGTTCAAATTACTCTCCCCTTAACTCATTACAAGTTATTATTTCTCTTCCTTAATGTCGGGAAAACTATCGAATCAAAATTGTAATCACAAATAATGTCATAATTGAATTTCCAATGTATTTAAAACATCTAAAAATACAAAGAAACTTGTAATTAATATATATTCCCAACTTTCTTTGAGGATTCACTCATCTTTGTGCGTTGTGGTGGAGCATTTGGAATATATACACACATACAAAAATTCAAAGATGAGAAATATTTAACTCTTGATAAAAAACCAATTGTAATGGGAGTATTTATAACTTATTGGCTTGATGCGTACAACATATAAATCAACATAATCTCATGCTGAAATAGAAAGTTTAGTTCTTATAAGTAATGATTTAACTATTAGTTGGAGGCATTTGATAAACAATTCAGCTAAATCATTTTGTGTGTGAACATGAGCTATAGGATGTTCAACTTTTATCCCAATTGACATGCAATAATCATTGAAAACTTGGGATGTAAACTCACCAACATTAGCAAGATGAATTGTTTTAATTGCATAATCTGAAATTAATCATTTAAACAAGCAATCTTGCAAACGACAAGTTACAAATTGATAACACATATGTGATTATTTTGTAGATGCATCTACCAAAATCATATAATATCAAAACCATCCACATGGTGGATGAATGGGCCCATATTCATTTCAGAAATGCAAGACATTAAATCTCAACTTTAGCTAGTGAGTTTCTAAGAACCAATTTTTATTGAGAACAAGAAACAAATGATAATTCTTTAAATGAAAGAATCTTCTGGTTCTTTAATGGATGTCCATATGAATTCTCAATTAATTTTCGCATCATATACGATCTAGGATGGTCTAACTGGTCACGCCAAGTAGTAAACACATTTGTATTAGTAAACTTCTGGTTTATTTTAACATGTGTTTCAATTGTACTAAATTGTAACAAATTGATAATTTTATTATCATTCCTTTTAATTTGTATCCACATATAAGTACTATTGTGACACTTACTACTGGAAATGTCTAAATCAATGTGTAGTCTATAATGCCACCAAGTCAATAAATATAATTTCCAAGTAATTATATGCAATATTCACTTCAGGGAATATGCCAAAATCTTCAAATGCCCAAAAATCTATTAATAACAAACTTTGAGAGTGGATCTTATTTTCCAGGTGTACAACATGTACATAACCAATGACTTTTCATACATAAGTTTTCTCTCTTACAAGTTCTCATCATTAATATTTTACCACGTAATTTTAATTGAGAACTTATTCTAAATACTGTAGAGTTATACTCACAGTTTTTTCTAAAAAAACTTGCAACTTTAGGTGCATCCAACCATAATAAGCTTTAGATAGAATTATCATATTCTATCGCTCATAAGTAGATCTTTCACAGTCAAATATATTGCTGATAAACCGAAATAGTAACATATTTTAGGCCCATATTTAGTATGCTTTTGGATGATTTATCCCTTATTTTATGTAAAAAGGTGCTCTTAATCCTTTCTTTTCATGTCTTATACCCAGGAAAGCACCCAAGGACAAAAAGAACGAGAAATGGGCTTAAAACGGGACAAATGGGCCAAAGCATGAAGTCAACACGGCCTGAACCTTAGCCCACACGGCCGTGCCTCACTAATCATCTAGAACACGGTCTTCCCTCGATTTACACGGCCGTGCCTAATTAAAGAAATTCGAACATGGCCTGGCCACGATTCACACGGACGTGTGCCATGGCCGTGCCTCTGCCGTGGAGAAGAGCAATTTCATTCGGGAAAGGATACTTAGGGAGAAAGAAACGTATTTCAAAAGCCTATAAATACACCCTAAGTATGACCTAAGAGGGGGAGCCCAAAGCCATCGTCTAGGGGCGTCGTGCTAGGCCAGAGAAGGCAGATTTGTGGGGATTCACTCGTGGATAGCCAGCTTGATCCATCTCAAGAAGCTTCTAATTATACTCAAGACGGAGGATCTCTCCTTCAATTCCTTCAGGGGTTTTAGGGATTTCTTATGTTTTGTTTTATCTTTTCTCTTGAGATGTTTTCCTTTATTATTATAAACTAAACCCTTCAGATACCCGGAGATGAAACCTATGATGAATCTTGTTATTGTTTTCTCAATTATATGATAAATACTTAGTTTGTTCTTAATTATGTGAGCTTAATCCAAATTTAATGTGCTTAGGTGGAGGAGGAATAGACCTCGCCTAAGACTAGATCCAACATAATTAAGCGGAGTTGATCGCACGCCTAGAGATAGGGTGACGAGATTTTTTCTGGATTAGGGTGAAACCTAATATGGGAATCCATAGATCGATTTCTTCGCTATTCTAGGGGTTATTATAAGAGAACGAAAGTTCCACTAATTAACCTAGGGTTAGACGTTATTCGCCTCGAGAGAGGGTTTAATATACGTTAGGAGTCTTACGGATCAAACTAAGTGAATAAATCGTATGGTTCAAAGTGTTAGATAACAAGTGAAGTCTAGGTGGATTCTTCCTAGGTATCATCTAAATCAACTGAGTTTTTCCCAAGTTATTTTCCAAATTCATTCTTCTTTGTCTCAGAGTCTTTAGTTTAGTAGTTAATTAATTTAGATTAGATAAACAATCTCTCTTTATTTTTAGGCTAGATAATAAAAAGAAAGTTAGTATTAGTACTTTTAGTTCCTTTGGGTTCGATAATCCGGTCTTGCCTAAGCTATACTACTGTTCGATAGGTGCACTTGCCTCAATCATTGTCAGAGTTAGTTTCCAGGTTCGATCATTCTTTTTATAAATTTTAAAGCTCTGATTCACAGCGATCAAGTTTTTGGCGCCGTTGCCGGGGAACTAAAATATTAAGAAAGCTCTATTTTTATTACTTTAGCCATTATTTTTTATTTTCTGCAATTTATTTTTATTTTTATTGTTTTTAAATTTTGCTAAATTTTCTTCCTTTCTTTTCCTCGCAGGTACCTCTAGTTTATGACTAGAAGGAACTCGAGAGGACCTTTAGTATACGACAGTGATATTAACGCTACCGTTTGCAGGAATCGCAGAGAAATTAGGCGAGCCCTAAATTACACGGAAAAAGAGCGAGAAGACAGATCCAATCCTACTGAAGGGATGGACGAAAATAACCCACCACCACAAGATGTGGGAGAAAACAATGCTCCTCGTACTATGTTTGATTATGCTAAACCTCATTTAACAAGAGCCGAATCAAGTATTGTTAGGCCTGCTATAGCTGCTAATAATTTTGAATTAAAGCCTAACACTATACAAATGATTTAATGATTTGTTCAATTTGATGGTTTGCGGGATCGAAGATCCAAATACTCATATAGCTAACTTTTTAGAGTTACGTGATACCTTCAAAATAAATGGCGTTTCGATGATGCCATATGACTTCTATTATTTCCCTTTTCATTAAGGAATAAAGCTAAATGAGTGGTTAAACTCGCTACCACGAGGGTCAATCACTACATGGGATCAAATGACCGAAAATTTTTTATTAAAATATTTCCCACCGACCAAAACGGCCAAATTACGTAATGATATCTCTTCTTTTGTGCAGATGGATTTAGAGACATTATACGATGCATGGGAGAGATATAAGGATCTCTTGAGAAGGTGTCCACACCATGGTTTACCTTTGTGGCTCCAAGTCTAGACTTTCTATAACGGTGTAAACCCCTCAACGAGACAACTAATTGATTCAGCCGCCGGTGGAAACTTGAATAATAGAACTCCTGAGGCAGCCTACGAGTTTATTGAAGAGATGTCACTGAATAACTATCAGTGGCAGGTTACAAGGACCAAACCAACAAAATCGGCCGGAGTTTTCAACATAGATGCTGTAACCATGCTATCAACACAGGTAGAGATGATGAATAAAAAGCTTGATAGTTTTTGTTCTTCACAGCACATCCAAAGTCTGCAAAGCGACACAAAGTGGAACTGGCGAATCCTCGAGTACCCACCCTACCAACCGCACACGAAAGCGAAACAGATGAACTATATAGGTAAAAATTTCAGATCTAATAATAACCCATATAGTAATAATTATAATCCAGGTTGGAGGAACCACCCAAATTTTTCATGGGGAGGTCAAGGAAATCAAAGACAACAACCTCCTCAAAATTTCCAAAATCAGCCCTACCCACAGGAAAAGAAGCCGAATCTTAAAGAGACGTTGAACAAATTCATAGCATCCACAGAAGCCCGTCTCCAAAAAACTGAGGTAACACTCGACACCCAACAAGCATCGATCAAAACGATCGAGAACCAAGTTGGAGGACTTACAAAGGCAATCGGGGAAATTACCCAGTCAGTCGGACAAATTATGAAGCTATTATCCGAATGACCGCAAGGGCGTCTACCGAGTAATACTAAAATTAATCCAAAGGAGCAAATCCAAGCCATAACAGCTCAAGGAAGTGAAGAAGTAGACGAACCCAGTCCAACACAAGGAAACGAGGTAGAAAAAAGTAAAGTTGAGGTAACACAAGACAAGCCAAAACCGGTAATCAAGGAATACCAACCTCGCATACCATATCCCGAAGCGTTAACAAGAGACGATACAGAGGAACAGTTCGGTAAGTTTCTTAAACTTTTAAAGAAATTACATATTAACTTATCGTTACTTGAAGCTCTTTCACAGATGCCAGATTCTAGAAAATTTTTAAGAGAACTTTTGACGAACAAGCGAAGGATAGACTAGGCATCACACGTGGAACTAAACGCAATGTGCTCAACAATCTTGTAAAATAAACTACCACGAAAATTAAAAGATCCAGGGAGTTTTACAATTCCATGTTTAATTTGTAGACTAACTATTGATAATGCGTTAGCTGATTTAGGGGCAAGCATAAATGTCATGCCTTACAAATTGTTTAAACAATTAGGTCTAGGGAAACCCAAACAAACTAGGATGAGCATTCAATTAGCTGATAAAACTGTTAGAATTCCTAGGGGTATTATCGAAGATGTTCTTGTAAAAATTGACAAATTCATTTTCCCAGTAGATTTTGTTGTCTTAGACATGGATGAGGATAATTCGACCCCCCTAATTTTAGGAAGACCCTTTTTAGCAACTGCCAGGACTAAAATTGATGTTGATGCAGGAGAACTCATACTTTGTATAGGTAATGAGACAGTCACCCTCAAGGCTCTCGACTCGGCTAGAACATCGAGTAATCAAGGTGAGAACGTAAATTCTACTGATAACCATTCGGTTAACCCTTATTTTCAGGAAGCACCACCAAAGAATACAACTGAACCCGATCCTAAACCCCATGCCAACAAAGAAATAACTCATGAGGAATGAGGGATTCAGATCGATGATCTAGACGAGTGGAAGACACACTTCAAGGAGAAATTAGGGATACACGACGAAGAACCGGAACCACACAAGATAAAACCAAAGGAGCCCCCAAAAGAGCTAATAGGAACAACAAACCACTTCAAAATAGGGGACCAGCATCATTAGATCAGGCGGATCCTCGAATATCTCCTCCCGACCCTAACACAAACAAAGAAATACCTTTTAGGGTAACCAGTGTTTTCCCATACGGAATAGTCGAGGTAAGTAATCCTATTTTTGGTACTTTTACTATAAACACATCTCGACTTAAATTTTTTCACAAAGACACAAATGATAGCATGAGGAAGGACTTCCAACTCCTCAAACCACCCTGAAGATGCAAATGAGAGGTAAAGTCTAGCTTAAGACTATAAACGAGCGCTTCTCGGGAGGCAACCCGAGCACTAACCCCATTATCTTTTTATTTTATTTCTATCTTATCCTTTCTTTATAATATCTAGCTTTAAACTAACAAGGGGTGCAAAATTCCAGGCCACACAGCCCTGCACACGGCCGTGGCCGTGGCCGTGTGTACCTCAAGAATCTTGGTACTAACATGGCAGGACGGTACAAGTCAGAGCAACTAAATTTAGAACTCACGGACTCAACCACTCCCCCACGGGCACTGACAAAGTGGCACGGCCATGCCCTATAACCGTGTGAAGCTACTGACTTCCCAACCACGGGCTGAACACGCCCGTGCCTGAAAACCGTGCCAACATATTGACTTGTCGAACATAGGCTAGACACGAGCGTGGGGAACCAACACGCGCTAGAACACGGCCGTGCGAGGCGGCCGTGTGAATCGACACTCCCTCAACCCACGGGCGTGGGAAACTGCCAGACTTGAAATTTTATTTAAACACCATACCCCTCTCCTTTCTCTTCTTAACCCACTTTCCTTCTTTCTTCTCTCCTCTCTCTTTCTTTCTTTCTTTCTTTTCTCCCTCTTTCTTTTTCCTTTTCCTAATAAATCCTTAGACTCTTGAGCTACAACAACATCATATCCATGGCAAAGAAGCGTAAAAGGCCAATCACAGTCTCCTCAAAGGAGACCGATTCACATGAGTTCATGCCGGCAGCTTCATCCAAACGACAAGCCAAGGATATTTGAGGCTATCTAGTTTTTATTTCAGTTTTCTCTTTTGCTTCAATTTCCTTCCCTTTAACAATCTTATGCTTAATATAGTTTATTTCATCTTAGTTTCTTAATTTTAGGTTCTAAAGGCTGCTAGGGAATCACGCCACGACCACCACCATATCCTCAGCCTTAGAAATCACATCCAACAATAAGGACTCTACGGTCCATCCATCTTTTCTTTTAATTTTAGTTTCATCTTTATTTTTCTACACTTTAGCTTGCTTTTCCTTAAGTAGTTAATTAGTATAGTTTTAATTATTATTAGTATATCCTGGATAATCCTGCATGAGCTACCCAATTTCTTCATCTAGCGCAGGATCGTCACCTAGAACGACCCCTCCAACTTATCTTTCACCACGACCACTGCCAACTCAAGGATTTCATCCATAATTCAGGGAGTTTCACTTATCCCCATATCTTCTGATCTGAAAATTACATTTATATTATCTACCTTTGTACATTGAGGGAAATGTACATCTTAAGTGTGGGGGGGGGGTGAATCTTAGATATTCCAAACTTTTTGCATTATTCTCAAAATCTGTAACATCCCAAAATTGGGCCTAGTAGAATTGGACCTATTGGGCCCATTGGACCTTGATCGTAGAAGCGTTTTAAAATTCTTGGGAATTTGAGAACGGAATTATTTCAAGTTGGACTTATTAGGAAGGTGATTTTGGAGAGTTACGAGGTTTCTAGGAAGTTCCGGGTTCAAGTTAAGTTATAAGAAAAATTTTGTGTTTAAGCACTTTAAGGAGAGATAGTAAGTGGCATCAAGGCTTATGGAAATAAGAGAGTAATTTGCTTGCATAAATGAGCAATTGGTAAAGAGGATATGATGCCACATGAAGGACTTTAAGGGAAGAGGTTCAAATCCCACCAAGTGCAAATATTTTGGATTAAATTTTTGTACTAATAAGGTAAGTGTCGGCCAAGGCTTTAATATGGTGTGGAAGACTTTTTAATTTTGGAAGGGAGGCTAAGGAATATGGTAAGGAGGAAGATAAGGGAAAAAGAGGGGAAATAAATGAAAGAAAAGGAAGGATAAGGGAACATGTTGGCATATAGTGTGGAAGGTGTTTTGGAAAGATTTTAATTGGTTAATGTTCATCTTTTGGAAAAGATGATAATGGTTTTGGAGGGGGGTTTGTGATAGCCGAATTTTATATAGGAATTTGCAAATTTTTGGTGCTTGAGAGGTTGTTTTCTCCTCAGCATTTTGGTGTCTTTTTCTATCTCCAATTTTTCCCTCTTTGCCGAAACTCCAAAGCCAAAAAGAGAGCATCTTTTTCTCTTGTTTTGACCGAAACCCTCAAGGCATCTTTGCTTCTTTTCCCTTTGATAGCCGAACCCATTATCATCCTATTCCTTTATCATTTCGTTCACCATCGTGTGGGAAAAAACTCTTCTTAATCAGATCGGTAAGAGACTCTATTCTATCATTGTATTTTTCTTTTCTCTATGCCGAATTTTGTGCCCTTGTCTTGGAATGGTTTTCTTAATCGAAAACATCATTTCTTCTATTCTCTCTAAGCGTGATCATCTTTCCTTTCGTAGTGTTCTAATGTGTAGTCGTAAAGGACATTCTTGTTGATCCCTCTCTAGTCTTGAGTCAAACGATTGAAGTCAGATCTATCATCATTAAGGTAAGGGGTTCATTTTCGGATTTTTCGTTATATCTCTATTTGGCTATGTTGCAAATCGGATTGAAGTTTTGACTAATCGATTATGTTTTTGGGACGAAATCACTCGATATATTCTATTTACAAATTCTTCGTATATAGTGGTAAGTAATTCAAGTGTAAGCAATGCATTGTGTATGAATCTTTTGGAAATCCGAGGCTAACTTTTGGTTGGTATTGTTCTAGGATCAACGGAGAGTGGTTCTTTAGGAAATCAAAATAAGGTGTGTAATCCCGTACCCTTCCGAATACATGTTTGAAATGGTGTGTGTTCTCACATCTCTCTGATTGTTTGCATGAAATGTTCTGTGATTTGGTCGTAATACCAAAGGAAGCTGGACCGGATTCCGTGATCACTCGGGCATGCGTAGGTTCATAGTGGTAACCATATTTTTGCAATGAAATAGTTTTGGTCAGCAGCAGTGACGTGATTTCGAGAAATCATGAAAAATAGGAGAAAGGGAATTAGAAAGTGAATAAGATATCAAATTAAAGCTTACTGTGTCTATTTTTATATGAAAGAAACGGAGAAGGAAAAGAAATTTTATACTCTGAGATATCTTAATTTTAGTGAGACTGGTTCTGATGGACTTTGTGGTTCCCTGTTCTGACTTGGAAAAATCGTATAAAATTGTACATAGTAAAATAAGAGTTATAATTAATATGTATGGATTCCTTACTGAACCTATTTTTAATAGAAACAAGTGGGAGCAGCATATGAAAACCGTACAGTAAGATATTTGAAATTAAGATAAGAGAGGTCAGAATCGTTGGACAGTGAAACAAGGGAAACTTTAAGGAATAAACTGTACTAAATGGTTAAGTCAAAAATTATGGAAAAATTATCGTAAGAAGATATATGAGTCTAGTTTCAAGAAAAATTTACGGATCTCAATTTCAAGTTTCGTAATCTGAGTTATGGTCAGTTTAGTCAGTATGACATAGATGGACAGTTTCAATTTTTATGCCCCAAATTAGTAGTTAAGTCTGGGTTGCGAAATTACCATAATACCCTTAGAGGGTAAATTATCGAAAAACCCCTGGGTTACGATATTACCAAATTACCCTTAGTGGTTAAGATTACCGAATTATCGAAATATCCTTATGGACTGATTTATCGAAATGCCTTTATGGGCCAAATTACGAAAATGCCCCTAATGGGCCGATCTGATATATTGCTTAATGGGCCGATCTGATATATGGCTTAATGGGCCGATCTGATATATGGCTTAATGGGCTGATTTGATATAATGCCCTAATGGGCCGATTTTGTAAAGTGTTAATGGGCCAAATTGTTTGTAATAAATCTCTGAGTTATTAATTATTGTGGTTATATTGTAAATATCATGATTTACGATGTATGTTGCATTTACATAAGTTGCATGGGATTGGGATATTGATGATCGGGGAAGTGAAATTTGGTGGCTCTGCCACATATTCTGGTGACTCTGTCACATTTTGTCTGGTGGCTAAGCCACGTATATTCTGTTATTCTGGTGGCTTGTCCATAATTCGAATTTGATATAAATGGCTAAATGCCTACGATTGGTGTGTTGGCGGGGTGGGTTGACAAAAGATCCCCACAGGTGTGATGGATGGTACGGGTGGTGTGTAGCGGATGGATTATTAGGTTGGTTTGGGATTGCATACATTCATACATTTGCTTCATTTTAAGATTTTTATGTAAAAGGGCTTAGGCCCAAGATATTGCTATATGGGTTCGTGCCCAGGTGGATGACAAGATGGGGTTTCACACCGAGTTCTTGTAACTCACTCCCTCTTTTCTTAACCCTTGTAGGTAATGCTCCGTGACGAGGACTTGGGGCCATGGATGACTCGGTGGAGGCCATACTTCAGAAATGGTGTTATTGAATTTTAAATTTCTATTTCTGTTTATTTTATTATTTTGCTATTTTGGTTTAAGTTGTAATAAGGCCTCTGGAGTATTTTATTATCGCTTTATGGTTGGTATACTTATTATTTTGATTAAATTGTTTAAAACGAGAATTTTTCTAAAACTTAAATAAATGTTTTCCAAAATCGATTAACAAATGGATTTCATAATAAACTTTATAAATATTTTAACACGGAAGTTATTTTCTCGAACTATCAAACAATATTTTCAAAAGTCACGGTTTAAGTTCACTACCTTGATTGTTGACTCATCAATCAATCTCTCCAAAATATTTGTATTTTATCTACGTTTCCGAAATGATTTCAGAATACTTCTGCAACTCTATTTCTAACATCTCATTTTTGTAAATTGTTTATCTCAAAAATCCTTTTGCCACCAAAAAGGTTTTTAAAGATAATTACGTTTTCAAGAAGTTAATAAATTGCTTAAGTGTTTTGGGTTTTAACAAAGAGGCTGAAATTTTCAAACGAGTTTTTTTTTGTGTGACACGCCAGATTCGGGCCTAACTTTTGGGCCGAGTTTGTGGTGTTACATTTTATGGTATCAGAGCCCGGTTGTAAAAATCGGCTGTGGTTTGGGTTCAAACACGTTTTCAAAGCTGTTTAAAATTTTAAATTATGTATGTTCCAAAGGAAGTATGGCACCACGGGTATCCGGCACCAAGTCAAGTAAGTATATGTTATCATTTTATGATTATTGTGTTAGTACTGTGGTAAGAAAAATCCACAAAATAGAATACTCTAGAACTTTTAGTCTTAGGAGCTGAAACTATAGAGATGGAGACTATAGGATGTGTACTACAAAAACAACTTTACTTCCTATACTCCATAAGACATTGTTTTATAAATATTAGAACTATAGGCTGATTCATAAGACTTTTAATAAGATTAAATCAACATTAGTGAACATGAGCGTTAGAGGACGTGGACGCGGTAGACGTGGACGTGGTAGAGGCCGAGGTGCTAGGGCTAGATTTTCAAAGATCGGGGCATGTATCCTAAATGGAGGCGTTGGCATCGCCAAGATGGCGAGAGCAGTCTTATGATCGAGCTGGAATTGATGAGTGACTCACTAGTTAGGGAGCTTGTGGAGGAGGTTAGAGAAATTGGTCGAACACTTCGAGTTGGGCACGTGGATCGTAAGAAGAAATTAGATCATACTTCTCAAGGGTCGCAGCCTCTGCTTACGTGAAGCGTGTTAAGACACGCCCAAACTTTCCAGCTTGCGATTATTGCGTATATGCCATCCGGAGAATGTTGGAGGAGGTCAAGAGCATGCTTGAGATGCGCGTCTAAGGAGCATAAGGCTCGGAATTGTTTCGTCACCATTAAGTCAGGAATGTCTTGTTTGGACGTGATGATTGAATGTAGAAAAATTTAGGTATAAGTGGTAGATAACTGCTTGCTTCTGTGGTTAGATGTTTGGTTGTGTGAAAGAGGATTCAAGATTATGTTAAAAGTACATTAGTGTAATTAAGATCAGAGTGCGCAGCGAAAGCATAATGGTATGATTTAAGCGGTGCGGTTAGTAGTAGAATTGTAACATCCCAAAATTAGGCCTAGTAGAATTGGACCTATTGGGCCCATTGGACCTTGAGCGTAGAAGCATTTTAAAATTTATGGGAATTTGAGAACGGCATTATTTCAAGTTGGACTTATTAGGAAGGTGATTTTAGAGAGTTACGAGGTTTCTAGGAAGTTCCGGGTTCAAGTTAAGTTATAGGAAAAATTTTGTGTTTAAGCACTTTAAGGAGAGATAGCAAGTGGCATCAAGGCTTATGGAAATAAGAGAGTAATTTGCTTGCATAAATGAGCAATTGGTAAAGAGGATATGATTCCACATGAAGGACTTTAAGGGAAGAGGTTCAAATCCCACCAAGTGCAAATATTTTGGATTAAATTTTTGTACTAATAAGGTAAGTGTCGGCCAAGGCTTTAATATGGTATGGAAGACTTTTTAATTTTGGAAGGGAGGCTAAGGAATATGGTAAGGAGGAAGATAAGGGAAAAAGTGAGGAAAGAAATGAAATAAAATGAAGGATAAGGGAACATGTTGACATATAGTGTGGAAGGTGTTTTGGAAAGATTTTAATTGGTTAATGTTCATCTTTTGGAAAAGATGATAATGGTTTTGGAGGGGGGTTTGTGATAGCCGAATTTTCTATAGGAATTTGCAAATTTTTGGTGCTTGAAGAGGTTGTTTTCTCCTCAGCATTTTGGTATCTTTTTCTTTCTCCAATTTTTCCCTCTTTGCCGAAACTCCAAAGCCAAAAAGAGAGCATCTTTTTCTCTTGTTTTGATCGAAACCCTCAAGGCATCTTTGCTTCTTTTCCCTTTGATAGCCGAACCCATTATCATCCTATTCCTTCATCATTTCGTTCACCATCGTGTGGGAAAAAACTCTTCTTAATCAGATCGGTAAGAGACTCTATTCTATCATTGTATTTTTCTTTTCTCCATGCCGAATTTTGTGCCCTTGTCTTGGGATGGTTTTCTTAACCGAAAACATCATTTCTTCTATTCTCTCTACGCGTGATCATCTTTCCTTTCGTAGTGTTCTAGTGTGTAGTCGTAAAGGACATTCTTGTTGATCCCTCTCTAGTCTTGAGTCAAACGATTGAAGTCGGATCTATCATCACTAAGGTAAGGGGTTCATTTTTGAATTTTTCGTTATATCTCTATTTGGCTATGTTGCAAATCGGATTGAAGTGTCGACTAATCGATTATGTTTTAGGGACAAAATCACTCGATATATTCTATTTGCAAATTCTTCAGATACAGTGGTAAGTGATTCAAGTGTAAGCAATGCGTTGAGTATGAATCTTTTGGAAATCCGAGGCTAACTTTTGGTTGGTATTGTTCTAGGATCAACGGAGAGTGGTTCTTTAGGAAATCAAAATAAGGTGTGTAATCCCGTACCCTTCCGAATACATGTTTGAAATGGTGTGTGTTCTCACATCTCTCTGATTGTTTGCATGAAATGTTCTGTGATTTGGTCGTAATACCAAAGAAAACCGGAAACCGGCTTCCGTGATCACTCGGGCGTGCATAGGTTCATAGTGGTAACCATATTTTTGCAATGAAACAGTTTTGGTCAGCAGCAGTGATGTGATTTCGAAAAATCATGAAAAATAGGAGAAAGGGAATTAGAAGGTGAATAAGATATCGAATTTAATCTTACTGTGTCTATTTTGATATGGAAGAAACGGAGAAGGAAAAAGAATTTTATATTCTGAGATATCTTAATTTTAGTGAGACTGGTTCTGATGGACTTCGTGGTTCCCTGTTCTGTCTTGGAAAAATCGTATAAAATTGTACAAAGTAAATTAAGAGTTATAATTAATATGTATGGATTCCTTATTGAACTTATTTTTAATAGAAACAAGTGGGAGCAGCATATGAAAACCGTACAGTAAGATATTTGAAATTAAGACAAGAGAGGTTAGAATAGTTGGACAGTGAAACAAGGGAAACTTTAAGGAATAAACTGTACTAAATGGTTAAGTCAAAAATTCTGGAAAAAATATCGTAAGAAGATATATGAGTCTAGTTTCAAGGAAAATTTATGGATCTCAATTTTGAGTTTCCTAATCCGAGTTATGTTCAGTTTAGTCAGTATGACATAGATGAACAGTTTCAATTTTTATGCCCCAAATTAGTAGTTAAGTCTGGGTTGCGAAATTACCATAATACCCTTAGAGGGTAAATTACCGAAAAACCCCTGGGTTGTGATATTACCAAATTACCCTTAGTGGGTAAGATTACCAAATTACCGAAATGTCCTTATGGACCGATTTACCGAAATGCCCTTATAGGCCGAATTACGAAAATGCCCCTAATGGGCCGATCTGATATATTGCTTAATGGGCCGATCTGATATCTTGCTAAATGGGCCGATCTGATATATGGCTTAATGGGCTGATTTGATATAATGCCCTAATGGGCCGATTTTGTAAAGTGTTAATGGGCCAAATTGTTTGTAATAAATCTCTGAGTTATTAATTATCGTGGTTATATTGTAAATATCATGATTTACGATGTATGTTGCATTTACATAAGTTGCATGGGATTGGGATATTGATGATCGGGGAAGTGAAATTTGGTGGCTCACCACATATTCCGTGACTCTGTCACATTTTGTCCGTGGCTAAGCCACGTATATTCTGTTATTCGTGGCTTGTCCACAATTCGAATTTGATATAAATGGCTAAATGCCTACGATTGGTGTGTTGGCGGGGTGGGTTGACAAAAGATCCCCACAGGTGTGATGGATGGTACGGGTGGTGTGTAGCGGATGGGTTATTAGGTTGGTTTGGGATTGCATACATTCATACATTTGCTTCATTTTAAGATTTTTATGTAAAAGGGATTAGGCCCAAGATATTGCTATATGGGTTCAGGCCCAGTGGATGACGGTAAGGGGTTTCACACTGAGTTCTTGTAACTCACTCCCCCTTTTCTTAACCCTTGTAGGTAATGCTCCGTGACGAGGACTTGGGGCCATGGATGACTCGGTGGAGGCCATACTTCAGAAATGGTGTTATTGAATTTTAAATTTCTATTTCTGTTTATTTTATTATTTTGCTATTTTGGTTTAAGTTGTAATAAGGCCTCTGGAGTATTTTATTATCGCTTTATGGTTGATATACTTATTATTTTGCTTAAATTGTTTAAAACGAGAATTTTTCTAAAACTTAAATAAAGGTTTTCCAAAATCGATTAACAAATGGATTTCATAATAAACTTTATAAATATTTTAACACGGAAGTTATTTTCTCGAACTATCAAATAATATTTTCAAAATTCACGGTTTAAGTTCACTACCTTGATTGTTGACTCATCAATCAATCTCTCCAAAATATTTGTATTTTATCTACGTTTCCGAAACGATTTTAGAATACTTCTGCAACTCTATTTCTAACATCACATTTTTGTAAATTGTTTATCTCAAAAATGCTTTTGCCACCAAAAAGGTTTTTAAAGATAATTACGTTTTCAAGTAGTTAATAAATTGCTTAAGTGTTTTGGGTTTTAACAAAGAGGCTGAAATTTGCAAATGAGTTTTTTTTGTGTGACACGCCAGATTCGGGCCTAACTTCTGGGCCGGGTTTGGGGTGTTACAAAATCCCTGAATTTAGTCTTGTTTTTAAGTAATTTACTCATATTACTAATTAGGATGAAATTTCTGATGATTTATTAATTTTATTGATATGTTTAAGATTAAGTCATTGATAATTGTGGATTGATGATTAAATTCTAAGAATACTAGAGAATCAAGCATAATAAGTCTATTTTTCTGAATTAAAAATTTTCTAGGTCGTCTACCTGAATTTAAATATTACCTTGATATTTACAAGGTTGATGTAAAAAATACCCATAATTTTTGTGAGTTTTTGAGCCTTATAGAGCATAAATTCTTTTTCTTGCTCACTTTATTGATTATGAGTATGTCAACACTAATTTGTTATTCTAGAACTTGCATCGATTATACATGTCGAGACCACACTTTTGATTTGATATACAGAGATGATAAAGGCACCTAGGTTTTAACCCACTAACTCCATTAAAAGCCTACCTTCACAAATTAACCCCTAGTGAACCCCTTTTAATCCTAACAACCCTATTTATTGACTCACCCACTAATATTAACCCAAAACCCTTTGTAATTGTTATCACCATTTGTTCTAACTACCCCTATATCGAGATTTGATCTGATTAGTTGCCTAATTATGAATTTTAGTAATTTATCCTTTATAATGTATTTATTATGTACTTAAAAAAAACGACGAAGTATATTCATTATTAGTTATGTGATTAAACGAGCTTATACATTTATTTAAATTCCAAATATCGAAGAAGAAGCTCGTATTATTAGTATTATTAGTTTTCAATTGATGTAATTATTATTGGTTCATTAGTTCTTAGTTAGGTAATTTGTCAATTCAATCTCGATTTTAACCCTTTAATTCAGCCTTATTCCACACCTTAACCCTAGCCCCGTTACAACCATAACAAAGACCTTTTGATTTGTGTTTCATCTCATATTTCAGTGGTAGAGATTTGATTTTCATGCAAGCCTATGGGATTAACTCTTCATGTTTGACTTTTGAGTGCCTAAATTTTGAACCTTAAACACTTTGAGTGATTTGAGTGAATCTTTAGTGAGGATGTCAATCCTTGACGATTTCGAATCAGAGGTAATTATTTAGATGAAGGGAAACACCTATGTTTTGCGCTACAAAATATAAGGCTTATATTGTTTGAATTTTTAGGACTCTTTGAGTTGAATTATCCATGTATAAATTATCCCTGAATTATGATGAGACACTATCAATGACTATTATGAATTATAGGAAGTTCGTTTTAATTGTAAGTTGAGGATTTTGCTTGAGGACAAGCAAAAGCTTAAGTGTGGGGGTATTTGATAAACCGAAATAGTAACATATTTTAGGCCCACATTTAGTATGCTTTTGGATGATTTATCCCGTATTTTATGTAAAAAGGTGCTCTTAATCCTTTCTTTTCATGTCTTATACCCAGGAAAGCACCCAAGGACAAAAAGAACGAGAAACAGGCTTAAAACGGGACAAATGGGCCAAAGCATGAAGTCGACACGGCCTGAACCTTAGCCCACACGGTCGTGCCTCACTGATCATCTAGAACACGGTCTTCCCTCGATTTATACGGCCGTGCCTAATTAAAGAAATCCGAACACGGCCTGGCCACGATTCACACGAGCGTGCGCCATGGCCGTGCCTCTGCCGTGGAGAAGAGCAATTTCATTCAGGAAAGGATACTTAGGGAGAAAGAAACATATTTCAAAAGCCTATAAATACACCCTAAGTATGACCTAAGAGGGGGAGCCCAAAGCCATCGTCTAGGGACGCTGCTAGGTAGGTCGAGAAGGCAGATTTGTGGGGATTCACTCGTGGATAGCCGCTTGATCCATCTCAAGAAGCCGAAATTATACTCAAGACAGAGGATCTCTCCTTCAATTCCTTCAGGGGGTTTTAGGGATTTCTTATGTTTTGTTTTATCTTTTCTCTTGAGATGTTTTCCTTTATTGTTATGATAAATACTTAGTTTGTTCTTAATTATGTGAGCTTAATCCAAATTTAATGTGCTTAGGTGGAGGAGGAATAGACCCTGCCTAAGAGTAGATCCAACATAATTAAGCGGAGTTGATCGCACGCCTAGAGATAGGGTGACGAGATTTTGCCGGATTAGGGTGAAACCTAATATGAGAATCCATAGATCGATTTATTGCTATTCTAGGGGGTTATTATAAGAGAACGAAAGTTCCACTAATTAACCTAGGGTTAGATGTTATTCGCCTCGAAAGAGGGTTTAATATACATTAGGGAGTCTTACGGATCAAACTAAGTGAATAAATCGTATGGTTCAGTGTTAGATAACAAGTGAAGTCTAGGTGGATTCTTCCTAGGGTATCATCTAAATCAACTGAGTTTTTCCCAAGTTATTTTCCAAATTCATTCTTCTTTGTCTCAGAGTCTTTAGTTTAGTAGTTAATTAATTTAGATTAGATAACAATCTCTCTTTATTTTTAGGCTAGATAATAAAAAGAAAGTTAGTATTAGTACTTTTAGTTCCTTTGGGTTCGATAATCCGGTCTTGCCTAAGCTATACTACTATTCGATAGGTGCACTTGCCTCAATCGTTGTCAGAGTTAGTTTCCAGGTTCGATCATTCTTTTTATAAATTTTAAAGCTCTGATTCACAGGGATCAATTGCTTTCAACCCTTTAATAGGAATGATGACAAAATAATATCACAAAGATTATACAATAAATATAAATTAATAACTCAATCCCCTTTTTTATTCATATGAAATATAATATTTTTCTAATTCACAATCTCAATATGAGATCCATTACAAATAACTTTTAAAAGTAATGTATTAACCATCACAAATTTTGTGCTTTTTAGATAGTGATATATTAGCTCTTCTTGAGCTTTCGACTAATTTTGTACTATCGAATATTGGAATAATATTTGTTTGTTTTAGTACCAAATAAGATAAATATTTTCTATCTGTAATGATAGAATTCATTACTACAATTTCATATCATTCCTCAAAGAATATTAACAGAAACAAAATATTTGGGCATACGCCACATATATGGCCAATAATCTTTTCATATCACATTGATAACAAAAATTATCTTTACCCTTTGAAAAGTTATCTTGAGAACTCTCATTGTTCTCTTATTTATTACTATATTCTCACTTTTAGTGGACCATGAGTATATCTTTTATTTTCTTTATGTTTACATTCACTTCGGCGAATGCAATAGATTTACTAGGACGAACTTATAAACGTCCCAATAGATTCTTTATTTTACAATCACCAACGCAAAATTGCATGGATTTTAAATTAAAATCTATCATTCATGTTGTCATGATTAGTCTCCAATTATAATAAATATGATATAATAAATAAATCATAGTAAAATATACCTGGAGATCTTTAACATCATCATCATCACCTTGACTATTATCACGAGCACTATTACAAGTAGTAAAACAACTTTGTTTTTGTAATAACATTTACAATCTAATAGTAAAAATCATTTAACAAATAATCAAAATTTTCGTGTACGATGCTTGAAAATTATCTATACACATTGTACCAAATTTCAATACCACATATATGTTATAAAATCTTATCTTGCTTTAATAAAATATTTATAAGTTCAATTTAAAAGATATCATACAATCATTCAACATTAGCTAGTTAATAAGACTCAATAAATCCTATCAAATTTCCCTTTAATCAGCAATGGTAGGTTAATAACACTTTCCACCATAATTAAAATTTCAAGAATATTTAATAACAAGAATTTAATAATCAAAACATCTAAATATTATGCATAATATAACTTAATTAAAAAAAATTCAAAAAGAATGATTTATATAAAAAATATATATAGAAAACATACCATATTAATATCAAACATATCTAATCAACAATTATGTCTTTTGCATAAAAAAAAATAACCTAGAAAGGTAAAAATAAAATACCATCAGAACGTGAAATTTATGTCAAATAAAAATTAATAGTAGTCATACCTTAATTGAAAAACAAAATATGGTCGAAATATAAAAGTTTCTTAGCAAATCTATACTTTACCCATAATTGTACAATAAATCAAAGATCGGGAATCAGAACCATAATCCATTCTGAGATTGAATCTTACTTCTCGATTTCATATAGAAAACGGTATTAAATCTTTCACCATCTGTAAAAACTTTGCATCTTGCTGTCAACGATATTGAAAATCATGAAGTATAAATTTGATCGTTGATAAAAGGAACTATCACTTTGAGCAAGATCGTGCTGATAATGTGTTACAAAATAAAGAGAGATGGAGAGAATAAAGAATAAAAAAAATACGAAAGCAATAGAGAATATACTTTATTGATTAAAAAGGGTGATTTTACAATACTTCATCAGAGTCTCTATTTATAGGCATAAGAAGTATAAAAGAAGTAGAGATCTAATTCTAATAACTATTAGAATTTAAAGTACATCAAAACTTTATCTTGATCATGATAGACATCCACTTAATAAGATATTCATAACACATTTGAGTTTTTCTATTTTTGAAAATATTTTTTACTAAATTTTTGAGAGTGTAAGAAAAATGAACTTCTTAACTTCTAACTAGAGGCGAATCTAGGGAGTGCTGGCAGGGGCCCCGGCCCCCTTAAAATGTAAAATAATTTTTTAAAAGTTTTAAATTAGTAAAGGTAAAATTGCACTTTGCCCCCCTAAATTATAAAAATTTAATTTAATCCTTTAAAAATTATAAAGATATAGACTATAAAAAATTAAAATTTCATCCGCCCTCCCTAAAAAATTGTTCTGGCGTCGACCCTACTTGTAACACCTATATTTAGATAATGTGAATGGGATAATGTAGATAATATAGTTGATAATATGGAAGGAAAAAAAAAGGAGAAAAGATAGGAGCTATCTACAAGGCTAGAGTTGGCCAAATTCCATCACCTAGAGAAGTGAAGAAATCGGTTTCTTTATGGAAAAGGGGTGCTGAATTTTCCCTTTTATTTGATTAATTTTTAGTTATCGTGAATGGGCACTTTCGGTTTTTCATAGGTGAGTGCCGAAATTTCTATAAATAGGGAGGGTTCTCTTCTTTATTTTTCGGCATTTAGGGTTTCCACCTTTTCTTTCTCTTCTTTCTTCTAAGAGCCGAAAACCCCATTATTCTTTTCTCTTCTTTCTCATAAAAACCCGAAAACTCCATTATTCTCTTCTTTCTTCTAAAAGCCGAATCTCTATAGATTTCTTCGAATCATCTTCTCTTCTGATCTTCTCAAAAAGCCAGAATCTCTAAGGGGTAGTCGAATTCTCTGCGTTAAGGTGAGTGCCGATTTTCCTATCTCTTCAATCCCTCTTTTGGTTTTTAAGAGACAAGACCGAATGGCCACTTGGTTGTTAAGGTCAGAATGAAGCTAATATTTCCTCTCTTTTTGCGTTTGGACGGCATTCCGAGATTTGAAGGAAACTCGATCATCTAGATTTAAAAGCCTGAAATCGCTAGTCTCTAATTTCAGGATTTTAAGGTAAGGTGATTTTCCCTCGATTTTCACTAGATTCGTTCATCGCATGAGAGATCTTAACTTTATGGTGTGGATTAACGATTATACGTTGTGATAGTAGTTCAGACAAGGACTTTTTGATGGAATCAAATGTCGATCAGGCGAATGAGGGGATTGGATCTGTCAAACCAATCCCTAAGTTTAAGAAACGAGCGGTGTCAGCAGTTCGGGATTGGCCACCGGGTTGTGGACCGGCTTCTGAACAACACCTTAGGCAGATAGCAATGGTGTCGGCTACAGACAACATCGACATAGAAAGTATCGTTTTATCGGTAAACAGGTGTGTAGATCTCTAACACACAAATAATCTGTATGAATGTATATATATGTTTATGTTATGGGCTAGAAGCCGGATAATAGGCTGTGTAGACAGTCGAATAAAACCCTAAAAGGGTTAGGCAAGGATGCCATGTACGTAATCATAGAAATCTCTATGTGTATCGAAATATATGAAAGCTTGTATGATGTTTCTTTATGTGTGTATGCATGGGGTGGGATTATGATAATGAAGGGCAAGTGCATGATAGGTCACAACAGTGATCGGTGGTAGAAATCCCACGTTATATAAATGTTAGGTCACCTAGTGATCGGTGGATATGCCACGTTTAATGATTCCTGACTAACAGGAATAGGCAGTACGGCTGTCGTTATGGTGTGTAGCGGATGGAGGGTTGATTGTAGAAATCCCCAAGGTGTGATGGTTGGTACGGGTTGGTGTGTAGAGGATGGATTTTTAGGCTGGGATGGGTCATGATGCATAGTTAGTTACCCTTGTATGGGCCAAGGCCATAATGTTTTTGTGGGCCTAAAGCCTTTTATGTGTTTTCAGGATTTGCACACTGAGTCTTGGTGACTCACCCTATTATTTTTCCTAACCTTTTAGGTGAGCAGTAGATCGTGGACAAGGGAGCCGAGGCGGACTCGAGGGGCCAACAAGTCTTTTTTTATTAAATTTCCATTTTATTTTAAGTTTTAATTTTGGGATTATTTGATGTAATAAGGCCTCCATAGCTTAGGTTATAAGTTGATATTTGTTAATGTTTATGTTTTTTTTTTATGATCAAAGACTTATGTTTAAAAGAAATAAAAATGGGATTTTAAAACCTTATTTAAATAACACCTATTTTGGAAAGATAAATTACAAAGATTTTCTACAAGTGCCACCTATTTAACGAATATCAACAAAAACGAACTAAGTTTTACAAAGCCTTGCAATGTAAAAGTTTTTAACATTAAACCCGTAGTATACCAGATCCGGTCGTGACGTATGGGCCGGGTTTGGGGTGTTACATTTTAGTATCGAGCCCACCCAAAACTCTGGTTTGTGAAATGGGTCTAGTCTTGCTTTTAAAGTTGATAAGAATTTGGAAAAGTTTGGGTTGAGAAATGGCCTTCGAGTCTACCGGCACCCGATCCACGCAGGTAAGTATTCTGAACTTTTGGATGTGATATGTATGTTGGGCTTGATGGGCTTGATGGACGTAGGCTAGTATATTAGACATTGATGGACTTTAGGCTTAGTTTAAACAACTCTCTAAATTCATAAGAGTTAATCCAACCAAACAAACCTGTGAACAAGTCGCGAGATTAGGGTGTGGCAACAGGCATACGCATGTCTAGGATTGGATTCAGGGAGTGACTCACCTCCTTTCCGCTGGAATCTTACCTGGTGCGTAGTGACTGTTCACCTTAGTCATGAGGACTTGTTGACGGGCCAAAATTTATAACTAAAACCCGAAAGGGACCAGCCATCCTATTTTGTAAAATTACTAAATTACCCCTGATTTATAAATGACCAAAATATCTCTGATTTGTAGAATTACCGAAATACCCCGGATTGTAAAATTACCGAAATACCCCGGGTTGTAAAATTACCGAAATACCCCCGAATTACAAAATTACCAAGAAACCCTTATTTCACAAAATCACCAAGAAACCCTATTTTGGAAAATTACGAAAATACCCCTGTAGGATAAAATTACGAAAATACCCCTGGGTAGTAAAATGATGAAAATACCCTTACATGATGACTGTGATGCCACTTGTACATTGATGGATGAATGTATGTGCTCCCTGGAATTAGGAAACACAAACTTGAGACTGAATCGTAGATATAATCACGAATTCGACAGAACTACTCCTAAAACTACTATTCATAAGACTGTTCATGGTTAATTAGTGGAAGAAAACTAATAATTCATAAAATTTCTAATCAGATAAACGCGAATCGGTAGAATGAGTACAAGGGGTCATGGACGTCCGCCGCGTGGTCGTGGTAGGGGTAGGATGACGGTGTCAGAACCAGTGGAATCTTGCCATGGATCTGGAAACGAGATACCGGTACCACCAGCTGTGAAGGAGGAATTTCAGGACCAGACTGTCGGAGATGACGCGGTATCTCAGGTAAAGTTAAGGGTTTTAGAGAGGGTTGCTGGGGTAGGCATGGGCACAGGAGCCCGGAAATCCGTGTCGGAGCGACTTAGAGCTAATGGGGCAGAAGTGTTTAGGGGAATTTCTGGAATAGCCCCGAGTACAGCTGAGTATTGGTTAGAGGCAGTTGAACGTATAATGGATGATCTGGATCTCACAGAGGAGGAGAAGTTGAAAGGGGTTATATCTTTCATGCGGGACGAAGCATACCAATGGTGGCTTACCGTTAAAGAGGGTGCAGTGGCTGACCGTATTACCTGGGAGTTTTTCAAAAGGGCATTCCAGAGTAAGTATATCGGAATGAGTTATGTGGATGCGCAGCGCAGAGTATTTCTGAATCTGGTGCAAGGAAGTAGGTCGGTGGCTGCATACGAGGCAAAATTTTTACGCCTTAGCCATTATGCTCGGGGAATGGTGGCCACATAGCATGAACGTTGTGTTCGATTTGAAGATGGTCTGAGGGATGATTTGCGTGTATTGATAGCACCACAGCGGGAAAGGGAATTCGCTGTGCTTGTGGAGAAAGCTAAGATAGCTGAGGAGGTGAAGCAGACAGAAAGACTGAATTGGGATAGAGATAGGGGTGGAAGCAAGAGAAATTTTGAATCATCAGGGGCAGACGGACGTAATCAGAAAAGACCCAGGTCAGACGGGCCGAGACGAGATGAGAGACCTCTCATCACGCGGGTCGAGACACGTATGTGCTCGATGTGGTAAATTCCATGAAGGTGAGTGTTGGGCGGGTAGTGGAAAGTGCTTTATGTGTGGATCTACTGCACCACCAAGTTAGAAACCGCCCGCAAAGAACGGCGATAAAGGGCTCACAGGTCAAGGGAATGCACAGCCAGGAAGAGGTGGTCAACAACCACCAAGGGGCGGTGGTCAAGCCAATGGTGGCAATGGCACAGGATATGGTCGTAGAGCCTCAGGTGGAGGTCCGTCCGAGGTTATCTTTGAGGTGAGGCAACCCGGCTTTGGTCTATGCAGCACGTCGCCAAGGGGACGAGGACGCTCCAGATGCGAATACCGGTGCGTACTCTATCATATTATCCTAAGTGTTTCTTTTGGCTTTAGAATTAGAGTTCGCAGCGAAAGCATAGTGGTGAGACTTGGGTAGTATGATTAATAGTTAGTTGGAAATTTCGAGGACGAAATTTCTTTAAGAGGGGTAGAACTGTAACATCCTGAATTTTTGGGCCTATACATTTAATGGGTGAATATGTGTAATGAGTTAATTTGAGCATTAGGGGTCCAAATTGGGCTCAGGATTGGGCTGAAGCCTTAGTTAAATTTTTGTTTGGGCACTATAGGGTTTAAAAGGTGGTATCTGAGTTTAAAATATCAAAATGGGCTTGTGGCCCAGTGGTCAGTGGCGCCACCTAGGGAGCAAGGAGGTGACGCCACACAAGGGAGTAAGGGGCCCAAATTTAAGTTACATGGAGCCCAACTCTTTTAATTTAAGTTAGCTAAATTTCGGCATTAGGGTTAGGTAGAGTGGACGGCAACAAGGCTCAAAAATAGGAGGATTTATGTGAATGGGATAATGTAGATAATATAGTTGATAATATGGAAGGAAAAAAAAAGGAGAAAAGATAGGAGCTATCTACAAGGCTAGGAGTTGGCCGAAATTCCATAACCTAGAGAAGTGAAGAAATCGGTTACTTTATGGAAAAGAGGGTGCCGAATTTTCCCTTTTTATTTGATTAATTTTTAGTTATCAGGAAGGGCACTTTCGATTTTTCATAGGTGAGTGCCGAAATTTCTATAAATAGGGAGGGTTCTCTTCTTTATTTTTTGGCATTTAGGGTTTCCACCTTTTCTTTCTCTTCTTTCTTCTAAAAGCCGAAAACCCCATTATTCTTTTATCTTATTTCTCCTAAAAGCCGAAAACTCCATTATTCTTTTCTTTCTTCTAAAAGCCGAATCTCTATAGATTTCTTCGAATCATCTTCTATTTTGATCTTCTCAAAAAGCCAGAATCTCTAAGGGGTAGTCGAATTCTCTGCGTTAAGGTGAGTGCCAATTTTCCTATCTCTTCAATCCCTCTTTCAGTTTTTAAGAGACAAGGCCGAATGGCCACTTGGTTGTTAAGGCTACCGAATGAAGCTAATATTTCCTCTCTTTTGCATTTGGACGGCATTTCGGGATTTGAAAGAAACCTGATCATCTAGATTTAAAAGACGAAAATCGTTAGTCTCCAATTTCGGGATTTTAAGGTAAGGTGATTTTCCCTCGATTTTCACTAGATTTGTTCATCGCATGCGAGATCTTAACTTTATGGTGTGGATTAACGATCATATGTTGTGATAGTAGTTCTGACAAGGACTTTTTGATGGAATCAAATGTCGAGCAGGCGAAGGAGGGGATTGGATCTATCAAACCAATCCCTAAGTTTAAGAAACGAGCGGTGTCAGCAGTTCGAGATTGGCCACCGGGTTGTGGACCAGCTTCTGAACAACACCTTAGGCAGATAGCAGTGGTGTCGGCTACGGACAGCGTTGACATAGAAAGTATCATTTTATCGGTAAACAGGTGTGTAGATCTCTAACACACAAATAATCTGTATGAATGTATATATATGTTTATGTTATGGGCTAGAAGCTTTGATAATAGGTCATGTAGACAGTCGAATAAAACCCTAAAAAGGTTAGGCAAGGATGCCAGGTACATAATCATAGAAATCTCTATGTGTATCGAAATATATGAAAGCTTGTATGATGTTTCTTTATGTGTGTATGCATGGGGTGGGATTATGATAATGAAGGGGAAGTGCATGATAGGTCACAACAGTGATCGGTGGTAGAAATCCCACGTTATATAAATGTTAGGTCACCTAGTAATCGGTGGCTATGCCACGTTTAATGATTCCTGACTAACAGGAATAGGCAGTACGGCTGTCGTTATGGAGTGTAGCGGATGGAGGGTTGATTGTAGAAATCCCCAAGGTGTGATGGTTTGTACGGGTTGGTGTGTAGAGGATGGATTTTTAGGCTGGGATGGGTCATGATGCATAGTTAGTTACCCTTGTATGGGCCAAGGCCATAATGTGTTTGTGGGCCTAAAGCCTTTTATGTGTTTTCGGGATTTGCACACTGAGTCTTGTTGACTCACCCTATTATTTTTCCTAACCTTTCAGGTGAGTAGTAGATCGTGGACAAGGGTGCCGAGGCGGACTCGAGGGGCCAACAAGTCTTTTATTTATTAAATTTCCATTTTATTTTAAGTTTTAATTTTGGAATTATTTGATGTAATAAGGCCTCCATAGCTTAGGTTATAAGTTGATATTTGTTAATGTTTATGTTTTTTTTTTATGATCAAAGACTTATGTTTAAAAGAAATAAAAATGGGATTTTAAAACCTTATTTAAATAACACCTATTTTGGAAAGATAAATTACAAAGATTTTCTACAAGTGCCACCTATTTAACGAATATCCACAAAAACGAACTAAGTTTTACAAAGCCTTGCAACGTAAAAGTTTTTAACGTTAAACCCGTAGCATACCAGATCCGGTCGTGACGTATGGGCCGGGTTTGGGGTGTTACATGTAATATAAAATAAATAGCAATAATTGAAATTTTCACGAAATAATAAAAAATGAAAAAAAAAAAGAATAACATATTTAAACATTGAATAAAAAGAATGTGATGATTTTTAAAATGATTTAATATATATATATAAAATAACAAAAGTAAAAGTAAAAAAAAAACTTATAATAAATATATACATAATTTAATAATTTAGTACATGTATAAATTATTACATATAATAAAAATAACTAGTAAATAATAAATAATAATTTTAAATAAAATACATATATATATATGATACATTAATCATAAAAAATATATGTAATAAAATATATTATATAATATGAATAAATTTTATACAAAATAAAATTTTAAAGATAATATATGATATAATATAATGTTTATATAATATCTAAACACATAATAAATAACATATAAGTTATAAAATAATATATAATGTATAAATAATATTAAATTAAATAAAATGATCTAGTATAATAAATAATAATAGTTTGATACATTTATAATACTAAAAAATAAAAAAATAATGAAAATGTAAAAGATAATAAAATTTTAAGGATTAAATCAAAAGGAAAAAAAAAACCAGGGTAAAAGTGCAAAAGGACTAGATTGGGACACACGCCATGATGTAGGGACTGATTAGGCGATTAAGCCACGTCTCCTACACGACGTCGTTCAGTCTCTTGCCTTGGAATAGCCTGAAGGGCTAAATTGAAACAGAAACAAAACTTCCAGGGCCGAATTAAAAAATAAAAAAAGGATTAATTTGAACAAAAAGAAATTGCGGAAGGGCCTATAAAGCAATTAGCCCATTTAACAAAAACACGTGGATCCTCCCTGGGTTTTCGGGTCAACGCGCGGATCCTCAGCCCTTAACGACGTCGTTTTGTACTTATTTACTTAAGTAAAAATGGCGTCGTTTCTTGTTTGTTATATAAGCAAAGAATCTGTCAAAAAAAAATTTAAACACCCCTTTTTTAAAAAAAATAGAGGGCCTTTAAAATTTTTCTCTGGCCTTCGGCCTGAGGTCAGAGCTCCGGTCTAGAATCCGTCCCACGCGCCGTCCCAAGCGGTGGCCTAAAGGTAAAAAATCTTCGCCCTCTTTTTTATAAGCTGTTTTGTGTATGAAATATGCAGGGATCGAAAGAGAAAAACAAAAAAAAATAATAAAATAGTACGAAAGAAAAAACGTAATATCACCTCTGTCAACAGATTGGTGCTTTTTATTTCTCTATGTTTTTAGAAACTTTTTTTTGTATTTTCTGCTTCTTTTGTATTCTGTATATGTGTATATCTCTCTTTCTATGTATTTTTGCCTATTCTCTCCGATTGTCTCTGAGTCCCCCTTTACAAGTTTATGACAGGCTTTTATAGCCTTTCGAAATGAAAAAATAAAAAAAGAAATAAAATGTTTTCCATGTTTGCTGTGATCTGCTGCTATTTTTTTCCTTGTTTGTGCAGGTAATTTACGAAAGTCTTGGTGGTGGTGCAAGATTCGCGCGTAGATTGCGGCGCGATCGAAGGCGCGGGTGCGAGGATCTGATTGCGGCGCAAAGGGCTGGGGTGCTGCGGCGCGACGATTGGGTTCTTGTTGGGGCGAAGCTTGCGGCACCTAGGGTTTCAGAAACCCTCGGCCTTCTAGTTTCTGTTTAAGTTTTTGGGCCTCTTTGGGCCGTGTAATTTGGGTCGGGGTAATTGGGTTAGTTTAGGTTTGAGTGTGGTTGCTGAGTATTGGGCTAGTGAGTTTAGCTGGGCCACGGGTAATTGGTTTTGGACTTTAATTGTTAAATGGACCTTGTAAAAATGGACTGTGTTGGACATTTGTTTTTTATTTTTTATTTTTTTCTGAATAAAATTGGCCCAGGCACAAATGGGTCACTACAGCTGCCCCTCTTTGCTCATTGTCGTGTAACGAGAATAGAGAAAAGACTATAAAAGGATTCATTTTTCCCAGTCTTGTCAGATGGTTTCCAACCCAACTGCAACTTCAGGGGGACTGGAATGTAGATTTGATGGCTTCAATTTGCTTCACTGCATCTTCAGGAAGACAAGGCTGAAAGTGTCTTTGATCTGCTTCCTGTAACTTTAGGAAGATGAGATCTTCTGTCTTCAGTCTACTCCGCTGCAACTTCAGGGAGATAAAGCTGAAAGTGCTTTTGATCTGCTTCCTGCAACTTCAGGAAGATAAGATCTTCTTTCTTCAGTCTACTCCACTACAACTTCAGGGAGACAAGACTGAAAGTGTCTTTTGATCTGCTTCCTGCAACTTCAGGAAGATAAGATCTTATTTCTTCAGTCTACTCCACTGCAACTTCAGGGAGATAAGACTAAAATCTTTTGATCTGCTTCCTGCAACTTCAGGAAGATAAGATCTTCTTTCTTCAGTCTACTCCACTGCAACTTCAGGGAGATAAGACTAAAATCTTCTTTTGATCTACTTCCTGCAACTTCAGGAAGATAAGATCTTCTTTCTTCAGTCTAATCCACTGCAACTTTAGGGAGATAAGACTAAAATCTTCTATTGATCTACTTCCTGCAACTTTAAGACGATAAGATCTTCTTTCTTCAGCCTACTCCACTGCAACTTCAGGGAGATAAGACTAAAATCTTCTTTTGATCTGCTTCCTGCAACTTCAGGAAGATAAGATCTTCTTTCTTCAGTCTGCTCCACTGCAACTTCAGGGAGATAAGGCTGAAAGTCTCTTCGATCTGCTTCCTACAACTTCAGGAAGATGAGATCTTCTGTCTTCAGTTTACTCCACTGGAACTTCAGGGAGATAAGGCTGAAAGTGCTTTTGATCTGCTTCCTGCAACTTCAGGAAGATGAGATCTTCTATCTTCAGTCTACTCCGCTGCAATTTCAAGGAGATAAGGCTGAAAGTGCCTTTGATCTGCTTCCTGCAACTTCAGGAAGATGAGATCTACAAATTCACCGATATTGCTACACCGTCCACTGAAGGACATGTCCTGTAGACTCAGTTCCATATGTTTATGTCACATGACTAAGATGCTATGATCAGAATGAATCAAATGCTTCTAGCTACATGTGTTATGAGTGACACGAATGTAACATGTCATGAAAATGATTCCTTTTAAAAGGATTAGGATGCAATGATTGGAATGAACCAAATGCTCCTAATGAGATTTTCTATGATGCAAAAATGTTATGAGTATGATTCCTACTCTAGGTTTTATCACTCATTTGTTCTTCATTCTTATTCATCAATCATGTTCTCCTCAACAAGCTTGCTCCAATGTAATTTCTGAGTCAACTCCACTTGAATCTTGAGAACACAAGGCTTGTACCCTCCTACCATAATGGGAATCGAAACTCTTTCAATCCGACCCATCTGCAATTTTTAGGGTATAAGGTTTATTTCGAATTCAACCCATTCCACCACAATTCAGGGTTTCTTAGTTCATCACACCACCCCCTGAATGTTATGACCTGATGTCATCACTTATTTCCATCACATCAACTCATTTACTTTGTCCAATTATCAATTGGACCAAGAATTTAAAGAAATAGTCTCTATCCAGACTCTTCTTAAATATTTCTATGCACATGGAAATTCTAAACAATTGTCCTGCTTTGGTTCCTTGTCTTATCTAGAAATTTCCAAAGTAATATGTAGAACTTCTTTTTGTGAAATTATTAGTTCGTCAATCATTATTTCAATGCAACACATTTATGATTAATGGGTAACAGATAAATTGATCTCAAAAAAGAGTTAAAATTGAATAAATTATCCAAAATACAAAGAAAATTAATTGAGAGCATATCTTTGAGAAGAAAAAGAATCCCAAGATAGTAAAATGAATAGGACAAAAATCAGATGCCCTAGATATCGCTTATTAAGCTTCTATATACAAACTTTATGAAGACTGCCTTGAGCTCAACATGTGTTTAGGAGACCCAAAGTACTATGTTGATGCCCCGATATGCAACATTCTTCATTTCATTGTTGATTCAAGTGTATCAAGATGACTGCATGTCCATTCAGCATTTGAGCTGCCCTTTTCGGGTTTTCAACTCAAAACCCCTTTGGTCTCAAGGCGCCTTTTGCGGGTTTTCGCCTTGGCCTCTACTTTTTTTTAGAAACTCAAAGCGCCCTTTGCGGGTTTTCACTTTGGCCTCTTCTCCTTTTCAAGCAAAATACTTTTTGACTGAGTCAGAGTTCACAGGGTTGGGTAAACTTTTCCCATCCATTTCGGTCAAGATCAGTGCTCCTCCAGAGAAGGCCTTCTTCACCACATATGGTCCTTCCCAATTCGGCATCCACTTTCCTCTGGAATCCTTTTGTATGGGAAGGATCTTTTTCAATACAAGGTCCCCCTCATGAAACTCTCTTGGGCGAACTTTCTTATTATAGGCTCGCATCATTCATTTTTGGTACATCTGACCGTGACGAATAACCTTTAACCTTTTTCCTTTAATTAAGTTCAACTGATCATACCGAGCCTGAATCCATTCAGCTTCATCAAGCTTTATTTCTAACAAAACCTGAAGAGAAGGAATTTCCACTTCAATGGGTAGAACTGCCTCCATTCCATAGACTAACGAGAAGGGCGTTGCCCCAGTAGAGGTTCTGACTGATGTTCGATAAGCATAGAGTGCAAACGGTAGTTTCTCATGCCAATCCTTATAAGTCTCAGTCATCTTCCCCATTATCTTCTTGATATTTTTGTTGGCCGCTTCCACTGCCCCATTCATTTTTGGACGATACGGAGATGAGTTGTGGTGTTTGATCCCAAATTGACTACAAACCTCTGCTATTGTACTATTGTTCAAATTCAGTGCGTTGTCTGATATGATCTTCTCGGGCATTCCATATCGACAAATGATCTCCTTTTTCAAGAAACGACTAACTGCTGACTTAGTGACGCTAGCATATGAAGCAGCCTCTACCCATTTCGTGAAGTAGTCAATTACCACGAAGATGAACCGATGTCCATTCGAAGCTTTTGGTGAGATTGGTCCAATAACATCCATGCCCCACATGGAAAATGGCCATGGGGAAGTCATAACGTGCAAAGGTGACGGAGGTACATGAATTTTATCTCCGTAAATCTGGCATTTATGACATCTCTTAGCATAGTTGATACAATCACCTTCTATGGTGGACCAATAATATCCAAATCTCATTATCTGTCTGGCCATTGTGAATCCATTAGCATGGGTTCTACAAACACCCTCATGTACTTCCTCTAGGATCTTCTTAGCTTCAACAGCATCGACGCATCTCAATAATACTTGATCTTTTCTCTTTTTGTACAAGACATCCCCGTCTAATACATAGTCAGAGGCCAATCTTCTTCATGTCCTTTTCTTATTCTCAGTGGCATGTTCTGGGTATTCACGATTTTTTACGTATAGTAATACATTCTGATACCAAGGGTGATCATCTTTTTCCTCATCTTCCACATTATAACAATGAGCTGAAACTTCAAAGATACTTATCTGAATGGGTCTCATATCTTCTGGTCTGTTTACTTTGATCATAGAAGCCAGGGTTGCCAAGGCATCCGCCATCTGGTTTTTATCTCGTGGGAGATAATTAAAAGTGATCTCATCGAACTCCTCAATCAATCCCAGAACTATTTTCCGATAATCACTTAGCTTGGGATCTCTTGTCTCTCATTCTCCTTTATGCTGGTAGATTACTAAGGCAGAATCTCCATACACTTCTAGCACTCTGATCTTACGCTCTACAGCTGCTCAAATGCCCATGATGCACGCTTCATACTCTGCCATGTTGTTTGTGTAATCAAAATCCAATTTGCATGTGAATGGATAATGATCACCACTAGGAGATACTAAGATTGCCCCGATTCCATTTCCCACAGCATTAGATGCCCCATCAAAATTTAACTTCCACGGACATTCTTCAGTAGCCGCCACATTCATTAGCTCTTCGTTTAAGAAATCGAAACTCAGTGGTTCATAATCCTCCAAAGATCTGCTAGCCAAAAATTATGCTATTGTGCTCCCTTTTATGGCCTTTTGGTTTACATAGACTATATCGAACTCAGACAACAAAATCTGCCACCTTGCCATCCTTCCATTCAAAGCAGTTGACTCCATCATATACTTTAACGGATCAAGCTTCAAAATTAACCAGGTAGTATGATATAGCATGTACTGCCTCAATCTTCGAGTTATCCAAATTAAGGCGCAACACAATTTTTCAATCGAAGAATATCTCATTTCACATTCAGTGAACTTTTTGCTGAGATAGTATATCGCATTTTCTTTCCTTCCTGACTCATCATGTTGGCCAAGTACACATCCCATAGAGTTATTGAACACTGACAAGTACAGTATCAACGGCCTATCTGGATTAGGCGGAGATAGTACTGGTGCGTTTGACAGATATTGTTTGATTTTGTCAAAAGCTCTTTGGCATTCATCGTCCCATACACCTTAGTTGTGTTTCTTGAGAAGACGAAATATGGGATCACATTTCTCGATTAATTGTGAAATAAACCGAGTAATGTAATTTAATCTTCCAAGAAAGCCCCAAACTTCCTTTTAAGTGCATGGTGGAGGCAACTCTTGTATTGTTTTGACCTTGTTTGAGTCAACTTCGATTCCTCTCTCACTGACTACGAAACCCAGTAATTTCCCTGACCGAGCTCCGAAAGTGCACTTTGCTGGGTTGAGCTTCAATTGAAATTTCCTCAACCTCAAGAATAATTTTTTCAAGACCTCAATGTGTTCCTTCTCTGTTCGAGACTTGGCGATCATGTCATCAACATACACTTCGATCTCTTTATGCATCATGTCGTGGAACAATGTTACCATGACCATTTGATATGTTGCTCCTGCATTCTTTAACCCAAATGGCATCACCTTATAACAAAAGGTACCCCATAATGTTATAAAACTAGTTTTCTCCATATCCTCAGGGTGCATCTTGATCTGATTGTATCCTGAAAAACCGTCTATGAAAGAAAATAGTGAGTATCCCACCGTATTATCCACCAATGTGTCGATATGCGGCAAAGGGAAATTGTCCTTTGGGCTAGCTTTATTTAAGTCCCTATAGTCCACACACATCCAGACATTTCCGTCCTTCTTGGGGACAGGAACAATGTTGGCAACCCACTCTGAGTACTTGACCACTTGTAGAAAACCAGCATCAAACTATTTCTAGACCTCTTCTTTTATTTTTAGTACTACATCAGGCCTCATCCTTCGTAGCTTTTGCTGAACTAGCTTGCACTCTTCTCTTATGGGAAGGTGATGTACCACAATGTCAGTACTTAGACCAGACATATCTTGGTATGACCATGCAAAGATGTCTTTGAATTCCCGTAACAACTCAACAAGATCTTGTTTTGTCTCCTCGGCTATACGCGTCCCAATTTTCACAACCTTTCCTTCCTATAAGGCTATGTTCTCTACCTCCTCCTCATGGGGTAAGATCTGTTTCTCCTCTTGCTTTACCATTATTTACAAATCTGGAGATAATTCACAATCTCGGTCACCTTCAAAATCTTGAGATTCCTCTAAACACATGTCTTGCTCAAAATGGACCTCTGGATCTGTATTATCGTTGCTCACATCATTGATATCTAAGGACCTGTGATGGGTACCAAAGAATGTACAAAGAACAAATGAATTCGAGAACAATTATTCACATGATATGAATGAGAAATAAAAAAAATTTGGAATGAAATTAGAAAGTCAAAAGAGTAAAATGAAAGAATATTGGCTCAAGTTAATTATCAAAAATGTATTTTATTGAAACAACTATTTCTGAACATAAGCCTATTTCACAAAAGAAATCTTATTGTTCCTAGGCTAGAAAAACAACAAGAGCGTTCTGAACATTACTCTGTGCAATCTCTAAAATCTACAGGAAGTTCCTCTGCAGTCCAATTATTCAAAATGCTTCCAGGTTCAAAAGGGCGAATGCCCAACAGGTTTCTTTGTTCAACTTCTTCCCCGTGTATAGCATTGATGTGAGGATTTTCCAATAACCCTCTCTCAGGGTGAATTATCCCTCCGGATACAAAGGTCTGGGATATGTGGGGGAATGTAATTGATTCTCATTTGACTTCTTCCCCGTTCAGCCGTGCCCTTCTTCTCTCTTGCTTTTTCTCGATTTCTTTTCTCCTCTATCTGGCATCTGGCTTAAAACCCAAGCCAAAACGGTCTCTTTTCTCTTTCAGCAATGGCACTTGAATCTCTCCATGGAGATGTCTGCCCAGTCCTTTTCCTGGTAGGGCTCCCTTTCCAACCATCATTTGTATACCCATCCTCGTGGTCTTAGATATCTTGGGCACTGGAACTTCATTTCCTTCCGAAATAAATGTTGCGTTGACGAAATCTAAAGATCGGAAAGAGAACTCAATCGCCTCTTCATTTTTCTCTATATACGGTGTGTCATTGGTAACAGTCGCTATGATGTCTTCCTCCGCATTTATAGTGACCAGTCGACCATCCGTCACCAGTTTTAGTTTTTGGTGAAGGGATAAGGGCACCGCCCCTGTCGAATGAATCCAAGGCCTTCCCAGCAAGCAATTGTACGAAGGCTTGATATCCATTACCAGAAAATCTACTTCATACGTGTTTGGCCCAATCTGCAACGGTATATCAATTCTTCCCATCACTCTTCTCTCGGTGCCATCAAACGCTCTCACTATGTTCTGGCATGTCTTTATATGAGAACTGTCTATCGGCAACCTCTTCAGTGTCGACAATGGTAAGACATTCAAGGCTGATCCATTGTCGATTAGCACACTTGGCAGAGTGTATCCCTTGCAACGAGTGGTGATGTACAAAGCTTTAGTTGATCCCATACCCCCAGGTGGAATTTCATCGTCACTGAAGGAAATAAAGTTATCAGCACTTATGTTACTAACCAATCGGTCAAGTTTATTGACAGATATATCTTTAGTCACGTAAGTCTCATTTAGCACTTTCATCAATGCCTCACGATGTACTTTCGAACTTAAGAGTAAGGCTAGCACTGATATGCGAGCTGGTTGCTTGCACAGCTGCTCTACCATACTGTATTCACTGTGCTTTAAGAATTTTTAAATTTTTTTAGCATCCTTCATAGGTTCGTTGATAAGGGCACTAGGTCCTTTCCCTGGTTCAACTGCCACAGTCTTTGATCCTGCTGGTTCTGTTCTAACGTTTACCGAGTCGTAACGCCTTCCACTTCGTGTGTATAATCCTTCACTTTGGACCTCCTTGGAAGTGCTAGCTGAGTTTTCCACTCCTGGCATCGTCACGTTACAATAGTAATTCCAGGGTACCATCTTGTTATCCTTGTAAGGAAAGGACACAGGTTTCTGGATTACAACTTTAGGCGCAAATTGTGCTCCGCCTTCTGTACTTCTCGGTCGGGAAATTATGATCCTTGGATAATTGACCTTTTGCCTTGTCAATTCTTCTTCAGTTGCACATACGTTTCTTTCCTCTAAGCCTTCTTCATAAAACTCCAATTCCTTATTGTCCATAAGGCTCTCAGATCGGGACCCTAAACTCAAAGACATTCCTCGGATCCCATGTCCCTCTCGCTTCGTGGAACTCACAGTAGTTCCTTGGTTCTTCACCTCCTTTCTCAGAACCTGATTCTATCAGTCCCCTTCTTACCATTTCCCTCCAAACCATTATCAACGGGGTTTTCACCTCTGAGATATCCCCATTGGTCCTTCTCACGACATCCTCTCCGATCGTGTTTATCCTATTGTCTCCATGATTGGGCAATGGGTTCTCCGCACTGGGTGTATCATCAAATTTGAAAATCCCCATCTTGATGAGCCTCTCAACTACCTTTTTGAAGGTAGTGCAGTTTTCTATCGAATGCCCCGATATTCCCGCATGGTAATCACAATGAGCGTTGGAGTCATCCATTTAGGATATGGGGGTTGTAATGGCTGTAGATAATACGAGGACACTACGCGTGCCTCGAAAAAACTTTGATATAGCTCCTTATACGTCATTGGGATTGGCGTAAATTGGAGCTTTTCAAAATTTTGTCTGGGGCCTGATTCTTGTCTTGTCGACCCTTGTTGCCCGACAGTAACTACTTTCGACTGGCTAACAGTAACTGCCTTTGAGTGCCCTTTGTTTTATGTACTCGTATTGTTCACCTCATTGTCCTTCTTTCTAGGAGTAGATCTTCTAGTACTTTCTCATGCTTCAATCTTACCACCCCTTATGGCATTTTCTATCATTTCGCCTGCCATCACTATATCTGCGAAGCTCTTAGTGGTACTTCCGATCATATGGGTGATAAATGGTGCCTTTAAAGTTTTGATAAACAACATGGTGGTTTCCTTTTCCAGGAGAGGTGGTTGAACTTGCATGGTAACTTCCCTCCATCTTTGCGCGTATTGCCTGAAGCTTTTATTCGATTTCTTTTCCATGTTTTGCAACATGATTCTATCAGCGTCCATGTCCAGAACATGATTATACCGCTTCATGAAGGCTTGAGCTAAGTCTCTCCAGGAGCTAATGTTAGCGCGGCTGAGTTGATTGTACCACCTGGATGCTGCCCCTACTAAACTGTCTTGGAAACAATGAATCAAAAGTTGATCATTGTTCACGTAGCCAGTTATGCGTCTATAGAACATAGTGATGTGGGCTTCAGGGCAACTAGTCCCATTGTACTTCTCAAATTCTGGCATCTTGAATTTATGAGGAAGCACCAAATCCGGAACCAAACTCAAATCCTTTGCGTCAATGCCATGGTGATGATCGGCATTTTCCAAATCCTTGAATTTTTCCTCTAACCATCTACAGCGATCCTCTAACTGCCTCGAGGATTCAGTTGTTATCCCTTCTTTGTCTGCTATATCCAAATCGGGAATAACATGATTTGCTGGGTTATCTCCTGGGTTGGATCCTGAGCCAACTTGGAAGTTCATGGACGGTCTGGGATCAGCTTGCCCCTGTTGAGGCCTAATCGTGACAGATGGCCTTTGGGGATACTCTTCAGGCTGTGTTGGCGCATGTGGTGGGGTAAAACCCGGAGGAATGCCTTCGCTCTCTTCTCCAATGATAGCCATGGGACCTTTTCCTTTGTCCATTGCCCCGTTCAACATTTGGGCCATTTGGGCCATCATATTCCTCTGAGCCTCCAACATTTGGTCTCTCATCTCTTGTTGGAGTTTTTCCATTTGCTCTTGTATCTGGTCTTGCATGTCCCTCTGGAATTGTTCAAGTCTTTGATCCATTTTCTTTGATTTGGCACGTGTACCATAAGGATGTTCAGCTTCTAGATTTTCCTTCCCTTTTTCTCTTTTCTCTCTCTCTCTCTGTTATAATTTCAACTAATTAGACTCTCTTTATAGATTTAAATGCAAATGATATGATGTAATGCAAATGCATGAATGCAAAGAGGCATCGATTCTGATTCAACTTCATTTTAGAAAACTTTATTAGAAAACAAAATCCTTTACATAAAACAGACTACAAATATGCTTTCGCCCTAAGTCCTAAAGTTTTGATTTTTCCAAGCAATGAAGTCAGCTCTTGACTACGATCGGACTGTAGCTCATACTTCATGCTCAACGTATCAGCCTGTGATGCCAAAGTCTGTAGATGATCAGCTACCTCTCGAATTTGAACTATTGCTTCTCCCATGAGGTAATCCCGACTCCTAACTTGATCATGAGAATGGTGAAGCTCTTCCTTCCAATGCCCCTCTCTTGTTTCAAGAAGCTCGATCCGAATTTCACAACTGTGCAAGGCTGCTTCTAACTCTTCAATCTTACCCTTCATTTCTTCGATCTTGTTCAGACTTGATTTTAGCTCGATTTCAGAATTACGACTTCGATGGTGATGAAGAGACCGCCCAAGTTCAGCCACTCTAGCTTTTAATTCTCCTTTTTCCTTTTGACTTTCCGCCAAAATCTTCTCTAAGGTCTCGTTTCACGCTTGCATTTCTCGAAACTTCCTCTCCCAATATTTAGCTTTGGCCTTTTCCTCCTGGACCTCTTGTTGCCATTGTTCAGAAGTCTTCCCCAATCCAGCGTTCTTTATCGTCAGACGTATCTTCTTATACTCTGTCTTCAAACTGTCTCGATCTTCTTCTATCTTTCTCTTTTCTTTCTTTTATTTCTCGGTCTCTGATTTCTGAACATCCACATCTAGCCTCAAGTACATCTTTTCTTCTTCTAACTTTTTTATCCTCTTTCCAAGCTCTGAACTCTTCCTTTCGAAATCTTGCTTCACAATTTCTAACTCTGATGGAACCACTTGCAAGCATTCAACTCTTGATCGGGCATCTTCTGGATTCAGCTCGGGGATGTTATCATTAACCCTTCTAATCCTCCATCCAATGTATTCTGGGGTCTTCATTGGGCCTACGGATAACTTTTTCATCCTACGAATCTGATTCCAAGCACCAGAAATCTCTTTAACCCTCTACTTATAACTTTCCTCTCTGTAGGAGAACTCACACTGTGCCAGCCCATATGTCGTTGGTACGAACTGTCTCGATCCATATTGCCTCAATACGAGCAAAGAGGCATATCCAACGGCTCCCCAAATTCCAAGTAAAGGAACCCAGTCAAAACTCCCACACCGATAAAGGATTTTGTCGGGAATCATCCAAGGAGCCCTCCACTCGATGTCTTCTTCTTGAAGGTTTTGAAGGAGCACCATCCAGTTCTCCTCAGATATATCCTCTCTCCTCGGTGTAGCCATTATCTCTTTTAACGGAGAATAGTTCTCAGAAAAAACCCGATAGGATACTTTCTCCACCTTCCAGAAATGACTATGAAACCAAGCTAAAAGCAACTGCACGCATCCAATGAATCTACCTTCACCTGCTCTCTGGCATGCGTTTAAAGATCTGAACGTCTCGGCTAAGATCGCAGGTACTGGAGTGACCCCTTTGTCAAGTCGATCGAATAACTCTGTGACTACTTCATCTACATGTCTTAGAGCCTTTGGGAAAACTACCAACCTATAGATACACAAGGCAAAGACGTCAACCTTTTTCTTTGCGTCAGGATGGGCTAAGATCAAGTCCCTCAAGCTAACCCAAGGAATGCATTTACCCTCACCTTTCTTCTGAATTCTGGCTACGACCCACTGTTCACTCATCCCCATGATATTCATTAACCTTTTCATGAAAGTTAGAACGTGAGCAGCCTTAGAATAAGCTTTATCGACTTAGACCCTTGGACATCATAGTAAGGTTGTATATTCCTCCACCGTGGGCACCAAATCTACTTTCCCAAAAGTGAAACAGCTATAGGCGGAGTTCCAAAACTGAGTCATGGCCCGGAACAGATGCTTATCTACCTTGATGTCGAGTAAATAGGGTAGATCTCCATAATTACGATAAAATAGCTGCTTAGCCTCATCATCCCATTGAACCCATATTTCTTTCAACTCTTGGAACTCATTTTGTGTAATACTAACACGAGTAAAATCTCACAGTTCAGATACGTGCCCGTCAACTAAGCTATTCCCTTTCTCCAATTGCGTTTGCTCTGACCATGTGCGGACGGCAGCATTGTCCTCCACTTTATCAAGGAATTCGTTCTCCATAACCAGCTTTCTAACTTCAGAAACAGATCGTGAATCGATACCTCTTTAAATATGAAATGATATGCACAAGAATGAAACACAACAAGTTAGTACCACATAATAAAATATACAACAAGTAAAACGAACACTTATCTGGGTAACTACTAAAGTTTGGCATAGCTCTACCTAAGGTGAGTTCTTAGGGTTTACTATATGCGGTTTAGCTTTAAAGTTGAGGTACCCGAACCAACAGATTCCTCGATCCTCACCCATTATAGGCTCATATAGACCGAGTTCAGTTCAGGGGAATACATTTCCCTATGGCCATGCGGAAGTGAAAACTTCACGAAGACATAGGTACAAATGTATTCCGGAAGCAGTCCACTAGCCCATGCAGAGGTGAAAACCTCACGAAGGCATAGCTTCTTGCTCCCACTTAAGGGTACGACCACGACGGTCATGCAGTGTAATGCAAAGAGATATATTTAAAATTAGAACCAAATGCAATAAGAGGATCGTATTTTTAAAACCAAAATTTTAAATTTAGACAAAAGGACATGAAAGTATCGATTTTAGGCTTGACTCTCTTATGTTCCCCAGTGGAGTCACCAAGCTGTCGAAACCATTTTAAAGTTTGATTTAAAAAACGGGGATCGACTTTTAAAAACGAAAATGGGAGTCGCCACCAATCCCTTTTTACTTAGGTGTGATTGGATCACCTTGAAAATTGTTTTATTTTAAAATACTGATTTTGGTCTGCGAAAACAATAAAGATGGGTTCGGGAGTCGGTTACGTATGAGAAAGGGTTAGCACCCTCGTAACGCCCAAAAATTGGTACCTAATCGATGAAATCATGCCCTAATGTTGGAAATTTGAAAATTTTTAGAAAATGGTCCTTTTTTTTGAAGAAAAACCTAGACTTAACCTATCTCAAAGAAATAAAACACCATACCCAGTAAGTTAGGATATAGCATCTCATGACTTCAAAACTAGGCACGTCTTTATTTTAGAAAATTCCTACCTCGAGACACAAAACATCATAACCAATAAGTTAGGACACAATGTTTTGAATTCCCAAGAATAGGTTTTTTTGATTTGAAGTTTGTAAATTTCGATTTTAAAAGAGGAGGGATATCTAATACCTGAAGTTCTCCGAGAAAAATCGAAACCCAGTAAGTTAGGGCACAATTCTTCTCGAAGTCCCCAAATATCACATATCACCGTATTTTTAAAATATTTGAATGAAATGCTTTAATTCAACAATTTTTTTATAAAAACAATGATTTGAGTGAGATATTACAACAGACATATTTAATAGCAATTCAATATAACTACAAATTATACTAACAATAAATAATAATATAACATAAATATATAACGAACTATGCTAAACAATAATAAACGATCTAAAGAATATAAATAAATAAACATGTAATATAAAATAAATAGCAATAATTGAAATTTCCACGAAATAATAAAAAAATGAAAAAAAATAATAACATATTTAAACATTGAATAAAAAGAATGTGATGATTTTTAAAATGATTTAATATTTATATATAAAATAACAAAAATTAAAAGAAAAAAAAACTTATAATAAATATATACATAATTTAATAATTTAGTACATGTATAAATGATTACATATAATAAAAATAACTAGTAAATAATAAATAATAATTTTAAATAAAATACATATATATATATATATATATATATATGATACATTAATCATAAAAATATATGCAATAAAATATATTATATAATATGAATAAATTTTATAAAAATAAAATTTTAAAGATACTATATGATATAATATAATGTTTATATAATATCCAAACACATAATAAATAACATATAAGTTATAAAATAATATATAATGTATAAATAATATTAAATTAAATAAAATGATCTAGTATAATAAATAATAATAATTTGATACATTTATAATACTAAAACATAAAAAAAATAATGAAAATGTAAAAGATAATAAAATTTTAAGGATTAAATCAATAGAAATAAAAAAACACCAGGGTAAAAGTGCAAAAGGACTAGATTGGGACACACGCCATGATGTAGGGACTAATTAGGCGATTAAGCCACGTCTCCTACACGACGTCGTTCGGTCTCTTGCCTTGGAATAGCCTGAAGGGCTAAATTGAAACAGAAACAAAACTTCCAGGGCCGAATTAAAAAATAAAAAAGGATTAATTTGAAAAAAAAGAAATTGCGGAAGGGCCTATAAAGCAATTAGTCGATTTAACAAAAACACGCGGATCCTCCTTGGGTTTTCGGGTCAACGCACGGATCCTCAGCTCTGAACGACGTCGTTTTGTACTTATTTACTTAAGTAAAAACGGCGTCGTTTCTTGTTTGCTATATAAGCAAAGAATCTGTCAAAAAAAACATTTAAACACCCCTTTTAAAAAAAAAACAGAGGGCCTTTAAAATTTTTCTCTGGCCTTCGGCCTGAGGTCAGAGCTCCGGTCTAGAATCCGTCCCACGCGCTGTCCCAAGCGATGGCCTAAAGGTAAAAAATCTTCGCCCTCTTTTTTATAAACTGTTTTGTGTATGAAATATGCAGGGATCGAAAGAGAAAAACCCAAAAAAATAATAAAATAGTACGAAAGAAAGAACGTAATATCACCTCTGTCAACAGATTTGTGCTTTTTTATTTCTCTATGTTTTTTAGAATTTTTTTTGTATTTTCTGCTTCTTTTGTATTCCGTATATGTGTATATCTCTCTTTCTATGTATTTTTGCCTATTCTCTCCGATTGTCTCTGAGTCCCCATTTACAAGTTTATGATAGGCTTTTATAGCCTTTCGAAATGAAAAAATAAAAAAAAATAAAAAAAAATGTTTGCCATGTTTGCTGTGATCTGCTGTTGTTTGTTTCCTTGTTTGTGCAGGTGATTTACGGAAGTCTCGGCAGTGGTGCAAGATTCGCGTACAGATTGCGGCGCGACCGAAGGCGCGGGTGCGAGGATCTGATTGCAGCGCAAAGGGCTGGGGTGCTGCGGCGCGATGATTGGGTTCCTGTTGGGGCGAAGCTTACGGTGTCTAGGGTTTCAGAAACCCTCGGCCTTCTGGTTTCTGTTTAAGTTTTTGGGCCTCTTTGGGCCGTGTAATTTGGGTCGGGGTAATTGGGTTAGTTTAGGTTTGAGTGTGGTTGCTGAGTATTGGGCTAGTGAGTTTAGCTGGGCCACGGGTAATTGGTTTTGGACTGTAATTGTTAAATGGACCTTGTAAAAATGGACTGTGCTGGACATTTGTTTTTTATTTTTTTATTTTTTTCTGAATAAAATGGGCCCGGGCACAAATGGGTCACTACAATGCATACAAACATTTCCAACCAAGAAGATATGTGGTTTCTTGATTTTGGTTGTAGTAATTATATATGTGGAAAGAAGGAACATTTCATTAATTTTGATGAATGTTACAAAGATTTTGTAAAGTAGGGAAACAACTCAAGCTTGATTGTAATAAGAAAGGGCAATGTAAGGCTCTAAGTGAATAAAATAATACAGATTATCACGTGTTTTCTCTATGCTGGAGTTGAAGGATAATTTGTTGAGTATCGAGCAATTACAAGAAAAGGAACTTTCCATTCTGTTTCAATGTGACAGGTGTAAGGTATTTCATCATGAAAGAGGTTTAATTAAGGATGCAATAATGTCTTCAAATCGGATGTTCATTTTGCATGATGTATCTCATCCTATAGCATTTGTTTCCTTCAACATAATTACAGAAGCTATGGTGTAGTTTTGGCATTGTTGTTATGGACACTTAAGCTTTAAAGGTTTGGAGATTCTTCAAAAAAAATATGGTGCATGGCTTACTACAATTCAAGTCTCCTTTAAAGCTATGCAAAGACTGCTTGGTAGGGAAGCAACAACGAGATCCATTTCCAAAGAAGAGCTTCACAAATTCTATAGTTGGTCCATGTTGATATTTGTGGATCGATCAAGCTAGTTTCCAACATAAAAAAAGAGATGTAACACCCTAAACCCGGCCTGTAAGACCCAGATTTAGGGGTTATGCGTTTGGGGCATAACCCGAGTGTTTAGTAGGCTTAGGGTCATGTCGGAGGAATTTTGAGGGGTTTGGAGAACCTTAGAAGGCAAGGGATGCCTTAGAAAATTTTTAAATTTTAGGGTAATAAGAGGGAAATAGGGTAGAAAGGCCTTAAAATAAAATTGTGGAGTTTAAGGCACAAGATAGACTTTGGCAAAGTGGCGATTGAGGCGCTGCTTGGGGGCTTTGGAAGGTGGCGCCTAAGTGAGCAAGGGTTCGAGTCCAAGCGGCAGCATTTTGGTTTTTATTTTTGCGTCAAGAGACTGGGCTAAGTAGGCCTTAAAAATAAATGTTCAAGTTGATGGACATGAAAGTCCAATTGGGAGAAGTGGCTCTTGGGCGCTACTTAGGCGCTGGAGAGGAGGAGAGGTCGCGGTTTCGAGGGCCTGGAGCTGCATTATGGAGTTTTTATTTTTGTTGGTGGTTAGGGGCTGGAGTAGAAAGGGTTTAAAAATTAAATGGTGTGGCTTATGGACATGAAAGGTAGGTGGGCGGAGTGGCTAAGGCGCTACTTGAGAAGGGGCTTTGTGCAGGTCGCGGGTTCGAGGGCTGGAAGCAACATTTTGGCATGTTTTATTTTATGCGGATATGGACTGTAGTATGAAGGCCTTAAAAATAAAATGATGGGGGTTTTAGCATGAAATTCAATGAGGCCGAGTGGCCTGGGCGTTGGGGGAAAGGAGCAGCAGCTTGGTCCCAGGTTCGAGCCAAGGAAGCTGCATTTTGGAGTTTGAATTTTTATTTCTTTTTGGGCAGCAAATTGAAGTGTTGGACGGCTAGAAGACTCTTTTTTTTGGAAGAGGATAATATGTTTTTTTATTATTTTTATTTATTAATTAGATTAAGTGGAATTATTATTATTTATTTTTTTGGAGGATGATATGAGTTTTTTTAGGAGATAATCAAGGATATTATGAAGATTAAAAGAATTATTATTGGATTATTAGTGAAGTGTTCAAGTGGAATTAAATTAGTGAGGTGTTGGCCAAATTTTGGAGACTTCAAGGGGTTGGCGAATGCTATAAATAGGGAGGGGGAGTGCTAGTTGTTCATCAAGTCTTTTGCCTCTTCCTCTTGGTGTGCCGATTTCTCCTTTGGCCTTGTAGCCAAGTATTTCTTTTATTTTCTTTTAGTCCCTTGATAGCCGAAATCCTTAGCCCTCCATCTCTCTCCTACTTTATCAAGTTTGAAGCCGAATCGTGAGGTGTAGTGTTGTCGACATTCGTGAGCTTGTAGCCGCGCCAAGGAGTCTAAAGGAAGGTCTTGAATTGTTTGGACTCATCAAGGGGCAAGTCGACAAAAGTACAGAGGAGCCTTTGAGATTTAAGATTGTTTCGGTAAGTAGTTAAATTGTAGTTGTTCGCTTGAGATTTTGTATTATGGTGTTTAACCAAAGGGTTCTAATTAAGTGATTGCGATGGACGTGGATTCGAGTACCAGTCAAGGTGGGCAAGGGAAAGTCCCCATCCCAAAGTTCAAGAAGAGATCCGTTTACTGTTTGTTCGGGATTGGCCACCGTGATGTGGGCCAACAAAGAAGAAACGTTAGGCGAAAAGTCGTAGTTTCGCTAGACGATAGCATCGAGGATCGAGAGTCTAGAACTCCTAGTGATAAGGTGTGTAGTTAATCATTGTTTCCGGATTTGCGTGATATTTGCCTGTTTTATATGTTGCTAACAAGTGCAAAGATATGTGAGAATGATACCCTTGAAGGGGGTATGAGGACGATCGTGTTAGTAGCAAAGTTGTAAATATGTGATCACCGATTTTATTATGTAAGTATGCCTATGATTGTGTTTAATATGTACATGCACCACCTTATCATCATTTTATGTGACATGTGCATGGGTGGGTTTTGAAAGAAGGTGCGGGTGTACTTTGAGTACGTGGTTGATGTCGACCGTGCTACATCGTGGATTGGCGCCGATCGAGGTCGCGTTGTGGATCTTTGCGATTTAGTTCGCGTGGTTACCTTGATTGATATGGGCTTTATGCCATATCGTGGCTTGATGGATTGCTGTGTGCTCCATCGTGGTTTGATGTTGGCTATACGCTACATCGTGGATGGCATTGGTTGCCTTTTTGGAGGGAAAAGGAGAGGGTGACTCAATAGTCCCCTGGTGTGTGGTAGGCTGGATAAGGGGGTGTGTAGCGGATGGACCCTAGGTTGGGTTGGGAATCATGTTGCATTATTTTTGTGATAATATGGAAATGGGCCAAGCCCAATATGACATGTGGATAGGTATGTTTTGGAAACATACGTGGAAATGGGCCAAGCCCAGATGATATGTGGTTTATTGAGAAATGGGCCAAGCCCAGTATGTGATATGATTTGAATGTGGGCCAAGCCCAGATTGTGGTAATTGTTAGAATGATATATATATTACTTGTTGCATTTGATATTTGGGTTGATTTGTGGCTAGCATGTGGGTGGATATCAGTGGTTTAATTACACACTGAGTCTGTATGACTCACCCAACTTTTTAATCATCGCAGGTGAGTCGTGACTAGTGGACGGGTTGGAGTGGATACAAGGTGGCCCATGCAGAAACAGATTTTCATGCGTATAGACGTTTTGAATATTTTTATTTGAAGCTTTTTAATTCAAAGTACTTGGTTTATTTATTTGATGTAATAAGGGTCACTTTTGATTAAAGTACGCTATTTATAGTTGTTAAAGGTTATAACGTATTTAGTAATATTTTTACAAAAGAGTTATATTATAGTAAATTATAATAAAGTTTTAATTCATCCCAAGCTTGTATTATTTAACAATTTTAAATGGACATGACTTTACCGAAGATAATAAACTTTCATGTTTTAAATTCTAAGTAAAGAAACATATTTTCACTAACATAACCAGATTTGGTCGTAGTGAATAGGCCGGGTTTGGGGATGTTACAGTTTGGTATCAGAGCCAGGTTCAAAACTCGGCTTTGAGGGTTTTGGGCCCAAAAACGTTTCAAAATGGGTTTTTTTTTTAAAATATGGGCTTTTAGGAAATTATTTTCAGGTTATTCTGGCATGGCACCTGTACCTTCAACCCGAGTCCACCAGGTAAGTACTTCAGACTTGTTAAATTGTTATATGAACTGTTATGGGCTTAGATGGGCTCGTAGATTAGTGAACTAGGATCTGTTGAACCCTAGGACTAGTCTACTCAAACATATGCATAAAACTTAAAGCTACTAAACAAACCTCGTGATTAAGTCGCGAGTTAAGGTGTGGCAACCATTGTGCGCATGTCTAGGAGTGGATCCTAAGAGCTTGGTACTTAAGCAGCCCTCGTGACTCACCTCCTCTTCGCTGAATCCTACAGTGCGTGCGTAGCTACGGTTCACCTTAACCAAGAGGACTTGTTCATAGGCTAAACCCATTATTAAAACCCGAAAGGGATTTGCCTCACTGCTTTAAAACCCTTAGTTTTAAAAAAAAACCCCACAGAGGAAAATGACGAAATTACCCCCAGGTAGGGAAGGAAACTTGATTGCTCGAAAGAACTACTCTCCTAAACTTCATTGCATAAAATTGCTCGTGGATAAAATAGTGAAACAATAATTTCTAATGCATAAAACTTTTTAAACAGATTAAATCACGACGATAGAGATGAGTTCTAGGGGCCTTGGTAGAGGTAGAATGGCCGCATCGGAACCGTTAGGTCCGCCATGGGTCGAAGGTGAAGTGCCGCCAGCAGTGGTCGCGGAGGAGCAAGACCGAGCATAGAGAAGATGACGCAGTTGTCGCGGGCCATGTTACGAATTTTAGAGCGTGTAGCGGGAGCTAGTAGAGGAAATGGAACTCGAAAGTCGGTGTCGGAAAGGCTTAGATTGAACGGAGTGAGATCTTTAGAGGAATATCTGGAGTAGCTCGAACGTAGCGGAGTATTGGCTAGAAGCGATCGAAAGAATCATGGACGATTTGGACCGCACCAATGAAGAAAAGTCGAAGGGTGTCGCTGTTTAGTTGCTTCGCGACGAAGCTTATCGTTGGTGGCTCACCGTCAAGCAAAGTGTACCAAAGGTCGACGAGATTTGGGACTTCTTTAAGGTTAAGTTTGAAGGAAAGTACATAGGAGCCGCTTATTTGGACTCGCAAAGCGAAAGCGTTTCTAAATCTAGTACAAGGAAGTAAGTCGATAGCTGAGTCACGACGGCGGAATTGCGTGCGACTTAGTCGAAGATGCTAAGGGAATTATGGCCACCGATTATGAGAGGTGCGTCCGATTTGAGGACGGATTGCGAGATGAACTTCGAATCTTGATTGCTCACAGAGGGAGAGAGACTTTTGCGGTGCTAGTGGAGAAAGCTCGGATTGTCAAGAGGTTAAGAAGACCATAAGAGAAAACCGAGAAAAGAATAGGAGCGAGAATAAGAGAAATATTGGACCGTCAAGATTTCGGTTGGTAATATCCAGAAAAAGACCAAGGACCGAGAACCCTGTAAGTGTATTTGTACCAATGGATCGGAATCGTTCTTGTGTTCGATGTGGAAGACCTCACACAGGAGAGTGTTGGGGAAATAGTAAAGAATGCTTTCGGTGCGGATCTAAGGCACATTTAGTTAAGAATTGTCCTCAAGCAACGAAGGGTCGTGGTTCTAGTCAAAGTCAACCAAGGATGTGATACCGGGTAAGCTCCTTTGCTTTGGTACATGCTTTAATTACTTGGTTTGATTACGATTTAGCCTTTTCTGTGTTGCTAAGAGAGGTGTTTCGAATTTTTAGCATGAATTTAGAGATTGTGTAGGTACGATAACCTTAGTAAGATCAGAGTGCGCAGCGTAAGTGTAAGGTGGTAAGATAGGTGGTATGGACGTTTGTTGGTAAAGTAATTTCGAGGACGAAATTATTTTTAAGGAGGGTAGAATTGTAACACCCAGATTTAGGGGTTATGCGTTTGGGGCATAACCCGAGTGTTTAGTAGGCTTAGGGTCATGTCGGAGGAATTTTGAGGGGTTTGGAGAACCTTAGAAGGCAAGGGATGCCTTAGAAAATTTTTAAATTTTAGGGTAATAAGAGGGAAATAGGGTAGAAAGGCCTTAAAATAAAATTGTGGAGTTTAAGGCACAAGATAGACTTTGGCAAAGTGGCGATTGAGGCGCTGCTTGGGGGCTTTGGAAGGTGGCGCCTAAGTGAGCAAGGGTTCGAGTCCAAGCGGCAGCATTTTGGTTTTTATTTTTGCGTCAAGAGACTGGGCTAAGTAGGCCTTAAAAATAAATGTTCAAGTTGATGGACATGAAAGTCCAATTGGGAGAAGTGGCTCTTGGGCGCTACTTAGGCGCTGGAGAGGAGGAGAGGTCGCGGTTTCGAGGGCTGGAGCTGCATTATGGAGTTTTTATTTTTGTTGGTGGTTATGGGCTGGAGTAGAAAGGGTTTAAAAATTAAATGGTGTGGCTTATGGACATGAAAGGCGGTGGGCGGAGTGGCTAAGGCGCTACTTGAGAAGGGCTTTGTGCAGTCGCGGGTTCGAGGGTCGAAGCAACATTTTGGCATGTTTTATTTTATGCGGATATGGACTGTAGTATGAAGGCCTTAAAAATAAAATGATGGGGTTTTAGCATGAAATTCAATGAGGCCGAGTGGCACAGGCGTTGGGGGAAAGGAGCAGCGACTTGGTCCCAGTTCGAGCCAAGGAAGTCGCATTTTGGAGTTTGAATTTTTATTTCTTTTTGGGCAAAGAAATTGAAGTGTTGGACTGGCTAGAAGACTCTTTTTTTGAAGAGGATAATATGTTTTTTATTATTTTTATTTATTAATTAGATTAAGTGGAATTATTATTATTTATTTTTTGGAGGATGATATGAGTTTTTTTAGGAGATAATCAAGGATATTATGAAGATTAAAAGAATTATTATTGGATTATTAGTGAAGTGTTCAAGTGGAATTAAATTAGTGAGGTGTTGGCCAAATTTTGGAGACTTCAAGGGGTTGGCGAATGCTATAAATAGGGGAGGGGGAGTGCTAGTTGTTCATCAAGTCTTTTGCCTCTTCCTCTTGGTGTGCCGATTTCTCCTTTGGCCTTGTAGCCAAGTATTTCTTTTATTTTCTTTTAGTCCCTTGATAGCCGAAATCCTTAGCCCTCCATCTCTCTCCTACTTTATCAAGTTTGAAGCCGAATCGGTGAGGTGTAGTGTTGTCGACATTCGTGAGCTTGTAGCCAGCGCCAAGGAGTCTAAAGGAAGGTCTTGAATTGTTTGGACTCATCAAGGGGCAAGTCGACAAAAGTAATCAGAGGAGCCTTTGAGATTTAAGATTGTTTGATAAAGTAGTTAAATTGTAGTTGTTCGCTTGAGATTTTGTATTATGGTGTTTAACCAAAGGGTTCTAATTAAGTGATTGCGATGGACGTGGATTCGAGTACCAGTCAAGGTGGGCAAGGAAAGTCCCCATCCCAAAGTTCAAGAAGAGATCCGTTTATTGCTGTTGGGATTGGCCACCGGGATGTGGGCCAACAAAGAAGAAACGTTAGGCGAAAAGTCGTAGTTTCGCTAGACGATAGCATCGAGGATCGAGAGTCTAGAACTCCTAGTGATAAGGTGTGTAGTTAATCATTGTTTCCGGATTTGCGTGATATTTGCTGCTTTTATATGTTGCTAACAAGTGCAGTATATGTGAGAATGATACCCTTGAAGGGGGTATGAGGACGATCAGGTTAGTAGCAAAGTTGTAAATATGTGATCACTGATTTTATTATGTAAGTATGCCTATGATTGTGTTTAATATGTACATGCACCACCTTATCATCATTTTATGTGACATGTGCATGGGTGGGTTTTGAAAGAAGGTACGGGTGTACTTCGAGTACGTGGTTGATGTCGACTTCGTACATCGTGGATTGGCGCTGACTGAGGTCGCGTTGTGGATCTTTGCGATTTAGTTCGCGTGGTTACCTTGATTGATATGGGCTTTATGCCATATCGTGGCTTGATGGATTGCTGTGTGCTCCATCGTGGTTTGATGTTGGCTATACGCTACATCGTGGATGGCATTGGTTGCCTTTTTGGAGGGAAAAGGAGAGGGTGACTCAATAGTCCCCGTGTGTGTAGGTAAATTTGGATAAGGGGTGTGTAGCGGATGGACCCTAGGTTGGGTTGGGAATCATGTTGCATTATTTTTGTGATAATATGGAAATGGGCCAAGCCCAATATGACATGTGGATAGGTATGTTTTGGAAACATACGTGGAAATGGGCCAAGCCCAGATGATATGTGGTTTATTGAGAAATGGGCCAAGCCCAGTATGTGATATGATTTGAATGTGGGCCAAGCCCAGATTGTGGTAATTGTTAGAATGATATATATATTACTTGTTGCATTTGATATTTGGGTTGATTTGTGGCTAGCATGTGGGTGGATATCGGTGGTTTAATTACACACTCGAGTCATATGACTCACCCAACTTTTAATCATCGCGGTGAGTCGTGACTAGTGGACGGGTTGGAGTGGATACAAGGTGGCCCATGCGAAACAGATTTTCATGCAGTAGAGTTTTGAATATTTTTATTTGAAGCTTTTTAATTCAAAGTACTTGGTTTATTTATTTGATGTAATAAGGGTCACTTTTGATTAAAGTACGCTATTTATAGTTGTTAAAGGTTATAACGTATTTAGTAATATTTTTACAAAAGAGTTATATTATAGTAAATTATAATAAAGTTTTAATTCATCCCAAGCTTGTATTATTTAACAATTTTAAATGGACATGACTTTACCGAAGATAATAAACTTTCATGTTTTAAATTCTAAGTAAAGAAACATATTTTCACTAACATAACCAGATTTGGTCGTAGTGAATAGGCCGGGTTTGGGGATGTTACACGGCCCATTCACTACGACCGAATTTGAAATGCCACTGCGGAACACGTTCGAAAATATTCTTACTTAAGAGTAAAAATCGTTAAAAATTTGTTTCCTTTAATAAAACCCTTTTCGTGACTTAAAATATTCTAGGTAAAAAAATTAAATTATTATGAAAACACCGGATTCAAAACTTTATTATACACACTTAAGAAAATAAAATCATTTGCAATCAATATTTAAATTGTCAATCCATAATAAATATAATAATTAAACTTAATGAAAAATACTTAAACAACCTTAAATACTTTAATGGGCCTTATTACAATAAAGACTTAATCAAAATACGGAAACTATAAATACTTAATTAATTAAATTATCTTCTGCATGGGCCACCTCGTATCCACTCCAACCCGATCCGATCATCATATCACCTGCGATGTTTGATAAAATATTTGGGTGAGTTACACGGACTCAGTGCATAGTCATTACACATGTCTCCATACATATGGGCTCGGCCCATATCCACACAGTCCATACACATAAATATGCAATTATGACCCAACCCAACCTAGGTCCATCCATTACACCTACCTTAGCAGACTCCCTGCCCAAGGCCGTGGCTAATCCACCACTGATCACATCGTGATCCACATATCCTACCTTGGCAGACTTGCTGCTCAAGGCCGTGGCTAAGCCACCGATCCCATAGGAATCCCACATATCAATCAATCTACGGTGATGCACACAGCTATCAACCGCCGAGATGGGCACCTAGCCAACACCTCCCTTGACGTAGCACCTAGCTAACATCAAGCGCTAATGTAGCACAAGGCTAACATTAGACCACGTACATAAATATGTACACCCTGTCCTCCAATATTCATATCCCAAGCCCTTATGCACATAAATATAATTAAAACATCATTTAATAAAATACATATATAACATCATTTAGTAATTTACAACACATGGGTATTTTCGTAATTTTGCAAATCAGAAATATTTTGGAAAAATTTTTACAATAATCTTTTACTATGATTAAAAGGGTAATTTAGGAACTTTAAAACTAGGAATTTTATAAAACTACACGGCTAGTCCCTTTCGGGTTTTAATTATCGGGTTTAGCCCGTGAATAAGTCCTCTTGGTTAGGGTGAACCGTAGCTACGCACCAGGTAGGATTCGAGTGGAGAGGAGGTGAGTCACGCAGACTGCTTAAATACCAAGCTCCCACCGAATACCAATCCTAGACATGCGCACACAGGTTGCCACACCTTAACTCGGCGACTTACGTCACAGGTTTGTTTGATTGTATTTAAGTCTTATGCATGTGTTTGAGTAGACTGGTCCTAGGGTTCAACAGATCTTAGTTCACTAATCTACGTTCCATAAAAGCCCATAACATTCACATATAAATCACTTCAACAAATAGGGGTACTTACCACAGTGGATGCGGTCGGGGATACAGGTGCCATGCCAGAATAACCTGAAAATTTTTATGAAAGCCCAAATCTTTGAAAAGCCCATATTTGAAAACGTTTTTGGACCCAAAATCCACAAAGCCGAGTTTCGAACCTGGCTCGATACCAATCTGTAACACCCTAAACCCAGCCCATTCACTACGATCGAATTTGAAATGCCACTGCGGAACACGTTCGAAAATATTCTTACTTAAGAGTAAAAATCGTTAAAAATTTGTTTCCTTTAATAAAACCCTTTTCGTGACTTAAAATATTCCAGGTAAAAAAATTAAATTATTATGAAAACACCGGATTCAAAACTTCATTATACACACTTAAGAAAATAAAATCATTTGCAATCAATATTTAAATTGTCAATCCATAATAAATATAATAATTAAACTTAATGAAAAATACTTAAACAACCTTAAATACTTTAATGGGCCTTATTACAATAAAGACTTAATCAAAATACGGAAACTATAAATACTTAATTAATTAAATTATCTTCTGCATGGGCCACCTCGTATCCACTCCAACCCGGTCCGATCATCATATCACCTGCGATGTTTGATAAAATATTTGGGTGAGTCACACGGACTCAGTGCATAGTCATTACACATGTCTCCATACATATGGGCTCGGCCCATATCCACACAGTCCATACACATAAATATGCAATTATGACCCAACCCAACCTAGGTCCATCCATTACACCTACCTTAGCAGACTCCCTGCCCAAGGCCGTGGCTAATCCACCACCGATCACATCGTGATCCACATATCCTACCTTGGCGGACTTGCTTTGCTCAAGGCCATGGCTAAGCCACCGATCCCGTAGGGAATCCCACATATCAATCAATCTACTGTGATGCACACAGCTATCAACCGCCGAGATGGGCACCTAGCCAACACCTCCCTTGACGTAGCACCTAGCTAACATCAAGCGCTAATGTAGCACAAGGCTAACATTAGACCACGTACATAAATATGTACACCCTGTCCTCCAATATTCATATCCCAAGCCCTTATGCACATAAATATAATTAAAACATCATTTAATAAAATACATATATAACATGCTCATCACCATTTCATATATTTAACAAGAATCATTTAATAACATAAAACGCTGACCTTGTTAATCGTTTACCCATCAGGGGTAACCACCACTTTAGCCCTTAACTCGGCTATCATTCATAACATAGCACATATACATTTTAACATATTTAAAACAATCAAAAGACAGTGCGATAACTACGCACCTGATTATTTAGCAAAATCTCGATCTATTTTGGATCTAACACAATCTAGAATCCCGAAACTCTTTATTTCTGTCGATTTACCTTGAATGCTTTAAATCCCGAGAGTCTCCTTATCCTTGTCGATTAGCCCCTAAACCATCATGGACAGAATCGATCACCATTTAAAACTCATAAAATGGCCTATGGCCAAATGTTATCAATCACTTACCTTAATGTTCCAAGACCCGATAGATCTCTTTTAAGGCTCCTTAGCGTCGACTACACACAAAAGAATACATAATCATGGCTTAAAGAATATTCGGCTATCCCTAGGCCTATCCTCATGATTTCGGCACACTAGCAAAAAGAGCACAAAACCGAATGATAATGAAAGAACTTACCACTACACGTTGAAGAGAATAGAAGATCACAAGCACGTAGTCGACAGCCCCTCCAAAAAAAAAGATTCGACTATGGTGTTTCGGCACTTTTAATAATAGAGAAATAGAGTAGAACAATGAGGCTTTAAGGTTCAGCTATGATTCTAATTGCAAATGAGGTATTCGGCCATATAGGAAAAAGTTGTAGAATTTGGAATTGAAAGAAAATAATGAAGAAAAGAAAAAGAATAAGAAGAGAATGCAAAGGGATTCGGCAATGGAGACTAAAAACAAATAAAAAGATGGACACACTCCTCAAGCAAAATTCGCACTTATTTGCTCCCTAATGTGATAAGTTTTATCCTTTAATTATCCCCATAACATTATCTTCCATCCTATCTTTCACCACCTCTTCAAATAAATAAATTAAAATAATAACAATACTTACCCTTCCAAATTAATTTAGAAACAACCATTACACTTATCCCCATCCATTTAAAATTTAAAAACAATACCTATTTCCATCTTATCCCTTATCACCTCTTCAAATAAAAAAAAAAGGAATAAAACAATATTTATTCCATACTTCCAAATGAATTCAAAGACAAGCCTCCAATTTTATCTTCATCCAATTTAGAGCCCACATGCTGTCCACCACCTTTCCAATCACCACAAAATAAAAATAAAAATAAAACACCACCTTGTGCTGCCATTAAGCCTCGAACCCGAGACCTGCTAGCACCCATGCTGCAGGTAGCGCCCTCCCACGCCACTCTGCTGCTGTTCTCTTTTTGTCATAAACTCCCCCCATATTCTTTTAAAGCCTCCTTCCCTAGCTCCCTTGTCTCAATGCCAAAACCAAAAATAAAATGCACCCTTTGCAGTCCCCATGATTCAAACCCCCATGCTCAAGGCGTCCCCCAAAGCCCTTAAGTGGAGCATGGAAGCCACTCTACCAAGGCGTTTCTTGTGCCCAAAAATGCCGAAAATTATTCTTAAGGCCTCCTTAGCCCAATTCCCCTTTTGCACTTAAAAAAAATAAAATTTCTCCTATAGCTCTGGCATTCCCTTAACTTATCACTAGCACCTAAAATACCTCAATTAACACCATGATGACCACACTTATGCAAAATAATTTAATAAAATTTTACCCCTATTTCAGGATATTACAATTCTACCCCCTTAAAATAATTTCGTCCTCGAAATTACTTACTATCGTTCAATCGTGCATCCTTAACTCATCATACTACGCTACTGCTGCGCACTCTGATCTTAAAGAGCTATCATGCTTTCTAGACACATTCTCTAAGTTCATAATCAAAGTTCCATACACTTCACTAGCAACATAAGAACGAACTAACTTAACCACAAACAAGACAATAGAGAGTATTCAAGAAATAAGAAACTTACCCGTTGTCACCTCGGCACATCTTCCCCTCGCGACGGCCGATCACAGTAAACCAACCTTGGCGCCTTGCATCTGCACCTTCAGCCTCTCTGTTTGGTGCTCCACGACCTCGGCCTGAACCATTTCCTCCATGGTTCGGACCACGACCCCTTGTCGCTTGCTGGCCATCTCTACCCGGCTGCACATAACTTTGGCCTGTTGTCCGAGCCCTATTCGGATCCTGGAGGACAGTCCTTAATAGGTGAGACTTAGACTTACACCTAAAACATTCCGTTCCTTGTTCCAAAGACTTGCCAACATGATACCTTCCACACCGAAAGCGCGGACGATCCGGATTTTTAGTAGTCGGCTTAGCAACACGAATGTAATTTTCAACCCTCGGTCTTTTCTCAAGACCTCGGATGATTCGAGATGATCCAAAATTCCTCCTATCCCGGCCTCCTATCCTTATCTCTGCTCGCCTCACGAGTTCTTAATTCCTCAGCTACCTTAGCTTTTTCGACTAACACAAATAACTCGTTCCTCGGTGAGGAGCTATCAACGATCTCGTGTCGTCCCTTAATCCGTCCTCAAACCGGACACATCGTTCATGTTCCGTAGCAACTACTCCTCGAGCATATCGGCTTAACCTTAGGAATTCACCTCGTGATTCTACATTACGGACTTGTTCCTTGAACCAGCCCCGTAAACGCCTTCCTCTGCGCATCAATATAATGAGTTCCAACATACTTCTTCCGTACGCCGCCTTAACGTACTCCCCTGGTGAGATCCTCCATTTGTAGCACCATCCCGAATCGTTAGCCACCATTGATATGCCTCGTCGCGAAGCGCGCCACCATTCTTTTCACTTTCTCCTCGGGGCCCGGATCGAGCTCATCCATAATTCGCCGCTCGCTTGCTTCCAACCAATATTCAAAGATCTGGGTGCCACCCCGATACTCCACGAAACATTTCGGCTCCATTAGCTCGAAGCCGCTCGGCACGACAGACTTACGTGTTCCCGAATTTCCTCCTGCACCACCACCAATTCCAACACTCGCAACACGACCGCGACACAATCTTCCCCGTCCGAGCCTCGCTTTCGGTATAATACCGGGGGTGGTGGTGGCGTGGTACTTCATTATCCGATCCTTGACCGATCTAACGGGTTCCGACCTAGTCATTCTTCCTCTACCTCTTCCACGATGACCACGTCCTCTAGAGCTCATTGTCTAACGTCGAGATCTGATTAAGAAGTTTTATGAATTAGTGTAACACCCTGGTTTTAGGGGTTATGCGCTTGGAGCATAGCTCGAGCAGTTAGTAGGCTTATGGTCATGTTGGAGGAATTTTTAGGGGTTTGGAGAACCCTAGAAGGCAAGGAATGCCTTAGAAAATTTTTGGAATTTTTAAGTATTAAAGGGGAGCTTGGCTTTGGGAGGCCTTAAAAGAATTAATTGGGCGTTTAAGGCACAAGAAAGGAATTGGCAATGTGGCTTGGGCGCTAAATGAAAAGGGAGTGCCAAGGGGGAAGGGGTTCGAATAACATGGGAAGCAGTTGGGCTTTTATTTTTTTTAGCGTTAAAGGAAGGGACTAAGGAAGTAGGGCTTAAAACAATTTTGTGGGCGTTAGTGGACAAGAAAAATGGGCTGGTAAAGTGGCCTGAGGCGCTACTTGAAAAGGCGCTAGGTGCAGGTCGCGGGTTCGAGGGGCCGGAGAAGCATTTGGCGTTTTATTTTGTTTTGGGCGTTGGGCTGTGTAAGGCCTTAAAGGTATATGGTGAGGAATTCGGACAAGAAAGATGGGGCTGGTGGAGTGGCTAGCGTGCGGCACTTAAGCGCTAGAGGAGAGAAAGGCGCGGTTCGAGCACTGAGCTGCAGCTGGCGTTTTATTTTTGTTGGTGGTAATGGGCTTGAGTTAAGAAGGGTTTATAAATAAACGTTGAGGGTTTTAGCATAAAAATCAAGGTGGCCCAAGTGGCACAGGCGCTACTTGGCAGCTGGGTTCCCCGTGTCCTATGTTCGAATCTCAAATTTGTAGGTGGAATGGTTTCTCTTTTCTTTGCCGATTGGGGTATTGGACGGGACATGGGGGGGCTTCAAATGGGATAAGATTAGGATTAATTTTGTTTAAATTCGGCTGAAGGAGATAAGTATTAGATTATTCTTTTGTTTTTTTTAGATAAGTGGTAGGATAATTGTAGGATAATTATTATTATTATATTATTTTTTTTTATTTATTTTTATTTATCTATTATTAATTAGATTAAGTGGGGATAATTATTATTTATTTGTTTTTAGTGATAAGTGGGATAATAGTGGAACAATTCAAGTTGTTTTGAACTAATTCAAATGGAATTGAATTAGTGGCTAGGAAGGTGTTGGCCAAATCTTGGAGTCTTCAAGGGGGTAGGCAGATGCTATAAATAGGGGTAGAAAGCCAATTATTCTTCAAGTCTTTGCTAAATCTCTCCTCTCCCCTCTTGGTGTGCGAAATTCCCTTCCCATATTTAGTGTCATCTTGGCCGAATAGTGGAGTGGTGCTGATCTCCCTTCGGTGTCCTAGTGTGGTTGGCGAATCTTAAGCAAGAGTGGTAAGTATGTTCTGCCCTTAGTAATCGATTTATGAATTCCTTTGTTGTAGTGGCCAAAACCGAATGGTTGGCCTTAGTTTTGGCATGGCCGAATGTCATAGTGCCATTAAGTATGTTCTCTTGTGTGTAGCCGAAAGAAGGAAGGAAGCATTGAGGAAGTCTCTTGGATTCGATCATCTAAGGGCATATCGACAAGAGCAAGGGAAGCCTTCGGGATCTCAGATTATTTCGGTAAGGATATTAGTAAGTGACTTAGAATTAGTTGATTTTGACTTCGTTGATTAATCGTGTGGTTCTGATTAAGTGACTTTCGATGGAGGCCAATACTATCAAGAAGGGAAAGGAAGGTCCTGTTCCAAAGTTTAAGAAAAGATCCGTTCTGCACATGCGAGATTGGCCACCAGGGTGTGGACGTGCAACAGAAAACATTAGGCAGGAAGCCGTAGTTTCGCTAGACGATAGCGTCGAGGATCGAGAGTCTAGAACTCCTAGTGATAAGGTGTGTAACTAACCCACTGTTTCCGGGTTTTATGTGTTATATGTTTACTAACAAGTGCAGTAATGAGTGTGCCATATATACCCCTAAAAGGTATGAGGATGACCAGGTTAGTAGCAAATTGGCTAATATGTGATGATTGATTTTTAATATATAAGTATGCCTATGATTGTGAATAGCATGCACATGCATCATCCTCGCATTATATTATGTTACATGTGCATGGGTGGGTATGATATGAAAGAAGGTACGGGTGTACTTCGAGTACGTGGTTGATGTCAGCTTTGTGCTACATCGTGGATTGGCGCTGACTGAGGTCGCGTTGTGGATCTTTGCGATTTGGTTCGTGTGGTTACCTTGATTGATATGGGCTTTATGCCATATCGTGGCTTGATGGATTGCTGTGTGCTCCATCGTGGTTTGATGTTAGCTATACGCTACATCGTGGATGGCATTGGTTGCCTTTTTGGAGGGAAAAGGAGAGGGTGACTCGATAGTCCCCTGGTGTGTGGTAGGCTGGATAAGGGGGTGTGTAGCGGATGGACCCTAGGTTGGGTTGGGAATCATGTTGCATTTTTTTTGTAATAATATGGAAATGGGCCAAGCCCAGTATGACATGTGGATAGGTATGTTTTTGGAACATACGTGGAAATGGGCCAAGCCCAGTTGATATGTGGTTTATTGAGAAATGGGCCTAGCCCAGTATTTGAGCATGATTTGAATGTGGGCCAAGCCCAGATTGTGGTAATTGTTAAAATGAATATATATATTACTTGTTGCATTTGATAACTGGGGTATTTTGTGGCTAGCATGTGGGTGGATTTCAGTGGTTAACTTACACACTGAGTCTGTATGACTCACCCAACTTTTTAACCATCGCAGGTGAGTCGTGATTAGTGGACGGGTTGGAGTGGATACAAGGTGGCCCATGCAGAAGGAGATTTTCATACAGAAGATGTTTTACTTATTTAAGTATTTTATATTATCAGTATTTTGGGATTTTATTTGATGTAATAAGGGCCTCTTTGATTTAAAGTACTCTATTTATTAATGTTGAAGTTTACACTACACTTAGTAATAATTTCGCAAAAGATTCATATTATAGCAACTTGTAATAATGTTTTAATTCGGAAGTTTTCAACAAGCTTATATTATTTATTAAATTTTAAATGGACACGATTTCCAGAGATAATAAAATTTTCAAGTTTAATTCTAAAGTCAAGGATTTCCAACCGTCTTTCCCAAGTGACATAACCAGATTCGGTCGTAGTGAATGGGCCGGGTTTGGGGATGTTACAATTAGTCATTGTTCCACTTGTTTATCCGCGAAGAAATTTTTATGACAGAGTTTTAAGAGTGGTTCTTTCGATCAATCAGAGTTTCAGTTCGAGTTCACAACTCTAATTCAAAGAATCACCTTCACAATCACATTCATAATGGAGGAATCTTCATTTCTTAACAAGGCCACATTCTTTCAGTGGTATCCACCACCCACATTCCCTATTCGAACATTTCTGCCCGTTTCTATCCCAAGGGTATTTTCGTCATTTTTCCTACAAGGGTATTTTGGTAATAAATCAGGGTCGACTGAAAATCTTAATAAATCAAGATATTTTGAATTTCAAAACTCCAGGGTATTTTTGGAAATTTTTCTCAAATCAAAGGTATAAAAAAAAAAATTTGGATTTCAGGGTTATTTTGGTAATTTTGTTCATCAGGGGTAATTTTGTAAATTTTCCAAATCAGAGTATCTTGAATTTTCGCAAAATAGAGTTTTTGAATACTTTTGCAAGGTAGGGAAATTTTATTAAAATTAGGGTTAAACCAGAAATTTTGAAAGTCAGGGGCATTTTAGTAATTTACAACACATGGGTATTTTCGTAATTTTGCAAATCAGAAATATTTTGGAAAAATTTTTACAATAATCTTTTACTATGATTAAAAGGGTAATTTAGGAACTTTAAAACTAGGAATTTTATAAAATCAAGACGGCTAGTCCCTTTCGGGTTTTAATTATCGGGTTTAGCCCGTGAATAAGTCCTCTTGGTTAGGGTGAACCGTAGCTACGCACCAGGTAGGATTCGAGTGGAGAGGAGGTGAGTCACGCAGACTGCTTAAATACCAAGCTCCCACCGAATACCAATCCTAGACATGCGCACACAGGTTGCCACACCTTAACTCGGCGACTTACGTCACAGGTTTGTTTGATTGTATTTAAGTCTTATGCATGTGTTTGAGTAGACTGGTCCTAGGGTTCAACAGATCTTAGTTCACTAATCTACGTTCCCATAAAAGCCCATAACATTCACATATAAATCACTTCAACAAATAGGGGTACTTACCTGGTGGACTGCGGGTCGGGGATACAGGTGCCATGCCAGAATAACCTGAAAATTTTTATGAAAGCCCAAATCTTTGAAAAGCCCATATTTGAAAACGTTTTTGGACCCAAAATCCACAAAGCCGAGTTTCGAACCTGGCTCTGATACCAATCTGTAACACCCTAAACCCAGCCCATTCACTACGACCGAATTTGAAATGCCACTGCGGAACACGTTCGAAAATATTCTTACTTAAGAGTAAAAATCGTTAAAAATTTGTTTCCTTTAATAAAACCCTTTTCGTGACTTAAAATATTCCAGGTAAAAAAATTAAATTATTATGAAAACACCGGATTCAAAACTTCATTATACACACTTAAGAAAATAAAATCATTTGCAATCAATATTTAAATTGTCAATCCATAATAAATATAATAATTAAACTTAATGAAAAATACTTAAACAACCTTAAATACTTTAATGGGCCTTATTACAATAAAGACTTAATCAAAATACGAAACTATAAATACTTAATTAATTAAATTATCTTCTGCATGGGCCACCTCGTATCCACTCCAACCCGGTCCGATCATCATATCACCTGCGATGTTTGATAAAATATTTGGGTGAGTCACACGGACTCAGTGCATAGTCATTACACATGTCTCCATACATATGGGCTCGGCCCATATCCACACAGTCCATACACATAAATATGCAATTATGACCCAACCCAACCTAGGTCCATCCATTACACCTACCTTAGCAGACTCCCTGCCCAAGGCCGTGGCTAATCCACCACCGATCACATCGTGATCCACATATCCTACCTTGGCAGACTTGCTGCTCAAGGCCGTGGCTAAGCCACCGATCCCGTAGGAATCCCACATATCAATCAATCTACGGTGATGTACACAGCTATCAACCGCCGAGATGGGCACCTAGCCAACACCTCCTTGACGTAGCACCTAGCTAACATCAAGCGCTAATGTAGCACAAGGCTAACATTAGACCACGCATACATAAATATGTACACCTGTCCTCCAATATTCATATCCCAAGCCCTTATGCACATAAATATAATTAAAACATCATTTAATAAAATACATATATAACATGCTCATCACCATTTCATATATTTAACAATAATCATTTAATAACATAAAACGCCGACCTTGTTAATCGTTTACCCATCGTGGTAACCACCACTTTAGCCCTTAACTCGGCTATCATTCATAACATAGCACATATACATTTTAACATATTTAAAACAATCAAAAGACAAAGTCGATAACTACGCACCTGATTATTTAGCTAAAATCTCGATCTATTTTGGATCTAACACAATCTAGAATCCCGAAACTCTTTATTTCGTCGATTTACCTTGAATGCTTTAAATCCCGAGAGTCTCCTTATCCTTGTCGATTAGCCCCTAAACCATCATGGACCAGAATCGATCACCATTTAAAACTCATAAAATGGCCTATGGCCAAATGTTATCAATCACTTACCTTAATGTTCCAAGACCCGATAGATCTCTTTTAAGGCTCCTTAGCGTCGACTACACACAAAAAGAATACATAATCATGGCTTAAAGAATATTCGGCTATCCCTAGGCCTATCCTCATGATTTCGGCACACTAGCAAAAAGAGCACAAAATCGAATGATAATGAAAGAACTTACCACTACACGTTGAAGAGAATAGAAGATCACAAGCACGTAGTCGACGGCCCTCCAAAAAAAGATTCGACTATGGTGTTTCTACACTTTTAATAATAGAGAAATAGAGTAGAACAATGAGGCTTTAAGGTTCAAATATGATTCTAATTGCAAATGAGGTATTCGGCCATATAGGAAAAAGTTGTAGAATTTGGAATTGAAAGAAAATAATGAAGAAAAGAAAAAGAATAAGAAGAGAATGCAAAAGGGATTCGGCAATGGAGACTAAAAACAAATAAAAGATGGACACACTCCTCAAGCAAAATTCGCACTTATTTGCTCCCTAATGTGATAAGTTTTATCCTTTAATTATCCCCATAACATTATCTTCCATCCTATCTTTCACCCACCTCTTCAAATAAATAAATTAAAATAATAACAATACTTACCCTTCCAAATTAATTTAGAAACAACCATTACACTTATCCCCATCCATTTAAAATTAAAAACAATACCTATTTCCATCTTATCCCTTATCACCTCTTCAAATAGAAAAAAATAAAAGGAATAAAACAATATTTATTCCATACTTCCAGCCGAATTCAAAGACAAGCCTCCAGCTTATCTTCATCCAATTTAGAGCCCACATGCTGTCCACCACCTTTCCAATCTGCCACAAAATAAAAATAAAAATAAAACATGGAAGCCACTCTACCAAGGCGTCCCCCATGATTCGAACCCCCATGCTCAAGGCGTCCCCCAAAGCCCTTAAGTGGCGCATGGAAGCCACTCTACCAAGGCGTTTCTTGTGCCTAAAAATGGCGAAAATTATTCTTAAGGCCTCCTTAGCCCAATTCCCCTTTTACACTTAAAAAAAAAAATTTCTCCTACAGCTCGGGCCTTCCCTTAACTTATCACTAGCACCTAAAATACCTCAATTAACACCATGATGACCACACTTATGCAAAATAATTTAATAAAATTTTACCCCTATTTCAGGATATTACAAGAGAGGTATTTTCTAACTTTCATTGATGATTTCAATAGAAAATTATAGGCTTATTTTTTTAGTTGGCAAGTCTGAAGCTTTTGTTGTTTTAAAAAGATTTTAAACTCATGTTGAAAAGGAGACAAACTCTTTATTAGATGCTTACATATAGATCGAGGAGGAGAGTTTACATCACAAGATTTTATTAGTTTTTTTTTATGAAATTGGCATAAAAAAAGAACAATCGATAGCTACATACACATCATAATAGAATGAGGTTACGGAGCAAAAGAATAAAACCATTGATGGCAAGTTAATTTTGTACTTTTAATGCATCTATTTTTGGCTAATTTTTGAATAGAATACAACTAGACTTATGATTTCTTGCTTAAATCTTATTAGGGATGAAATTGGAGTGCCAAAATTCAAAATCAAGCACAATGGCCTAAATTGAAACAAGAAAGAAGAAAAAGGGTCGAATTAAAAAATTGCAGAATTAGTAAATGATTAAATTAGATTTTTGAAATTATCAAATTCTATAAATAGAAAAAATCTAATTTTAGTTGATATATTTTTAGGAGGAACCATGCTAAATTTAGCATATGAAAAGTGTATAAATACCTGTAGAGGCCCATTTTTGCCCGGGCCCGTACAATAAAAACAAAAAAAATAAAAATGCCCAGTTTCTTTTATTTTTACAGTCCATTTTTACAAAATTAAAACAGGCCCAAATTACACTCTCTAACCCAACCAAATTAATTAGCCCCATACCAAAACCAGACTACCCAGCAGCCCGCGACCTAAACCTGACCCAAAACCAAACAGATCCTAACTACCCTTTGACCCAAACAACACCTGGCCCAAAAGGGCCCAAAGCCTAAACAGCTTTGGAGAAGCTAGGGTTTCTAGGAAACCCTCGCGCCGCAAAAGTGAACACCCCAGCAGAAGCCCGATCTTCGCGCCGCAATGGTAGGAGCCCGATCGTCGCGCCTTCGCAGCCACCAAAATCCCCCCAATAGCGCCGCAATCTTCGCGCCTGGTTATCACCGCGAGATCGTCGTCATCAATCTTATCTCCTTGAAGTTGTAGGGAGTAGACTGAAGACAGAAGATCTCATCTTCCTAAAGTTGCAGGAAGCATATCGAAAGAATTTTAGCCTTATCTCCACAAGTTGTAGGGAGTAGATCAAGACAAGATCTCATCTTCCTGAAGTTGTAGGAAGCAGATCAAAAAGAATTTCAGCCTTATCTCCTGAAGTTGTAGAGAGTAGATTGAAGATGTAAGATCTCATCTTCCGAAGTTGTAGGAAGCGGATCAAAAGAATTTTAGCCTTATCTCCCCGAAGTTGTAGGGAGTAGATCAAAATGTAAGATCTCATCTTCCTAAAGTTGTAGGAAGCGGATCAAAAAGAATTTTAGCCTTATCTCCCTGAAGTTGTAGGGAGTAGATCAAGACAGAAGATCTCATCTTCCGAAGTTGTAGGAAACAGATCGAAAAGAATTTCACCTTATCTCCCACGAAGTTGTAGGGAGTAGATCAAGACAGAAGATCTCATCTTCCCGAAGTTGTAGGAAGCGGATCGAAAAGAATTTCAGCCTTATCTCCACGAAGTTGTAGGGAGTAGATCAAGACAGTAAGATCTCATCTTCCCGAAGTTGTAAGAAGCGCATCGAAAAGAATTTTAGCCTTATCTCTCTGAAGTTGTAGGGAGTAGACTGAAAATAGAAGATCTCATCTTCCTGAAGTTGTAGGAAGCAGATCGAAAAGAATTTTAGCCTTATCTCCTTGAAGTTGTAGGAGTAGACTGAAAATAGAAGATTTCATCTTCCCGAAGTTGTAGGAAGCGGATCGAAAGAATTTTAGCCTTATCTCCCGGTTGTAGGGAGTAGATCAAGACAGTAGATCTCATCTTCCTGAAGTTGTAGGAAGCGGATCGAAAAGAATTTTAGCCTTATCTCCTGAAGTTGTAGGGAGTAGATCAAGACAAAAGATCTTATCTTCCTAAAGTTGTAGGAAGTAGATCAAAGATGAAGATCTTATCTTTCTCGAAGTTGTAGGAAGTAGATCAAAGACAGAAGATCTTATCTTCCCGAAGTTGTAGGAAGTAGATCAAAGACGAGAAAGATATTATCTTCCCGAAGTTGTAGGAAGTAGATCAAAGATGAAGATATTATCTTCCCGAAGTTGTAGGAAGTAGATCAAAGACGAAAGATCTTATCTTCCGAAGTTGTAGGAAGCGGATCGAAGACATCGGTCCGCAATCCCTTAAGTTGTAGTGGAGCAGATTGAAGATAGCGGATCCGGCAATTCCTGGTTGTAGGAAGCGGATCGAAGACATTAGTCCGATCTCCACTGAAGTTGTAGTGGAGCGATTAAAAAATAATAGATTTGGCATTCTTGAAATTGCAAGAAGCAGATTGAAGCTATCAAACTGACTGAAATCAAGATGAAGTTCCAATACCGTTGAAGTTGCAATGGAGTTGGAAGCCATTTGAAGAAAATGAGGACCAAGAAGTCGAGGCTTGGCCAAGACTGGGCAAAATTGGTCCTTTTATAGTCTTTGCTCTATTCTCGTTACACGACAATGAGCAAAGAGGGGCAGCTGTAGAGGCCCATTTTTGCCCGGGCCTGTACAATAAAAACAAAAAAAATAAAAATGCCCAATTTCTTTTATTTTTACAGTCCATTTTTACAAAATTAAAACAGGCCCAAATTACACTCTCTGACCCAACCAAATTAATTAGCCCCATACCAAAACCAGACTACCCAGCAGCCCGCGACCTAAACCTGACCCAAAACCAAACAGATCCTAACTACCCTTTGACCCGAACAACACCTGGCCCAAAAGGGCCCAAAGCCTAAATAGCTTTGGAGAAGCTAGGGTTTCTAGGAAACCCTCGCGCCGCAAGAGCGAATACCCCAGCAGAAGCCCAATTGTCGCGCCGCAATGGTAGGAGCCCGATCGTCGCGCCTTCGCAGCCACCAAAATCCCCCCGATAGCGCCGCAATCTTCGGGCCTGGTCATCACTGCGAGATCGTCGTCATCAACCTGCGAAAAAAAGGAAACAAACCGCAGCAGGAAAGGAAAGAAGCAGATATGGAAAAATATATTTTCCTTTTTTATTTTGTTTTTTGGGTTATAAAACCCCATGTATAACCTGTAACAAGGGGGGCATACGGAGAGATAAAAAAAAAACAAACACACAGAATCAATACAAAATACAGAAATAAAAAACAGAGGTGATTTCAAACGGTTCTTTTTTTTTTATTTTTTTCGAATCTTTTCTTTTTTTAGCTTTCTTTTCTTTTATATAACAGGGTTACAATATGTATATATTTTTTTTAAAAAAAGGAAAACTTTTACCTTTTTGGGAATTCCGGCCACCGTGCACGGTGGCTGGTGGTGGTGGCGGACGGTGGTCGGAGCCTCGCCGGAGCCTGCCGGAAATTGTCTGGCAGGAGAACTGAGAGCTCTTTTAGATTTTTTTTAAAACACAATGAAATGTTTTTTTTCTCTCTAAACTGGGCTATTTATACAGGGTTTAAAACGGCGCCGTTTTGGATTTAAGCTTCATTGCCAAAACGACGTCGTTTCGTTGAAAAACCCAAAAATCGACCCGACCCTTACTCTGGGATCCACGTGTTTTTTTATCAATGGCCTATTTGCGGAACAGGTCCTTCCGTATTTTTCAAATTTACAATTACGTTCCATAGCATGTTTTTTGTATTTATAATTTGGCCCTAAAACTTACGTTCTGTTTCATTTTAATCCTCGGGTTCTTTAAAGGTAAAAATCGGAATGTCACCGTTTTAAAAAAAAGGCAAAATTGCCATATTAGTCCCTGGGATTTAATGCGTGTTTTATTTTAATCTTTTTACATCTGTTTTAATTGCTTTTTAACCCCTGTTTTCTTTGTTTTTATTTTATTTTTATCCTTTTATTTTATTCTATTATTTTACATTGTATTTAATTATTTATCATATTATATATTCTACATTATTTTTCTATATTTATTAATTTATGAAATTCACTTATATATATATTTTTTATATGTATTTTTTTATATATATTTAATTATTATTATATATTATCTTACTTGGTTTAATAATTTATATATATTATTTTATAATTTATATATTATCTATTATATTATATTTTAACTTGTATATTATATAGTATTATATTATATATTATTTTTTAATTTTTTATAAAATTTATTATATTATATAATCTATTTTATTTATATTATTTATAACATATAATTTTTATGATTAGTATATTATGTATATATATGTTTTATTTAAAATTATATATATATATTATTTACTAATTATTTTTATTATGTATAATCCTTATATATATTATTATTAATTATATTATATTATATTTTTATTTTTATTTTTATTAGTCATTATTCTACATTATTATTACTTTATTATTTATATAGATATGGAATGTTAGTATGTCATAATTGCTTTTGATATTTATGTTTGATAATGTATAAATGCGATATTGTCCCATAAATCATTGTTTAAAATAAAATACATTTTTTTTTACAAAATTACTGAATTTTATCAAAAGGTTTTAAAATAAAGGCAATGTTTTGTGTTTAGAAATTCGGGAAATAGTGCCCTATCGTGCTGGGTTGCGATTTCCCGTTTGACTAAATAACTAAATACCCTTTTAATAAAGTTTCATAAATTATGAGATGTTTTAGTTTCTCGGGAATTAAAAATATTGTGTCCTAACGTGCTGGATGTGATGTTTATATTCTTTCGGAACAAAGAAATCTCAAGTTTTAAAAAAAAAAAAACCTATTCTTGGGAATTCAAAATGTTGTGTCCTAACTTACTGGATATGATGTTTTGTGTCTCAAAATAGGGATTTTCTAAAATAAAGACATGCCTAGTTTCGAAGTCATGAGATGCTATATCCTAACTTACTGGGTATGGTGTTTTATTTCTTTGGGATAGGTAGGTCTAGTTTTTTTTTCTCTCTTCAAATAAAAGGACCATTTTCTAAAATTTTTCAAAGTTTCAACATTAGGACATGATTTTATCGATTAGGTACCAATTTTTTGGGCGTTATGAGGGTGCTAATCCTTCCTCATACGTAACCGACTTCCGAACCCATTTTTGTGTTTTTTTCGTAGACTAAAATCAGTATTTTGAAATAAAACGTTTTTTAAGGTGATCCAATCACACCAAAGTAAAAGGATTGGTGGCGACTCCCATTTTCGTTTTTAAAAAGTCGACTCCCGTTTTTAAATCAAAATTTTAAAATGGTTTCGACAGCTTGGCGACTCCGCTGGGGACCAATAAGAGAGTCACGCTGTAGAGTCGATAATTTCATGTCCTATTGTTGCAAATTTGAAATTCTGATTTGAAAAAATCATCATTTTTTATTGCATGTGATTTTATTTAATATCTTCGCATTGCATTTGCATGACCGTTGTGGTCGTACCCTTAAGTGGGAGCGAGAAACTACTCATTTGTGAGGTTTTCACCTCCATGCAGGATAGTGAATCGCTTTCGGGATACATCCGTACCTATGTCTTCGTGAGATTTTCATCTCCGTGCAGCCATAGGGAAATGTATTCCCCTGAACTGAACTCAGTCCATATGAGCCTATAATGGGTGAGGATCGAGGAACCTGCTGGTTCAGGTACCTCAACTTTAGAGCTAAAACCACATGTAGAAAACCTAAGGGCTTACCCTAGGTAGAACTACGACAAACCCTAGTAGTTACCCAGATAGGGGTTCGTTTATTTTACTTGTTTTTATATTCTGCGGTACTAACATGTTGTGTTTTATTCTTTTGTGCATGTCATTTCATATTTTAAGAGGTATCGATTCACGGTCAGTTTTTAAGTTAGAAAGCTGGTTATGGAGAACGAATTCCTTGATAAAGTGGAAGACAATGCAGTCGTCTATATGTGATTAGGGAAAAGGCAATTAGAGAAAGAAGGGTATGGATTTGTTTGAGCAAGAAGGAAATAGGGCAGCAATAGAATCCCTGCTACCTGTGCCTCCTGATGTTGTTCTGATCAAAGCAGAATCAGATGCGAAGAAGATTATACGACACCCCATGGCAAGGCGTGGTGTTGGAACTAAAGGGCAGAAGGTAACTATATTCACCAATCACTTCAAAGTGAGCGTGTGGAGTACGTATGGACACTTCTACCAAACAACAAGCCAGAGTTTACTGTTGTACTTGAGGATGTTGCACCTGCCAGAAACAATGGAAATGCAAGCCCTGATGGCCAGAATAGCCCAAATGGGCGTAAAAAAGAGATTAAGAAGACTGTATCATTCAAGAAATTAGTGGAGCCATCTAGTATTGAAAGGTGGGCTATTGTGAACTTCTCGGCTCCTCGTTGTGACCCAAACAACATTGTAAGGGATTTGATTCGTTGTGGAGAAATGAAAGGAATTCGTATTGATCCCCATTTGATATATTCGATGAGATGAACCAAAATAGATGTCTTTTACTTGTGGTTAGAGTTGAAAAAATGTTTGAACATATACAATCTAAACTTCCTGGAGTTCTGCAGTTCTTTCTTTGTCCGCACCCTGATAGGAAAAATTCTGATCTTTATGGGCCATGGAAGCGGAAGAATCTTTCTGAGTATGGCATTGTGACTCAGTGTATGGCACCAGCTAGGGTGTATGATCAATACTTTACAAATCTTTTTCTGAAGATCAATGCTATGTTTGCACGGCCTCTTCATCACCATCAAAGCCATAATTCCGAGTTAAAGTCTAGCCTGAACAAGATCGAGGAAATGAAGGGTAAGATTAAAGAGTTAGAAGCAGCATTGCACAGTTGTGAACTTCGGATCCAGCTTCACCATTCTCAAGATCAAGTTAGAAGTCGAGATTGCCTCATGGGTGAAGCAATAGTTCATGTAATATCCTAGATTTAGGGGTTATGCGTTTATGCATAATTCAAGTGATAGTGGGCTTAGTGTGTGTGTTTGGATATGTTTTAAGGGTTTTTAGAATTTTAGAATGTAAGGGAATGCCTTAGAAAAATATTAGATTTTTAGTCTTAGAAGGGGAGCTAAGCAAAATTGGCCTTAAAAAAATTAGTTTGAGGTTTTAATCACAATGAGTTAATTGGTAAAGTGGCAAGTGGCTGTGGAAGTGTACTAATGGTCTTAGGTTCGAATCCCATAGATGACATTAAGGTGACTTTTAATTTTTGTATGGCATGTGTTGGTCAAATTTTACTTATGGTAAGGATGGACTTTGTTATTTATGGATAGTAGACTAAGGAATAAGGCAAGTGCTTATTTATGGTATGGTATCAAGGAATTTTGGTAGGATAAGGGGACATAAGGCTTGAAGTATGGAGAGTCATGTTTTGGAAATTTTTCTATGGCCATTTGACCATGAATGTAGACAGTTTAGTGGACTAGGGGGTTGACTTAATTTTGAATGTGATTAGGAGGAAATAAGGAGAAATTTAGGAGTGAGTTTAATTTAAAATTAGTTTGAATTGATGGCAAAAAGAATTTTGAGTGTGGAGGCCGAATGTGGGTCTCTTTTGGGTGATAATTTCGGTCATGAGTGGGAGGGGGGAATAGCCAAATTTCCTATTTGAGGTCTAGAAGTTCTTCTTGGGTTCTTTTTTCTTTCTTTAGTATTCTCTATTGAAACTTTCTTTTCACCCTTGCCATTGCCGAAATTTGCACCCTATTTCTTGACCAAAAGCCGAAAGTTGGAAGTCATTTTGTGCATCTTTTTCTTTTTTTGTAACTTATTTTCCTTCCATTCACTTCCTAAAAATCGAAACCCATCCTCTCATTTGCAACAAAGCCGAAACCTCTCCACCTTTGTTCTTCATTGCCAAATTCTCCTAACTTTCATCTACACTTCTTTTCTTCTTTTCTATACCTATTTTGTGTTAGCCGATTATCCCATCTCCATTTGGGAGTTCTTGCCGAATCTTTTAGAGCCTTTAGAGGGGGAGGTGTCGACATTCCTTTTCATCAATCTTCCAATCGGTTTTGAGTATAGTAAGTATTTTCTTAGCAATCGAATTCTCTTCTTCTTCATTTAGTATGCCGAAACCAATGGTTGGCCTTGGTTTCTAAGGGATGGCCAAATGTATGTAGAGTCATAATATTGTGTTTCTTTTGTGTAGCCAACGGTAAGGAGCCTTAAGGTGGATTGTAAGAATTTAATTCATCAAGGTAAGTGTTATGTGGTGATTCGGGATTTAGTTAAGCAAAGTAGGTGATTTGTAGTATTCGGCCATAGGCCATTGTATGAGTTTAAGTGATGACCGATTTCGACTTTGGTTCTTAGGAACAAATCGACCGGAATAAGAGAGTTTTGGATTGAGTAAACTGTGCCAAAAAGGTGTGTAGTTATCGATCTTTGTTTCTTGATTGTTTATATGTGTTATTATGTATATGCGTATGATGTGTACGGTAACAAGCAATAATGGCTAAAATGATGGATACCCATGTTGAATAATCGATTAACAAGGTCGAGTATTTTATTATGATCTATGTTTGAAAACGTGATAGCATGTGATGTATGCTTATTTTTATGATATTGTGGCATAATACATGGGACTTGGGATGTGACTATTGAAGGAAAGGGTGTACTTTATGTCACGTGGTCCGATGTTAGCCTTGTGTTACATTGGCGCTTGATGTTAGCTATGTGCTTCATCAAGGGAGGTGTTGGCTAGGTGCCCATCTCGACGGTTGATAGCCGTGTGCATCACCGTGGATTAATTGATATGTGGGATCACTTATGTGATCGGTGGCTTAGCCACGGCCTTGAGCGAGCAAGTCCGCCGAGGTAAGATATGTGGGATCACTTAGGTGATCGGTGGATTAGCCACGGCCTTGGGCGTGTGTCTGCTAAGGTAGGTGTAATGGATGGACTTTAGGATGGGTTGGGATGCATTTTTGCATGACCGATTATGTGGATGTGTGGATATGGGCCAAGCCCATATGTGGAGACATGTGAAATAATTACACACCGAGTGCTGTGTGACTCACCCAATTTTTCTCAAACCTTACAGTGATGCATAAAGCTTGGACCGGGTTGGAGTGGATGCGAGGTGGCCCATGCAGAAGATGTTTTCACTTAATTTATGCATTTTATATTATCGGTATTTTCAATTATTATTTATTGTAATAAGGGCCACTTTAAATATTTAAGGATTTTTATTATGTTTTAAGTTGGATTGTCGATTATATTATTATCTGAAAATGTTTTATTTTTAGTAACTTATATTTTAAAATATATGTTAGAGTTTTTTTAAATCAAGAATTTGTAACAACTTGATTATTTTAATTATACAATGTTTTAGTAAAGACAATAATTTTTTTTTTTATGTTTTCACTCTAAGTCAAAAATATTTTTCAAACGCGTTTTCCGCAGATGGCATCCTAAATTCGGCCGTGGCTCGTGGGCCGGTTTGGGGTGTTCTGATTCAGATTCGAGAGGCAAACGATCATCTAAAGACTTTGGCGGTAAGTGGCTGATCGTTGAGCATGAAGTATGAGTATGCAATTTGATCGATCGCGATCAAGAGCTAACTTCCTTGCTTGGGAAAATCAAGACTTTAGGACTTAGGGCGAAAGCATATGGTAGTCCGTTTTATGTAAAGGATTTTGTTTTCTAATAAAGTTTTCTAAAATGAAGTTGAATCAGAATCGATACCTCTTTGCATTCATGCATTTGCATTACATTACATCATTTGCATTAGACTTTTACAAAAGAACCCTAATTAGGTAAAAATATTTTAGTTAACTTGGAAAACATGGAGCAAAGGTTGGAGAGAATAGAACAAATGCAAATACAGATGCAGGGGCAATTGACCAAGATTCAACAAGAAATGCGAGAACAAATGTTTGAGTTCCAAAAGAATGTGATTGGCCAGTTAACCCAGTTACTAGCCGAAAGACTTGAAAAAAGGAGTGGCCCAGCTGTCAATAGTGTGGATGATGAGGAAGACATTGTTTATTCCCCAGCAGGTATCTTGACTCAACCAGACACGCATTCGCATGGAGTACCCGTCATTATTGGGTCCCAATGTAAGACTGATACTTCACTCTTATTAAAGTTCCCAATGGGTTTTAACCCGAATGATGATCAAGCTAAACCGGTTGTTCTGGTAGAAACAAAGGAAATGAGAGAATGGACTTCGAAGGCCCTGAAGAAGAAAGAAAAGAAAATGAACAGTGCCGGTAGGTATAACAAGAGCCATTCAGAGCCGATTATAGTAAACCAGCCAAAGGCGGTAACCACCAGCAATCAGGTCTCCTCAAGGCAAAACTCTGAAAAGCTCCAATTTACGCCAATCTCGATGACGTATAAAGAGCTATATCAAAGTTTATTTGACACACATATGGTGTGTCCATTTTATCTGAAGCCGTTACAGCCCCCATATCCTAAATGGTATGACTCGAACGCTCAATGCGACTACCATGCGGGAATAACGGGTCACTCAATCGAAAATTGTACTACATTTAAAAGGTTGGTCGAAAAGTTCATTAAAATGGGAATTGTGAAGTTCAATGATTCATCAAAACCTGATCACTTTGACGAGGCAGTAAATGCGATAATTAAAGGAGGAGACAAGAAAGTTGCGATCCCTTGAAGAAATTGAAAGCGAAGAGGGAATCAGAGAATGAAGTTTCCAAGCCCTTGCGTACTTGGGAGTGTCTTGAATAATAGGATTGTAGAAGAAATCCTTGCATTTTTAGTGCTAATCTATAGTAATGTGCAAAACATGCTTGTTGCCTTAAGCCTAGAGGCAATAAGAACTCTTTCGTGAAATAGGCTTATGTCTGAAACTTTATTTCAATAAAATGCATTTTTAAGCAAATATTCTTTTATTCTTTCCATTTCATATTGTACATTCTTTTGTTTTACAATATTCTTTCATTCTTTATTCATGACTATACAAATAATTGTTCTTTGAATCATTTATTCTTTTGAAATATTCTTTCGAACCTATACTAGGTCCCTAGATATCAACGACATGAGCGACGTTGTTATTGGCTCCCTTTTTGAATGAGATATGGGTCTAGGGGATCTAAGGACTTTGAAGATGACAGAGGTTGTAGCCTATCTTCTGACTTGTTAAGGATGGTTTAACAAGATGAAAAATATACCCTACTCAAGAAAGGGTCAGCGGATATTATGAGCCTAGAAAAGGGGTAAAGATCGAAACCCAGCTCACCATAAAAATAATGCGAGACATCATTGATTTATTTTCAAGAATTCAAAGATGTTTTGCATGATCATATCATGACATGCCTGGGTTGCTAAGACGCGGGCTAAACATGAGGATCAGGCACTATTGATCTACATAAAAAGGGATGGTATCAGTTATGCCGTATTAAAGGAGACAAGATTCATGTGTCTTCTTCAGTTCTTCACAAATTTTCCATATGTGGGGGCATGGATATGATGGGGCCAATCTCGTTAAAGGTTTTTAGCCAATATCGATTCATTGTCGTGGTCATCGTTTACTTCACTAAGAGGGTGGAATTAGCTTCATATGCCAATGTTACAAGGTCGAAATAAAAAAAAGACGGATCAAATGTCAGTAAAGAATGCCATAAAGGATCACGTTTAAGAATGCATAACTGTACAAAGTCAAAGTTTACAGTTTGTCCAAAGATCAGGCAGCATATCACAGTGCAGCAAAAGTTGTCAAAAAAAAAAAAAGGAAATGTGACTAAGACTTGTAAAGATTGTCATAAGAAGCTACCATTTATTCTCTATGCTTATCAAACGTCGACCAGGACTTTCGCTCGGGCAACACTTTTTCCATTGGTTTATGAAGTGGTTTTGCCCATGAAAATCGAGATTCCTTTGCTCCAAGCTTCGATTGAGTCAGGAATTGGATGAAGAAGAATGTCTCCAGTGAACTTGGATGAAGAAAAGGGATTGAAAGTATTCATCATGGTCAAATGTACTAAAATTGATGATTTATGAAAGAAATGGTCTACCCAAAGAAATTTCATAATAGGCACATGATATTGAAAATTTCAGAAGAAAGCAGATCTCAAATTGAGAAGGACTTTATGTTGTAAAGAAGGACTTTTCTGGAGGAGCATTGATATTGACTGAGATGGATGCTAAAAACTCGCCCAATCCGGTGAATTCAGGGCCAATCAAGAAGGATTTTACCTGAAAGAGGAAAGACTAAGGTGAAAACCCGCAGAGGGCGCCTTGAGATCTAATTCATAAAATAAAAAAAAAGGGAGAGGCCAAGGCGAAAACCCGCAAAGGGCGCTTTGAGACCAAAGGGGATTTGAGTTGAAAACCCGAAAAGGGCGGCTCAAATTTTGACCAAAAAATGGGGCATACAGTAGTCTTGCTACGTCTGAATTAGCAATGAGGAAGTTTATTACATCTTGGGGCATTAACAAAGTACTCCGGATCCCCTAAACACATATTGAGCTTAAAATGGTCCTCAAGAAGTTGGAACAAAGAAGCTCAGGCTGCGATATCTGGGGAACCTATTTTCTATCTTACCCATTTTTGAATTCCTTATCTTTGATTGCTTTATTCTTTTTGAGATACACCCAAATCAATTTTCTTTTATTGCCTGGGTTATCTTTGATTAAATTATTTTTCTGAGCTATGCTTCTGACTAATATCTTTCTCATCCATTTTTGTGACCTTTTTCAAGCATTTTATATTGAAATAACGATTTATGGACTAATAACACTTTCATAAAAGGAGTTTCGCATATTACTCTAGAAGCTTCTAAATAATATGAGGAATCTGAAACATGACTATTGTTCAGAACTCACCAAGCCTAAGGGTTGGAAACATTGAAAAATGATTATCTCTTCGGATTCTTATGAGATAAGACAATTTCGTTGGTGATACTATATTGGCAAATGACGAATAAGGTCAATCCATGTGTAAAAAGGGATCATTGTCGGGATACCCTGCATTCATGTAAATTTCAGACTCATATATCTGGTTATTACACCCAGGGAATGGTGTAACAGGTTAAACTGATGGAAAACGATACAAGTTTTATACCTCCGAGTGGTAACAGATTGAATGGAAGAAACCAAATGTTATTGTAGTTGGATGGTACAAGCCTTATGTTCTCAAGGTCCGAGTGAAGTTGACTCTGAAATTACATTGGGGCAAGCTTGTTGAGAAGAACATGATTGATGAACAAAGATGAAGAACAAATGAGTGATAACACCTAGAGTAGGAATCATACTCATAACACTTTTACATCATAACAAATCTCATTAGGAGCATTTGATTCATTCCAATCATTGCTTCCTAATCCTTTAAAAGGAATCATTTTCATGACATGTTACATTCGTGTCACTCATAATACATGTAGCTAGAAGCATTTGATTCATTCTGATCATAGCATCTTAAGTCATGTGATATAAACATATGGAATCGAGTCTACAGGACATGTCCATCAGTGGACGGTGTAGCAATACTGGTGAATTTGTAGATCTCATCTTCCTGAAGTTGTAGGAAGCAGATCGAAAAGAATTTCAGCCTTATCTCCTTGAAGTTGTAGGGAGTAGACTGAAGACAGAAGATCTCATCTTCCTGAAGTTGTAGGAAGCAGATCGAAAAGAATTTCACTTTATCTCCCTGAAGTTGTAGGGAGTAGGCGAAGACAGAAGATCTCATCTTCCCGAAGTTGTAGGAAGCGGATCGAAAAGAATTTCACCTTATCTCCACGAAGTTGTAGGGAGTAGACTGAAGACAGAAGATCTCATTTTCCTAAAGTTGTAGGAAGCAGATCGAAAAGAATTTTAGCCCTATCTCCCTGAAGTTGTAGGGAGTAGACTGAAAACAGAAGATCTCATCTTCCTGAAGTTGTAGGAAGCGGATCGAAAAGAATTTCAACCTTATCTCCCACTGAAGTTGTAGGGAGTATCACGAAGACAGAAGATCTCATCTTCCTGAAGTTGTAGGAAGCAGATCGAAAAGAATTTCAGCCTTATCTCCCTGAAGTTGTAGGGAGTAGACTGAAGACAGAAGATCTCATCTTCCTAAAGTTGTAGGAAGTAGATCGAAAAGAATTTCAGCCTTATCTCCTTGAAGTTGTAGGGAGTAGATCAAGCAGGAAGATCTCATCTTCCTGAGTTGTAGGAAGCGGATCGAAAAGAATTTTAGCCTTATCTCCCCGAAGTTGTAGGGAGTAGATCTGAAAATAGAAGATCTCATCTTCCTGAAGTTGTAGGAAGCGGATCGAAAAGAATTTTAGCCTTATCTCCTGAAGTTGTAGGGAGTAGATCAAAGCAGAAGATCTCATCTTCCCGAAGTTGTAGGAAAGCGGATCGAAAAGAATTTCACCCTTATCTCCTTGAAGTTGTAGGGAGTAGATCAAGACAAAAGATCTCATCTTCCTGAAGTTGTAGGAAGCGGTCGAAAAGAATTTTAGCCTTATCTCCCCGAAGTTGTAGGGAGTAGACTGAAAACAGAACATCTTATCTTCCTGAAGTTGTAGGAAGTAGATCAAAGACAGAAGATCTTATCTTTCTGAAGTTGTAGGAAGTAGATCAAAGACAGAAGATCTTATCTTCCTGAAGTTGTAGGAAGTAGATCAAAGACAGAAGATATTATCTTCCTGAAGCTGTAGGAAGTAGATCAAAGACAGAAGATCTTATCTTCCTGAAGTTTTAGGAAGCAGATCGAAGACATCCGTCTGGAAATCCCTTAAGTTGTAGGGAGCAGATTGAAGATAGCAGATCTGGCAATTCCTGAAGTTGTAGGAAGCAGATTGAAGACATTAGTCTGATCTCCCTGAAGTTGTAGTGGAGCAGATTAAAATAATAATAGATTTGGCATTCTTGAAATTGCAAGAAGCAGATTGAAGCTATCAAACTGACTGAAATCAAGATGAAGTTCAAATACCGTTGAAGTTGCAATGGAGTTGGAAGCCATTTGAAGAAAATGAGGACCAAGAAGTCGAGGCTTGGCCAAGACTGGGCAAAATTGGTCCTTTTATAGTCTTTGCTCTATTCTCGTTACACGACAATGAGTAAAGAGGGGCAGCTGTAGAGGCCCATTTTTGCCCGGGCCCGTACAATAAAAACAAAAAAAATAAAAATGCCCAGTTTCTTTTATTTTTACAGTCTATTTTTACAAAATTAAAACAGGCCCAAATTACACTCTCTGACCCAACCAAATTAATTAGCCCCATACCAAAACCAGACTACCCAGCAGCCCGCAACCTAAACCTGACCCAAAACCAAACAGATCCTAACTACCCTTTGACCCGAACAACACCTGGCCCAAAAGGGCCCAAAGCCTAAACAGCTTTGGAGAAGCTAGGGTTTCTAGGAAACCCTCGCGCCGCAAGAGCGAACACCCCAGCAGAAGCCCGATCATCGCGCCGCAATGGTAGGAGCCCGATCGTCGCGCCTTCGCAGCCACCAAAATCCCCCCGATAGCACCGTAATCTTCGCGCCTGGTCATCACCGCGAGATCGTCATCATCAACCTGCGAAAAAAAGGAAACAAACCGCAGCAGGAAAGGAAAGAAGCAGATATGGAAAAATATATTTTCCTTTTTTATTTTGTTTTTTGGGTTATAAAACCCCTTGTAAAACCTGTAACAAGGGGAGGCATATGGAGAGAGAAAAAAAAAACAAACACAAAGAATCAATACAAAATACAGAAATAAAAAAACAGAGGTGATTTCAAACGGTTCTTTTTTTTTATTTTTTCGAATCTTTTCTTTTTTTAGCTTTCTTTTCTTTTATATAACAGGGTTACAATATGTATATTTTTTTAAAAAATGGAAAACTTTTACCTTTTTGGGGATTCCGGCCACTTGTGCGGTGGTGGCGCGATGGTGGAGACGGTGGTGAGCCTCGCCGAACTGTCGCGGAAATCGTCTGCGGGAAAACGAGAGCTCTCATATTTTTTTTAAAACACAATGAAATGTTTTTTTCTCTCTAAACTGGGCTATTTATACAGGGTTTAAAACGGCGCCGTTTTGGATTTAAGCTTCATTTCCAAAACGACGTCGTTTCATTGAAAAACCCAAAAATCGACCCGACCCTTACTCTGGGATCCGCGTGTTTTTTATCAATGGCCTATTTGCGGAACAGGTCCTTCCGCATTTTTTCAAATTTACAATTACGTTCCATAGCATGTTTTTCGTATTTATAATTTGGCCCTAAAACTTACGTTCTGTTTCATTTTAATCCTCGGGTTCTTTAAAGGTAAAAATCGGAACGTCACCGTTTTGAAAAAGAGGCAAAATTGCCATATTAGTCCCTGGGATTTAATGCGTGTTTTATTTTAATTGCTTTTTAACCCCCGTTTTCTTTGTTTTTATTTTATTTTTATCCTTTTATTTTATTCTATTATTTTACATTGTATTTAATTATTTATCATATTATATATTCTACATTATTTTCCTATATTTATTAATTTATGAAATTCACTTATATATATATATATATATATATATATATATTATATGTATTTTTTTATATATATTTAATTATTATTATATATTATTTTACTTGGTTTAATAATTTATATATATTATTTTATAATTTATATATTATCTATTATATTATATTTTAACTTGTATATTATATAGTATTATAATATATATTATTTTTTAATTTTTTTATAAAATTTATTATATTATATAATCTATTATATTTATATTATTTATAACATATAATTTTTATGATTAGTATATTATGTATATATATGTTTTATTTAAAATTATATATATATATATATATATTATTTACTAATTATTTTTATTATGTATAATCTTTATATATTATTATTAATTATTTTATATTATTTTTTATTAGTCATTATTCTACATTATTATTACTTTATTATTTATATAGATATGGAATGTTAGTATGTCATAATTGCTTTTGATATTTATGTTTGATAATGTATAAATGCGATATTGTCCCATAAATCATTGTTTAAAATAAAATACATTTTTTTTTACAAAATTACTGAATTTTATCAAAAGGTTTTAAAATAAATGCAATGTTTTGTGTTTAGAAATTCGGGAAATAGTGCCCTATCGTGCTGGGTTGCGATTTTCCGTTTGACTAAATAACTAAATACCCTTTTAATAAAGTTTCATAAATTATGAGATGTTTTAGTTTCTCGAAATAAAAATATCGTGTCCTAACGTCTTTGGATGTGATGTTTATATTCTTTCGGAACAAAGAAATCTCAAGTTTTAAATATAAAAAAACCTATTCTTGGGAATTCAAAACGTTGTGTCCTAACTTACTGGATATGATGTTTTGTGTCTCGAAATAGGGATTTTCTAAAATAAAGACATGCCTAGTTTCGAAGTCATGAGGTGCTTTATCCTAACTTACTGGGTATGGTGTTTTATTTCTTTGGGATAGGTAGGTCTAGTTTTTTTTTCTCTCTTCAAATAAAAGGACCATTTTCTAAAATTTTTCAAAGTTTCAACATTAGGACATGATTTTATCGATTAGGTACCAATTTTTTGGGCGTTATGAGGGTGCTAATCCTTCCTCATACGTAACTGACTCCCGAACCCATTTTTGTTTTTTTTTTTCGTGGACCAAAATAAGTATTTTGAAATAAAACGTTTTTTAAGGTGATCCAATCACACCAAAGTAAAAGGATTGGTGGCGGCTCCCATTTTCGTTTTTAAAAAGTCGACTCCCGTTTTTAAATCAAAATTTTAAAATGGTTTCGATAATACCTTGTATGGATGGCATGAAAAGACACACTTGAATGGAATTAAATACAATTGCTTTCTTTTATTTCATCCAACATCTATAACTTTTTAGCTTACTGCCAATTTCTTTCTTTTTCTTTCTTTTGGGTTCAATTGCTTTGTAAGTCCTTTCTCCTTTTCACCTATCACCATTAGAGTCAATTTCACTTTTAAACCCCAATTGAGTATGATAAATTTCATGTTCAACTAAACCCCGTTTAGCCTTAGGTCAGTTATCATTCCTATTGAAAATCGTGAGATATGAACCCGTACTAAAACCTTTCAACACGGTACTGGTTATCTCTCAAGAATATGGGATACTCATAATCGTCTCTTAAAGTTAATTCAATTTCAATTCAAAAAGCGCATGTAAAACCCCAAACCCGGCCCACAAGCCCTGACCGGATCTGGTATGTCACTACGGAAAAACGGTTGAAAATTTGTTTTGACTTAAAATAAAACTTTAGAATCTGTGATCTTTCGGAAACCATGTTCAATTAAAATCTATTGAATAATATAAGCTTGATATAAAATATCCGAATTAAAACTTTATTATAAGTTATTATAATATAAATCATTTGTAAAAATACTTCTAAGTAAACATAAACTTCAACAACCATAAATAGAGTACTTTAAATCAAAAGTGGCCCTTATTACATCAAATAAATTCCCAAAATACGGATAATATAAAAATCATTATTAATTAACTAAACAAGTAAAACATCTACTTCGCATGAAAATCGCATCGCATGGCCACCTTTGTATCTACTCCAACCCGGTCCATTAATCACGACTCACCACGATGTTTAAAAAGTTGGGTGAGTCACACGATTCAATGTGTAATTAAACCACCGATATCCACCCACATGTTAGCCACAAATCAACCCAATTATAATATGCAGCATGTAAATATAATCATTTAAACATTACCACAACTGGGCTTGGCCCACAATCAAATCATATTCAAGCACCGGGCTAGGCCCTTTTCTCATCAATCCATCGATCGGGCTTGGCCCATTTCCACGTATGTTCCCAAAACATACCTTTCCACATGTCATATTGGGCATGGCCCATTTCCATATCATTTCACAACGGAACAATGCAACATGAAACCCAACCCAATCCTAAGGTCCATCCGCTACACACCCCTTATCCAAATTTACCACACACCGGGGACTATCGAGTCACCCTCTCCTTTTCCCTCCAAAAAGGCAACCAATGCCATCCACGATGTAGCGTATAGCTAACATCAAACCACGATGGAGCACACAAAGCAATCCATCAAGCCACGATATGGCATAGAGCCGATATCAATCAAGGTAACCACGCGAACTAAATCGCAAAGATCCACAACGCGACCTCGATCGGCGCCAATCCACGATGTAGCACAAAGTCGACATCAACCACGTACTGGTACACCCAGTCCTTCTTTCATAACCCACCCATGCACATGTAACATGATATAACGACAATATGATGCATGTGCATGTCATTCACAAATATAGGCATACACTCATATTTAAATAAATGACAACAATATTTACAATGTGCTACTTACCTGATCATCGTCATACCCCTTTTAGGGTATCTACCACACTTTTACCATCGCACTTATTAGTAAGCATATAACATAAGCGGATATCACACAAAACCCTAAACAATGGCTAACTACACACCTTATAACCTGAAGTGCTAGACTTTCAATCCCGACGGCCTCCCTTTACTCTTGTCGATTTGCCCTATAACCCATAGTCAACATCGGTCAACACAAGAACATATCTAATGGCCTAAGGCCGAATAGTACCTAACACTTACCTTAGATGATCGAATCCAAGAGACTTCCTCAATGCTTCCTTCTTTCGGCTACACACAAGAGAACATACTTAATGGCACTATGACATTCGGCCATGTTATAAAAACTAAGACCAGTCACTTGGTTTTGACATACCAATATAAGAACTCAAAACCAATTGTTTAGAGTGACGATTACTTACCACTACACTTGAGACGAAATTAAGAGCAAGAGATCGGCAACACCATCTTAGGAGATTCGGCAATGGCTTTAAAGGTAATGAGATATTCGGCTCTTGAAAATAAAAATGGTAAAGAAAATATGCTTGATGAGGCTTACTTAGAAATTCGGCTATCAATAAAACAAATGTGGAGTTGAAGAAAAGAAAATTGGAAGAACGGTAGGGACTTAGGAGCATTCGGCTTTCATAGAAATATAAAGAAATTTGGCAAACAACTAAAAAAAAGAAAGAAAAAGGGAATGGGTGCTTATTAAAAGAAGAATTCGGCACTACCCCCTTCTATATGACCGAAAATGCCTACCCAAAAGAGTCCCACACTCATATATTATCTTAATATTTAAAACAATTAAAAACAAGCCTTATAACTTCATTTAAGGAAAAAAAATAATAAAGAAACACAACCATTATCCCTTATCACTTATTCAATAAAATAAGGCCACCCTTACCTTTTATCTTAAAATAAATAAAAAAAAATAAAATTCAGCATTTATCCTATATCCCAGCCGAATTCAAAAACAAAAACAAACTTAATCCTTACCTTTTTAGAAACCCATGTGCCAGTCCAACTCTTCTCCATTCAAAGAAGAAAAGAAGGAAAACCCCACCGCAGCCTCCAAGGTTCGAACACACGGGACACAGGGAAATCAGCAGACAAGTAGCGCCCAGTCATTCGGCCAACTCGACTTTCATGTTACAAAGCCCCAACATTAATTTTTAAGGCCTACTTAGCTCAAATCCTTTGGTGACGCAAAAATAAAACAAAAATTGCCGCTTTAGCAAACTCGACCTGCTCCCTTAGGCGTCCCCTTTCAAAGCTCCAAGCAGCGCCTCCATGCCACTCCACCCAACTGTTTCTTGTGTCCTAAATTCCACCAATTTATTTTAAGGCCTTCTTGCCCTATTTCCCCTTTTTACACTAAAAATCTAAAATTTTCCAAGGTACTCCCCGTTCATCCAATCATTCTTAAAACCTCTAAATACACCAAAGCACACCCAAAAATATTCCAACACCTGGGTTAAACTCAAATTGCATAGCCCCTAAACCAGGTGTTTACAATTCTACCCTCCTTAAAAATAATTTCGTCCTCGAAATTACTTGGCTAACGAACATCCTGTACAACCTATCTTACCACCTTACGCTTATGTCACAAGCACTCTGATCTTACTAAGGCTATCATACTTCCCAAACATAGCCTCTAAGTTCCCACTCAAAATTCAAAACACCTCTCTTAGCAACACAGAAAAGGGCTAACTCACAAGCAAGCAAAGCAATTAAAGCATGTACCAAAGCAAAGGAGCTTACCCGATATCACATCCTTGGCTGACTCTGACTAGAACCATTCCTTCCATGGCTTGAACCACGACCTCTCGTTGCTTGAGGACAATTCTTAACCAGATGTGCCTTAGATCCGCACCGAAAGCATTCTTTACTATTTCCCCAACACTCTCCTGTGTGAGGTCTTCCACACCGAGCACAGATACGATTCCGATTCTCAGCAACTGGCATAGGTGGACGTACCGTATTCTCAACTCTCGGTCTTTTCCGAGCATCTCCAAACGATGCTGACGGTCCAACCCTTTTCTTATTCTCGTTCCTATTCTTTTCCCGGTTTTCCCTTACCGTCCTCTTAACTTCTTCAGCTATACGAGCTTTCTCCACTAGCACCGCGAAGTCTCTTTCCCTCTGCGGAGCAATCAATACTCGTAGCTCATCTCGCAATCCGTCTTCAAACCGGACGCACCTCTCATAATCAGTGGCCACAATTCCCTTAGCATACTGGCTCAGCCGCACAAATTCCGCTTCGTACTCTGCTATCGACTTACTCCCTTGTACTAGGTTTAGAAACGCTTTCCTTTGCGAGTCCAAATAACTGGCTCCTACGTACTTTCCTTCAAACTTAGCCTTAAAGTAATCCCAATCCAATCGATCTGCCGGTACACCTTGTTTGACAGTGAGCCACCAACGATAAGCTTCGTCACGAAGCAACAAAACAGCACCCTTCAGCTTTTCTTCATCGGTGCAGTCCAAATCGTCCATGATTCTTTCGACTGCTTCTAGCCAATACTCCGCTACGTTCGGAGCTACTCCAGATACCCCTCTAAAGATCTCAGCTCCGTTCGATCTAAGCCTTTCCGATACTGACTTCCGAGTTCCATTTCCCCTACTAACTCCTGCTACTCGTTCTAGCACTCGTAACATGGCCCGCGATACTGCATCATCTTCACCTATCTGATCTTGTTCCTCCGCGCCCACTGCTGGTGGCGGCACTTTACTTTCTGACCCATGGCCAGACCCTACCGGTTCCGATGCTGCCATTCTACCTCTACCGCGTCCCCTAGAACTCATCTCTATCGTCGCGATTTAATCTGATTAAGGAGTTTTATGCATTAGTATTTGTTCCACTGTTTAACCGCGAACAATTTTATGAAAAGAATTTCTAGAGGTAGTTCTTTCGATCACACAAATTTTCAGTTCAAGTTCCCTATTCTATTTCAGAATATCACATTCATCCATAAGGACACATCCATTCATCAACAAGAACACATTCATCACTAGCGACACCTTCATTTCCCAATGAAGCCACATTCCTTCCTCAGTAGAGGCACATTCGGTGGTATCTACCACCCATATTCACTATCCAGACATTTCTGCCCGTTTTTACCCCCAGGGGTTTTTCGTCATTTTCCTACAGGGGTATTTTTGGTAATTTTGTAAATCGAGAAAACATCTTTCAAAATCAGATTTAGAGTTTACAAACCAAAGGGGTAAATTTTGGAAATTTTAAAACTAAGGGTTTTAAAACTAGGAATTTTATAAAACGGCACGGCTAGTCCCTTTCGGGTTTTAATAATTGGTTTAGCCTATGAACAAGTCCTCTTGGTTAAGGTGAACCGTAGCTACGCACCAGGTAGGATCCCAACGAAGAGGAGGTGAGTCACGAGGACTGCTTAAGTACCAGGCTCTTCCGGATCCACTCCTAGACATGCGCACAATGGTTGCCACACCTTAACTCGGCGACTTAATCACAGGTTTGTTTAATGGTCCTTAAGTCTTATGTGTTCAATGTTTGAGTAAACTAATCCTAGGGTTCAATAGCCCTAATATTCTAATCTACGAGCCCAAATAAGCCCATAACAATTCACATATAACAAATCACTTCAAAAGTCCGAAGTACTTACCTGGTGGACTTCGGATTGGAGGTACAGGTGCCATGCCAGAATACCTGAAAATATTTCATAAAAACCCGTATTTTTGAAAAGCCCATTTTGAAACGTTTTTGGGCCCAAAACCCTCAAAGCCGAGTTTTGAACCTGGCTCTGATACCAAACTGTAACACCCCAAACCCGGGCCACAAGCCCTAACCGGATCTGGTATGTCACTACGGAAAAACGGTTGAAAATTTGTTTTGACTTAAAATAAAACTTTAGAATCTGTGATCTTTCAGAAACCATGTTCAATTAAAATCTATTAAATAATATAAGCTTGATATAAAATATCCGAATTAAAACTTTATTATAAGTTATTATAATATAAATCATTTGTAAAAATACTTCTAAGTAAACATAAACTTCAACAACCATAAATAGAGTACTTTAAATCAAAAGTGGCCCTTATTACATCAAATAAATTCCCAAAATACGGATAATATAAAAATCATTATTAATTAACTAAACAAGTAAAACATCTACTTCTGTATGAAAATCGCTTACATGGCCACCTTTGTATCTACTCCAACCCTGGTCCATTAATCACGACTCACCCGCGATGTTTAAAAAGTTGGGTGAGTCACACAGATTCGAGTGTGTAATTAAACCACTGATATCCACCCACATGTTAGCCACAAATCAACCCAATTATAATATGCAGCATGTAAATATAATCATTTAAACATTACCACAATCTGGGCTTGGCCCACAATCAAATCATATTCAAGCACTGGGCTAGGCCCTTTTCTCATCAATCCACTGATCGCTGGGCTTGGCCCATTTCCACGTATGTTCCCAAAACATACCTTTCCACATGTCATATTGGGCATGGCCCATTTCCATATCATTTCACAACGGAACAATGCAACATGAAACCCAACCCAATCCTAAGGTCCATCCGCTACACACCCCTTATCCAAATTACCACACACCAGGGGACTATCGACTCACCCTCTCCTTTTCCCTCCAAAAAGGCAACCAATGCCATCCACGATGTAGCGTATAGCTAACATCAAACCACGATGGAGCACACAGCAATCCATCAAGCCACGATATGGCATAGAGCCGATATCAATCAAGGTAACCACGCGAACTAAATCGCAAAGATCCACAACGCGACCTCAGTCAGCGCCAATCCACGATGTAGCACAAAGCTGACATCAACCACGTACTCGAAGTACACCCAGTCCTTCTTTCATAACCCACCCATGCACATGTAACATGATATAACGACAATATGATGCATGTGCATGCCATTCACAAATATAGGCATACACTCATATTTAAATAAATGACAACAATATTTACAATGTGCTACTTACCTGATCATCGTCATACCCCTTTTAGGGTATCTATCACACTTTTACCACTGCACTTATTAGTAAGCATATAACATAAGCGGATATCACACAAAACCCTAAACAATGGCTAACTACACACCTTATAACCTGAAGTGCTAGACTTTCAATCCCGACGGCCTCCCTTTACTCTTGTCGATTTGCCCTATAACCCATAGTCAACATCGGTCAACACAAGAACATATCTAATGGCCTAAGGCCGAATAGTACCTAACACTTACCTTAGATGATCGAATCCAAGAGACTTCCTCAATGCTTCCTTCTTTCGGCTACACACAAGAGAACATACTTAATGGCACTATGACATTCGGCCATGTTATAAAAACTAAGACCAATCACTTGGTTTTGACATACCAATATAAGAACTCAAAACCAATTGTTTAGAGTGACGATTACTTACCACTACACTTGAGACGAAATTAAGAGCAAGAGATCGGCAACACCATCTTAGGAGATTCGGCAATGGCTTTAAAGGTAATGAGATATTCGGCTCTTGAAAACAACAATGGTAAAGAAAAGATGCTTGATGAGGCTTACTTAGAAATTCGGCTATCAATAAAATAAATGTGGAGTTGAAGAAAAGAAAAGTGGAAGAACGGTAGGGACTTAGGAGCATTCGGCTTTCATAGAAATATAAATAAATTTGGCAAACAACTAAAAAAAAGAAAGAAAAAGGGAATGGGTGCTTATTAAAAGAAGAATTCGGCACTACCCCCTTCTATATGACCGAAAATGCCTACCCAAAAGAGTCCCACACTCATATATTATCTTAATATTTAAAACAATTAAAAACAAGCCTTATAACTTCATTTAAGGAAAAAATAATAATAAAGAAACACAACCATTATCCCTTATCACTTATTCAATAAAATAAGGCCACCCTTACCTTTTATCTTAAAATAAATAAAAAAATAAAATTCAAAGCATTTATCCTATATCCCACCAATTCAAAAACAAAAACAAACTTAATCCTTACCTTTTTAGAAACCCATGTGCCGTCCAACTCTTCTCCATTCAAAGAAGAAAAAGAAGGAAAAACCCACTGCGCACCTCCAAGGTTCGAACACGGGACACTGGGAAATCAAGCACCAAGTAGCGCCAGTGCCATTCGGCCAACTCCGCGCTTTCATGTTACAAAGCCCCAACATTAATTTTTAAGGCCTACTTAGCCCAGTCCTTTGGCTGACGCAAAAATAAAACAAAAATTGCTGCTTTAGTAGCTCGAACCCTTGCTCCCTTAGGCGTCCCCTTTCAAAGCTCCAAGCAGCGCCTCCATGCCACTCCACCCAACTGTTTCTTGTGTCCTAAATTCCACCAATTTATTTTAAGGCCTTCTTGCCCTATTTCCCCTTTTTACACTAAAAATCTAAAATTTTCCAAGGTACTCCCCGTTCATCCAATCATTCTTAAAACCTCTAAATACACCAAAGCACACCCAAAAATCTTCCAACACCTGGGTTAAACTCAAATTGCATAGCCCCTAAACCAGGGTGTTACAATTCTACCCTCCTTAAAAATAATTTCGTCCTCGAAATTACTTGGCTAACGAACATCTGTACAACCTATCTTACCACCTTACGCTTATGCTGCGCACTCTGATCTTACTAAGGCTATCATACTTCCCAAACATAGCCTCTAAGTTCCCACTCAAAATTCAAAACACCTCTCTTAGCAACACAGAAAAGGGCTAACTCACAAGCAAGCAAAGCAATTAAAGCATGTACCAAAGCAAAGGAGCTTACCCGATATCACATCCTTGGCTGACTCTGACTAGAACCATTCCTTCCATGGCTTGAACCACGACCTCTCGTTGCTTGAGGACAATTCTTAACCAGATGTGCCTTAGATCCGCACCGAAAGCATTCTTTACTATTTCCCCAACACTCTCCTGTGTGAGGTCTTCCACACCGAGCACAGATACGATTCCGATTCTCAGCAACTGGCATAGGTGGACGTACTGTATTCTCAACTCTCGGTCTTTTCCGAGCATCTCCAAACGATGCTGACGGTCCAACCCTTTTCTTATTCTCGTTCCTATTCTTTTCTCAGTTTTCCCTTACCGTCCTCTTAACTTCTTCAGCTATACGAGCTTTCTCCACTAGCACCGGCGAAGTCTCTTTCCCTCTGCAGAGCAATCAATACTCGTAGCTCATCTCGCAATCCGTCTTCAAACCGGACGCACCTCTCATAATCAGTGGCCACAATTCCCTTAGCATACTGGCTCAGCCGCACAAATTCCGCTTCGTACTCTGCTATCGACTTACTCCCTTGTACTAGGTTTAGAAACGCTTTCCTTTGCGAGTCCAAATAACTGGCTCCTACGTACTTTCCTTCAAACTTAGCCTTAAAGTAATCCCAATCCAATCGATCTGCGGTACACCTTGTTTGACAAATGAGCCACCAACGATAAGCTTCGTCACGCGAAGCAACGAAACAAAGACACCTTCAGACTTTTTCTTCATCGGTGCGGTCCAAATCGTCCATGATTCTTTCGATCGCTTCTAGCCAATACTCCGCTACGTTCGAGCTACTCGAGATACCCCTCTAAAGATCTCGGCTCGTTCGATCTAAGCCTTTCCGATACTGACTTCCGAGTTCCATTTCCCCTACTAACTCCTGCTACTCGTTCTAGCACTCGTAACATGGCCCGCGATACTGCGTCATCTTCACCTATCTGATCTTGTTCCTCCGCGCCCACTGCTGGTGGTGGCACTTTACTTTCGACCCATGGCGGACCCTACCGGTTCGATCTTCGCCATTCTACCTCTACCGCGTCCCCTAGAACTCATCTCTATCGTCGCGATTTAATCTGATTAAGGAGTTTTATGCATTAGTATTTGTTCCACTGTTTAACCGCGAACAATTTTATGAAAAGAATTTCTAGAGGTAGTTCTTTCGATCACACAAATTTTCAGTTCAAGTTCCCTATTCTATTTCAGAATATCACATTCATCCATAAGGACACATCCATTCATCAACAAGAACACATTCATCACTAGCGACACCTTCATTTCCCAATGAAGCCACATTCCTTCCTCAGTAGAGGCACATTCGGTGGTATCTACCACCCACATTCACTATCCAGACATTTCTGCCTGTTTTACCCCCAGGGTATTTTCGTCATTTTCCTACTGAGGGTATTTTTGGTAATTTTGTAAATCGAGAAAACATCTTTCAAAATCAGATTTAGAGTTTACAAACCAAAGGGGTAAATTTTGGAAATTTTAAAACTAAGGGTTTTAAAACTAGGAATTTTATAAAACGGCACGGCTAGTCCCTTTCGGGTTTTAATAATTGGTTTAGCCTATGAACAAGTCCTCTTGGTTAAGGTGAACCGTAGCTACGCACCAGGTAGGATCCCAACGAAGAGGAGGTGAGTCACGAGGACTGCTTAAGTACCGTGCTCTTCCGATCCACTCCTAGACATGCGCATAATGGTTGCCACACCTTAACTCTCGGCGACTTAATCACAGGTTTGTTTAATGGTCCTTAAGTCTTATGTGTTCAATGTTTGAGTAAACTAATCCTAGGGTTCAATAGCCCTAATATTCTAATCTACGAGCCCAAATAAGCCCATAACAATTCACATATAACAAATCACTTCAAAAGTCCGGCAGTACTTACAGTGGACTTGGATTGGAGAAATGCAGTGCCATGCCGAATACTCGAAAATATTTCATAAAAACCCGTATTTTTGAAAAGCCCATTTTGAAACGTTTTTGGGCCCAAAACCCTCAAAGCCGAGTTTTGAACCTGCTCGATACCAAATCAGTAACACCCAAACCCGGCCACAAGCCCCGACCGGATCTCGGTATGTCACTACGGAAAAACGGTTGAAAATTTGTTTTGACTTAAAATAAAACTTTAGAATCTGTGATCTTTGAAACCATGTTCAATTAAAATCTATTAAATAATATAAACTTGATATAAAATATCCGAATTAAAACTTTATTATAAGTTATTATAATATAAATCATTTGTAAAAATACTTCTAAGTAAACATAAACTTCAACAACCATAAATAGAGTACTTTAAATCAAAAGTGGCCCTTATTACATCAAATAAATTCCCAAAATACGGATAATATAAAAATCATTATTAATTAACTAAACAAGTAAAACATCTACTACAGTATGAAAATCACATACGCATGGCCACCTTTGTATCTACTCCAACCCGGTCCATTAATCACGACTCACCCGCGATGTTTAAAAAGTTGGGTGAGTCACACGCACTCGGTGTGTAATTAAACCACCGATATCCACCCACATGTTAGCCACAAATCAACCCAATTATAATATGCGGCATGTAAATATAATCATTTAAACATTACCACAATCTGGGCTTCGCCACAATCAAATCATATTCAAGCACTTTGGGCTAGGCCCTTTTCTCATCAATCCATCGATCGCTGGCTTGGCCCATTTCCACGTATGTTCCCAAAACATACCTTTCCACATGTCATATTGGGCATGGCCCATTTCCATATCATTTCACAACGGAACAATGCAACATGAAACCCAACCCAATCCTAAGGTCCATCCGCTACACACCCCTTATCCAACCTACCACACACCGGGGGACTATCGAGTCACCCTCTCCTTTTCCCTCCAAAAAGGCAACCAATGCCATCCACGATGTAGCGTATAGCTAACATCAAACCACAATGGAGCACACAAAGCAATCCATCAAGCCACGATATGGCATAGAGCCGATATCAATCAAGGTAACCACGCGAACTAAATCGCAAAGATCCACAACGCGACCTCGATCGGCGCCAATCCACGATGTAGCACAAAGTCGACATCAACCACGCACTCAAGTACACCCAACTCCTTCTTTCATAACCCACCCATGCACATGTAACATGATATAACGACAATATGATGCATGTGCATGCCATTCACAAATATAGGCATACACTCATATTTAAATAAATGACAACAAAATTTACAATGTGCTACTTACCTGATCATCGTCATACCCCTTTTAGGGTATCTATCACACTTTTACCACTGCACTTATTAGTAAGCATATAACATAAGCAGATATCACACAAAACCCGGAAACAATGGCTAACTACACACCTTATAACTTGAAGTGCTAGACTTTCAATCCCGACGGCCTCCCTTTACTCTTGTCGATTTGCCCTATAACCCATAGTCAACATCGGTCAACACAAGAACATATCTAATGGCCTAAGGCCGAATAGTACCTAACACACTTACCTTAGATGATCGAATCCAAGAGACTTCCTCAATGCTTCCTTCTTTCGGCTACACACACAAGAGAACATACTTAATGGCACTATGACATTCGGCCATGTTATAAAAACTAAGACCAATCACTTGGTTTTGACATACCAATATAAGAACTCAAAACCAATTGTTTAGAGTGACGATTACTTACCACTACACTTGAGACGAAATTAAGAGCAAGAGATCGGCAACACCATCTTAGGAGATTCGGCAATGGCTTTAAAGGTAATGAGATATTCGGCTCTTGAAAACAACAATGGTAAAGAAAAGATGCTTGATGAGGCTTACTTAGAAATTTGGCTATCAATAAAACAAATGTGGAGTTGAAGAAAAGAAAAGTGGAAGAACGGTAGGGACTTAGGAGCATTCGGCTTTCATAGAAATATAAAGAAATTTGGCAAACAACTAAAAAAAAAGAAAGAAAAAGGGAATGGGTGCTTATTAAAAGAAGAATTCGGCACTACCCCCTTCTATATGACCGAAAATGCCTACCCAAAAGAGTCCCACACTCATCTATTATCTTAATATTTAAAACAATTAAAAACAAGCCTTATAACTTCATTTAAGGAAAAAAAATAATAAAGAAACACAACCATTATCCCTTATCACTTATTCAATAAAATAAGGCCACCCTTACCTTCTATCTTAAAATAAATAAAAAAAATAAAATTCAGCATTTATCCTATATCCCAGCCGAATTCAAAAACAAAAACAAACTTAATTCTTACCTTTTTAGAAACCCATGTGCCGTCCAACTCTTCTCCATTCAGCAGCAAAAAGAAGGAAAAACCCCACCTGCAGCCTCCAAGGTTCGAACACAGGACCTGGGGGGAAATCAGCAGCCAAGTAGCGCCCAGGCCATTCGGCCAACCTGCCTTTCATGTTACAAAGCCCCAACATTAATTTTTAAGGCCTACTTAGCCCAGTCCTTTGGCTGACGCAAAAATAAAACAAAAATTGCTGCTTTAGCAGCTCGAACCCTTGCTCCCTTAGGCGTCCCCTTCAAAGCTCCAAGCAGCGCCTCCATGCCACTCCACCCAACTGTTTCTTGTGTCCTAAATTCCACCAATTTATTTTAAGGCCTTCTTGCCCTATTTCCCCTTTTTACACTAAAAGATCTAAAATTTTCCAAGGTACTCCCCGTTCATCCAATCATTCTTAAAACCTCTAAATACACCAAAGCACACCCAAAAATCTTCCAACACCTGGGTTAAACTCAAATTGCATAGCCCCTAAACCAGGGTGTTACAGCACATGTTGGAATTGTTTGGCGTACAATTGGGAAAACGAGACGGTCGTCTGCTGAGCTCAAATTCCTACAAGCAAATTGGCATGTCCAATTGGAAAAAGCTAGTTGGGTTTCGTCAAGGGAGATAATGATCAGATTTAAACGACCCATATGGTTGAAGCCGTTCATTCGAGTTGGGCTTTTCTAGATCGCAAGGCTGTCGAGATCTAAAACCACGAACGCGTGTTATGTGGTCAGATAATCGGTAAGGGTTGGTTTGTAGGTCGTACTGGAACCAACTACACAATGAAGAGTTGGCGGTTGGGGCGTCCTTGATCACTATAACCAACTTATCGTTAAGAGAAAGGAAATTCATTTTCAATGATCGGTTCAAGTTCAGAGTGTATCGAGGCTACGACTAAGCATTCACACATTGATTTACTGACTTAATTTAAATTACTTAATTTTTTTTTTGAAAATATCATTTTGTTATTATTTCATTTCATTTTATACTTATTTTTCTTTATCAAGTAAACTCTCCCTCAATTATTTTTTAGCTCTGCACATATAGGTCGTGGGCACGAAAAACTACCTAGTGTCAGAAATTTGGTCGTGTAAACAGTAAAATTAGGAATACTAGTCCTTGTGGGATCGACTCTACTACTCTATATAACTATTTGATTCAATTAAAGAGTAGGGAATTATATTTGATGGTTTCGACGCCCATCAAATTTTGACACTGTTGCCGGGGATTGAAAATAAATCTAATTTTCATTTATTTTACTTATGATCATGTCAGAATTGGGGACCTTAGAAGTTGAACCAAAAGTCGAGAAATTAGCTCGAACACTACAAAGAGAAGCTATTTAACGTGAAAAATAACAGCAAGTGAGAGAGATCAAATATGAAACATTTTCTTACACGGAAGCAATAGACGATACACTCAGTGAACCAGAAGAAATGGTGAATCTAACCATTCTTCAGCTCGCTGTGGCACCGAATAAGCAATAATTGCTGTGCATAACTTATTCAATGGGAGGAACACCATTTGAATTATAGTCGAGCTTAATTCATTTATTACCCACTTTTCACGGTTTGCAAAATGAGAACCCCCACACTCATCGTAAGGAGTTTCACATGGTTTGCTTAAGCATGAAACCTTAAGGAGTAACCAGAGATCAAATTAGACTTTGAGGTTTTCTTTTTTCATTAGCCGACTCTGCTAGAGAATAACTATGTTAATTACTTCTAAGATCTGTTAATTCATGGTCTGATATGTCTCGTTTATTTCTTGACAAGTTCTTTCCAGCAGCTCGGGCAGCTGAATTAAGGAGAGATATTGTCGGAATACGAAAAAAGGAGACTGAATCACTTTATGACTACTGAGAGCGATACAAGAAGTTGTGTGCAAGCTGCCCACAACATGGCCGAACTGAACAATCACTTCTTCAATATTTTTATGAGGGGTTACTCCCTATGGAAATGAATATGATTGATGCCACCAGTGGATGAGCACTTGTTAACATGACTCCTCAAAGAGCAAGAGAATTAATTTCAACTATGGCTACGAATTCCCAACAATTTCGACTAACTACAAAACCTACAAGATGAGTTCATGGGACTCACTAATGTAATTTAAAATTTATTTTTAGGAAAAATAAACCCAGCTCGGTTATGCGAGATTTGTGCCATGGTTGATCATCCAATAGATTCGTGTCCAATTTTACATGAGAATACAACAACACAAGTAGATACTTTTGGGAACTTTCTAAGGCCACCTCAAAGACAATATGATCCACAATCAAATACTTATAAGGCAGGGTGGTGGGATCACCCAAATCTGAGCTATGGATCGAATCTCGGTACAACTAACCATATCAGCCAAGACTACCTCTGACTCAACAGTTTCAACCCTCAAGGTCATCTCTTGAGACCATAGTGGAGAAGTTAGCTCTTACTACCAAAAAGTTTCAACAAAAGATTGAAGTGCACCTACAAGAGCTAGATAAGAAAATGAATAAGCTTACACTTACGGTTAGTCGTTTGGAATCCCAAGCAAAGTTTTCATCTCAAAAAGAGTCATATCCACGACAAAATGTAAGTGCTATAACTTTAAGAAGTGGAACGATTTTGGAACCAACACCTGGCACGAGTCGTGATCACGAAACTGAACGAGGAGTACAGAAACTTGATCCAACAGCTACCACGGGTTCAGCACCATAGAAACTGTTTGTGGTACCACCCCATTCCTTGGAAGGCTCGCCCAATGTAATAAGGAGCAAGAAGTGAAAGAAATCCTAGAGATGTTCCAAAAAGTTGAAATTAACATACCCCTGCTCGATGCGATAAAACAAGTTCCACGCTATGCGAAATTCTTAAAAGAATTATGCACTAGTAGGAAGAAGCTCATGATAACGAAATAGTAGGTATGAGAGAAAGCGTCTCCATGATTTTACAAAGGAAAATTCCACTTAAGTGTAAGGACCAAAGTATGTTTGCTATATCTTGCAAAATAGGTACTGTTGGTATTAAAAAGGTCATGTGTGATTTAGGTGCATCTATTAACGTTATACCTTTATCTATTTTTTTATATTACTAAACATGGGTCCTTTGAAAGAAACATGTGTGATCATCCAATTAGCAGATAGGTCAGTTGTGTATCTTGGAGGGTGTTGGAAAATGTCTTCATGAAGGTAAATGAATTAATCTTTCCTGCAGATTTTTACATCGTTGACATGAAGGATGACAACTCGATAAATTCTTTTGATATTCTACTCGAGAGACCATTTTTAAGCACCGCACGAATAAAAATTGATGTTATGAGTGGAACACTCACCATGGAATTTGACGTTGAAGTGATCAAGTTCAATGTTTATGAGGATATGGGTCATCCCAGTGCAATGAAAAATGTCTCTAATGTCGATATAATTGAACCATTGACAAACTTTAATTTTGAATATAAAAAAGAGGATGAATTACAAACTTTTTTATGCAAGAATTTAGATCTCGATTGTATGGAAAAACATGAAGAATTATTGATGATCAAAGAACCAATACGTGAAGATGTCATTCATATAGAGGCCCCAAAATTGGAGCTCAAACAGTTACTGGAACATTTAAGGATTCCAATAGAGGAAAAGACAAACCTGAACGAAAAAGCTCAAAAGACGCTTCAATCCACCAATGATGGAGGAATCCAGGAAGTATTTCAAGGTTAAAAGGTTGAAACATTTTTATGAGAACTTCCAAGTGAACGTAAAGGATGAGTTAATTCTCGAGGAGCCAAACGAATAAAATTAAGGTCGTCGAGCTAACGACGTTAAACAAGAGCGCTTTTTGGGAGGCAACCCATATTTATTTTAATTCATTTAGTTTTGAATTAAGTTTAATTTATGTTGAAAATAAAAATAAAAATAAAAAGATTGTTATTTAATCTATTTTAATATGTTGTTTTCCAAGAACGATGGTGGAGGCTATCCCTTTTCATCCAAAAATAAATCAAAATCGGTTTTATTTTGTGGCATGGGCACACCTTGCCAAATCTTAGTGCTGCCATTTGTTGAAACATACACCCAAGACTGAATCGACCAAAACCAACTTGAATTGCCCAAACCACCTTTCGCCAAATTAATACGGGGAGTACACTTGACCCTTCTATTTATTATTCTTTTAAAATTGCACATTGAAGGCAATGTGGGCTAAGTAGGGGGGATTCATAGGACATGTCATGTTATTACTTGTTCGTCTTTGCATGTGTTAATTCTTATATTGAGGTTATTCTTTAATTTTTTTGAAATTGAACATTCAATTCCTATGCTTAGTTAATTCAAATAATTGGGTAATTCATGAATAACTGCTTATTGCTTAAATTTGATCGATATGTGTTTTGTAGAATTGAAAATATTATGGCTAAATTAACGTTTCATGAAATTGTTAACTCTTTAAACTTGCTCAATAAAAGTACTCAAGTCTCATTTTAAGTAATTTTTCTGTAAAAAAAATTGAAGTAATAAAAAATATATATACTCCGCTAATGGCTTAGTTATGAGTGAAGATTTTGAAAATGTGACCAAATTGAGTTTCCGGGATGAGGTGCTTGGGTTGTCTTCTCATTTCGCGTAAAAAGATTCGACTACATCCCAAACTTGTGGAAAATTTGATTGAGTACGATTGCCTTGCAAGTTTGATTAAGCTTTAATTTAGTGAAGTAGTTGAATTTTGCATAATGTTAGAAATTTTAAAAGACACTTGTTGGTTAAACCTAGAAATTGCTTATTTTTTATTCACCTAAATTGTTTGCATTATGCTTGGTTGAGGAATGAGACTTGATTTAAAAAAAAATTGTCGAATGATTTCTAGTATGAGAATACACATCATGGTTGAGGACAAGCATCGATTAAGTAGGGGGAATTTGATAGCAAGTTAATTTATTGTTTTTGATGTATCTATTTTGGCTAATTTTTTAATAGAATACTACTAAACTTATGATTTCTTACTTAAATCTTATCAGGGATGAAATTGGAATGCCAAAATTCAAAATCAAGCAAAATGGGCTAAATTGGAACAAGAAGCAAAAAATGGGCCGAAGTAAAATATTGTAGAATTAGTGGTTGATTAAATCAAATTTGAAATTGTCAAATTCTATAAATAGAAAAAAATATGATTTTAGTTGATATATTCTTAGGAGGAATCATGCTAAATTTAGCATATGAAAAGTGTATAAATACCTTGTATGGGTGGCATGAAAAGACACACTTGAATGGAATTAAATACAATTACTTTCTTTTATTTCATCCAACGTCTATAACTTTTTAGCTTACTGCCAATTTCTTTCTTTTTCTTTCTTTTGGGTTCAATTGCTTTGTAAGTCCTTTCTCCTTTTCACCTATCACCATTATAGTAAATTTCACTTTTAACCCCCAATTGAGTATGATAAATTTCATGTTCAACTAAACCCCATTTAGTCTTAGGTCAATTATCATTCCTATTGAAAATCGTGAGCTATGAACCTGCACTAAAACCTTGCAACACGATATTCGTTATCTCTCCAGAATATGGGATAGTCACAATCGTCTCTTAAAGTTAATTCAGTTTCAATTAAAAAAACATGTGTTGGGTTGGAATTGCTTGGCATACAGTTGGGAAAACGAGATGGTCGTTTGCTAAGTTCGAATTACCGCGAACAAATTGGCATATCCAATTGGAAAAAGCTAGTCAGGTTTCGTTAAGGGAGATAGTGATCCGATATAAACAACACATGTGATTGAGACCGTTGATTCGAGTTGGGCTTTTCTAGATCACAAGGCTACCGAGATCTTAAATTGCGAACGCGTGTTATGTGGTTAGATAATCAGTAAGGGTTAGTTTACAGGTCGTACCAGAACCAACTACACAAGGAAGAGTTGGCAGTCAGGGCATCCTTGATTGTTATAACTAACTTATCGTTAAGAGAAAGGAAATCCATTTTCAAGAATCAGTTCGAGTTCGGAGTGTACCGAGGCTAAGGCTAAGCATTCACACATTGATTTATCGACTTAATTTAAATTACTTAATTTTATTTTCGCAAATATCACTCTGTTATTATTTCATTTCATTTTATACTTATTTTTATTTATCAACTAAACTCCCCCGTGTTTATTTTTCAACTTTGCATGTACAGATCGTAGGCACGACAGCTACCTAGACTCAGGAATTTGATCACTTAAACAGGAAAATTAGGAATCCCAGTCCCTGTGGGATCGACCCTACTACTCTATAATACTATTTGATTCAATTAGAGCATAGAAAATTATATTTGGTGGTTTCGACGCCCATCAACCATCATGAATATGGTTTGTAGCATGCTTTTAGAAAAGAAAACGCCCAAGACATTTTAGCCTAAAGTAGTTAATTGGGCAATACATGTTTTGAATCGGAGTCCCACATTAGCAGTGAAAAATATGACGTTAGAAGAAGCATGTAATGGAGTCTAGCCATTAGTTGAGTACTTTAGAGTTTTTGGCTGCCTTTCTTATATGTATGTACCTGGCAAAATTAGAACCAAGCTCGATGATAAGGGCTTTTATTGCATTTTGTTGTAAGTCGTGAGGAATCAAAGGTTTATAGACTACATGATCCAATTTTATAGAGGATCATTTTCAACAGGGATGTTCAGTTTGAAGGAGACAATAATTGTGTTTGGGATAAGGAACATGAAGAATCCATTGTGTTTGATTTGAAATGGAGAGACTGTGATGAAGAATTAGTTCTTGTTGTTGAGATTGAAGAAGAGAATGATTTCGACCTTGATGATTAAGAGGAAAATCTATCCTTTAATTCTCTATCTGAAGGTCACTCTTCAGCTATGCATCAAGGAAGGAATAGGGCACCACTAGTTTGGATGAGAGACTATGAAATAGATGAAGGTCTCTTTAAAGAAGAAGCTGACATGGTTATGTATGCTGCTACTGATATTGACCCTATTCACTTTAAAGATGCGATGAAAAGTAAAAAATGGAGGCAAGCCATGGATGCAGAAATAAAAGTAGTAAACATGATCGACATATAGGAATTAATGGATTTGCCTAAATGAGGAAAAAAGATTTGAGTTAAATGAGTTTATAAGACCAAATTTGTTGAAAATGGAGAAGTAAATAAACACAAGGCTGGACTTGTAGTAAAGGGGTATGCCCAACAACATGGAGTGGATTACACGAAAGTTTTTGCACCTATGGCACATATGGAGATAATTCAGTTGGTGAATGCACTTGCAGCTTAAAGAGGATGGTTTATTTACCAGCTTGACGTAAAGTCTACATTTTTGCACGGTAAGTTGAATGAAAATGTTTTTGTGGAACAACCTTGTGGTTATATCCAAAAAAGGCGATGAGCAAAAAGTTTACAAGTTGAAGAAGGCACTTTACGGGCTTAAGAAAGCCCCACAAGCATGGTACAGCTGTATAAAAGTATATTTCATGAAGAAAGGTTTTGAAAAGTGTTACTACGGTTTTACTTTATTCATAAAGACAAAGAAAGATGACAAAGTATTTATAGTAAGTTTGTATGTCGATGATCTTATTTTTATCAGTAACGATGAATTAATGTTTGTAGAATTCAAAGATTCCATGAAGCATGACTTTGACATGACAAACCTTGGAAGGATGAGATATTTACTTGTTTTGGAGGTCTTGCAAGGATCAAATGGAATCGTTAAAAGAAGTATCCTTTGGAGGTACTGCAAAAGTCTGGGATAGATAAAAGTAATTTTGTCCATAATTCAATAATTTCTAACTTTAAGCTCATGAAGGATGAGGGAGGAGTTAAGGTAGACAATACTTACTACAAACAAATTGTGGGTAGTCTCATGTATCTCACAATAACTCGATCGAATATGTAACACCCCTAACCCGTAACCATGGCCGGTTTAGGGTTAAGAGGCATTACCGGACAATCGGAAACTTGTACGAACATTTTGCATCATAATGTATATCATCGTCAAATCATAGCAGATTATAAACATATAGTCCCTTAATGAGGCCTACGAGACCTTAAACATGCATTAGAAATAGGTCGGGACTAAACCGGGATCATACAAAATTTTTCTGAAAATCAAACATTATTTTAAAGTTACAGAGGTCACACGCTGATAAACCGCAATATATACATTTTTTAATCCCACATTTAGCATACTTTTGGATGATTTAATCCCTTGAATTGTGGAATTTGATGCTCGTAATCCTTTAATTTCATGTTTTATACTTAGGAGAGCATCGGAGGATGAAAAGAACGAAAAACGGGCCAAAAACGGAGAAAATGGGCCAAAATAAGAAATCGACACGGCCGTTATCGAAACCATTTTTTTAAAGGGTTTTGAAAAGCAGGGATCGACTTTAAAAAACGGAAATGGAGTCGCCACCAATCCTTTTTTACTTAGGTGTGATTGGATCACCTTGCAAAACATTTTATTTTAAAACATTGATTTTTGTCCACGAAATACAAGAAAATGGGTTCGAGAGTCGATTACGTATGAGGAAGGGTTAGCACCCTCATAGCGCCCAAAAATTGGTACCTAATTGATAAAATCATGTCCGAATGTTGAAAATTTGAAAAATTTTAAAATATGATCCTTTTATTAGAAAGAAAACCAAGACTTACCCATTTCAAAGAAATAAAATGTTATACCCAATAAGTTAGGATATAACATCTCACGACTTCGAAGTTAGGCTCGCTTTTATTTTGTAGAAAATTCTTATCTCAAAATATAAAACATCATATCCAGTAAGTTAGGGTATAATGTTTGGAATTTCCAAGAATAAGTTTTAATTTAGAAGTTTATGGATTTCAATTTTAAAAGAAAAGGGATACTTAATATTTTAAGTTCAACGATGAAAATCGAAACCCAGTGAGTTAGGGCACAATTTTTCTCGAAGCCCCCCAAATATTAGATATCACCGATTTTTTTTTTAAAACTATTTGAATAAAATGCGTCAATTCAAAAGGTGTTTTTATAAAACAATGATTTGAGTAAAATATTACAACATATTTAATAGCAATTCAACATAACCACAAATTATATTAACAATAAATAATTAAATAATAACATGAATAAATAAATAAAGAATTATGCTAAGCGATAATAAACAATTAAAGAAACATAAATAAATAAACATGAGATATAAAATAAGTAGCGATAACTAAAATTTTTACGAAATAACAAAATCAAATGAAAAGGGAATGATACATTTAAACATTAAAAAAATAAAAGAATATAACGATTTTTTTTTAAAATAAAATAAAAGTATTTATAACAAATACATGATTTAATAATTTAATACATATAAATGATTACATATAAAATAATTAGTGAATAGTATATAATAATTTTAAATAAAAGCACTAATCATAAAATTACATATGTAATAAATAAATATAAAAAAATGTGTTATTTAATATAAATAGATTTTCTACAAAATAAAATTTTAAAAATAATATATGATCTAATATAATACTAATAATATACAAAAATGTATAATATAATAATAAATATATAAATCATAGTATATAATAAAAATAATATTAAACCAAATAAAATAATAAATAATAAATAATAATTTAATATATATAAAGATAATACATATTAAAAAATAATATATATATGAATTTTTAACAAAATTAATAAAATAATAAAAATAATATAAAATTTTAATATGATAAAATGATTCAATATGATATTAGAATAATAAAAAAATAAAACAAAAAAATAAATAAAGGAAGGAGGATTAAATAGAAAATAAAAATAAGTATAAAAGGATTAAATCAAAAATGCGCGTCATACTGTAGGGGCTAATATGGCAATTATGCCAAATTTTCAAAACGACGCCGTTCGGATATTCACCATTCAATGGCCTTCGGACCAAATTGAAACAGAAAGGAAATTTCAGGGCTAAATTATCAAAAATAAAAAAATTCAAATTGAACTTAATTTAAAAAACTAAAATAGCGGAGGGACCAAAGTGGCAATTAGCCCCTTTAACAAAAACGCGCGGTTCCTCCCCGGGTTTTCGGGTCAACGCGCGGATCCTCCTTAAAACGACGTCGTTTTTGGTTTTAAGGGAAGCCCTCAAAACGGCGTCGTTCCAGCATCCTATATAAGCCAAGTTTAATACCAAAAATCATTTGAGTTCCGCTTTTAAAAAAAAAAACAGCAAATGCTCTCAAACCCTCCTCTCCTCTGACTGGAGCTCGGTCATCGGGTTCCTGAGCCACGCGTTCCACGCGCCCCACGCGCCGCCACCGTCGGTGGCCGGAGAATCGAATCTCTCCGTTTTGAAGGTAATATTCTCGCCTTTTTTTATTTTTTAAAATAGTATTTGCATGCACAAATGTATAGAAAATAAATAAAAAATAAAACAGAATGAAATATAAAAAAATAAATCACCTCTTATGACAAGATTTCTCTATTTTATTTCTTTGAATATTTTTGTATTCTCTGTTTGTGTATGTATCGTGTCCATTACAGGTTGTTTTTTGGGGTTTTTATAACCCGAAAAAAACGAAACAAAAAAGGAAATAAAAATTTCGTCTTGTTTTTCCATATTTTGCTGTCGCTTCTTTCCTTTTTGCAGGCGATCGATGAAGGTACGGCGGCGATAGGGGCGTTACTCGCGCGAATCGCGGCTTGACTAGGGGCTGGTGGCTGCGACGCTTGCGGCGCATTTGCGGCGCCTAGGGTTTCAGAAACCCTAGGCTGAAACTGTTTAGTGTTGGGCCCTTTTGGGCCGTTTCTGTTTTGGGTCTGGGTAGTTTATTGATTCAGGTCTGTTCGGGTATGGGTGTAATTGGGCTTTGGGTGTGACAGGTTCTGGCGTTTGGGTTTGGGCTCTAAGCTCGTTTTATTGTAAATGGACTGTAAACATGGACATTTATTTTTTATTTTTTTCTTAATTCTGGTTTTTTTAAGCCCGGGCAAAATGGGCCTCTTACAGCTGCCCCTCTTTGCTCATTGTTGTGAAACGAGAATAGAGCAAAGACTATAAAAGGACCAATTTTGCCCGGTCTTGGCCGAGCTTCGACTTCTTGGTCCTCGCCCTCTTCAAACGGCTTCCAACTCCACTGCAATGGTATTGGAACTTCATCTTGATTTCAAATAAGTCTGATAGCTTCAATCTGCTTCACTGCAACTTCAGGAAGGCAGTATCCACTATCTTTTAATCTACTCCACTGCAACTTCAGGGTGATCAGACTAGTATCTTTGATCCGCTTCAGTGCAACTTCAGGAAGACGAGATCTGTTATCTTCAAATTTTTCCACTGCAAAATCAGGGATGCCAAACTGATGTCTTCGATCTGCTCCCTGCAATGTCAGGGATGCCAGATTGGTATCTTCGATCTGCTTCCTGCAACTTCAGGAATGCCAGATCTGCTATCTTCAATCTGCTCCACTGCAAACTCAGGGATGCCAGATTGATGTCTTCGATCTGCTTCCTGCAACGTCAGGAATACCAGATCTGCTATTTTAATCTGCTCCCTGCAAACTCGGGGGATGCCGTTGGTATCTTCGATCCGCTTCCGCAACTTCGGAATGCCGGATCGCTATCTTCAATCGCTCCACTTTGCAAACTCGAGATGCCGGTGATGTCTTTGATCTCGCTTCGCGCAACGTCGGGAATGCCGATCTGCTATTTTAATCTGCTCCCTGCAAACTCAGGGATGCTAGATTGGTATCTTCGATCTGCTTCCTGCAACTTCAGGAATGCCAGATCTGCTATCTTCAATCTGCTCTACTGCAAACTAAGGGATGCCAGACTGATGTCTTCGATCTGCTTCCTGCAACGTTAGGAATGCCATATCTGCTATTTTAATCTGCTCCCTGCAAACTCAGGGATGCCAGATTGGTATCTTCGATCTGCTTCCTGCAACTTCAGGAATGCCAGATCTGCTATTTTAATCTACTCCCTGCAAACTCAGGGATGCCAGATTGGTATCTTCGATCTGCTTCACTGCAACTTCAGGAATGCCAGATCTGCTATCTTCAGTCTACTCCACTGCTACTTCAAGGAGATCAGACTGAAAGTGACAATTTACCCTACTACATCATCCTATGACCTGTAGAATGAGTATATGCTTATGCTGAATGATTAGGATGCCATGATCGAAATGAGTCAAATGCTCCTATTCAGACATACTATAATATGTGAATGCAAAAAATGATATGGGTATGATTCCTACTCAAGGTGTTATCACTCATTTATCCGTCAAGGTTTCATCTTCGTTCCCCTTGAAGTACCATTTTCCTGTTCAAATAATTTGCCCCATGGAAATTTTAGGGTTCATTCCTCTTGAACCTTGGGACACGGGTCATATATCAGCTTCAAACCAAACCCCCAAGAATCACAACTTTTTCTGTCCATCCTTATTACAACTTAAGGATATAAGACTTGTTTCAACTTCGATTCATTCCACCACAATTTAGAGTTTTTTGGATCTTTTCCCGTAAAAAATTTGTATGTCGTACCATTCTCCGAATGACCCAATAACATTACTTATCTTCGTCACAACCACTTAATTAGACAAAGAATTCAGAGAAATAGTCTCCATCAAGACTCTTCTTTCTCAAATATCTCCAATCTATGTACATGGAAATTCTAAACAATTGTCCTGTTTCGGTTTCTTGTTTTATCTAGAAATTTCCAAAATAATATGTAGAACTTCTTTTGTGAAATTATTAGTTCATCAATCATTATTTCAAGGCAACATGCTTATGAATAATGGGTAACAAATAAATTGACTTCCAGAATAGTCAGAGTTTGAATAAATTATCAAAAATACAAAGAAAGTTAACTGGAAACATATCCTTGAGAAGAAAAAGAATCCAAAGATAGTAAAATGAATAGGACAAAAACCAGATGCCCTAGATATCCCAGATTGAGCTTCTATATACAAACTCCATGAAGACTGCTTTGTGCTTAACATGTGTTTAGAAGACCCAAAGTACTTTGTTGATGCCCCGATATGCAACATACTTCATTTCTTGTTGATTCATGTATAGCAAAATCACTGCATGTCCATTCAAAATTTGATCTGCCCTTTTTGGGTTTTCAACTCAAAACCCCTTTGGTCTCAAGGCGCCCTTTGCGGGTTTTCGCCTTGGACTCTCCTCTTTTTTTTTTAGAAGACTCAAAGCGCCCTTTGCAGGTTTTCTCTTTGGCCTCTTCTCCTTTTCAAGCAAAATACTTTTTGACTAAGTCCGAGTTTACGGGATTAGGTAAGCTTTTCCCATCCATTTCGGTCAGGATTAGTGCACCTCCAGAGAAAGCATTCTTCACTACATATGGTCCTTCCCAATTCGGCATCCATTTTCCTCTGAAATCCTTTTGTATGGAAAGAATCTTTTTCAGTACAAGGTCTCCTTCATGAAACTCTCTTGGGCGAACTTTTTCATCGTAGGCTCGCATCATTCGTTTTTGGTACATCTGACCATGACGAATAGCCCTTAGCCTCTTTTCTTTAATTAAGTTCAACTGATCATACCGAGCCTGGATCCATTCAGCCTCATCAAGCTTTATTTCTGACAAAACTCGAAGAAAAGGTATTTCCACTTCAATAGGTAGAACAGCCTCCATCCCATAGACCAACGAGAAAGGCGTTGCCCCAGTAGAGGTTCTGACAGACATCTGTTAAGCATAGAGTGCAAATGGTAGTTTCTCATGCCAATCCTTATAAGTCTCAGTCATCTTCCCTACTATCTTCTTGATATTTTTGTTGGCTGCTTCCACTGCCCCATTCATTTTTGGACGATAGGGAGACGAGTTGTGGTGTTTGATCCCAAATTGGCTACAAATCTATGCTATCGTGTTGTTTTTCAAGTTCAGTGCATTGTCTGATATGATCCTCTCGGGCATCCCATACCGAAAAACGATTTCCTTCTTCAGGAACCGACTAACTGCTGACTTAGTAACGCTAGCGTATGAAGCAGCCTCTACTAATTTCGTGAAGTATTCAATTACCACGAAGATGAACCGATGCCCATTCAAAGCTTTCGGTGAGATTGGTCCAATAACATCCATGCCCCACATGGAAAAAGGCCATGGGGAAGTCATAACATGCAAAGGTGACGGAGGCACATGAATTTTGTCTCCATAAATCTGACATTTATGACATCTCTTGGCATAGCTGATACAATCTCCTTCCATGGTAGACCAATAATATCCAAATCTCATTATCTGCCTGGCCATTGTGAATCCATTAGCGTGTGTTCCACAAACGCCCTCATGAACTTCTTCTAGGATTTTCTTAGCTTCTACAGCATCAACGCATCTCAATAATACTTGATCCTGTCTCTTTTTATACAAGATATCACTGTCTAAAACATAATCAGAGGCCAATCTTCTTAATGTCCTTTTCTCATTCTCAGTTGCATGCTCTGGGTATTCACGATTTTTTACGTCTGAAACTTCAAAAATACTCATCTGAATGGGTATTATATCCTCTGGTTTGTTTACTTTGATCATAGAAGCCAGGGTTGCCAAAGCATCTGCCATCTGATTTTCATCACGTGAGAGATAATTGAAGGTGATGTCATTAAACTCCTCGATCAATCCCAAAACTATATTTCGATAATCGATCAGTTTAGGATCTCTGGTCTCCCATTCACCTTTAAGCTGGTAAATCACTAGTGCAGAATCTCCATATACTTCTAGCACTCTAATTTTACGCTCTATAGCTGCTTGAATGCCCATGATGCACGCTTCATACTCGGCCATGTTGTTTGTGCAATCAAAATCCAATCTGCATGTAAATGAATAATAATCACGACTAGGGGATACCAAGATTGCCCCAATTCCATTTCCCACAACATTTGACGCTCCATCAAAATTCAGCTTCCACAGACATTCTTCAGTATTTGCCACATACATCAACTCTTCATTGGGGAAATCAAAGCTCAAAGGTTCATAATCCTCTAAAGCTCATGGCTTGAAATTCTCGCTCTCGCGCTTCCTTTTATAACCTTTTGGTTCACATAGACTATATCAAATTCGAGACAAAGAAAATCGCCACCTTGCCATCCTTCCATTCAAAGCAGTTGACTCCATCATATACTTTAGCGGATCAAGCTTCGAAATCAACCAGGTTGTATGATATAACATATACTGCCTCAATATTCGAGTTGTCCAAATTTAGGTGCAACACAATTTTTCAATCGACGAATATCTCATTTTACATTTAGTGAACTTTTTACTGAGATAGTATATCGCCTTTTCTTTCCTTCCTGACTCATCGTGTTGACCAAGCACACATCCCATGGAGTTACTGAACACTGACAAATACAATATCAACGGTCTATCTAGATTAGGCGGAGATAGTACTGGTGCATTTGACAGATATTGTTTGACTTTGTCAAAAGCTCTCTAGCATTCATCGTCCCATACACCTTGGTTGTGTTTCTTGAGAAGACGAAATATGGGATCACATTGCTCAGTTAACTGTGAAATAAACCGAGTAATGTAATTTAATCTTCCAAGAAAACTTCGGACTTCCTTTTGAGTGCGCGGTGGAGGCAATTCTTGTATAGCTTTGACCTTATTTGAGTCAACTTCAATTCCTCTTTCACTGACCATAAAACCTAGTAATTTCCCTGACCGAGCTCCGAAAGTACACTTTGCTGGGTTGAGCTTCAACTGAATTTTCTCAACTTCAAAAACAATTTCTTCAAAACCTCAATGTGTTCCTTCTCTGTTCGAGATTTGGAAATCATGTCATCGACGTATACTTTAATCTCTTTATGCATCATGTCGTGGAATAAGGTTACCATGGCCCTTTGATATGTTGCTTCTGCATTCTTCAACCCGAATGGCATTACCTTATAACAAAAGGAACCCCACAATGTTATGAAAGTAGTTTTCTCCATATCCTCAGGGTGCATCTTGATCTGATTGTATCCCGAAAAACCATCCATGAAAGTAAATAATGAATATCCCGCCGTATTATCCACCAACGTGTCGATATGAGGCAAAGGGAAATTGTCTTTCGGGCTGGCTTTATTTAGGTCCCTATAGTCTACACACATCCGAACCTTTCCATCCTTCTTAGGGACAGGTACAATATTGGCAACCCACTCTGAGTATTTGACCACCTGTAGAAATCTAGCATCAAACTGTTTCTTGACTTCCTCTTTTATTTTCAACACCATGTCAAGCCTCATTCTTCGTAACTTTTGTTAAACTGGCTTGCACTCTTCTCTTATGGGAAGGCGATGCACTACAATATCAGTACTTAGACCAGGCATATCTTGGTATGACCATTCAAAGACGTCCTTGAATTCCCGTAGTAACTCAACAAGATCTTGTTTCGTCTCCTCGGCTATGCGTGTTTCGATTTTCACAACCTTTCCTTCCTCCAAAGCTATATTCTCTACCTCCTCTTCATGGGGTAAAATTTGTTTCTCCTCTTGCTTTACAATTCTTAACAAATCTGGAGATAAGTCACAGTCTCTGTCACCTTCAAAATCCTGAGATTCCTCTAAACACATGTGGAACGGTGAAAATGTGCAAGTGTACACAATCGTAACAAGTAATAAAGTGACAAGTAAATGTCGAGTTATCGTACCCACAGGGACTGTAAAAGAATTATTTATGAAAATGATTTTAAACACTTTGGTGAAGGGAAAATATTTGGATTTAATAAAAATTTAAAAACTAAAAAAAACAAAGTAAAATAAAATAAAACAAAGTTCTAGTGCACGATTTCAAAAGCTGGTTTTAATCAAGATGATATAATTGTGTTGGATTAATGACATTTCTTACCTTAGAATTATTAAACTCGTGTTTATACTTGTTAAAACATGGCAACTCGGTAATTTGCTAACTTATGAACATACTTACAAATAAAAATCCATTCATCTCTTGTACACATTTTTATGCAAATTCAATCGATTAAACAGACTTCTAAAAGTAAACATATTATCGCACATACATGCTTATTAAATTAAACAATCTCTCACATATTCCTATGTGATTCAACTGATTAATTCAACCTAATAAGCATATAAAAGATCATGCGAGTTAACAAAGTATTTTTACCTTGAAACATTTAATTACAAAAATCCTGCAAGTTATGCAAGGCATATGTATCTCCAATTACAATGCTAATTTAATCTTCAGCTACCTTAGAAGAATTAAACATGCACAGATTAAGTATTGTGTCCATTAATTACAATTCCAATGCGTTTAAATAATTAATTCATTAGCTATCTAAACAATTAGAATGCCAGATAACTTAAACATGATTTTACTTAATCAAGCATTTTACCGAGGCCTTTTAACAGTATAAACACAATTTTAATAATTTAATAGGACGAAATGCAATCAACCCAACACGAATTAAATTCAAGCTAAATTGATTAAATTAATCATTCCAAAAAAATAAATATTCATAAACATGTTTGTCAAAACAACAACGAAAATTAAAAGAGATAGGGAACAAGAAACAAATCCGGTGTTTCTCCGTGGCTTGACTGATTGCTCCGTTCTTCGTTCTTCGTTGGCCTCGGCTATCAAGGTGGCTTATGAACACTCCAATTGCTGCTCCAAATGGCTGGAAAAATACCTCTTTTCCAAGAGGAGAAATCGGCACAAGAACACACAAAGGGAAAATGGAAAAAAAATGGAAATTGAGAGAAAGTGAGAGAAGAGAATGTTGGATGCTTGAGGTGTGTTTTGAATGAGCAGCAATGGGGTGTATTTATAGCTGATCAAGGTTGCTAAAAATAGCAAATATCAGTAGCAAAAGAGGCCTCCCTTGGCCGGCCACCTATGTGACAAAGTTGATGGATTCAACTTTGCCAAAAGTAGCATGGGGCAAATCTACAAAGCCATAATTTTTAGAGGGGTTTGAATGCAATTTTGAAAGGTCTTCAAGGGCTTCTTTGCAAGATTAGTTAATCAGCTAATAAGCTGATTTGGGCCAGCAATGTGGACGGTTTGGGCTGCCCAATTAGTGGCTGGTTCGGTTCAACTGATGCAGTTCAACTGGGTCTTTTTCATAATTAATTAAGATTAATTTATTTAACCCAAATTAAATTGGGAATAAATTAAAATTAATTATGTTATGATTAAATATTCATAATTGGACCGTCTTGGGCTGGAAATAAATTCGCCTCGATACTTCAAATTGCTTCTCGGGTTTATTCTTCGAGCAGTGTCTGCCGAGCCAATTTTCGCCCTTTGTACGAATATGTCAAAAATAGTCAAAATAAGTCAAAATTAACTATAAAATTAATTAAAATTCATATTTTTAGCACAATTTAATTATTTTATAATATTTAATTATTTTCCAACAAGAATTTAATCGAAATTGCATGAATTTGGTTTAAAAAGGGCATGAAAAAGTGTATAATTTTTCGTGTTTCCAACATGTCTTGCTCAAAATGGACCTCGGGATCTGTAGTATCGTTGCTCATATCATTAATATCTAGGGACCTGTGGTGGGCACCAAAGAATGTACAAAGAACAAATGAATTCGAGGACAACTATTCACATGATATGAATGAGAATAAAAAATTTGGAATGAAATTAGAAAGTCAAAAGAATAAAAAAATGGAAGAATATTTGCTCAAGTTAATTCAAAGATGTATTTTATTAAAACAACGATGTCTGAACATGAGCCTATTTCACAAAGAAATCTTATTGTTCCTAGGCTAAAAAACAACAAGAGCGTTTTGAATATTACTCTGTATAATCTCTAAAAACTACAGGAAGTTCCCCTGCAGTCCAATTGTTCAAAACGCTTCCAGGTTCATAAGGGCAAATGCCCAACAGGTTTCTGTGTTCAATTCCCTCTTCGTGTATGGCATTGACATGAAGACTTTCCAATAACCCTCTCTCAGGGTGAATTATACCTCCGGATACAAAAGTCTGGGATATGTGGGGGAATATCATCGATTCCCATTTAACTTCTTCCCCATTCAACCGTGCCCTTCTTCTCTCCTGCTTTTTCTCTATTTCCTTTCTCTTCTGTCTAGCATCTGGCTTGAAACCCAAGCCAAAATGGTCTTTCTTTTCTTTCAGTATCAGCACTCGAACTTCCCCTTGAAAATGTCTGCCCAATCCTTTTCCTAGTAGGGCTCTCTTCCCCACCATCATTTGTAGGCCCATCCTCGTGGTCCTGGATATCTTAGGCATTGGAACCTCATTCCCCTCCAAGATAAATGTTGCGTTCACGAACTCTAAAGATCGGAAAGAACACTCGGTTGCTTCTTCACTTGCCTCTAAATATGGCGCGTCATTAGTAACAGTGGCTATGATGTCCTCCTCCGCGTTTATGGTAACTAGCTGACCTTCTGTCACCAGCTTCAATTTTTGGTGCAGCGATGAGGGCACTGCTCCTGCCGAATGAATCCAATGCCTTCCCAGCAAGCAATTGTATGAGGGCTTGATATCCATCACCAGAAAATCAACTTCATACGTGTTTGGCCTAATTAGCAACGGTATATCAATTCTTCCCATCACTCTTCTCTCAGTGCCATCGAATGCTCTCACTATGTTCTGGCACGTCTTCATGTGAGAACTGTCTATCGGCAACCTCTTCAGCATCGACAACGGTAAGACATTCAAGGTTGATCAATTGTCAATTAACACACTTGGCAGAGTGTATCCCTTGCAACGAGTAGTAATATGCAGAGCTTTGGTCGATCCCATACCCCCAGGTGGAATTTCATCGTCATTGAAGGAAATAAAGTTGTCAGCGCTTATGTTACTAACCAGACGATCGAGCTTGTTGACAGATATATCCTTAGTAACATAGGTTTCATTCAATACTTTCATCAATGCTTCACGATGCACTTCTGAACTTAAGAGTAAGGCTAGCACTGATATGCGAGCCGGTTGCTTGCGCAGCTGCTCTACCATGCTGTATTCACTGTGCTTCAAGAATTTTAAAAATTTTTTAGCCTCTTCTTCCTTCACAGGTTCATTGATAAGGGTGCCAGGTCCTTTCTCTGGTTCAACTACCACAGTTTTTTATTTCACTGGTTCTGCTCCAGAATCGTAACGTTTCCCACTACATGTGTAGGACCCTTCATTTTGGACCTTCTCGGGAGTGCCAACTGATCTTTCCACTCCTGGTATTGTCACATTGCAGTTGTAATTCCAAGGTACCATTTTGTTATCCTTGTAAGGAAAGGAAACAGGTTTTTGGATTACGACTTTAGGCGTGATTTGTGCTCCACCTTCCGTGTTTCATGGTCGGGAAATGATGATCCTCAGATAATTGACTTTCTGATTTGTCAATTCTCCTTCAGTTGCATGTATGTTTTCTCCCTCTGAGCCTTCTTCGTAAAACTCCAGTTCCTTATTGTCTATAAGGCTTTGTACTAGTACTCTGAACTCAGAACATTCCTGGATCTCATGTCCCTCTGTTTTGTGGAACTCACAGTAGTTCCTAATTTCTTCACGTCCTTCTATAGGATTTGATTCTATCAATCCTTTTCTCATCATTTCCCTCCAAACCATTCTTAATGGGGTTTACACTTTCGAGATATCCCCCTTGGTCTTTCTCATGATCTTTTCACCGATCGCGTTTACCCCCTTATCCCCGTGGTTAAGTAATGGGTTTTCCACACTAGGTGTATCATCAAATTTTACAATCCCCATCTTGATGAGCCTCTCTACTACCTTTTTGAAGGCAGTACAATTCTCTATTGAATGCCCCGATATTCCCGCATGGTAATCACAGTGAGCGTTTGAGTCATACCATTTAGGATATGGGGGCTGCAACGGTTTTAGGTAAAATAGGGACACCACATGCGCGTCAAATAAACTTTGATATAGCTCTTTATACGTCATTGGGATTGGCGTAAACTAGAGCTTTTCAGAATTCTGCCTTGCGCCGGATTCTTGTCTGGTCGACCCTTGTTGCCCAGCCGTAACTACCTTTGGCTGGCTAACAGTGATTGCCTTCGAGTACCCTTGGTTGTATGTACCCGTATTATTCACCTCATTGTCTTTTTTCCGAGGAGCAGACCTCCTATTGGTTTCCCCTGCTTCAATCTTGCCACCCTTTATGGCATTTTCTATCATTTCTCCTGCCATCACTATATCCGCGAAGCTCTTGGTAGTGCTTCCTATCATGTGGGTGATGAATGGAGCTTTCAGGGTGTTAATAAAAAGCATGGTGGTTTCCTTCTCTAGGAGAGGTGGTTGAACTTGCATGGCAATTTCTCTCTATCTTTGCGCGTATTTCCTGAAGCTTTCATTTGGTTTCTTTTCCATGTTTTGTAAGGTGATTCTATCAAGCGTCATGTCTGTGACATGATTATATTGCCTCATGAAGGCTTGGGCTAGGTCTCTCAAGGAGCCAATCTTAGCACGACTGAGTTGATTATACCACCTAGATGCTGCCCCCACTAAACTGTCTTGGAAACAATGAATCAAAAGTTGATCATTGTTCACGTAGCCAGTCATCCGTCTACAGAACATAGTGATGTGGGCTTCAGGACAACTAGCCCCATTGTACTTTTCAAATTCTGGTATCTTGAATTTATGAGGAAGCACCAGATCTGGGACCAAACTCAAGTCCTTTGCGTCAATACCATGGTGATGATCGGCATTTTCCAAAGCCTTGAATTTTTCTTCCAACCATCTACAGCGATCCTCTAACTGCCTTGAGGATTCAATTCTAGTCCCTTCTCTCTCTGCTATATCCAAGTCAGGAATAACAGGATTAGCTGGGTTATCTCTTGGGTTGGATCCTGAGCCAACGTGGAAGTTCATGGGCGGTCTAGTATCAGCTTGCCCCTGTTGAGGCCTAATTGTGACAGATGGCCTTTGGGGATATTCTTCAGGCTGTGCATGTGGTGGGGTAAAACCTAGGGGAATGCCTTCGCTTTCCTCTCCAGCAATAGCCATGGGACCTTTTCCTTTGTCCATCGCTCTGTTCAGCATTTGGGCCATTTGAGCCATCATGTTCCTTTGAGCCTCCAACATTTGGTCCCTCATTTCTTGTTGGAGCTTTGCCCTTTGATCTTGCATCTGGTCTTGCATGTCTTTCTAGAATTGTTCAAGTCTTTGATCCATTTCTCTTGTTTTGGCACGTGTACCGTACTGATGTTCAGTTTCCAGGTTTTCCTTCTTTCTTTCTCTCTCTCTCTCCGTGTGATAATTTCAACTAATTAGGCACTCTCTATGGACTTAAATGCATATGATATGATGTGATGCAAATGCATGAATGCAAAAAGAAAGCATCAGTTCAGATTCAACTTCATTCTAGAAAACTTTAATAGAAAACAAAATCCTTTACATAAAACAGACTACAAATATGCTTTTGCCCTAAGGCCCAGAGTCTTAACTTTCTTAAACAATAAGGCTAGCTTCTGGCCACGATCTGATTGTAACTCGTATTTCATGCTCAACGTATCCGCTTGTACCGCCAAAGTCTGTAGGTGATCAGCTACCTCTCGAATCTGAATTATTACTTCACCCATGAGATGATCCTGATTTCTAACTTGATCATGCGAATGGTGTAGCTCTTCCTTCCAATACCCCTCTCTTGCTTCAAGCTGCTCGATCCGGAGTTCACAATTCTGCAACGCCGATTCTAATCTCTCGATCTTGCCCTTAATTTCCTCAATCTTGTTCAGACTTGACATCAACTCGATTAAAGTATTACGGCTTCGATGGTGGTGAAGAGACCGTCCCAGTTCGGCGACTTTAGCCTTCAATCCACTTTTCTCTTTTTGGCTTTAGGCCAAACTCCTTTCTAGAGCCTCATTCCGTATCTGTATCTCTAGAAACTTCTTCTCCCAATGGTTAGCCTTGGCTTTTTCCTTTTGAACCTCTTGTTGCCACTGTTGCGAAGTCTTCCCCAATCCAGCATTTTTCAGTGATAGACGCAGCTTTTTATATTCCGTCTTTAGGTCGCTCAGATCTTCCTCAACCCTTTTCTTCCCTTTTCTTAACTTTTCGGCCTCTGATTTCTGAACATCCACATCTAGCCTCAAGTACATCTTTTCCTCTTCCAGCTTCTCCATCCTTTTTCCAAGCTATGAACTTATCCTTTCGAAGTCTTGTTTCACAATCTCTAACTCTGATGGGACCACTTGCAAGCATTCCTCTCTTGATCAGGTGCTTTCCAGATTCAGCTCGGGGATGTTATCATTAATCCTTCTAATCCTCTATCCACTGTATTCTGGGGTCATCATTGGGCCTGCGAATAATCTCTTCATCCTAAGAATCTGATTCCAAGCACCAGAAATCTCCTTAACCCTCTTCTTATAGTTTTCCCCTCTGTATGAGGACTCACATTGAGCCAGCCCATATGTTGCTAGTACAAACTGCCTTGATCCATATTGCTTTAGTGGGAGCAAAGGAGCATACCCAACGGCTCCCCAAATTCCAGGTAAAGGAACCCAGTCAAAACTCCCACATCGATAAAGAATTTCATCTGGAATCATCCAAAGGGCTCTCCACTCTATGTCTTCCTCTTGAAGGTTTTAAAGGAGCGCCATCCAGTTCTCCTCAGATACGTCCTCTCTCGTCGGTGTAGCCACTATTTCTTTTAACAGAGAATAGTTCTCAGAAAAAACCCGATAGGATACTTTCTCCACCTTCCAAAAATGACTATGGAACCAAGTTAACAGCAACTGCACACATACAATGAATCTACCTTCACCCACTCTCCGACATGCGTTTAAAGATCTGAACGTCTCGGCTAAGATCGTAGGTACTGGCGTGACCCCTTTGTCAAGTCGATCGAATAACTTCATGACTACTTCATCTATATGTCTTAGAGCTTTAGGGAAAATTACCAAACCATAGACACACAGGGCAAAGACGTCAACCTTCTTCTTTGCATCTGGATGAGCTACGATCAAGTCCCTCAAGCTAACCCAAGGAATGCATTTACCCTCACCTTTCTTTTGAATTCTGGCTGCGACCCACTGTTCGCTCATCCCCGTGATATTCATTAACCTCTTCACGAAAGTTGGGAAGTTAGCAGCCTTAGAATAAGCTTTGTCGACTCGGACCCTTGGACATCGAAGCAAGGTTGTATATTCCTCCACCGTGGGCACCAAATCTACTTTCTCGAAAGTGAAACAGCTATAGGTGGAGTTCCAAAACTGATTCATGGCCCGGAACAGATGCTTATCTACCTTGATGTCGAGTAAATAGGGTAGATCTCCATAATTACGATAAAATAGCTGCTTAGCCTTATCATCCCATTGAGCCCATATTTCTTTCAACTCTTGGAACTCATTTTGTGTAATACTAATACGAGTAAAATCCCATAGTTCAGATACGTACCCGTCAACTAAGCTATTCCCTTTCTCCAATTGCGTTTGCTCTGACCATATGCGGACGGCAGCATTGTCCTCCACTTTATCAAGGAATTTGTTCTCCATAACCAGCTTTCTAACTTAGAAACTGACCGTGAATCGATACTTCTTTAATATGATATGCACAAAAATTGAAACACAATAAGTCAGTATCATGAGAAAGAATATGAAGCAAATAAAATAAACGAACACCTATCTGGGTAACCACTAAAGCTTGGTATAGTTCTACTTAGGGTGAGCCCTTAAGTTGTCTATATGTGGTTTTAGTTCTAAAGTTGAGGTGCCTGAACCAGCAGATTCCTCGATCCTCACCCATTATAGGCTCATATGGACCAAGTTCGGTTAAGGGGAATACATTTCCCTATGGCCATGCGGAGGTGAAAACCTCACGAAGGCATAACTTCTCACTCCCACTTAAGGGTGCGACCACAACGGTCATTTAGTGCAATGCAGATATATATATTAAAAATTAGAACCACATGAAATAAAAGGATTATGGTTTTTTAAATCAAAACTTTAAATTCAAACAAAAGGACATTAAATTATCGATTTTACGGCTTGACTCTCTTATTGTCCCCAGTGGAGTCGCCAAACTGTCGAAACTATTTTTTAAAGGGTTTTGAAAAACGGGGATCGACTTTAAAAAACGGAAATGGAGTCGCCACCAATCCATTTTTAATTAGGTGTGATTGGATCACCTTGCAAAACATTTTATTTTAAAACATTGATTTTGGTCCACGAAATACAAGAAAACGGGTTCGGGAGTCGGTTACGTATGAGAAAGGGTTAGCACCCTCATAGCGCCCAAAAATTGGTACCTAATTGATAAAATCATGTCCGAATGTTGAAAATTTGAAAAATTTTAAAATATGATCCTTTTATTAGAAAGAAAACCAATACTTACCCATTTCAAAGAAATAAAATGTTATACCCAGTAAGTTAGGATATAACATCTCACGACTTCGAAGTTAGGCTCGCTTTTATTTTGTAGAAAATTCTTATCTCGAAATATAAAACATCATATCCAGTAAGTTAGGGTATAATGTTTGGAATTTCCAAGAATAAGTTTTAATTTAGAAGTTTATGGATTTCAATTTTAAAAGAAAAGGGATACTAAATATTTTAAGTTCAACGATGAAAATCAAAACCCAGTGAGTTAGGGCACAATTTTTCTCGAAGCCCCCCAAATATTAGATATCACCGAATTTTTTTAAAACTATTTGAATAAAATGCGTCAATTCAAAAGGTGTTTTTATAAAACAATGGTTTGAGTAAAATATAACAACATACTTAATAGCAATTCAACATAACCAAAAATTATATTAACAATAAATAATTAAAGAATAATAACATGAATAAATAAATAAAGAATTATGCTAAGCGATAATAAACAATTAAAGAAACACAAATAAATAAACATGGGATATAAAATAAGTAGCGATAATTAAAATTTTTACGAAATAACAAAATCAAATGAAAAGGGAATGATACATTTAAACATTAAAAAAATAAAAGAATATAACGTTTTTTTTTAAAATAAAAATAAAATAAAAGTATTTATAACAAATACATGATTTAATAATTTAATACATATAAATGATTACATATAAAATAATTAGTGAATAGTATATAATAATTTTAAATAAAAGCACTAATCATCAAATTACATATGTAATAAATAAATATAAATAAAATGTGTTATTTAATATAAATAGATTTTATACAAAATAAAATTTTAAAAATAATATATGATCTAATATAATACTAATAATATACAAAAATGTATAATATAATAATAAATATATAAATCATAGTAAATAATAAAAATAATATTAAACCAAATAAATAATAAATAATAATTTAATATATATAAAGATAATACATATTAAAAAATAATATATATATATATATGAATTTTTAACAAAATTAATAAAATAATAAAAATAATATAAAATTTTAATATAATAAAATGATTAAATATGATATTAAAATAATAAAAAAATAAAACAAAAAAATAAATAAAGGAAGGAGGATTAAATAGAAAATAAAAATAAGTATAAAAGGATTAAATCAAAAATGCGCGTCATACTGTAGGGGCTAATATGGCAATTATGCCAAATTTTCAAAACGACGCCGTTCGGATATTCACCATTCAATGGCCTTTGGACCAAATTGAAACAGAAAGGAAATTTTAGGGCTAAATTATCAAAAATAAAAAAATCCAAATTGAACTTAATTTAAAAAACTAAAATAGCAAAAGGACCAAAGTGGCAATTAGCCCTTTTAACAAAAACGCGCGGTTCCTCCCCGAGTTTTCGGGTCAATGAGCGGATCCTCCTTAAAACGACGTCGTTTTTGGTTTTAAGGGCAGCCCTCAAAACGGCGCCGTTCCAGCATCCTATATAAGCCAAGTTTAATACCAAAAATCATTTGAGTTCTGCTTTTAAAAAAAAAACCCAGCAAATGCTCGCAAACCCTCCTCTCCTCTGACTGGAGCTCGGTCATCGGGTTCCTGAGCCATGTGCTCCACGCGCCCCACGCGCCGCCACCGTCGGTGGCCGGAGAATCGAATCTCTCCGTTTCGAAGGTAATATTCTCGCCTTTTTTTTTAAATAGTATTTGCATGCACAAATGTATAGAAAATAAATATAAAAAAATAAAATAGAATGAAATATAAAAAAAACAAATCACCTCTTATGACAAGATTTCTGTATTTTATTTCTTTGAATATTTTTGTATTCTCTGTTTGTGTATGTATCGTGTCCATTACAGGTTGTTTTTTGGGGTTTTTATAACCCAAAAAAAACGAAACAAAAAAAGGAAATAAAAATTTCGTCTTGTTTTTCCATATTTTGCTGTCGCTTCTTTCCTTTTTGCAGGCGATCGACGAAGGTATGGCGGCGATAGGGGCGTTACTCGCGCGAATCACGGCTTGACTAGGGGCTGGTGGCTGCGGCGCTTGCGGCGCCTAGGGTTTCAGAAACCCTAGGCTGAAACTGTTTAGTGTTGGGCCCTTTTGGGTCATTTCTGTTTTGGGTCTGGGTAGTTTATTGATTTAGGTCTGTTCGGGTAATGGGTTAGTTCGGGTATGGGTGTAATTGGGCTTTGGGGTGTGACAGGTTCTGGCGTTTGGGTTTGGGCTCTAAGCCCGTTTTATTGTAAATGGACTGTAAACATGGACATTTATTTTTTATTTTTTTCTTAATTCTGGTTTGTTTAAGCCCGGGCAAAATGGGCCTCTTACAGCCGTGCCACCTTAGCAGGCCCGAACACGGTCTGGGCTCGATTCACACGGGCGTATCTCTGCCGTGACCCGTTGTAATTCTACTCGGAAAAGGATACTTAGGGGCGAAGAAAGACATTCCGAAGTCTATATAAACACACTAAGTATGACCTAAAAAGGCAGTTCAACAGGAGCCTTCTGTCAGGGCTTTTGACGAAGGGGGAAGCCAGAGAGGGCTGAACACAGGGAAATTACTCGAAGACAGCCAGTTGATTCATCCCAGAAGCCGGAATCACACTCAAGACGGAAGATCTTCCCTTCAATTTCCTTCAGGGGGTTTTAAGGTTTTTCTTATGTTTTGTTATTTACTTTCTTCAGAGATGTATTCTTTATTAAACATGAACTAAACCCTCTAATACACGAGGGGATGAAACCTAAGATGGATCTTGTTATTGTTTTACAATCGTATGATAAATACTTGATTTGTTCTTAATTATGTGTTCTTAATTCTTGTTTTAATATTTCAGGATATTGATTGAAGTATTGATGTGCTTAGGCGATGGAGCAAAGTCCTGTTTAAGAGTAGATCTAGCATAATTAAGCGGAGTTGATCGCAACCCCTAGAGATAGGATGACGGAAATCTACCGGATTAGGGTCAAACCTAATATGGGAGTCCATAGATCGAGTTAATGCAACACTAGGGGTTTTAATTAGAAAGAGATTTCAATTGATCAACCTAGGGTTAGACGTTAGTAGCCTCGAAAGAGGTATTAATATAAATTAGGGAATCCTACGAATCAAGTCAAGTGAATAAATCGTCTGGTTCAGAGTTAAATAACAAGTGAAGTCTAGGTGGATTCTTCCTCGGGTATTGTCTTAATCAACTGGTTTTCCCAAAAGTATTTTCCCAATTCACTCTCTGTGTCTTAGCATCCTTAGTTTAGTAAATAGTTAATTAAAAATCGATTCCCTTAATACTTAGGCTAAATAATAAAAAGATAGTAACTACTAGTACTCTTGGTCCTTGAGGATACGATATTTTCGGTCTTGCCATAGCTATGCTACCGAACGATAGGTGTGCTTGCCTTATTCGTTATCATAGTTAGTTTGGACACGATCACACGCCCGTGTGGGCAGGCCGTGTGCCTCACACGGCCTCAGACACGTCCATGTGTTTGAGCCATGGCAAAATAGGGCATACATACTGACTTGTCCACACGGCTTGAGACACGCCAATGTGCCTCACCCGTGGTCGACACTGACTTGCACCACACGGCCAGTCACACGCCCGTGTATCTAGCCCGTGGTCGAGTCTGACTTGTTTTGAAATACAACCACGAAGGACACAGTTGAGCCACACGCCCGTGTACTCAACCGTGTGGGTAAATATAGGCCATTTGCAATGCCAATTTGCCACCCACACTGTGAGTTATACCTACAAGCATTAAACCAATTCAAATCATATCTCCAAAGCAAACAAAACATACCAAAATGACCATCTTTTCTAGCCATTCAAGAACATATTAACCACACCAATTCATGAGCCATTTAGCTCAATTTAACTTAGACATTTCCAAGCAAACACCATCCAAAAACTTACCAATTCAATGTGCCAACCTATCATCAACAATATGCCAATTTTTGCATCATAGAACTTATCATAGATTTGACCATCTCATTAGCTCAACCATTAGCCATCAAACCATACCAAACTATGCATCATTTAGCATGAACTACTCATTCATATCATGTTCATTATCTAGCCATATCACATGGCTATTTATATACAACTCAAAACATAATCCAAACCAACTAGCCTATACATGCCATATTTAACTATGTACACATTCAAAAGTACCAACGTAGAGTTTGATAGTGTGGTGATGATCCTCGATGATCCCCGAGCCTTCTGTAGCTTTAATGATATATAAAACAATGCAAACACACACAGAGTAAGCTTTCAAAAGCTTAGTAAGCCATATACCAATAAACTTAACATATAAACATTCATAATCATAACAATTGCAAGATCATTTATATATCTCAAATGTAATTTCATAATTCTTATTTTGCTTATTTGTTTAGCCATTGCTTACCAACAATTCATATCTCTAAATACCTCTTTTTATCATAGCAACTTCATATGTATATCACATTTTATCTCATCAAGTCTATGCACATATCTCACTTGTGCACATACACATATATACTTACCATTTATGCTCAATCATAGCATACACTTCAAATGTACATGAAACGATCATACATTTCACATAGTCTTTCATTTCTCAGAGTTGCTCGTTGAACCATTCAGAATCAAATAGGATACTCGGAATACACAGAATAATCGTACAATGCCAACATCCCAGACGTGGTCTTACATGTAATCGAATATCGATGCCACTGTCCCAGACAGGGTCTTACACGAAATCATATATGATGCCGATGTCCCATACATGGTCTTACACATAAATCTCAAATCAATGCCAATGTCCTAGACGTGGTCTTACATGATATCACATATCAGAATCCCTATGTCATGACATATGAATCCTATCTATTCCTAGGTTCGTACGGGACTTTTCAGACTTGACACTTTGTCGATACTTTCTCGTATTACACATGTATATCTTCCTTAATCATTCATCACAATTCAATTTCATACGAACATAAATAAATCAACTCAAATACATTTATTTGTATATAGACTTACCTCGTACGGATATAGACGGACGGATTCGACTATTCGATCACTTTCGACTTTCCTCGATCTAAATCTGTTTTCTTTGGTTCTTGATCTATACAAATTCAAATTTAACCCATTTATTCACCAAATCATTCAATTCAATCCAAAAACACATATTTAGGGAAATTTACAAATTAGCCCTCACATTTTCACAATTTGACATTTAAGTCCCTATTTCACAAAATCACAAAATACACATAATTTGCTTGTACCCATGCTTAGCCGAATTTTCATCATGCTCATAAAAGTCCATACATTTCATTTATTTCACATTTTAGTCCCTCAAAATATTATTTTCACAATTTAATCCAAATTACTCAAATCCACCAAAAATCCAAAGACAAAACATGTTAATCTAACACATATATTTCATATTTCATCAACTAACATCACAAAGCTCAAGCATTCATCAATGGCACTTTTCAAAATCATCATCAAATTCCAAAATTAAAGTATGGGTTTTGTAGTACTCGAAGCAACGATTACAAAAACGTAGAAATTATCAAAAACCGAAGCAAAACATACCTTAATCTAGCCAAAATGTGTGCCGAATGCAAGAAGAACTTAAACCCTTCTTTCTTTTCTTTATTTTCGGTGGTGGATGATCAAAAATAATGAAAGAATTGTTTTATTATATGTTTTTAATTAGCATATAATCATATTTACTAATTTACCCTTTATGAATTAATTATAAAATCATATGACAATAGTCCTTAACCGTCCATCCTTAAATACAATGGCCTAATTCCATTTTAAGGCCTTCATATTAAAAGAACATAGCATTAAAGCATTTTAACAATTATCAAGCCACTTTTGCATTTTACTCGATTAAGTCTTTTTCTCAAATTAAACACACAAACAATAAAATTAATTCATGAAACTTTCACACATATCAATTCACATACGATAAACACAGAAAATAATATTAAAATATTTTTTTGACTCAGATTCGTGGTCCCGAAACCAGTATTTCGACAAGGGTCTAAACCAGACTGTTACAGAATATGATGTTTGTGGCAAGTTTTATTAGCAGGTATATGGAGAATCTCATCAAGCTTCATTTACAGGCGACAAAACGGGTGTTGAGGTATTTGAAAGGTACAACTAAGTTTAGAATTTTTTATAGGAAAGGAGGAGATAATGAACTTTTTACTTACATAGATAGTGATTAGGCTGGAGATTTGGAAGACAAAAAAGTGCATCAGGCTACATCTTTCTATTAAGCTTGAGAGTAGTATATTAGTCTTAAAAAAAACAACCAATAGTAAGTTTATCTACTACAGAGGTTGAATTTATTGCTCTTGCCTCGTATGCATATCAAGCAGTTTGGTTAAAATGAGTCTTGCAAAAGCTGGATTCGAATCAAGGCAAGGTAACTATTATTTATTGTGATAATAGTTCTACAATCAAACTTTAAAAAAAATCTCGCAATGCATGGTTGTAGCAAGCACATAGATGTGCGGTTTTATTTCTTACGAAAGCTCACGAAAGATGGTACGGTGGAATTGGTACATTGTGCCACACAAGAACAATTAACAAATTTGATGACTAAACCACTCAAGATGGATGCCTTTTTGAAGCTACGAGAACTTTTGGGAGTTTGTTCTAAGTCTAAAGTAAACTAATTGCTTACAAAAATTAGTTTAAGGGAGGAATTGTTAGGATTGGGTTAGTTTTTAGTTAATAAAATCCCTATTTTATTGGGATTCTCTCTTGTTACTTGATTGTGTTTGTTAATCAAAATATTTAGACTTAGGTTATTTTTAGCTTGGTTTGTTATGTAAGGCTCTATATAAAGGCAAGGTTGTTTCAGTTTAATGCATCAAATTTTCTCCGTCAATTATTTTTCTCATAAATTCTCCTCTAATTTACAACAATTTCAAGCAACCATCATTGATTTCATGATAAATCTCCTCCAAGGTTCTAAATTACTTTTAATTTAGTAACTTATTTTTAATTATTGTAATCAGATTTTTGTTTCCTGCTTTGGGAGGGTTATTATTTGGCTATGACATTGGTGCCACTCTTGGTGCTACAATATTTTTGAAGGTGCTTCAATAGATTAGCGTTTTACTTGTAGCCTTATCAAATTAACCTACCATCTAATGTTCACTTAGCATTACCTACATTGGAAGATTTATTATTGTATATAATGTAGGGGTGAAGTCAGAAAATTCTTTTAGGGGACTGGAATTAAATTGTAATTTTTAAAAGATTAAATCAAAATTTTATATTTTTAGGAGGGGCTAAAGTGTAATTTTACATTTACTAAGGGACCAAAATAATTTTTTTCATTTTAGTTGATAATATCAGTCACCAGAACTTAGTGGCATTATTTGGTTCAATCTTTCAACTGTTCAGCTAGGTTTGGTGGTTTGATTTCTTGGTGATACTTGAAGAATTGAGGCATCATTTGTGGAAGTTTGCATTTCTTTCTTTCAAAAAATATGTTATAAATGCATATTGGCTTGAGTGCAGGCCAGTGGTTCTCTTTACGGGGCACTTCTTAGTTTCTTCCTTGTCTATCCATTTGCGGATTTCCACGGTACTCTTTTATTCGACTTCTTCATCATACTTAGAGCTTATAGGCATGAATTTATCTTAACAAATAAATTTCATTTTCGCATGAATGAATGAAGAATGAGCTTATTATTGCTGCTCTACTATATGTGCTTTGTGGTCTGCTGACTGGTTCTGCTCCAACCTTAGTGTTCTTGTTGAAAGTTGGTCAGCATGTAGCACCAGGAGCAGCCAAGAAGTAGGCCATGCAGCCTGAGCCATGCAGGAGGTGCTGAAGCAAGTGCAGCTATTGATTTTTTATTCATTTTGTTACCTTAGTTTGATGAAATGTAATCTATTTCATTTTGAACTATGTTAGTTTGATGTTTGATGTAATTTAGTTGTGATTGAGTTGTTAACTCAGCTTTGTTCATGTGTACAAGCTTGGTTTACCAAGTTCCAATGTATTAGTGGTAGTAGGTATTCATTAGGTGACCTTATACTGATTTTGACAAGCTGAATACTTGGTTTTATGTATTGGCATTATGCCATTATTCAATGTCAATGGAAATTATCAGATTTCCTTCCATATACTCTCAATTTTTCTTTGCTTTTGCTTTTAATTCTGTTTTGAATTCTGTTTGTTTCTTCTGCAAGCTTCGAGCCTCGTTGCTCAAGTCATAGCTGTGTTTTCTTGTTTTGTTCCAAAAAAAACCAACAATTGGTATCTAGAGCTATAATCTCAGTGGACCTGTTATAGTTTAACATTTAAAATCGATGGCCACATCAAGCTTCTCACCAGCTGCATCACCAGTCTTCAATGGAGATGGTTATCACATATGGGTGGTCAAAATGAAGACCTACCTGCAAGCGTTTGACCTATGGGAGGTGGTCAACTCAGATGTTGAACCAGCACCACTTAGAGCCAATCCAACAGTGGCTCAGATTAGGCAGCATGCTGAAGAAATGACCAAGAGGCATAAAGCCATGTCTTGTATTCAAAACTGTGTGTCATATGTCATCTTTACAAGGATCATGGCCTGTGAGACACCAAAGCAGGCCTGGGATAGATTGAAGGAGGAGTTTCAAGGGATTGAGAGAACAAGGCAGCAACAGCTATTGAATTTAAGAAGGGATTTTGAGAATTTGAAGATGAAGGAGGAAGAAACTGTTAAGCAGTACTCAGACAGAATCATGGATGTGTAAATAGCATAAGGCTCATTGGAGAGCAGTTTAGTGAAGCAAGAATAGTGGAGAAGGTGATCTCAACCTTACCAGAGAGGTATGAGGCAAAAATATCTTCCCTCGAAGACTCAAGGGACCTGACCAACATCTCATTAATAGAGCTGATCAATGCTCTTTATACATAAGAGCAAAGGAGAGCCAACAGACTGGAGGAGCACCAAAAAGGTGCCTTCCAAGCCAAAACCAAGCCAGCCTCGAGCACCTCTGCCTACAAAGGCAAAAATACCTGGAGAGACAAGCCTAAGCCAAATGCTACAAGAAGAAGGGACCAACCCTGGAGGTATTGCAAAAGGCCTGGTCATCTAGAGGCTAATTGTTGGTTTAGACCAGATGTGCAGTGCCAATACTGCAAAAAGATGGGCCATGTTGAAAAGGTTTGCAAAAGTAAGGGCAGACCAAGGTAAAATCAACCACAATAGCCAAAGGCTGAAGCTCGAGTAACAGAAGAGGGCAGTGACCATGAGGAGCAAGTCTTTGCTGTTTCATGCCCAACTGCTAAAGAGAAGGCCACAAAAGGATGGCTCATAGATAGTGGTTGCACCAACCATATGACACCTGATGCTACCATCTTCAAGTCAATAGACAGAAGCTTTAAAACCAACGTGAAGGTGGGAAATGGCCACTTTATCAAGGTAGAAGGCAAGTGAGATGTGCTGATAAGCACTCCCACAGGTAATAAGCTGGTTTCAAATGTTCTTTTGGTGCCTGAGATTGAGAGAAACCTGCTCAGCATAGCTCAGTTGCTTGAGAAGGGCTATGGTGTTCAAGGGAAGGAGTGCCAAATCAGTGATCCAAGTGGATCCATGCTCATGTCAGTAGCTATGACTGATAAAAGCTTTGTTGTGGACTGGAACAAGGGCCTAGATAGTGCCTACACAGTCTCATCAGATGAATCCACGCTTTGGCACCAAAGGCTTGGCCATGTCAACTACAGATAGATGGCTCAGCTGGCCAGAGAGGATCTGGTTGAAAACTTCCCCAATTCAGTTGAAAATGAAGAGGTTTGTGAAGTATGTCAGTTTGGAAAGCAGGCCAGGCTGCCATTTCCTTCAAACAAGGCTTAGAGAGCCTCGAAAAGGCTACAGCTGGTCTACACTAATGTATGTGGTCCCATGAAGACTCAATCATTAAATGGCAGCAGGTATTTCATTTTGTTTATTGATGATCATTCGAGATTTTACTGGATTTACTTCTTGAAGCACAAATCAGAGGTGGCCTCAATGTTTTGGAAGCTTAAGGCTGCTACAGAGACTAAAACAGGTTGCAAGCTCAAGACTCTAAGGTCTGACAATGGAACTGAGTACACCTCAGCTCAGTTTCAAGCCTTTTTTGATGAAGCTGGCATTAAACACTAGCTCACTAACACCTATACACCTCAACAGAATGTTGAAAGTGAAAGAAAGAATAGAAGCTTGATGGATATGGCCAGGTGTCTACTGTTTGAGAAGAATTTGTCCAAAACCTTGTGGGCTGAGGCAATTAATACTGCTGTGTATATCCAAAATAGGCTCCCAACCAAGGCTTTGGCTCACAAATCTCCATTTGAAGCCTGGTTTGGGTTCAAGCCATCACTAGCTCACCTGAGGGTCTTTGGCTGCATATACTATGCACATGTTCCAGCAGTGAAGAGGGACAAGTTGGCAAAGAAGGCTCAACCTGGCATTTTGGTTGGCTACAGCACAGTAAAAAAGGGCTATAGGATCCTGGATCCTTTAACGAACAAAGTGCTAGTGAGTAGAAATGTGGTATTTGATGAGAAGTCAAGCTGGAATTGGGAGAAAAATGAGCCAGAGGCAGTTTCTAAAGACCTTATGTCAGATCAGACTGAGGCTGATCAAAACGGTCCAAAAATGGTCATTGATGAACCAGTCAGGGGCACAAGACCATTGGCTAAAATTTATGAAAGGGCTCAAGTGGCTGAGGTAGAACCAAACTGTTTTGAAGAGGCTGAAGTTCAGCAAGGCTGGAAACAGGCTATGAAAGATGAAATCAATATGATTGAGAAGAATCAGACCTGGGAACTAGTTGAAAGACCAGCCAACAGGAAGGTCATTGGGGTGAAATGGGTGTATCGAACCAAGCATAATGCTGATGGGAGCTTGAACAAACTTAAAGCTAGGCTAGTTGTGAAGGGGTTTAGCCAGAAGTATGGCATAGACTATCTGAAGACCTTTGCACCAGTGGCCAGACTTGACACCATCAGGCTATTGGTTGCCTTAGTTGCACAAAAGCAGTGGAAAATCCATCAGCTCGATGTGAAGTCAGCCTTTCTCAATGGATTCCTTGAAGAAGAGATTTATGTTGAGCAACCTCAAGGTTTCAAAATGACTGGTAAGGAGGACATGGTTTACATATTGAAGAAAGCCTTGTATGGCTTGAAACAAGCACCAAGGGCCTGATATAGCAGGATTGATGGCTACTTGATCAGTTTGGGATTTAAAAGGAGCATTAGTGAGCCAACATTGTATGTTAAGAAGGAAGGAGTACAAACTCAGCTCATTGTGTCCTTGTATGTTGATGACCTGCTGGTGACAGGAGGAGACCAAGCAAAGCTGGTTAATTTCAAAGCCAAAATGTAATTGATGTTTGAGATGTCTGATCTAGGTAGGATGACTTATTTCCTTGGCATGGAGGTGTCACAAACTCAAAATGGAATCTTCCTAAGTTAAAAAGCTTTTGCCTCCAAAATTCTCATCAATTTCTCTATGCAAAACTGCAAGGCAACAAGCACTCCAACTGCCATTGGAGAGAAACTATCGAGCCAAGGAAATTTTAAACATGTTAGTGAGTCTATCTACAGGATCTTAGTTGGTTGTTTGCTATATTTGACTACCAGTAGGCCAGACATTATGTTTGCTGTAAGTTTGCTATCGAGATTCATGCATTGTTGCAATGAGAAGCACTTTCAAGCTGCCAAAAGGGTGCTCAGGTACATCAAAGGTACCCTGAGCTATGGAATGCTGTATAGCAGAGCTGAAAGCTTGAAATTGATTGGTTATCTTGATAGTAGATGGGTTTTGGTTCGAAGGATGACATGAAAAGCACCTCAGGGTATGTTTTCACCCTTGGTTCAGCTATCTTTTGCTGGAGTTTGAAGAAGCAAAATGTTGTTGCTCAGTCAATCTGCTTGAGGCGAGAATATAGCACCATTGCGTCACATCAACAAGCCATTTGGCTAAGAAAGATCTTGGCTGATCTCAATCTTCACCAAAGGGAAGCAACAGAGATAATGTGTGAAAATAAATCTGCTGTTGCAATTGCAAAGAATCTGGTTTTCCATGGAAGGACAAAGCACTTCAACATTAAGCTTCATGTTGTAAGAGAAATGGAGCAAGCACAGGAAGTGAAACTGGTTCATTGCAGTTCTGAAGAGCAGCTAGCTGACATTTTGACAAAAGCCCTTAGTGTGTCAAGATTCTTACACTTGAGAGCTAAAATAGGAGTTTGCAACATGCTAACCAATGAGGAGTGTTGAAAGTTGGTCAGCATGTAGCACCAGGAGCAGCCAAGAAGTAGGCCATGCAGCCCGAGCCATGCAAGAGCTGCTGAAGCAAGTGCAACTGTTGATTTTTTGTTCATTCTGTTACCTTAGTTTGATGAAATGTAATCTATTTCATTTTGAACTATGTTAGTTTGATGTTTGATGTAATTTAATTGTGATTGAGCTGTTAACTCAGCTTTGTTCATGTGTACAAGCTTGGTTTACCAAGTTCCAATGTATTAGTGGTAGTAGGTATTGATTAGTTGAGCTTATATCGATTTTGACAAGCTGAATGCTTGGTTTTATGTATTGGCATTATGCCATTATTCAATGTCAATGAAAATTATCAGATTTCCTTCCATATACTCTCAATTTTTCTTTGCTTTTGCTTTTAATTCTGTTTATTTCTTCTGCAAGCTTCGAGCCTCGTTGCTCAAGTCATAGCTGTGTTTGCTTGTTTTGTTCGAAAAACACCAACAGTTCTCTTAGTAAGATAGCTAGTGTATGGCACCAATATCCGACTAGTGAGCTTCTCAAAATCAACTGCTGGTGTTTTTGGAAGATTTATTATGATGTGCTTGATTGTAACATATCGCATGATGCCATGTGCCAGGTCATGCATGGGGGCTCCGCTCTACATGGTAGAAACTTGCCCATCTCAGATATGTGGTACACTAATATCTCTAAAGGAAATATTTGTAGTTTTAGGAACTTTGGTGAGTTTCTCTAAGATGCTATATTATTACCAACCCTATCAACCTCTTCTGAAGTGTAGATTTTTCTGTAGTTAGGCTATTTAGCGGGAAGCTTCCAAATTAATGCAGTTTGAGGGATGGCGATACATGTACCAGTAATCCAGTATAGTGCTCCAATCGTAGTATTAAAGGGAATAGGAATGTGGAGTCTCCCATCATCACCACGCTAATTAATTCTCAGAATGGTTGAAGGTGAAGGATCTTTACAAGAATATAAGAGAAGGCCACCGCTGCCCTGAGCAAACTAACGGGTCGGGCTCCGGGCGATAAAGCATCCGAGAAGCTAATATATGATATCCTAATCTCCTTACAGACTACCTATATGGACAAGGAAGCCGAAGAAAATTTCTAGGAGAAATTTCATGGGCCAAGTTTGAAAGCCTTCATAATTGGTGTAGGTTTAGTCCTTTTTCAACAGGTGTCTCTTCCTCCTTCTTAACCATACTGTTTATTTATCTATTAGTTATTATTTATATTCCTTTTTTGCTAACATAAGGATACAAAAAAAGGGAACGCTAAGGCAGAATTTTATGTCTAAGAGGTTGATTTACAGCCTGATTACGCTGGTCCAATTCTACAAGTAACCGGTTATTGAATGGATCATATATGATGTAAATTATGAAAACCATATTTAGCATATATAAAATTGTTTCTCCAGAGTGCCAGATTCTCTGTGGCAGCTGATGCTACTCGCCTTTCTATTGCAGTACGTTTGTTCAAGGTGGGAATCAAGGGTTATCAAGTTAACTTCTTCCCTAAGCTGATTAAGTACTGTTAGAAATATACCTTCCTGTAGTTACTGATGACTTGGATAGCTGTTGCAAAAGTTGATGATATTGGTAGAAGACCTTTGCTGATGGGAGCTGTTGGTGGGATTGTATGTGACTTATACCCATCATTTCGGTTTAACCGTTTCGAGCCTCGGATATGTTAGTTCCCATGGAAGTTCTTATTTGCCATTATGAACTTGGTTGCATTGCAAGCCCTTTCCTTGTTTCTGCTTAGTGCTTACTACCAATTTCTTGGAGAATACCATTTTGTTGCTGTAGCTGCTCTACTTCTCTATGTCGGTTGCTATCAGGCTGGTATTCTTTTCGTTTGCTTGTTGAGTGTGTTTCTGAGAGTATTCATATACTTTCCTTGTCGGTGAGATAAAGTTAATCCGACAAGTTTACCCCATAAATGGTGTTGCAGATATCATTTGGGCCTATCAGTTGGCCACTGGTGGTTTGCAGTTCTCACCAACTTCGGTTCAAACGTCATCCTTACATTCGCGTTTTCACCGTTGGAGGTAGTTGATTCTTTCAAAGTTGCTCTCTTACCATTTTTCATGCTTTCAATTCAACTTCAGTGTTTACGATTTCGGCAGGAGCTGCTAGGAGAAAAATATCTTTTCCTTCTTTTCCGTGGTATCGCTTTTGTTCGTGGTACTCTACGTCCCATCAACAAAAATGTCTAGTGAGCCATTGTTGCACGAAAAGTATTGCAACAAGCTATGGAAACAATGAACCACTTACATTTACGGAGTCTTGTTCAGAGTTGAATCTACGAATTAGACCAGCACAACCGATGTAAGAATTGTTGACGTGAATTCACTTGACCAAACAATTTCACCTGCAGAACTTCACTTTATTCATAAAGAAATACAATTAAGGTCTAGATTTGCACTAGTCAGAATGTTCCTCCGAGTAGTGATGATGGTTCCTTGTATAAGCTTAGGTCCAGCTTAAAATGGTGATGGAATCATTCTCCTTGAAACATGGATAAGACATCAACTTGAATACCAATCCCTTAATTTCCTTGGTCGAAGTTCCTTTAATAAAGCAAACTACAAAGCCCATAATTTTTTGACTCTCCTACGTATAGTTTTCTTTTGAAAAAAAAAATCCTAATTTTTATTGTTACTAAAATAAATAAATAAAAATTAAGTTAATGCATTTTTCTAAATTTTAGAATTTTTTTTATTTTTTATTTTAAGAATTTAATCTTTTACTTTTTCAAATTTTAAAATTTAGATCATACTATTAATATTATTATTTTGTTAAATTTTTATTGCAGATGTACGGAAAAAAAGTTGTCCAACACTTATACAACATTGATAACAAATACTCAAAATATTACTTTGTAATGTTACAACATCATGTGTAACAAACAAAACGTTAGCAGATTAGACACATACATATCACTGTCTTGTGATTTTTGTCTGTCTTGCATTGCACTCCACCCTGCCCACAGGAAGACGGCCATACCCACTGCTTACAAAATCTAAAACCAGAAAAAGGAGATATGAAATCACAAGTTGGAAACTGGAAAATGGAAAATGGAGCGACCCTTGCCCTTATTGAAAGGTCAACTTTTCTTTTCTACTTGTTCAACTGCCTAGTTTTATATGATGTATTCATGACTTAGTAGATGATGATATAAATAAACATGGCTCCAAATTAATTTTTTTTCTAAATTACTTCTAAACAACAGTAATAATATCCTTATTAGGTAGTCAAATTTGTATTCCATTTATCAGTTTCTTTATTTTAACATTTTATCAATAAAGATGAAGCCTTAATTTGGTTAGTATCGGTATTGTTGTCAATATAAAAAAATGTAAATTCAAATATATTCAAATACATTTATCGTTTTATTTAAGAATTAGAAGGAATTATAGGTAATTCTAATTATTGTATATAAAAAAAAACATTTACCAATAAAAATCCATCATGTCTCTAAAGTCATGCCATGTCCATAATTTTTTCTTTTTATCCTTTTTAAAACAACAAAATTACTATATGTTAGAAAATTTATCTCTTTGCTTCAAATGAAATTATTTTCTTTTACAATAGAGAGATAAATTTGCTCTTCATCTTATATATATATATGGATCACCAAATAGTTTATCATGGACTACTATAAACAACAGATGTAATGTTTTAATATTAATTTTTTTTAAATTATATTTGAATAAATAATTATAAAAAAAAGGAAAAAGAAAGTAAATGAAATGAAACTTACAGAAAGAAAATGATATATGTGTATATTGTTTGTACAATTATATTAAAGAGAAACAAGTAAAAGAATTTTCACAATTTTTATTTGGTTCAACAATGGAAAGGAAAATATTAATTATTAATGATATTTTCCAATTATTATAAAATAATTTGTAAAAGATTAACATAATAAAAAATTTATTTTAAGAAATTTACTTTTATTTAGTCAGCTTTTCTTTAAATTGAGATACACAAAAATCTCAGTGTTTTAAGAATACACAAGGATATTCAATTCTCTTTATAAAAAAATATACCAAAAGACTCTCTTCCCTTAATTTAGTCCAATTCAAACATAAGTATTAAATAGAAAGAAAAAAAAATGCACTTCGAAGATCAATCTGAGTTTTTTATTTATTACTCTCGGTTTTTATTTTTTTCTTAAAATGTTTTTTTTTCTAATTTTTTCCTCAACGCTTATGGGTATAATTTTTAAAAAAAATTCAAATACAATGATTTCCAGCCTCCTCAAGATTAAAGACGAGAAAGTGTGCTTTTCCTTTTGGTATTTGGACCTCTACCCTTTAAATTTCAAATACAATGATTTTTGAGTCCCATAGGATTAGGAAGGAGAGAAAAAAAAAAAAAAAGAGAGAGAATCTTAGCTGAAAAAATTGAGCTCGACACTTGATGTTACTGTGCATTTCAATTCTTAAAAAAATTCTTTTAACCAAACCCTAATCAATGGAGTTATAATAACTTGTTATTGTGTTTAATGTTTCAGTGTTTGATTCTGACAAAAATCTCGACTCTTTGCTTTGTAAGAACAAAGCAATCTTGAAACTTAGTTTATTTAAATTGATTATTGCTTTTTTGTTATGTAATTAAGGTATTTTTAATGTCCGTTTCACGGTTTACAATATTAATTTTTTAAAATTTATGATAGAACGAACAAAATCTATCAGTACACGTTAATATGATCGACATCAACCAAAGTTTATACTGAAACGAAACCTAGACTTTGTTTTTCGATTTAGGTTTATTATCAAAATGAGCATTCTGTTCTATACGAATGATATTGGGACCAAATTGACTTTATATTATTTATTAACTAAGGGTTTTAAAGGTTTAAAATATCTTAAAATTTGACCGAATTTAAAAGGGACCTGAAAAGAGGATTTTATCGTGAGTTCTAAAAAATGCATTAAAATTTTTAACTTATATCAATACTAAAATTTTTCAAAAAAGCATTGAAAATTTTGATAAATCTGATAAATTTTACTTAAATATTTTCCAATAAAAGAGTATAAGCCATAAGTTGAAATACATTGGCGCCGAGGAAAATCAAATTCTTAAGGACAGAGTCAATCACTAGCCTAAATTTTTTACTATTATAATTACAAAATGAAATTTAACCTTAAAAGAATTCAAAATTAATTATAATAAAAAATTAGCATGCGGTTCACGTCTTTGTGTCTGTCCTTAAATTATGTTTAAATTCAGATTTTGACTCACATCTCCTCTTTTGGTGTTAAAACCCAAGTGTTATGTTGTTTTTGTAATCACAATAAAAATATTTTAAAATTTGTAATTTCGGATTGAAGAAACCATTTTAGGAGGTAAGTAGGAAGGATAGTTGGGATTTCTTTAGTTTTCTTTGAAAAATAAACAAATGAGATGAACTGAGTTTAGTTTATTAATGAAACCTCCACACTATGGATGTTACCATCATGTTTCTCAATTCAGATTCTCTCCCCTTTAAATTTCAAAGTCCAAGTTAATAAAAAAAAACCCCATATTTTCCCTCAATCCAAGGGTTTAGAAATCATTACGTTTGAGTTTTCTTTAAAGTAAAAAAAGAAAAAAGAAAAAAAAGAAAGAGCATAAATTGAAAATTAATATCAAAACATCCATATTTACGATAAATAAAAAAACAACAATAATAGAAATTAAATAAAAAAAAAAAACCTCGACTAATTTGCATGTTAAACGTGCTAAGAAATATGTTTGTTTTCAATTCAACATAATCTAAACGCTACCAATTACTTCAAGTTTAAGTCAATTGAAAAAGGATAAAAAGTTTGATTAAGAAAAAGAAGAAAAAGCAAACTAAAAAGAAAAGGTCATAATGTCATAGTAATTCCTTTTGTTCCATGGGAAAAAGAAAAAGAAAAAGAAAACAGAGTTTAATAATTCAATAATACACAAGTTAATGGCAATTACCAAGTGAATTAACAAGTTAAGACTATAGTTCCTGGAGTTGCTCTAATGTCTAATCTAGGTAAAAGATGCTATCATCTAAATCAATTCAAGAAAGCAATAATACCCTGAGAGTGAGAGGCTTGTTTGTTCATCTCTTTGTCAACTCTCGTTCATAACCGGAATTCTCCACCTATATATACTCCAATAATTCGTAACCAACCATGTCTTTCTGTCTGTCCATAACAACCCACGCACACTCAAGTGAGCACCCCATTCACCAAAAAGAATTTAACAACATATAAAGAAATCAGTGATCAGCAAACATTAAAAAACTATGGTTTCTTCATCAGCGTAATCCAAGAGCAATCTGCAGCAAAACCCCTTCAAAAATGGCTATGGTAAATCAGTCTGTATGTGGCTACAAAAACTAGTAACCGGGGGGGAGAGAAGAGACAAAGAATATGCTAGCCAACTGCAATGGCAATGGTTAATGAAGCAGACAGTACTATGTTCAAAAGTACTGCACAAAGCTCGATGAAGCAAATAGCTCAAAGATTGTGCCGAGGCAAGTACAGGCTCCAATGTGTACAACTAAAACTACGAGGCAAGTACAGGCTCCAATGTGTAAAACTAAAACTACTCGGAAAAGAGATCAATTTCAAAATTATAAATGAACTTTGATTCAATATTTAAGATAGTACACGAATTTTGATTTAATATAATTATATATGTTATCTTAATTCAATTTTTACAAATTACTAACACAGTTAATAGAAGTACTGGGTCAGTTAATGCTGCTTATACTAATTCTGTTAAACCATTCTTGTAAAAAAAATGGCTGAAAATACATACACAACTTTACACAAAGTCCCAATATATTGATTTTGTTTAAAAAATAAATCATGTATGCATACTAAGGCAACTTTTAAAATTATTCAACAGAGTTACTTAAGTGATCTTATTTATTAATAATAGAAGTCAGTGAAATAATTTGATGAAATTAAAGGATTATATAACTTACAATCTTACATGAAGGTTGATAGTGGATTCAACGACCTAAAATGAAATTACCTAGGACATCCCTTTTATGTTTACCTCAACTCATGCACAAACAATACTATTTACCAAATATGAAAATAGTTCAACTTATTAATTTTTCTAAAATTAAATTAAAATCAAAATTCACATATAATGTAACATGTAACATTAAATTAAATTCTGAAAACAAATTGCACGCTAAGTCTAGACAATCATAGAGCAATTTAATATGCAGAACAGGCATCAATTCATAATACAGTAACATAAAAACAGAGCTGACTCCTTTTCTTCTAGATGAGCAAAAACTGTCACACCCTTACTCGGTGATAGCAAAATAATGTAAGCTTAATCGCTTTCCATTCCGAAGACGCCCAAAAACACCCATGATGCAAGTTCCAAAGCCAACAGTATTGTATAGCACAGAATATCTCAAGATTACTTATAAGAACCAAAATTTCAAGCAAGTTAGCATGGTACACTTTTTAGTTTATAACTAATATTCAACCAGTCAATAAAGCTGAAAAATCATATTCTAAAAGTGAATAAAAGAAAGAAAAGAACCGACCTTTGTACAAATATCGAGCTAATTTAACTTATCATTGGGAGCCATATGATTGGGATACGACATGACCGATCCATATTTATTCCCACCAGACCAATCTCTGGGCTGCATCCCGTACGAATTTGCCTCATACCCATTCTGCGGGTGATGATATCCTCCTTGATGCATACCCATATGTCCATACATCGGCATCGCTACAGGCACCAAAGGTGCCCCATAAGGCATCGGTATAGGCATCCCCACATGCCCATTGCCATTCACACTACCACCAACAACACCACTCCCTCCTCCGCAGCCGACGCTTCCACTCTCATGAAGACTTTGTGGCACCGGCGTTGATGCAAACAGCTGATCGGAAGCCGATGGTCCTTCGTTGCTTAACCCTTGCATTCTCTTCAAGTAAAGCCTGTATTTCTGCAAATGACTGGCGACGTTCTCGCGGGTCAAGCCTTCTACATTCATTAGCTGCATGATCGTTTTGGGGACAGCGTTTTTTATGCCTAAATGGGCCACCACGTCTACGAATCTCTTATGCAGCTGCGGCGTCCACACTAAACGCGGCCGTTTCAATGTCCTCGCTGATGGATCCTCCGAATTCTCCGTTGTCCTAACTGCCGAATCCGCTTCCTCCGCGATACCGATATCCGTCTTTCTCATCTTCTTTGGTTCGGATCCGGAACCCGAACCCGATCCGTCACCTTCCGCTTCAACTACCATCGGGTCATTAAAAGAACGGAGATTGTTATTATTGTTGTTTTTATTGTTATTTGCGGTGAAGAAGTGGGCTCCACTTGACCGGAGGGAGGAGAGGGTATCCTGAGAAGCGCGGTTGACATCGTGAGCAGTCCGACGAGGCTCCGGCGAGATGCTGAAAGCGGAGGCGAGTTCCGGCGGGATTAAAGATTGAGATAACGGAGTTAAATCATCGCAGTCAGGTAACCCTATTTCCCATTCGAGAACTCTTTGGTCAACATCATCATCATCGTCAACGACGGTGGTGTTGGCCGTCGCGGTAGCGTCTTCGTCGTCTCCGCCGTTAACTTCGAATTCACTCATCTTCACTTCTTCTCCCATGTTTTTTGCCTTCAAATTAACGAATTTTCAAATTATTGTTGCTTGGATCGGAAAGAAAAGAGTAAAATCTAAAATGATTTTCAGATATTTGCGTGAAAATCGGGCGGCTGTTTGGGAGGAAAGAAAAAGGAAATGAAAATTTTCTTTCTGATGGAAAAGAAAGGAAATTGAAAAAGGAAAAAGTGCAAATTTTGGTTCCAGATCGGTCTGCCAACGTGGACGACTTAGCCAGATATTTTTGATCCGCTAAATATCTCTACATCTTAAATATCAAAAATCAGGGATCATCCAATGAATTTTCGCCACGTAAGTGATTGGCTGGTCGTACGGGTGGAACAGGTCGTGCTGGATCGTTGGTGGTGGGGATTGTTTTACGAAAATGGACATGATTTGGTTGGAAAAGAGACGGCCAAGTAAGTAAAGTTGGTGCACTTTTGAGGGTATTTCTGGGAATAATTTACCCTTGGGCTTTCTTTCTTTGTAGCGGACTAACCAATAGGAGAAGAGAATGATGGTGAACAGCTGGGATGAATATTGGACAGCGTGGAATATTGCGAGCCGTTAGATGGAAAACATTGAATTATCAATGGGTTTACCCACTTTACGACCAATGTTCTTTTTCTACAAAACATAAAATAGATCTTTTATTTGTTTTTTTTTTTTCCGAACCTATCTTTTTAAGAGTTTATTTAGATGGATATTTATTTTTTGTGCGATGTATTTAATTTTTTTATCTCATGCTATAAAATTTAATCATATTTTTATTGTTATTTTTACATTAACTGCATATAAACATATTGTTCATCTAAAAAAATTTTAAATCTGATATCGAATTGGGTCACTATTTTTTCTATTTATTTAAACAGCATCAAATTCATGAATATTTAACTCAATGTTGATACATTCAAAATAAAATAATTTATAAAAAAAAACAAATCCCAGCTCAGCATAATTAAACAAATTTAGTTACATCCATATAGATAACGAATTTTAAATTTGAATTTCAGACTCCCAACACCTTAATTTGTCCAATTAAATAAAAAGTAAGAGATAATTTTTTGAACTGATTACAAGCGTAGTGAGGCAAAGACCAAAGCGGATCCTACCATATATGTTATGCCTCATTCATTGAAGGAAACTTTTAGAAAAGAAAAGGGATTACTTACGAAAAAAAGCCTATTTCTTTTTTCTTTACAATTGCTTTCATACACTCACTGATTTAAACATTACTTTGATCTTTTTGGGCTTTTATTATGAATAAACAAATCTAAATAATTGGATAAACAATCTAACTAGTCACCCGACTATTATTAAATTTTTTATCGGGATTCAAATTTATCAATTTTATTTTTTTAGTCCATTTCCATTAAATCACTAACTACACTGTGATGTGGCTATTAAATACATGACATGGATTTTTAAATATAAAGTAAAAGTACACGAAATTTTCATGTAATTTATTGGAAAAATTAAAATCTAAAACTCACCGTTTTGGGTCCTTTAAAACCAAAAAATTGTAGCCCCGACTTCATCTTCTTCCATTGTAGAGAAAACCCATGTGTGGAATTCCACAGCAACAAACCCCAAGGCTTGACCCTTAGCATCAAAGAGCTGCCGTTGGCCTCAACGAATCCCCTGGTTGAGTATAAGGTTACTGTCGAAATCCCATAGGAATTTGTTGAAGAAAAGAGAGTGTAGTGTTAGAATTTCACCACCTTTGGCCCTTTCTAAGAAGAATGGGGCTTCAGTTTACAAACGAAAAATTTTTGAAGAGTAGAAATTGTAGGAGTGTAATTAAACCTATAAATTTACTATATTCATGTTGATTTTGCTTTGTATATATCGCAATAATTGTTTGCGGTTTTTTTTAACCTAATAAATAAGCATTGTAAAGAAGTGACGACATTAAATATTATATTATACAATAGATGGAAGATCCCCACATTATTTAATTAAAGATTAGGTTGCTTAAATAAATTAAGACTAGCCACTTGTGGTCAATTAAATTAATCAAAGTTTGGTTCACAAACATCGATAGAATAAATAAAGTAACTAATTTAGATGGTTAAACATTTTTACTAAAATCTTGGGTATTTTTTGAAAATTCATTTAATAATTGAATTTGGCTATGATGGTTTGTAATTACATACCGGGTATGTTTGGATAATCCTTATAATTGGTAAGTCTTATTAAATTACATTTTTCAATTTTTAGGGGAGGGTAAGAATTTGAGTAATTACATCCAAATTAAATTTTAAAAAAATATTTTTTATATAAGTTTAAGTTATAAATTTTCTATATTATAAGTATGAACATGTATGAATATTTGGAATTGTTATAAGCAAAAAATTATTATATTATAAATCTTAAAAAAATATATTATAAAAATAATTTATGTGTATTTTATAAAGTTATAATCAAATATTATATTATTTAAATCCTATTTTTTTTTTACAGTTAAAGATTTTGTTATAAAAAATAATTTACATGTTATAAAAGTGTTATAATATATTTGTTTATAAAAAGTTATGACCAATAAATATGGATATAACTTATTTATGTGTTCATGCTATATATATTATAAAAATAATATTCTTATTCATAAAAAAGTGTTATAATTTTTTATTGTAAAAAAATAATTTTCTAAGGTTATGGAAAAAATCATATTATTTATAAGAAGAGTTATGAAAACTATTGAACACTTTATAAAATTTTTTGTTATAAAAGTTATATATTATCAATTTTATATTATTTTTTACTTAATTTACATATTATAAAAAAGGTTGTAACCTAGTATAATTCTTTCTCCAAATTAAGTTTATATAAGTTTTTATGATTAAAGCTTTAGACTATTTGCACCATGAACTCAAATATTATGTAGATGTTATTATGCAAATATAAAATATTTTCTTACACCATATCGTGGAATATAATACCATTTGAGAGAATAGAGCTACATACAAGCATCAAAGATTTTTCGCGAACTCTTTAATTTGATACATTTAAGACTTCATAATGTGGTTGAGAGGACATTTGTTGTTTTCTCATATTAACTACATCACCTTATTATAGAATAAAAAAATAAGGTTGAATTGTATTAGTATGTTGCATACTTTATAGCTTCATTCATAGGTGGATTTGGGATGATCCATACTTCAAATAGTATACGGAAGAAAGAGATATTGATAATTTTAATGATACATATTTAAATGACAATGATGATGCACTCGGTCAAGGACTAATATTTGATGAAAATAAGTTTATGTTAAATATTAAAAAGGGAATAACTCAACAAATATGGAACACTAGAACAATTAGATAAAATTGCATATGATATTTATTTTTCTTATTTTTTTATTAGTAATTGTATTATCAACTATTTTTTTGAACTAGCTTTATAAATATGATGATTTGATTTTAATTTTTGTTACTTGTTTAGAAATTTTTTTATTGCACTAATAATTTTTTATAGTTATTAATGTTTTTTTAAAAATATAAATTATGTAATGATGCCCACAAAACCAACTAAAAATTCGACTAAGGCAAGTGCACCTATCAATTAATAGTATAGCTATGGTGAGTAAAAATATTGTTCCCACGAAGATAAAAGTACTAGTAATTATTGTTTTTTTATTTAACCGATAAATTCGAGTGATTGATGGAAAACTAAAATTAACTAAATTAATTAACTACGAATGCGACAAAGAACAAATCAAGAAAATAACCGATTAACAACAAAAAAGCGAAACAATACCCAGGAAAGAATTCACCTAGACTTTATATGTCACTATCAATCTAAATTATGCAGTTTCTTCACTTAGTAACTTGGTCCTTAGAAATCCCTAAATTATGCTAATATCTTTCTTCAAGAATAAGAGCAACTGACTCTAAGTTGATTAATTGAAATTTCTTTATAATTAAAACCCCTATTATCGCATTAACTCGACCTATGGATTACCCTATTAGATTTGACTCTAATTTGGTAGATTTATGTCATCCTATTTCTAGGATTGCATGCAACTCCACTCAATTACGCTAAATCTACTCTTAAGCAGGGTCTATTCCTCCTCTGATTTAAGCACATCAAACATGGATCAATAATCTAGAAATATAAAACCAAGAGTTAATCACACATAATTGAGAATAAGATCTAAGTATTTATTGCGTAAAATAGAAATCAAACGACATAATTCATCATAGGGTTCATCTCCCTAGGTATTCAGAAAATTAGTTCATGCTAGCAAATAAAAACATCCAAAATACATTATAACCACAAGAAACAAAAAAACTCATGATAATCTCCAAAGAAATCAAATGAGAATCTTTAATCTTGAAGGAAATCTGCTTTAGAGTCAAATTCAATGATGTTTTTTGACTTGTTTTCTTGAATATTCTATGACGGCTCAATCCTATCTTCTTATTTTTTTCATATATAGGTCTTAGAATGCTTGAAAAACCCTAAAAAATGTGTTTTTTTCGCTATTCGAAGTGAAACTCACGAAATCGACACGGCCTGCCACATAACCCGTGTGGAATGGTCCAGCCCATGTGACCCCTATACCTTGCTCCAATTTTTCGATTTTTGATTGGTTTTCGCTCCTTTTTCTCCAAAATGCTCTCCTAAATATAAAAAAAACATGAATTTAAAGGATTAGGATTATAAAGTTCACCATTTACATCGGACAATTACCCAAAAACGCATTAAGAACGGGATTAAAACATGTTACTTTTAGCACTTATCATGTAACTGTATAATTACAATTTGTACTATTAAACATGACATAGAGAATTACAATGTAATTATACTCTGTCAGCCAAACACGTTTAGAGAATTACAATTTTTCGTAATTACAAGAGAATGTAATTATTACCTTAGTAATTACACATTTATTCAATTATTTTGTGTTGTCTAAACAGACATCTTTAATAAATTTAAGGTAAAAGATTGTAGTTCAACAGACATTTTTCCTTTGATTGCTAACTTCTGGTACATAATATACATCATTCAAGGTTAAAACTTTTCCATAAGTGAATTGTAGTTCAACAGGCATTTGTCTTTTATTGTTGCGATGGAAGAATTTCTCATGTACAAGTCATTGTCATATTCGCATTGTGTGAAGTTTATGGCATATTTTTATCTTTGTGCACATGTTTGGTTGCTCCAATATCAATTCATCATGCATTATCATCTTGTGCCATATTTTTTAGAAATCATGACAACAAAGTTTTCGTTCCTATCAATCTTTGAAGAAGATTTCTTCTTTAAAAAGTGACATTCATTCTTGAAATGTCCCAGGTTACCATAATTGTAGCATGAGCCCTTTTGATTCTTTTTGAACTTAGGTGCTCTAATAATCTGTTTGAACTTTCTCTTGGATGGTTTTGGTAGTTTATACTTTCTTTGTAACATGCACTTTGGCATTTTCAGAATCTAAGTTCTAATCTTGCTTTCGGTATTCTTCTTCAATACGAAGATGATTTGCCAAAGCCTCAAGAGATATTTCTCTTTCTTATGTTTTAGACTTATTTTATAGTCTTTCCAAGATGGAGGAAGTTTGTCTATAATGGTGGATAATCATTTCATCCATTTTCATATCATATACTTAAACTGATTCAACATTTTTTTCAATATCACGAAATTGTTACATTACAGAATAACCATCAATCATTTGATAACTAGTGAAACAACTAACAAGAAATGTCTTACTTGTAGCATCTTCAGTCATGTATCTTGTCTCCAATTTGTCCCATAGTTCCTTAGCAGTGGCCTCGTTTTGGTAGGTTCGAACAAACCATCGGATAAACCATTCAATATGCGACCTGTGCATATGTAATCAACATTGTCCCATTTTTGTCTTTCTTGAGTCACAACAACATATTCGTTTTCATTCTCTTCTAGTCCTAGAGTATCCCAAACATAAGCAACCTTTAAAGTTGATAGTAAAGTAGTCATCATGAAAATGAATAGAATCTTAAAATTTTTAAAACAAAACTTCGATGAGGAAAATCTCAAAAACACGAACAGAACACGAACAACAACTCGAATAGAAAATAAAACAATAGGATAAGGCTCCAAGGCGTGTATCAAGCCACTATCTTTAAGGTTCTATTTGCTTCCATCTATACTCAGTGTATAAATGAGTTTCAAGCAAATGCACCTCGAGAATACAATGAAGCCCAGTGGCTATTTGCATTTTGAACTAATGAAAATAATCCAGTAAGAAGGGTAAGTTTATGTTTGAATTTATACGAGCTTACTAAGCACTAGTTGCTTACATAGTTATTTTTCTCTATTTCGTAGATTGTCGGAAGCTCGATCGGTTGGAAGCTTGTCGGAGTTCTATCACACTATCCAGCAATCACTTTGGTAATTTTTGAGTTATTTTGGCCAATTTTATAAATGGCATGTATAGGACTTTTTATAATGAAAGTATTTGGGTATGCTAATGATCAATTTGGTATGAATATGTCTTTTATGTATACATTTTGATTGTGTGGACTTATGGTAGATTTTGGTATGTTTTAAAAGAATGTGAATTGTAACACCCCTCACCTGTATTCAACGCCTGAATAGAGTTACGGAGCATTACCGAACTTACAACACACTTAAACAAACTTTTCTCATACATTTAATCAATACATACAATTAACAATCAATCTCAATCAATTTGTCCCTAATACGAGCCTACGAGGCCTTATATATGTATTTGGAGTGGTTCGGGACTAAACCGATAACTCGAGAAATTTTTCAACACTTATAATTTTTTTCTCTAAAACAGGGGACACACGCCCGTGTGACCAGGCCGTGTGTCTCACACGGCCACCAGACACGCCCGTGTCATAGACCGTGTGGACATTCGAAATGGGAGCACATGGCCGTGTCCCAGTCCATGTCCTACCTCATGTCCAAACAAGTGAGGTTACTGACTTGGGTCACACGGCCAACCACACGCCCGTGTGTCTAGCCCGTGTGCCCTTCGAAGTGGCCACACACGCCCGTGTGCCAAGCCATGTGCTAGGCCGTGTCAAATCTGTAGGGTATACTGACTTATGCAACACGGCCAAGTCACAAGCCCGTGTGCTAGGCTGTGTGCCAATTAGGGGGTATACTGACTTGTGCCACACGGCTGATCACACGCTCGTGTGTGAGACCGTGTGGAGTATACTGACTTCATTTCAATTTCAACACCAGGGGACACACAACCGTGTAATTTGACTGTGTGTCACACACGGCTGAGACACACGCCGTGTCTCTGCCCATGTGGACAAAATAGGCTATTTACCAAGCCACTTTGTCACCCAAATTTGCATATAATGACACAAATCATAGTATAAATAACATTCAATTCAGCCATAATCAAGACTAATTCATACCATTTTCAATACCAACATTCAACATGCTTATAACCTCAAACCTTACTCCATCAAAACATACCAAATCACATATATAAATCAACTAACTATACCTTTACTGATCATACCTTATTTTGAACCAATTCACAAACATAACTCACATCTAATATCAACCATATATGCACATGACTAAAATTCACAAAATTAAGCCAACTCTCATGGCTATATTTACAACTCAAAACATAAACATTTACAAGCTACTGCAAATAACCAAAATCACTATCAACCCATAATCAAATGACATCAAAATACCTATGCATGCCATATACTCAAAACATAGTTTCAAAAGTACCAAAGAGTCAGTGGATAGTGTGGTGAAGTCTCCGACAAACCCCGAATCTGAGCTAGCTTTGAAATCATTATAAAACATGGAAAAGCAACAAAGTAAGCTATATAGCTTAGTAAGCCCGTATAATTCAGAATTAAACTTACCATTTATACATAATCAAGACAATAAATAAGGTATACTCAATTCAATTATCAAATGCCTAAACACAAGCATTCATCAACAAGTTAGTCACATAAGTGATTATAATCATCTGTTATCTCAATTTAATACTTAATACATTGTATCATATCAAATTCATATAAACAGTAATTTATTCGTATAAACACATAGCCTTTTCACATAACCAATAACAAAATTTATGCCCGTTGAACCTATTAGAATATCGAGGGATACTCGGGTGATATACATTACGTGTATAAATCAATAATTCGTCAATTCATTATCATTTCAGCTCGTTCGAGCTATGATCGGTAAGCTCCTCCTGAGCTGATGGACAGTAAGCACTATTGAGCTGAAACGGTAAGCTCTGACGAGTTGAAATACGAGCTGATATATCGGTAAGCTCATACGAGTTGTGGTGAGTCCGCAACACATGCAGGATCTCGACCAAAATGGTAACCCTAGTGACATGTCACTCGTATCCTACGACTTTCTACGGTTCAAACGGGACTCGGTATTCAATAATTCTCATCAATTAGGCATTCGAACTCAGTAATACCATTTACTCAATTATACTTTCATTTTAAATAATCTACAAGTTTAAAAATTCGATTCTAATTATACGAACTTATCTCAAGTTACTCGGATGGAAATTATCGACTATTCGTCCACTTTTCCTTTTCCCCGATCTAATCCCGATCTCGACTTATCTTGATCTATATATTATCAAATTTAGCACATTCAGCATTCGGTCTATTCAATTTAGCCTATAATTTACAATTTGGCAAATTTACACATTTGCCCCTAATGTTTCACATTTTCACAATTTAGTCCTTATCACATAAAATTGCAAATTCATGCAATTTAGTACAAACCCATGCTTAGATGAATTTAATACATGTTACTAGCAGCCCATATTTTCAATTTATTCACACTTTTAACCAACACATTTCACATTTTCTCAATTTAATCCCTTTTTGACATTTTTGTCAAAAATCACTTTATAAAAGCTATTAATTTAACATTAAACCTTTCAAATCTATCATAAATCGTTAATTTACTCAAGCATTCAACAATGGCAACATGATAAATCTTTAATAGTTTCAAAATCTAGGGTACGGGCTAGCTAGAATACAAAGCAACGATCTTAAAAACGTAAAAATCATTAAAATCTGAGCTAAAACCATACCTTAATCTAGCCTTCAAAGTGGCCGAATGTTCAAACTTGTTTAATGGCTTTCTCAAGCTTTAGTTTCGGTGGAGAAGATGAACATTTTCATGCATTTTCATGTTTAATTTTTATTTAATTAACTATAATAACCATTTTACCATTTTAACCTTTGTAATTAAATATAAAAATCACATAATCCATGCCCATTACCGTCCATTAATGCTACTAATGGGATAATTACCATGCAAGTACTCACTCATTTCATTTCTATAGTCATTTGGTTCATTTAACTTATAGAACTCATATTTTACGCTTTACGCGATTTAGTCCTTTTTACCGAATTAAACACTCAAATGGTAAAATTTCTTTATGAAACTTTCACCCAATAATTATATCATGCTGTATACCTTAATAAAATAATAAAATAAATATTTTGACTTCGGATTTGTGGTCCCAAAACTACTGTTCTGATTTGACCAAAAACGGGCTGTTACATGAATGGTTTGACAATAGATGTCTAGGTAGCTAAATTGACTATGTTTTGTGCTTGAGATGTAACATTATAGCCTTGTTTTGATTAAAGTTTTTTTGGTATAATTGTGGTGCCTTTGAATGACATATTGGTTAGGAGAAATAGGTTGATTGAATTGGTATGTTTATATGAGTTTGAAGTGTGTTTAGGTTTATTGAATGTATGCACTAATGGTGTAGATTGTTGGGCAAGTTTTAGACTTTAAATGGCTTGTTTTAGAGTCAAATTATGGAGCACACGACCTGGGACATGGGCTGTCACATGGCCGTGTGATACACACGGCTTGGTTACACGGCCGTGTGTATCAAGTCAGTGAGTCACACGGTCTGCGACACGGCTGTGTGAATCAAGTTAGTGAGTTACACAGTCTGGCACACGGTCTACGACACGGCTATGTGACCTTAGTTAGTGAGTTACACGGTTTATAACATGGGCTGGGACACGACCGTGTGTCCTATTATTTGAATACCACATGGTCTGGGCTATGCCACATAGCCTGGCCACACGGTCGTGTGGTCCCTGTTTCAAAATTTTCAACTTTTTCCCAAATTTTTTGTATTATTTTAAATTAGTTCCAGATTGATCCCGATTTGTTATTAGGGCCCCAAATGCTAGTTTTAAGGACCAAATGTATATGGTTGCTAGATTTGTAATGAGTTTTAGATATTAATATTAAATAGCATTATTTGTTTTGAATTGCACAGTAATGTTCCGTAACCCTAATCTGGCTACGGGGACGAGTTAGGGGTGTTACAGTCTTAATGATAGTTCTTTTATATATTTGTTGCTTTACGTTGATGATATGTTAATTGCGGCTAATAATTCATCTGAGACTAATCACCTTAAAATCATGTTTAACTCTAAGTTTGAGATGAAGGATTTAGGTGGAGCAAATAAAATTTTAGGGATGAAAATTTTGAGAGCTAGACATTCTGGGAATTGTTTTTATCGCAACAAAGGTACATCAAGAAGATCCTTGAGAGATTTGAGAGCAAGATGCAAATCCGGTAAGTACTCCTTTAGCTGCGCACTTTAAACTCTCAATTTTATAATTGGAAGCTTGATGTATGCAATGGTATGCACTCGTCTCGATATTGCACATGTTGTTAGTGTTGTTAGCCAATACATTGCAAATTCTGGTAAGTTACACTGACATGCAATTAAGTGGATTTTCAGATATTTACGGGGTACTTCTAACATGTGTTTAAAGCTTGGAAGAACTCAAGAGAGTTTAGTCGGATATGTTAATTCTGATCATGCAAGAGACTTAGATCGAAGAAGGTCTTTCACAACTTACCTATTTGCTTTTGGGAATTGATTAGTTGGAAAGCGACACTACAAGCTACAATGGCTTTGTCGACTACTGAAGCAAAATACATGACAATTACTGAAGCAGTAAAAGAAGCAATTTGATTAAATGGCCTATTCAGTGAACTGGTAAGTTAAAAATGGGTAATTGTTGTATATTGTGATAGTCAAAGTGTTATGCATTTCACCAAAGATCAAATGCATCACGAGAGAACGAAGCACATAAAAATTCATTATCATTTTGTTTGAGAGATGATCATTTAATAGGATATTCAGATTCTTAAAATTGGCACAGAACACAATCTGACTGGCATGTTGACAAAGAGCCTTCTAGTTTCAAAGTTTGAGCATTTCTTGGACTTGGTAAGTATCCGACGAAGAATAAATTAAGCTCGTAACAAGGCTCGACAAGGGAGTTGGTCCAAATATGAGTCAATGTGGAGATTTGTGGGAGAATGCCTATTATTTTGACCAAAATTTATTTTGGTTTTTCTTCTCCTAATTAAACTTTTTTTTAGTTTCCCACTTAAACTCTAATTAATCTAGAGTTGTTGTAGTCATATATGCTACGACCTTCAGCCTATAAATATGCCTTAATTTGTAATAGCCCAATTTTGGGTTTAGTCAGAATAGTGATTTCGGGACCACAAATCTGATGAAGAAAAATTTATTTTTATTATATTTTTATGGTCTACAGTTTTATGAAATAATTTCGTGAAAATTTTGTTCAAAAATTTTGACGTTTGGGCACTCAATTTAGTTAAGGGGACTAAATTGCAAAAGTGCAAAAGTGCAAAAGTGCAAAAGTGAAAAATTTGAGTAATATATGTTAAAGGTGTCCAATTGCAATGAGATTTTAAATTAGGGGTTATTAAATGGTAATTAGACCATTATACTTTAGTATGAACAAAAATGGACATGGATAAGTGAAATTTTGAAGTTTTTCATTAATGGCATTTTAGTCATTTGGTTAATAAAGACAAAATGTAACAAATAAAAGATGCCATCTTTTCTAATTTCATCCCCCATGGCCAAATATCACAAGGAAAAACCATATCTAGGGTTTTCCAAGGTTCCAAGCTCGATTGTAAGTCCGTTCTTGTCCCGTTTTTAACGATTTTTGTATTTTTGAGATCGTTGTAGCTTGATTTAGCTATTTCAAGGACTAATTTGAAAGAAAAGTGAATTTTAAAATTTTACCCATGTTATGTATTTGTGTATTTTTATGTTTGATGGTAGAAAATGCATGTTTGTTATGTGTTAAATGACTTTTGCTAAGTGATTTTCGGTAAAAATGTCAAAAATGACTTATTTGTAAAAGTTATAAAATGAGTAGTAAAAGTGTGATTAAATGGGAAATGTGGGCTGTTATGAGTATGTAACATCCTCGAAAGGGCCTATGCATTTTCAGTTTAATTGTACGAAATGACAAGTCTTAGGCACTATGAATAAATTTTTGGTATCTTTGGAATTCTAGAAATGCATAGAAATGGAAATGAACATTTTGGAAACCTGAACATTTTTGGAAACCTGAACATTTTGGAAACCTGAACATTTCGGGAAACCTGGAAATGTAAGAAAAATGGCAAGTTACAGAGCCGATCGAAAATTTTAGGAAACTTAGAAATGATGCCGAAATGTCAAATTTTAAAGTTCAAAATAGGAAATAAGGGCTAGAGGGCCTTAAAAGAAAAAGTTGGAGAAGTTTGACACACAAACAGGCTTGGAAAAGTGGCCTGAAGATGCCACTTAGGGCCTAAGGAAGTGGCGTCACATGCAGGGAAATAGGCCTGAGTTCGAGTCACTTGAGAAGCAAATAAATAAGTTTTATTTTTGCTTCCAGAAGGCTGAGGTGGACGGCATGGGTTTCTAGAAAAGGAAGAGTTTTATTTGCATAAATATGTGAATAATAAGTGATAAATAAAGAATTTTCTTTTAAGAAAATTGAGGAGATAATTGATGGATTAAAGGCTTTTATCTTTTAAATAAAAGAGATAATATTATCAAAAGAGGAGTGGTGGCCAAGTAAGGGACTCCTAGGCTGATAATTTCGGCTATAAAAGGAGGCGGAGGGCTACTCATCAACGCTTGCTTTCTCTTCCTCCTCTGTGCAGAAATTTTCCTAGCTCTCTCCCCTCTCTCTACCGAATTTTTCTTTAAGCAAAATCCATCTCCTCTTCTTCTATTTTCTTCTCTGCTTTCTCTCAAAGTCAAAGCGAATCTTTGTTGATTCTAAGTAAAGGAGCAATCAACTACGACATCTAAAGGGGTCTACAATCATCGAATATAAGGATCAAGGATCTAAGGTAAGATAAATTTATTTGATTAAAGGTTATGATGTATATGTTAGATTAAATCTAACATGAAGATTTCGACAGACATATAGGGCAAGGAATCCTCTTCAGATTTGGAATTTGTATGGTAAGTGATATTCGGCCAAGGCTTATTTTTGATATTTGGAATTTGTTTTCATTATTTCAAAAGTCGGAAACTCACATGGTTACATGAATTAGTGTTAGCCGATTCCAAGGAAAAAAAAGATACTAGCAATTTTGGGACTTGATTTACAATCATCCAATTCGGCAACAAGGTAAGTAATACAAATCCTACTAGGATTTGGTTTTCCTTAAGCCACATAGGTTTGTTAATATGCTTTAATGGTTGGCCGAATATAGGAGTTAAAGGTCTAGATCGTTAGATCAGGATTTTCGGGATCTCAAGGAATCCAATAAGCGAATCAGGTGTGTACCCATACTAATCTTCAATAAATTATATGGCAATTATTAAGTGTATGAATATGCATAAGAATGTGAATGTGGTTAAGTACCACAAATGAAAGAATACCCAGGTACGTTTCCTACTTTTGATAGGATTGCGAATATGAAATATTTTGAACATGTGAATAGTAACATGAATGAGAATTAAGTATGATATGCATGAGATAAAATTTATGGGGCATTCGGGATATATGTGAAAGGGGAAGAAGGTGTTGACTTCGGTCTCACCAACGGAATACGGTGACTACGGTCACAAAATTTGAATATGATAACTTCGGTTACATTATCTGAATATGGTGTCTAATGACACAAATTATATGGGCGATGAGCACGTCGATTGCAGCGGATCGCTTCGATGGTGTGTAGCGGATGGAGGGTTGACTTAGTAGTCCCACGGTGTGGACCGCGGTGCGGGTGGTGTGTAGCGGATGGACCATTAGGCTTGGGTTGGGTTGCATCATCATTTATCTTTATATGAATGTGAATTTGATATGAACATGTATGCCTGATTTGTTGAATGTTAGTACTGTGTGCACATTGAGTCTGTTGACTCACCCCGTTGTGGGAACTATTTTCAGGTGATGAACAATGTGATTGGAATGACTAGACCTTGAGGTGGCCATGCTTCACTTGAAGATTTTATTTGGAATTTGGACTTTATATTTTCTAAGTACTTTTAATTTTATTTTTGGGGTTATTTGATGTAATAAGGCCATAAGGCCCAAGTGGATTTTCTTTATTTTTGCTTTACTTTTTAATTATTATGTTACGAACTACTTTGATTAAAGTTTAATTAAAAATGATTTCTTTAAGAACAAACCCTAAGAATTATTTTGTCACCTCAATTAAAGTTGGATTTTCAAAATTAATAAATGGGTTCCCAATCTAAGCCCAATCCAAAACAATATTTCCTAAAATTTTACAAATTTTCTCTAAGTAACAAAAAAATTTGAAAACCGGTTTACTTAAGGAACATACCAGATCCGGTCCAGGCTCGTGGGCCGGGTGTGGGGTGTTTCAGAGTATGAAAATGGTTCGGCTAGGCTTGGGTTTTTAAGAAATTGAATGAAATTCATTTTACGAGCCTAGGGACTAAAGTGCAAAATGTCAAAAGTTTAGGGGCAAAAATGTAATTTTCCATAATGTGACTTTTGGGCTGAAATGAATAATTTGATTATTAAATGAGATGAATTTGGTATTATAGATCAAGAAAAATGAAGTTCGGGTCTAGATCGTGGGAAAACCAAAGTGTTTGATGATTAGGTTCATTTCCGCTATTTTTGTATCGAGGTAAGTTCGTATGTAAATAATGCATTGTTATATTTATGTTTTAAATGCTTTAATATTGTATGAATTGTGATTGACTCTTTGGACGTATTCAACAAAGTTTCGATAAAGTTTCAACAAACGAGAAATCCCGGTTGAACCTTAGGAATAGATTAGGATACAAGTGACATGTCACTAGGAACCCATATGATTATGTGATTTATGTGTCCCGGGTGCTGGTCTAGTATGTCCTACCAGTGGCTGAGTATACCGGCATATGTTACGAATACTTGACAGCTTGTGTGAGCAGCACCGAGTAGCTACGTCTTGACTGACAGCTTGTATGAGTAGGCCCGTGGATAGCTCGAGAGCAAGCCTATGTGTGTTATGAGGTTGGTAGTAGCTTTAGCTACATATGTGGCACTTATGTGCAAGAATTCCGTGTATCCGATAGTATTCCAAGCGGTTCAACGGGTATGTCAAAGATGAGAAAGTATGTGAATATGTTATGAGATGGTACAAGTATGTACTAAAAACTCAAAGGAAAAAGAATTCGGTATATGATGACCTATAGGTAAGAATATGATTAAGTATACTATACTCATGAAGTTTAATGACATTTTTGTTGATATATGTTATGTTATTCATATGATGAGCTGTTGGTAAGATTGGGATTGAGTAAGTTGTGTTTATGAATTTTTAATGACATTTATGTTAATATATGTTAAGTTATTTATATGTCAAATGTATGATTAATGTTTTGTATTATTTGCATATAAACTTACTAAGCTATATAGCTTACCCCCTTCTTTTCCCATGTTTTATAGTGTTAATGAGCTAGCTCGAATTGGAGATAATCGGAGACCCTATCACACTATCAAGCTATCACTTTGGATATTGATGAATTCAAGTATTTTGAGTTTATGGCATGTATAGGGATTTGGTCTTTTGGTTATATGTGTCATTATTAATTTGGCCATATGTGTTGGCTTATAATGGTTTATGGTTCATTTTCGTATGTAGCCATGGAAGTTGGCTAATATTGGTTATGAGTATATTTATATATTAATGTCATTTGTGAATGTGGAATCTTGTATGAATTGGTGTGGAAAGGTTGATGTTCTAAGCATGATAAATAATGGCATGAGGATGACATGTTATTGTCTTGGTGGTGGTTGTTTGGTTGCTCTTATATGCTTGAAATTGTGCCATGTGATGTTGTGTTGATGTGTGCAAGTGAGGCTGGCAAAATGGCTTGGTAAATAGCCTTGTTTTTGTCCACACAGGTGGACACACGGGCGTGTGACTAGACCGTGTGCCCCACGAGCATGTGTTTCGGCGTGTCCCCTGCACCTTAATTGTTGCAAAACAGAATGTCCAGAATTGAGCACACGGGCAGAGACACGAGCGTGTGTCTCAGCCGTGTGTGCTACACGGCCTAGCACACGGGCGTGTGGCATGGCCGTGTGGCACAAGTCAGAGAGCACCCTAATTTGTACATGGCCTGAAGCACGGGCGTGTCCCAGGGTCACACGGGCGTGTCCCAGGGTCACACGGGCGTGTCCCTTGGACCACACGGGTGTGTGAGCCCTGCTTCTAGCAAAATTTTTCTAAGTTTTGTAAAATTTTCCTGAGTTCTTGGTTTAGTCCCGAACCACTTCTAAAGCAAGTTTTGGGCCTCGTAGGCTTGTATAAAGGACTTTATGATTGAATATGAATGGTTTTAATTTGGACGCAAAATTTATGACTCGAAATTGTGTGAATGCTTGTGTTATAAGTCCTGTAATGCCTCGAGCCCTGTTCCAACGTTGAATACGGGTAAGGGGTGTTACATAATTACTCTAGGTTTTATACAACAAAAATATTTAGATTGAGAGAATTTTGTTCTTTGTTTCGAAGGGTTTTTCGTGTGGGGCTTCAGATTTTCTTTTAATTCTCTCCATCTTTTGTACTCTTCTTTATTATAGTAAAATCTCCTTTTGCCCGTGGTTTTATTTATCCTCTTTTGAGGAGTTTTTCTACGTAAAATTTGCATATTCAATCTTTTCGATTCTTATTTTCTTCACTTTGTTAGTTGTTTAATCGAGTTTATCCCCTACATGCAAAATAAGTAATATTATCACATCCCAAAATTCTATTAAATGTTGTTAGTTATTAAACAAGCATGTGAAGTGGTGTAGTGGTTAAGTAGCTTTAGTAACTCCTAAAAGGCCCAAGTTCTAGCCTTCATAATATCATTTTATTTTTTCAAAATTCATGAAAAATTTAGTCAACCTTTTCCATGCAAAAAACCGTCCATCCTTTGCATTTAACTCCTACTCATCATTTTTTTTTTGTAACTCCACACTTTGAATTTTGAACAGACAAAACTCCCAAAGTTCTTGTGAATTACTTTCCCTAACTATCTTGTCTCACCTCTAGAATGCTTTGTTGGGACCTTACCCTTGGTGACTGCCCACTCTTCCCCATTTCACACTCTCATTTTGTTTTTTTATCATAAAATTTTCTCTCTTTTCTCCTCCTTCTTGTACCGCCCATATTGGCTCTCCTCATTGCAGTTTTATTTCATTTTTGCTTAATTTTCCAACTTCAAACCAAAACACCACCCCAAACCACCAAATCACCACCGTAGCACAACCACATCACCACCACACTGAAACCGAACAAATATTTAAATTTCACTACCCACAAACACATTTATTTACTTGTTTTTCTTCTCTTGTATTTCTATTTTCTTTGATCACCTTTTGGAAAACTTCATTTCTTTTCTTGTACTGAAATTCCCAAATGCTTTTTGGAGTCTTATTCAATCTTAGAAATATTGTCAAATTTTGGGTAACTCGTATCTTTTACTTTCTTTTTAATTTTTATTCTTTCATCTATTCTATTTTCATGTCATGAACACTAATCCAATTCTTGTAAACTTTTCATTAAAATAGATTTTCTCATCAATTGAAGTCCTTAACTATAGAAGTTGTAACGCCCTAAAACTCGGCCTAGAAGTTTAGACCGAATCTCGGAGGTTACATTGATCACCAAAGTGATCGTAGGTAAAATTTTAGTTTAACCATCTAGAAAACAAACGGTACTTAAGTTGCGTAAAACTCTCCGTTGTAAAATCTGATATTACCAAAATTTCAGTTCGAAAGACGCTTACGTGCGTAAAACCCAAAATCTATACCACAATATTCAAAATAAAACTTTCAATTCAAACCGTTTATTTATAAATGCGGAATTTATGAGAATACTTTTAAAGTTGATTCTAAAATGTGGCTGTCCGAGACCTCCAACGTGCTAAGTCCAGCTACAAAAAACGAGGGTACCTGCAAAAGGAAAAAACTAAGAGGGGGTGAGCTACACAAGCTCAATGTGAGATCGAAATGACAGAAAAACGAAAATTAAGTACCATAATAAAAGAAAAATTAAGACGGCAATCCGATATCCAAATAATCATCACAACCAAAACAGACACATCAGTACTGAATATGTCGATCTATATACCGTTAATCTCACAATTAGACATACCATTCACACCACAAATGAGCTATAAGAAGCTCAACCAGCCCTGCACACCACATAGGACATCGAAAAGCCCATCCAACCCTACACACCACGCATGTGGAACAAAGCCACATAAATAGTAGTATGCAGCTGAGCTGCCAGAATGATAAACCATAATTTACACATATTTTAACCCCATGCTTGGCTTAATTTTGGATGAATATTCATTAGATTTGATGAATTCGATGCTCCTAATCTCTTAATTTCATGTTTTATACTCAGGAGAGCTTAGGATGTCGAAAGGAACAAGAAACAGGCCAAAAAGGGACAAAATGGGCCTACATTAAAGACTCACACAGCCTGGGCTATCACCACGGTCGTGTGTTTCAAGAAACAACTGAGACATGGCCTGGATCAATGTACATTGCCAGACCACACGGTCGTGTGTGGCGAGCAGGATCGACCACGGCCAAGAGAGTCGACCATGGGTGTGTCACACGGGCGTGTCCCTGCCGTGGCCAAGATAAGTTTCATTCGGATTAGGATACTTTTGGGCCAAGTAAGGCATCTCAAAGCCTATATAAACACTCTAGGGGGCAACCTAGGAAGAGAGCTCGACAAGACGTCGAATAGACGCCGAGTAGAAGGAGAAAATACACCAAGACAGCCGTCGGGAATAGCTTAGGAGAATGATCTCCATCAAGACTGAGGATCTCCCATCAAGTTCTTTAGAAGTTTTTGGGTTTTCTTATGTTTTGTTGTTTTTCCTCTTTTATGATGTTTCCCTCTTTTAGTATGAACTAAATCCCTTAAATACCTAAGGGGATGAAACCTAAGACAGATCTTATTATTATTTGATTTATAAGATAAATACTTGTGCTTATTCTTAATTGTGAGTTCTTATTCTTGTTTTGATAATTCAGGTTATTGATTCAAGTTGAATGTGCTTATTCAGTGGAGCAAAAGTCCTTATCTAAGAGTAGATCAACACAATTAAGCGGAGTTGATTGCAACCTTAGAGATAGGGCGCATTTAAAATCACGGATTAGGGTCAAACCTAATAAGGGAATCCATAGATCGATCGAGTTAATGCGACAATAGGGGTTTTAATTAGAAAGAGATTTCAATTAATCAACCTAGAGTCAGTTGTTAGTAGCCTCGAGAGAGGTATTAATATAATTTAGGGATTTCTACGGATTAAGCCAAGTGAATAAATCGCATGAATCAAAAGTAATAAGTGAAGTCTAGGTGGATTCTTCCTTAGGTATTGTCTATCTCATATAAGTTGTCCAAAGGTATTTTCCCCAATTTACTCTGTCATCGCGCTTCATAGTTAGTTAAATTAGTTAATAGATTTTAGATTAAAAATAAATCCCCTTAATTATTAGGCTAGATAATAAAAAGATAGTTAATACTAGTACTCTTGGTCCTTGAGGATACGATATTCCGAACTCACCACAGCTATAATACTGTTTGATAGGTGCGCTTTCCTTTGTCGAAATAATAGTTTGTTTTGAGCTCCACCACAGAAGTATCGTACTGTGCGGTAAACCGCTATACAGACGTATTGCAGTTAAAACTGCCAAATCAGATCAGACTTCCTTCTCTTCATATCCCAGACCCGAAATCATAATGCAAATGCAAAAATGTACACTAAACATTGCCAATCACACAGACACCGAAGCTCATAATCAGTCAATCAATTACAGAATTGATGTACACAGTTTCCAGACAGTCACACACCAGTTAAACAGAACCTGAAGTACGCATGTTCAATCGACCAAATCCAGGATCATACATCATATTAACGAGTCACTTAACTAATGTAACGATTGCATATAACAGATATGTCCGAGACAAAATAGAGTCCTGACTACCCTTACTAAAACCTAGCTAGGGGTCGGAACACGTAGAACCACAAACTATTCATAAAACAACACAGTACAAAGTTTGGCGAGATACAAGGATTTAGAGACACTTTACGATGCATGGGAGAGATACAAGGATTTACTAAGAAGGTGCCCTCACCATGGGTTACCTTTGTGGCTACAGGTTCAAACCTTTTACAACGGTGTGAACGCCTCAACTAGGCAGTTGATTGATTCAGCCGCCGGTGGAACCCTAAATAACAAGACTCCTGAGGCGATTTATGAGTTTATAGAGGAGATGTCACTTAATAACTATCAGTGGCAAGTTACAAGGACAAGGCCAACAAAAGCCTCCAGTGTTTTCAACCTCGACGCAGTGACCATGCTATCAAACCAGGTAGAACTCCTTAATAAGAAAATTGATGGTTTGAATGGTTCTTCACAGGTACATCCAGTGATGCAGTGCGATACAAACGGAAGAGGGACGAACAATACAGAATACCCACCCTACAATCCTGGCGTAGAAAGCGAGCAGATGAACTATATGGGTAATAATTTTAGATCTCAAAATAACCCCTATAGTAACAATTATAATCCAGGTTGGAGGAGCCACCCAAACTTCTCATGGGGTGGTAAAGGAAAGCAGAGACAACAACCCTCTCCAGGCTTTCAACAGTAACCCTACCCGCAAGAGAAAAAGCCGAACCTAGAAGAGATGCTAACAAAATTCATCGCGGTGTCAGAGATACGTTTCCAAAACACTGAAACAGCGCTCAAAAATCAACAAGCATCGATTCAAGGGATTGAGAACCAATTAGGACAACTTACTAAGATCATATCTGAACGACCACAAGGCAGCTTGCCAAGCAACACTGAAACTAACCCAAATGAGCAAATTCATGCCGTCTCTGTTCACGACAGTGAGGGGTTAGATGAACCAGAACTGAGGCAAGAGAATGTGGTAGGGGAAGGTAAGGTTGAGGTAAACCATGATAAACCAAAATCGGTAATTATAGAGTACCAACCTCGAGTGCCATACCCCAATGCGATGAAGAAAGACAACACAGATGAACAATTCGGTAAGTTTCTTAAACTTCTAAAGAAATTACATATTAACTTACCGTTCCTTGAAGCTCTTTTGCAGATGCCAGATTCAAGGAAATTTTTAAAAGTGCTATTGACGAACAAACGAAGATTAGACGAGCCGTCACATGTGGAGCTAAACGCAGTGTGCTCAGCAATTTTGCAAAATAAACTACCATGAAAATTAAAAGATTTAGGGAGTTTTACAATTCCATGTTTAATTGGTAGTTTATCTATTAATAATGCCTTAGCTGATTTAGGGGCAAGCATCAATGTTATGCCTTAAAAAATGTTTAAACAACTAGGTCTCGGGAAACCCAAACAAACTAGGATGAGCATTTAATTAGCTGATAAAACTATTAGAATTCCTAGGGGTATAATCAAAGATGTACTAGTAAAAATTGATAAATTCATATTCCCGGTAGACTTTATCGTTTTAGACATGGATGAGGGTAATAATGTTCCTTTAATTTTAGGAATACCCTTTTTTGCAACTGCCAGAACTAAAATTGATATTGATACAGGTGAACTTACACTTCGTGTAGGTGACGAAACGATTACTCTTCAGGCTCTTGACTCGGCTAGGACATCGAGTAATCAAGGTGAAAACATAAATTCCATTAATAACCATTTGGTTCAACCTTCTTTACAGGAAGCACCACGAAACTACACAACTGAGCCAGATCCTAGACCTCGGGCCAATAAAGAAATAATTCATGAGGAACAAAGGCTTCAGACCGATGAACTAGACGAGTGGAAGACACATTTCAAGGAGAAACTAAGAACACACGAAGCAAAACTGAGAGAACCCCCAAACGAGCTTATAGGAACATCAAATCACTTCAAAATTGGAGATCAGGTACTGTTAGATGCAACCGATCCTTGAATTAGCACCTCAGAGCTTAAAGTAAACGGAGCGACTCCTCTCACGGTACTCAATGTCTTCCCATACGGAACAGTCGAGGTGACCAATCCTACATTCGACACTTTTAAGGTAAACGCCACTCGACTTAAACTACATAGTGATCATAGAACTGATAGCAGGGGAGAGGAGTTTCAACTCCTCAAACCACCATGAATACGCGAATTAGAGGTAAGTCTAGCTTAAGACTTTAAACGAGCGCTTCTCGGGAGGCAACCCGAGCACTAACCCCTTTAATTTTCATATCTTTGATTTTTAGCACCTAACTATAAACTAACCAAGTTAAATAAAGCGTAGGTTTCCGTACCACACGACCTTACACACGGGCGTGGTCGTGGCCATGTGGACATCACAGATTTGCACACTGGCGTGGCAGAGATCGTACGAACCAAGGACGAAAAATCCCCAAATCACGGACAGTGATAAAATGCCACGGCCGTGCGATACGGCCGTGGTCAACACTGAGAAAGTCACACAGGTATGAGACACGCCCGTGCTTTGAGGCCGTGGCCGACACTGAGAAAGATACACGGGCGTGGAAACCTCTACACAAGCGTGGGAGAAACGAACAAGCCACCACACGGCCGTGCGATATGGCCGTGTAACTTAACACGCCCACAGCACACGGGCGTGGGCAGCAACCAGGTCCCTGATTCTTATTTAAAACCCCCCATTCTTCTCACTTTCTCCTCAAATTCTTCTTCTCCCAACCCACAACCACCACACCCCTTTCTCTTCTCACTATCTTCTCCCTTCATTTTCTTTTCCCCTTCCCTTCATTCTTTTTTTTCACCATCCTCACCACCATCTCCATGTCGAAGAAGTGAAAGGACCCTAGCACGGTATCTCCGTGCACGACCACTCTACATAAGTTCATGCCGGCCGCTTCATCGACTCGACAAGCCAAGGACATTTGAGTCCATTTATTTTTCCTATTTCTTTTGTTTTCTCCTTTATTTTCCTTCTCTTTATCTTTCTTGTGCTTAATTTATTTTATTATATTTTGATTTCTTTAATTTAGGTTCTAAAGGCTGCTAGGGAATCACCACACCACGAACCTAGTATCCACCACCACCGGTGCATCCTCCTCCAACTCGGCCCGAATTTCCCTCATTTCTTTTCTTTGACTCCATACAAACTTCAAGAAGTTTCACTTCTCTCCCTACCTTATGATTTTTTTACTATATTGTGAATATCTATTTTTGTACATTGAGGACAATGTACATCTTAAGTGTGGGGGGTGAATTTTAAAAGTTTCTAACTTTTTGCATTATTCTCAAAACCCTAAATTATGTCTTGTTCTTAAGTAATTTTCTCATATTACTAATTAGAATGAAACTTCTATTGATTTATGATTTCCATTGATATGTTTTGGATTAAGTCATAGTTAATTGTGCATTGATGATTTAAACTTTAAGATATTAGAGAATCAAACATGATAAGTCTATTTTCCGTAATTAAAATTTCTAGGTTGTTTTCCTAAATTTAAATATTACTTTGAAGTTTGAAATTTACAAGGTTGACATCAAAAACTATATTTTTTGTGAGATTTTGAGCCTTTTAGAGCATATTCTTTTCTTGCTCACTTTATTAATTATGAGTGTGTCAACATTGAGTTATTATTCTAGAACTTGCTTCGATCATACATGTCGAGACCACACCTATGATTTGATATACTGAGATGATAAAGGTACCTAGGTTTTAACCCACTTATTCCACTAAAAAGCCTACCCGTTTAATTAACCCCTAGTGAACCCTTTGAAACCTAATCAACCATTTCTTGACTCACCCATTAATATTAACCCAAAACCCACTTTGTATTTGTTATCACCATTTCTCTTGACTACCTTTATATCGAGATTTGATTTGATCGGTTGCTTAACTATTTTATTTATTTCAGTTGTTAAATTCTATCTTATTATTATTGTATGTGCTTATGAGATAAAAAAAACGAAGTATATTCATTATTAGTTATATGTTAGTTGAGCTTATGCGTTAATTTCAAATTTTAAGAAGAAGCTCGTGTTATTAGTGATGAATTCTTAATTGTTGTAATTATTTAAGTTTTAGTTATTTTTCTAGTTAGGTAATTTATCAATTCAATCTCGATACTAACCCTCTAATTCAGTCTTTATCCACACCTTTAACCCAAGCCCCATTACAACCCTTTTAAAGACCTTTTGATTTGTGTATCATCTCATTTTACAGTGGTGGAGATTTGATTTTCAGGCAAGCCTATGGGATTAACTTTTCATGTTTGAATTTTTGAGTGCTTAATTTGAACCTTAAACACTTTGAGTGATTTGAGTGAATCCTTAGTGAGGATGTCAATTCTTGTCGATTTTGGATCAAAGGTAATTTATTTAGATGAGGGGAGACACCTATGTTTTCGTGCTATAAAAATTTATGACTTAGATTGTTTGAATCTTTAGGACTCTTTTAGTTAAATTATCAATGTATGAATTATCTATGAATTATGATGAAACATTATTGATGAGGATTATGAATTGAGGGAGTTAATTTTAATTGTGAGATGAGGATTTTGCTTGAGGACAAGCAAACGCTTAAGTGTGGGGGTATTTGATAAACCATAATTTACACATATTTTAACCCCATGCTTTGCTTAATTTTGGATGAATATTCATTAGATTTGATGAATTCGATGCTCCTAATCTCTTAATTTCATGTTTTATACTCAGGAGAGCTTAGGAAGTCGAAAGGAACGAGAAACGGGCCAAAAAGGGACAAAATGGGCCTACATTAGAGACTCACACGGCCTGGGCTATCACCATGGCCGTGTGTTTCAAGCAACAACTGAGTCATGGCCTGGATCAACGTACACGGCCAGACCACACGGTCGTGTGTGGCGAGCAGGATCGACCACGGCCAAGAGAGTCAACCACGGGCGTACCACACGGGCGTGTCCCTGCCGTGGCCAAGATAAGTTTCATTCGGATTAGGATACTTTTGGGCCAAGAAAGGCATCTCAAAGCCTATATAAACACCCTAGGCGGCAACCTAGGAAGAGAGCTCGACAAGACGTCGAATAGACGCCGAGTAGAAGGAGAAAATACACCAAGACAGCTGTCGAGAACAGCTTAGGAGAAGGATCTCCATCAAGACTGAGGATCTCCCATCAAGTTCTTTAGAAGTTTTTGGGTTTTCTTATGTTTTGTTGTTTTTCCCCTTTTATGATGTTTCCCTCTTTTAGTATGAACTAAATCCCTTAAATACCTAAGGGGATGAAACCTAAGACAGATCTTATTATTATTTGATTTATGAGATAAATACTTGTGCTTATTCTTAATTGTGAGATCTTATTCTTGTTTTGATAATTTGGGTTATTGATTCAAGTCGAATGTGCTTATTCAGTGGAGCAAAAGTCCCTGTCTAAGAGTAGATCAACACAATTAAGCGGAGTTGATTGCAACCCTAGAGATAGGGCGACGAAAATCTGCCGGATTAGGGTCAAACCTAATAAGGGAATCCATAGATCGAGTTAATGCGACAATAGGGGTTTTAATTAGAAAGAGATTTCAATTAATCAACCTAGAGTCAGTTGTTAGTAGCCTCGAGAGAGGTATTAATATAATTTAGGGATTTCTACGGATTAAGCCAAGTGAATAAATCACATGAATCAAAAGTAATAAGTGAAGTCTAGGTGGATTCTTCCTTAGGTATTGCCTATCTCATATAAGTTATCCAAAGGTATTTTCCCCAATTTACTCTCTGTCGCGTTCATAGTTAGTTAAATTAGTTAATAGATTTTAGATTAAAAATAAATCCCCTTAATTATTAGGCTAGATAATAAAAAGATAGTTAATACTAGTACTCTTGGTCATTGAGGATACGGTATTCCAGACTCACCACAGCTATACTATTGTTCGATAGGTGCGCTTGCCTTTGTCGAAATAATAGTTAGTTTCGAGCTCCACCACAGAAGTATCGTACTGTGCGGTAAACCGCTATACAGACGTATTGTAGTTAAAACTGCCAAATCAGATCAGACTTCCTTCTCTTCATATCCCAGACCCGAAATCGTAATGCAAATGCAAAAATGTACACCAAACATTGTCAATCACACAGACACTGAAGCTCGTAATCAGTCAATCAATTATAGAATTGATGTGCACGCTTTCGAACGATCACACACCGATTAAACAGATCGAATGCGCATGTTCAATCGACCAAATCCAGGATCATACATCACATTAACGAGTCACTTAACTAATGTAACGATTGCATATAACAGATATGTCCGAGACAAAATAGAGTCCTGACTACCCTTACTAAAACCTAGCCAGGGGTCGGAACACGTAGAACCACAAACTGTTCATAAAACAACACAGTACAAAATTTGGCGAGATAGGGCCACACAGCCGTGTGGAAGTGTCCAGGCTGTGTGGGGGTCTACACGCCCATGTGGAGGCTACACACGCTTGTGTGGAGGGGACACACGCCCGTGTGAGCTGCCCGTGTAACTCACTATCCAAAAATGCTAAAAATAAAGAGCAGAGGATACACGGCCGTGTAGAGAGATCACATGCCCGTGTTGGGACACATGCTCATGTGGCTAGGCCGTGTGGCACCAAAATTCAACAAAAAATCCTAATTCCCAATTTCACACGTCCGTGTGAGCCACCCATGTGGGGCACATGCCCATGTGGCCACTTGTGTGGTCACGAAACCACACCGAAACATGCTACAAAATGTGCCTTTGATGTCGAAATGATCCCCAACCCTCGTTAACTCAAGAATAAGTCATAAACACACAAAATTCCAAACGATTCCACAAAAATGACATTTCAGTTGATAAATTTTCAGAAACCCACAAACCATGTCGAAATTCATAGGACCAAATCAGAATTTCGTCAATAACTAAAAGGAAAAGTTTTCGAACCCACGCTGAATTCGCGATTCCAAACACCAAAGAAGATCGGAATGCCTTCTCAACACAATTCTAAAATCTCAATTACACAAACAAAAACCAATATCATCACCATACGAATCTAACACATATGAATAACCTAAAATTGCTCTACCAAAAACCAAGAACACCACTTACCTCTACTCGAACCCTTGAACTACCCAAAAACCATCAAAAAAAATTAAAGAGGAGAACTTAATGGCAGAGAAACGTATAATTTTTAAATCCTGAAAAAAATAAAAAGAAGAGAAGAAAAATAAAAACTGACAAGAGAAAGTGGGGAGAGAAACAAGAGAACGTGAAAGTGATTTTGGGAAGTTTTATCGAAAAAATTAAAATTAAAATTAAAATAAGTATTTTGGACTTTAAAACAAAACTAAATCAAAATTATTTCCCCAAACCACACACATGATGGCTCGAACTCAGAACAAAGTTACACTAACACATAATAAACCACCAGGCCAGCAAGCCCATTCTGTCACCTAAATGCACAACTAAACACAATAGCACAACCTACTCATTGACCCTAACCCCAAAGCTTAAAACTTCTAACCCCAAAATTTGAGGTGTTACAGAAGTGCTCATTTTGGTTCAACTTGGAAATAAAGGAGTAAGTATTAAGTTGTGAAGTTGTGGATGATTTTTATCATGGATAATTATTTTATTGGAGATAAAAGAATACTAATTTTATGAACGATATCTTTGGGTGCGAATCAAAGTCCTAATTCTTTTGGATTGGAGGCGATCAAGCCTTAGTTGGATTTACAATTCAAATTGATTAAGGTGTGCATTTTATGCAAGTTAAAAACATAAGGTTTTAACTAAAAGTATATCATTTTATTATACTATTGAAAACATTATGTTTTGTTGTAACAAGTGAATGACTTTATGGTTTCAAGGTAAGTCTTCTTACTTGAGATTTATAGTATGATGTGACAATTATTGTTATGATTCGATAAATATTTTTCTAATCTCATGTTGTGCAAAAATCATGGTTATTTGTTTATTGAAGTAACATGGATTACCATGTATATTGAAACCTACATGATGTATATGAAAGCATGATTATCATGTTTATTGTTTTGCTATATGATTTGTATGCAATGATGCATTACATGGGGCTGGGACATGTGTAAGGAGGAAGATGTGGCAGTACTAATCTACAAATTTGGTGTTTTATCCACGACCTACAAGGTGGTTTATCCACAACCTACACGTTTTAGTAGTTTGCTTGCAAATTTGGTGGCTTCTTCCACATATATGTTGGTTTGTTTTGGATGGATGAGTTCTAGGGAACTCCTTATAGTGTATAGCAGAGATGGGTAAGATATTTTAAAAGAAATTACACAACTGTTTTACAAAATTTGCATTGCCATGGGCATGTGATAAAATTGACTATTTTGTATGATATATATGTGAATATTGTTATTTAATTTGTTATGAAATTCACACTAAGCTTAAAAGCTCACAACTTTAGTTTTATAACCTTTTTAGATGATTCACAGGTATAGGACTTGGATTCAACATGTGGAGGAGTCTCTCGGATGAATTAATTATTAAAAATGGTATATGAACTTTTCGAGTTGTTATTTTGGACATTGGACATTAAACTTTTTATGGGATATTTTTACTTTTAAAATTATAAATTGTCATGCATGCATGTTTGATGAACTTAAAATATTTTAAATTGTTGTATTTGGAATTATTATGATTTTTATTTTCTTTTAAATTTAATAAATAATTCTCTAAGTATTGACAAAGTCCGTTGTGAAAGTTTTTATCAAAATCACTAAGACTTATTTAAAGATGTTGCAAATTCTTTATTTCAACCTTTTAAAACGATAACTCGATAAACAATGAAACTTTTCAAATATTGTACTTTAATAAAAGTATTTCAAAAACAAAATAAATTAGTATTTAAAATTTTAAGTTTTTCACAAAAGCTACTTAAACATAGATGCTTTTATCAAGTAATAGTTTTCAAGGGGTTTTAATGTAACTTTTAGAATTTGATCGTAACGTCTAAGCCGGGTTTGAAGGTTACGAATATAAACTTCCTTAAACCCATTTAAACTCTTATGCTTGAAGCTAAAGTGTACACTTCATAATAAATAAATCTAAAAAATATATAAGACCTAATGAATATATAATTGAATCAAATATAGAATATAATTTAAAAGCTAAAATAAAGTCTAAAGCTCGTCATTCACGTTTTAATCTTGTTTAAATTTTTTTTCCATTAAAATGACTATAACTTAAAATTTTGGATGCAAAGTGAAGTGATTCAAAGTGTTCTTTGTAGTTAAGAGACAACTTTTCTATTTATCAAAAGATATCTCTATTAAAAAAAAAATACTAGAATCACATTCAAAAAATATGTCGATTGATTTTCTATTCTTAAAAATGATAATATTGGTGAACTTATCTGAATGAGTTTAATTTAATAATATTTGTCGCTTAAAAATGATTGTTTTGATTGTGTTATCTAAAACAATTCTTATAATTTATATAATAACTTTTCTTTTTCTTTTTTTCTAAATGAAAAAAAATTAATTTAAAACTTTAAAACTTAATGATTTAATTGTAGATTAACAAATTATATTTTAACTAATTTTTTAAAAATTTATCTATCAATTTGAAATTTAAATAAATAAATTATAATTTCATATTAGCTGTGTTTTCCCGCGAGATTCTATTGACCCTTGACCGTTATAACTGAAAAAGAAGCTTTCTTTATGCTTTCATGTTGTTTGTATAGAACCCATGAAACCATTCCCATTTCTCCTTCAAAGAACCTTAAAATTCATTTCAGAAAATTATAATTGGGAAATAGCTCACATTCAAGAACCCTCTTTGTTGCTTTCTTCTCCATTTCCGTATCCCTCTGAGGTCTGGACTTTATAAGATAACTATGAATGTTACTTGGACACAGCTGAAATCATTTCTGAAAGTACTTGTTTCTTGGATTCCAATGGCGACATCTCCAAACACCGTTAGGTATAAAATGAATAGTGGAAATCATTTCTTCATATCCCGGATGTAATAACCCATTTTGCCCGGGCCCATATACAGTCCAAAATGAAAAAGTTTTTAAATAGTCCAGATTACAAAGCCTAATGGTTCAAAATTAAACCTGACTCAAACCATCCACCACTACCCAGACCCGTGGCCCAATTACAAGTCACCCCAAAACAATAGCCTAACAGACCCCATGCTCATTACACTTTTAGCCCAACCTATAGCCCAAACCTAACGGCCCAAAATTTGTTTCAAAAACTGGAAACCTAGAAACCCTAGGTTTCCAGTCGCGCCGCAAGGGTCAGAAACCCAATCGTCATGCCGCAAGATCTGGAGTCCGATCGTTGCACCTTTGCAGCCACCAGGATTCCCTTAATAGCGCCGCCATTCTCGCGTCTGGTCTTCACCGCGAAATCACCTTCATTAGCCTACAGAGAAAGACACCAAAGCAGAAAGAAGCAAATCGCAGCAAAAAAGGAAATAATAGATATAAAAAGATATGCTTTCCTTTTTATTTTTGTTTTTGGGGTTATAAAACCCCTTGTAAAATCTGTAATCGGGGAAAAAAGATCGCAAAAATACAGAGAAAAAAACAAATATACAGAGAGAGCAATACAAAATAATAGTAACCGAATATTCACAGAAACATAGCTCAATAAAAATAGAGTTTCTCTTTTAAAGGTGATTCTTCTTTCATCCTGTTATTTATTTTATTTTTATTTTTATTATATATATTTTTGCATAGATATAACCTTCTTTTTTGAAAAAGAAAAAAATAAAAGAAGGAAAGTTACCGTGAAAAGCGAGGAAAAATGGAAATTTTTGGGCCTCCGGCCGTCGGCCGCGGAGGCGCGTACGGCGCGTGGCTCTCGAAATTGGCAATCGAAACAGGTGAAGTACGAAGCCCTTTCAGAGGGTTTTCAAAGATTTTTTTTTAAAAAACCTAAACTAAATGATTTGTTTTTTAAAAAAAAAACTAATATTTATAACTGAAAGCGAACGATGTTGTTTTATCAAAGCAGGGTCCGCGCGTCAACCCGCAAATCCGACCAGGATCCGCGTGTTGCGTTTAAAAGGGGAAATTGCAATTTCAGTCCCTATGTTATTTTATTCATTTTAATTTCATTCAAATCAAGGTTTTTTTTTTTATATAAATTTACCTCGAAAATCTGCTTAATTTTCAATCTTTTTTTTATTAAATTAGTATTTGATTATTTGATTAATATTATAAAATGCATACATATTTATTATTTTTATTTAGATATTTATACATATTAATTATTAAACACTTTTTTATAATATAAAAATTATATTTTTATCCTATATTATTTAATGTATTTTGTATAAAAAAATTAATTCAAATTATATGATATATTATAATATTGTACACATACATATATAATTATTATTTATTGTTTACTAATAAATTTTATAAGTGCTAAATTATTAACTTATGTATATATTTTGTTTTTTCTTATTTCCTCATATATTAAATCTTTTTAAAATTCATCTGTATCAATGTTTAAATATATTGCTCCTTTTTTGTTTAATTATGAAAGTTTCATTAACTGCTATTATTTTATATCGCATGTGTATTTATTTTAATAACTTAATATGATGCTTTATTTATTTATTTATTTATGTTCTTTTATGTATCGTTAATATAATTCATAGAAATGGTAATTGATATGTATGCTACATTATTCTTGTCGTTTTTTTTTTTATAAAAAATACCTTTTTAAATTAAAAAACTTGTTTTTTTAAAAATATTTTTTGGTGATATGTGATATTTAGAGTTTACGAAAAGAATCGTGCCCTAACTTATCGGGTTGTGATTTTTCTCGTAAAATTCAAAGTATTATGTATCCCTCCATTTTCAAAATCAAAGTTTACTAATTTCAAAATAAAAACTTACTCTGAGAATTCAAAACATTGTGTCCTAACTTATTGGGTGTAATGTTTTGTGTCGCAAGGTAGGAATTTTCTAAAATAAAGGTGCACCTGACTTCGGAGTTATAAGACACTGTACCCTAACTTATTGGGTGTGATATTTTATTTCCTTGAAATAGGTAAGCCTTGATTTTCTTTCTAATAAACAGATCTTATTTTAAAACTTTTTAAATTTCGAACATTTGGACGTGATTTTATCGATTAGGTACCAATTTTTGGTCGTTATGAGGGTGCTAATCTTTCCTCATACGTAACCGACCCCCGAACCCATTTTTTTGTTTTTCGTAGACCAAAATTAAATGTTTTTAAATAAAATGTTTTGCAAGGTGATCCAATCACACCTAAGTAAAAAAGGATTGGTGGCGACTCCCACTTTTGTTTCTAAAAGTCGATCCCCATTTTTATAAACCGATTTTTAAAATGGTTTCGACTGACTTAGCGACTCCATCGGGATCTACCGCTAGAGAGTCAAGCCAGTAAAATTGGTAGTTTCATGTCCAAATGTTTGAAGTTTAAAATCCGATTTTTTTATCCTTTTTATTTATACATGATTTTGTTTGTATAAAATGCTTATGCATCGCACTACATGGCCATTGCGGTCACACCCTTAAGTGGGAGTAAGAAGCTATGCCTTCGTGAGGTTTTCACTTCCGCATGGGCAAGTGGGTTGCTTCCGGAATACATCTGTACCTATGTCTTCGTGAAGTTTTCACTTTCGCATGGCCATAGAGAAATGTGTTCCCCTGAATCGAACTCGATCTATATGAGCCTATAATGGGTGAGGATCGAGGAATCTGCTGGTTCAGGTACCTCAACTTTAGAGCTAAACCACATATAGTAAGCCGTAAAGACCTACCTTAAGTAGAGCTATACCGATATTTAGTGGTTACCCAGATAGATGTTTTATTCACCTTATATATTATTTCATGGTACTGACATGTGGTGTTTTATTTTTGTGCATATCATTCCATACTTTAGGAGGTATCGATTCACGGTCAGTTTCTAAATTAGAAAGCTGGTTATGAAGAACGGGTTCCTTGATAAAGTGGAGGACAATGTTGCTGTTCGCACATGGTCAGAAGAAACTCAATTGGAAGAAGGGAACAGCCTAGTTGACGGGTACGTATCTGAACTATGGGACTTTACTCGGGCTAGTATTACACAAAATGAGTTTCAAGAGTTGAAAGAGATATGAGCTCAGTGGGATAATGAGGCTAAGTAGTTGTTTTATAACAATTACGGAGATTTTCCTTACTTACTTGACGTCAAGGTAGATAGGTATTTGTTTCAAGCTATGGCCCAATTTTGGAATTCTTCTTATAGTTGTTTCACTTTTGGGGAAGTAGATTTGGTGCCCACGGTGGAGGAATATACGACTTTGCTTCGATGTCCAAAATTTCAAAGGAATAAAGTTTATGCCAAAGCTATTAATGGCCCAACTTTCGTAAAGAGATTAATGAATATCACCGGGATGAGTGAACAATGGGTCACAGCTAGAATTCAAGAGAAAGGAGAAGGTAAATGTGTTCCTTGGGTTGGCTTGAGGGACTTGATCTTAGCCCATCCAGACATGAAGAAGAAGGTTGATGTCTTTTCCTTGTGTATCTACGGTTTAGTAGTTTTCCCTAGAGCTCTCAGTCATATAGATGAAACGGTTATTGAGTTATTTGATCGACTTGATAAAGGGGTTACGCCTATACCTGCGATCTTAGCCGAGACGTTCAGATCTTTGAATGCATGTCGAAGAGAAGGAGAAGGCAGATTCATTGGATGCGCACAGCTATTATTGGCTTGGTTTCACGGTCATTTTTGGAAAGTGGAGAAAATTTCTTATCGGTATTTTTCTAAAAATTATTCTCCCTTAAAAGAAATAGTAGCAACACCGAGGAAAGAGGATGTGTCTGAGGAGAATTGGATGGAACTCCTTCAAAACCTTCGAGAGAAAGATGTCGTGTGGAAAGCCCCTTGGTTGATTTCGGATGAGATTCTTTATCGATGTGGGAGCTTCGACTGGGTTCCTTTACTTGGAATTTGGGGAGCCGTTGGGTATGCTCCTCTACTCGTACTAAGGCAATATGGATCGAGACAGTTTATTCCTGCAACATATGGGCTGGCTCAGTGTGAGTTTTCGTACAAAGAAGATAATTATAAGATTAGAGTTAAGGAGATTTCTGGTGCTTGGAAACAGACTTGCAGAATGAAGAGATTATCTACAGGACCGATGACAACTCCAGAATACAGCGGATGGAGGACTAGAAGGGTTAATGATAACATCATTGAGTTAAATTCAGAAGGTGCCCGGTCAAGAGAAGAATGCCTGCAAGTAGTCCCATCAGAACTAGAGATGATAAATCGAGACTTTGAGAGGATGAGTTTCGAGCTAGGAAAGAGAATCGAGAAGCTAGAAGAGGAAAAGATGTGTTTGAGGCTAGACGCGGATGTGTAAAAATCTGAAGCTGAGAAAGCAAGAAAAGAGAAGAGAAGGATCGAGGAAGATCGAGATAGCTTGAAGGCCGAATATAAGAAGATGCGTCTATCGATGAAGAATGCTGGATTGGGGAAAACTTTGGAACAATGGCGACAAGAAGTCCAAGAGGAAAAAGCCAAAGCCGACTATTGGGAAAGAAAATTTCGAGAGATGCAAGCGCGAAACGAGGCCTTAGAGAAGAACTTGGCAAAAAGTTTAAATGAAAAGGGAGAATTAAAAGCTAAAGTGGCTGAACTTGGGCGATCTCTTCCTCACCATCGAAGCCGTAATTCCGTGATCGAGTTAAAGTCAAGCCTGAATAAGATTGAGGAAATGAAGGGTAGAATTGAAGAGTTAGAATCAGCACTGCACAGTTATGAACTTCAAGAAGGACATTTGAAAGAAGAGCTCCGTCATTCACATAGTCAAGTCAGAAACTGAGATTATCTCATGGGGGAGGCCACAGTTCAGATTCAAGAAGTAGCTGATCACCTACAGACTTTGGCAGCGCAGGCCGACGTATTGAGCATGAAGTATGAGCTACAGTTAGAGCGTAACCAAGAGTTAGTTTTGTTATTAGGGAAAATTAAGACTTTAGGACTTAGGGCGAAAGCTTATTTGTAGTTCATTTTATGTAAAAGAATTTGTTTTCTAATAAAGTTTTCTACATTGAAGTTGATCAGAATCGATGTCTCTTTTGCATTCATGCATCTACATTACATAACATCATATGCATTCAAGTGTATAGAGAGAGTCTAATTAGTTTAAATTATAGGAGAGAGAGAGAAAGAAAATCTGGAAGCTGAACACCCTTACGGAACACGAGCAAAGTCAAGGAAAATGGACCAAAGGATGGAACAATTCCAAAGAGAAATGCAAGACCAGATGCAAGAGCGGATGGCAAAGCTCCAAAGCAGGAGATGAGGAACCAAATGTAGAGGCCCAAAAGAACATGATGGCCCAAATGGCCCAGATGATGAGTGGGGTAATGGACAAAATAAAAGGTCCTATAGTCAATGCTGAGGATAATGAGGATTTCCCTAGAGGATTCACTCCAACACATGTGCAAGCTCAACATGAAGAATATCCCAGAAGGCCACCTGTCACAATAAGGCCTCAGCAAGGGCAAGCTGACACTGGAATGCCTGCGAATTTTTAGGTTGGTATGGGATCCAACCCGGGAGACAACCTCGCTAATCCTGTTGTCCCTAACTTAGGCATGGCAGAGGGAGAGGGAATTAAAACTGAATCTGCAAGACAGTTAGAGGATCGCTGTAGGTGGTTGGAGGAAAAATTCAAGGCTTTGGAAAACGCCGACCATCATCAGGGAATTGACACAAAGGACTTGAGCTTGGTCCCAGATTTGGTACTTCCTCACAAATTCAAGATGCCAGAATTTGAAAAGTACAATGGAACTACTTGCCCTGAAGCCCACATCACGATGTTCTTTAGATGTATGACGGGCTATGTGAACAATGATCAACTTCTGATTCATTGTTTTCAAGATAATTTGACAGGAGCAGTGTCTAGGTGGTACAACCAACTTAGCCGCACTAACATTAGCTCTTGGAGGGACTTGGTATATGTGGTAAAATACATTCCATATTACAATTAGCTCTCATTACATTCCATTAAGTAGTAAAATACAATACATATTACAATTTAGTCTTTTGTGGTTTCTTGGTATATGTAGTGTCAATGTGAGGACCGATCCTATATCGACTCATAGGTTCCTTTTTAATTTTCCAGTGGTGAAAGTTCGTTGCAATCGATGCAACATGCGACTTGGCCAGCAATTTGTAAGTTCTTTCTATTTTGGTTCTTTCGATGATCTGTCTGAGTGGCTTTATGTCTTTAATACTGATATTGCTATTTTCAGTTTGCACTTGATAGTCTAAGGCCTCTCCCTAATCTAATGGAAAGAAGTTTTTTACTTCAATTGTAAGTGCCTTTTTTTTTTTGGCTTTGAAATACTTAATCATATTGCGAAATTAGAATGAAAATGGCTGTGGTTGCATGTAGGGACCGGTTGCGGTATTGGGATGGAACCAAATTGATTGATGCACCGCACGACGATAGGCTACTGAATCTCTCAGCTCAAAGTTCACTAACAAAGCGATTTCTATTACTGCTTCTGGTTTCCTTTTTCCTTTTTGGTTTTGTACTTTATTGGGTTCGCTGAATACTCATAAAAATATAGTAAATGTGAGAATGGTAGTATAATTGCAGTCGGCTTTGGTAGTTTTCATGGATTTTATAGCGAAAGCCAACCATTTTGTGCTGGGAAACTGATTCATATGAGCATCTTTAATGTGTTTTAAACACATTATTTTACATTTGTTTAGTATATAAATTGCTTTTTTTTTCTCTGGTTTTGTTGTCTTTCTTTCTCATAAAACTTAATATCTATGTATGTATTTTGTTGTTAGAAATATGTTTGATCAATGCCTAAATAACATTTTTACGAGAGTAATTCGTCAACCCAAAGCCTACATTATTTCTAATCTTTTCATTGCCCTTTTCCAAGTTTTCTTCCCTTGCCATATGTCAGTCCAAGCAGCTCATGTGAACTCAGACCTTTTCAAAAATACATATGAGCTGAATTCAACAACGTTAAGTTCCTGATGTTCCCATTAATTCAAACATTAAATTCAGCGACGAGTGGCAGCTTGACACCAGAAAACAGATTCTTTACTGCCTGCAGTTGGCAGAAGCGATCACAAGCTCTACTTGCAATTTCCCACTAGTATTTCTCTCTTATCTACTTCTATAAAAGGATTGAATATGAGTTAAACAATTACATTAGCGATGTATTATAAGGGCATTGGTTTTCATTGACTGTCAGTATTGTTCATTCTACCATCAGCCTGACAACGATAGTTTATAATTATTATACTTGACCCTATAATATGCTAACTATATTCGATTCTACCCGAATAACTAATAAGGTAATCAATGTTTCAAATTACATATTATAAATCGATTCACATATCATGATTTCATACCATATTCATCATCAATTCATATCACATATCATTTTGCAATTTAAATCATGTTTGTTTCTACTATACTCAAAACAATTCAATTCTCGACATTCAATACCGTTAAACACAAATAAATCAAACTCTCATAATCAAGAATCTATAAAAATTTAAACAAAATAATTTGATTACCTATAGAAATTGAATGGTCGAATGAGCTTGGAACTTAAGGTATTGGTGAACGGTGGAATGAAGAAGATGAATAAATTCATTTTTTTCATCCACTCACATCAATATATATATAGTTAGATTAGGCTTTAATTAATTTTGTTTATTAACTCAATTTAATATTTATTTATTCATCAATCATAATTATAACCATTTAGCGGCTATCATCATTACCCATTATCAACATAAAGAACAATGGTTTAATAATCATTTAGGCCCTATGGGTAGTTTTGTTAACTAGGTCCTCAAGCATTTTTCAATAAATCAATGTTATTCATGTATGTTTATTTTGTTGTTTACGATATATGCACATAATTTACTTGCGTACCCTTATAGAATTTGTTTATTTACATGCGAACCATGAGTTTTTGTGAACTATAATTACAAGCGTAACTCTAGCTTTGCAAACCCTCATGTGTGTGCGGACTTATAAATTTATGCAAACCCTGCTTAAGTGTGATAATCTTATGCATGCATATTTACATTGTTTGCAAATCTTGTTGCTTAGTGAAACTAGGATGTATAAGCCTTGTAAGTGATAAGAGAACTGTTAGATTTATTTCTCTGCATGTGAGCTGTTGGATCTTGCGAACTCAGGTTTAGTGTAAGCCTATATTAATTCGCGAACCCATGTTTGTGAGTTGGTTTGCGATCTCTTGTAATAGTAAGGTATGCAAGCTATGTTTAAATGTTATGTGAAGCCTTTAAGTGTGATGGAAACCTGTAAATATTTCTAAGCATTTGAAATTATTGTTTCGCATAAATAGTGAACTTTGATATGTTTTGCATACGAACCCTTGTGTTTTGTGAATGTTTGGTTTTCTATTGCTTTGTCAATGATTAACACTATGTTCGCATGCTATGTACAAGTGGTGTGTTGGAGGATATGTTGGGAGTTAACGGAGAGTCACTTCGGTGGCTAGTGTTGCACACCGGATTCAGGTCAGATCTTCTCGGTCGGGTGTGGGTTGTTACATCACATATCAAATAAGGTGAGATTAACATATAATCACATCATTTGGTGATTCAAACATATATCAATCCAATTAACTTAAAATCATCATTCCAATACCATATTCATATTCATATTCAATTCGCAACTATCCATTTGAACATTAATCACCCTACCATTCGTTTCAATATTTCCTTTTACAATCACCACATAGCTCGATGAACTTTAGTCAACGAACTTGGATATCTGAGTAACTACACCACACTAGGGCCTTTGAAGTGCAAAGCTCGTTGGCAATCATATGTGCAATTATATAATAATATTTCCTTCCACCATACTAAGGTCTCTGTAGAAACATACAATACTCAGTGATCCACAACAAATGCAAGATCCTGATATAATCTGTAATGATTTTCGTACAAATATATATCCTGTACAATCACATATCCCGTACTAGCGCGCATATAATCCTATTGGCATGTCAATCGTATCCTAACCTTTACAAAGTTCACCCAAGCATTTATATAACATATAAACATTTCTTTACAATTTAATTCAAATATCACCTTATAAGCTAATTTACCACAATTCAATCCACAAGCCAACATACAAACTCAATTCAAATACACAACAATTTATACACATTCATACCATATGAACTAACTTGGTCAAAACAACAAACAATGTGAATCCTTCCTTAAGGACTATTCGACAATTTTGGTTTTTCCCCGATTATCCCCAGTTTGATTCACTTTTTGATCTAAACAATTATTTTAAATAATTTATCAATACCAAACATTTTATATCATTCCATAATATGCATGAACTATTTAATTTCATTTTCAAAAGCCCATTAAAATTTTTATTTTATTCAATTTAGTCCCTAAAATCGAAATAGCCATAACTTTCGATTTTGAGCTTTAGATTCAAAATCAATCTCAATCACATCCTTTTAGGACTTTCTATTATCTATTATTACAAAAAAATTCACATAAAATTTACAATTTATTTCACTTTTTTACTTTTGAACAAAACTAACAATTAAACTTCACAAAGTAGTCCTTTTTCACATCTAAACTTAAAATCTATCAATTTAATATCAAATTCATCAAGAAATCAACAATGACAACTTTGAAAAAATTTAATAGTTTTAGAAATTGGTACATGGGCTAGCTAGATCAAGCTCCCATGACCTCAAAAACATAAAAAATACAAGAAAATGACTTAATTGCACTAACCAATTGACAACAAGCTTGAAATCCCTAATGTCGATTTATTGGTTTATTCTTCTTGAACTTTCGATTGTGAAAGAATGAAGAAGATGAATTCTCTTTCTTTCCCCTTTGTTTTGTTCATTTTATACATTTAATAAATTAATTATATTTTAATAATATTCATGCTAAAAACATCTAATAAACCGTAAAAGTAACATATTTTAATCCCACATTTAGCATGCTTTTGGATGAATTATCCCTTATTTTATGTAATTTGGTGCTCTTAATCCTTTATTTTCATGTTTTATACTCAGGAAAGCACCGTAGGATGAAAAGAACAAGAAACAGGCTTAAAACGGGCCAAATGGGCCACATCACGAAATCGACACGGCCTAGACCCAAGACCACACGGCCGTGCCTCCTTATTAATCTCGAACACGGCTTGAGCCCAAGACCACACGGTCGTGCCTCATTAGTCGACCCAACACGGCCTGGCCACGATTCACACGGGCGTGTGCCATGGCCGTGCCCCTGCCGTGGCAAAGAGAAGTTTCATTCGGATTGGGATACTTAGGGTGTAACACCCCAAACCCGGCCCAAACACTACGACCGGATTTGGCATGTCACTAAGAAGAAGTTTAGAAAGTTTGACAGGTTTCAAAAAATTGTAAGTCATTTTAAAATCTCGAATTTCATGGTTCAGTTGACAACCCATTGTTTAGTTAACTTTAAAAATTCAGTTAGCCGAGCCCTTGCAATTAGGTGACATTTGAAAACACTTACCAATTATTCGTTTATCAGATTTTCAATGAAAATGTCTTTTATTGTATGAAACGTTATTGGGCAGGTTATAAGAAAACTTTAGTTTGCAATTTTAAAAACGTCCCACTGAGCAGTCTATAATTAACATGTCCAAAATTAAAACCAGTAAATTCCAAGTTTTGTAGTGGCCTTATTACAAATCAAAGAAAAATACCCAAAAGTTATAAGCGATATATAAAATAAAGTTTACTAGTAACCCATGCGTGGCCACCTCGGGTTCCCTCCAAATTGATCCATCATGCTAAGAATTACCTGCAATTGTTTAAACAAAAGAGTGAGTCACAAGACTCAGTGTGCAATTAGTCCACATACTCCACAATTGGGCCTAAGCCCCCAAAACACCATCGGCCGAAGCCCAATCATACAGCACAAACAAATAATTAACATGCTAGCCCAACCCAGCCTAGTTTTTCCATCCTCTACACTCCACTTCATATGTCCAACCTCAACACACCTGGGGATTTCTACAATCAACCCTCCATCCTCTACACTCCACTTTGGCAGTCATGCTGACAGACACACTGCTCAAAGACAATAAAACGTGGCCTAGCCACCGATCATTATGTGACCAAGTCACCGATACAATAATGTACCATCAATAGGTGTGACATTGTCACCCATAAGCACTTCCCCTTCATATCATAACATCCCGATATCCCATGCATATGCAACATAGTATAATAAACAGGTTATATGTAATGTCACACACAATCATGCTATCGAAATGTTAAGGTTTAACCAAGATACACTAACCTGATGTTTCGGTTTTACCCAACAGGGATAACTCAATCACCATTGCCAGGATTTCTGGCTTTCATAACACATACACGATTATTACAACAAACAAAAGGGGTAGTGTGATAATTACACACCTGTGAACACGCAAGACTACACTATCGATCTTGCTAACGTCCTCACTTGCAGGGATCACAACGATCTGTTTATCCCTTTCAAAAGCCGGCCCATAACCCTGTGGCCAATCTCGAACGGCAGACATCGTACGTCTCTTAAACTTAGGGGCTGGGTTTACGGGTCCAACCCCTTCCTTTGCCTGATTGGTATATGATTCCATAAAAACGATCTTGTCAGAAGACCAAGTTAAAACATCGAAGCAGAGAAATTAAGGATACACGCATAATAATATAACGATTTCTTACCTAAGTCGATAGATTCCTGAGATTAGAAGGCTTGGATTAAAAAGTCGATCGAGTATCGAAACCAAAAGATGCCCCCAAAGATTCGGCACAAATTGACAAGGCAGAGAAGATTCGATTTGGAGATGATACCTCAAAACATGGGGTGAGGATTCAGCTTGAGTGATAAACAGAAGAGAGGTTTCAAACTAGATTTTTGAGGGATGGATTCGGCTATGATGAATAATTAGGGAAAGAAAGAATGGAGTGGTGTTGAAGTTGAAAGGTTTCGATTAAGAGGGAAAATGGGAGGTGTGATTCGGCTTTTAGTGAATGAGGGAAGAAGCACAAAAAAAGAAGAATAATGGGTGCTAAGAGAATTCGGCAAGAGGGGGGTACATGAGAAGAAGAAGAAAGAAATAGAAAGGGAAAAGAGTGCCCTGTAGGTTTCGGCCTTACTAAGCACTATGATGAAGAGGAAATGGTTGAGGAATTTCGGCAAACTAAAGAGAATGGTTGCCAAATAGAGGAACACCGAATGCCTACCCCTCTGCCAAGGCTCCACAAGACCGATTTTTCTTCCCCAACACCCTTCAAAAATTCAGCCAAACTGCCTCTCACCTCAATCCCCAAGCTTTCTCCTTGAAACACTCATTAATTCCCTCTCCTCCACTCATTTAATTTAGTTTGAATAATTCAAACTCCCCAAATAGCTCTCCACCACTTGTTTAAACTATTTGACCAAGTCTTGTCTCTCTCCTCCAGAGTTTGATTACTATCCAGCTGCCTCCCTAGCTTGAGCCAAAAATAATACTCCCTTGTGCTGCATGAGAGATTCGAACCTTCTCCCTCTCAGCTTCTCCTTGTGATGCCACCTCCTTTCTTGTTATGTGGCATCTCCCTGCCACTACACCACCTTAATTCTTATGTCCCCAAACACAAATAATAAACCTTAAGTCCTGCCCCAACCAGCTTCCCTCCTGAAGTGCCCAAAATTTAAAATTTTGGTCAAGGTTCCGGCTTAACCCCGGGCCTTCTTGAAGGCTCCAAACACACCCAAACAACATAAAAAGTATACCAAACACACAGAAACAAGATAAATGCAGAGCCCCTAAATCCCGGATGTTACATAGGGGCAAAGAAACACATTCCAAAAGCCTATATATACACCCTAAGTATGACCTAAAAGGGGGAGCCCAGTACCTTTGACAGGGGGCGTCTTGCTAGGCCAGAGAAGGAAGATTTGTGGGGATTTGCTCGAGGATAGCCAGTTGATTCATCTCTAGATGCCGGAATTATACTCAGGACGGGGGATCTCTCCTTTAATTCTTTCAGGGGGTTTTAAGGATTTCTTATGTTTTGTTTTATCTTTTCTTCTGAGATGTTTTCTTTTATTGTTATGAACTAAACCCTCAGAGACCTGAGGGGGATGAAACTTAGATGAATCTTGTTATCGTTTACTGAACTATATGATAAATATTTGACTTGTTCTTAATTATGTGTTCTTAATTCTTGTGTTGATATTTTTCGGATATTAATTCAAGTTTGATGTGCTTAGGTGGAGGAGCAAAAGTCCCTGCCTAAGAGTAGATCTAGCATAGTTAAGCGGAGTTGATCGTGCGCCTAGAGATAGGGTGACGAGATTTTGCAGGATTTGGGTGAAACCTAATATGGGATTCCATAGATAGAGTGAATGCGATTCTAGGGGTTTTAATTAGAAAGAGATTTCAATTAATCAACCTAGGGTTAGATGTTATTCGCCTCGAGAGAGGGTTTAATATACATTAGGGAATCTTACGGATCAAGTCAAGTGAATAAATCGTCTGGTTCAGAGTTAGATAACAAGTGAAGTCTAAGTGGATTCTTCCTTGGGTGTCGTCTTAATCAATTGGTTTTTCCTCAAGTTATTTTCCCAAATTCATTCTTCTTTGTCTTAGAGTCTTTAATTTAGTAGTTAATTAATTTAGATTTAAAACAACAAATTCCCTTTATTTTAGGCTAAATAATAAAAAGAAAGTTAGTATTAGTACTTTTAGTTCCTTTGGGTTCGACAATCCGGTCTTGCCTAAGGTATACTACTATTCGATAGGTGCACTTGCCTCAATCGTTGTCATAGTTAGTTTCCAGGTTCGATCATTCTCATTATTTAAATTTTTAAAACTTTGACACACGATCAAGTTTTTGGCGCCGTTGCCGGGGAACTGAAATATTAAGAAAGCTCTATTTTTATTACTTTATCCATTTTTTATTTTCGCAATTTACTTTTATTTTTATTTCTATTTTGTTTTTAACTTTGCTAAATTTCTTTCTTTATTTTTTCCTAGCAGGTACCTATAGTTTATGACTAGAAGGAACCCGAGAGGACCTTTAGTATACGACAGTGATATTGAAGCTACCGCTCACAGAAATTGCAGAGAAATCAGGCGAGCCCTAAATTACCGAGAAGAAGAGCAACAAGACGAATCCAATCCTACTGAAGGGATGGATGAGAATAATCCACCACCACAAGATGTGGGAGAAAATAATGCTCCTCATACTATGTTTGATTATGCTAAACCACATTTAACAGGAGCCGAATCGAGTATTGTTAGGCATGCTATAGCTGCTAATAATTTTTAATTAAAGCCTAACACTATACAAATGATTCAACAATTTGTTCAATTTGATGGTTTGCATGACGAAGACCCAAATACTCATATAGCTAATTTTCTAGAGTTCTGTGATACTTTCAAAATAAATGGCGTTTCTGATGATGCCATACGGCTTCGGCTATTTCCCTTTTCATTAAGGAATAAAGCCAAACAGTGGTTAAACTCGTTACCGCGAGGGTCAATCACCACATGGGATCAAATGACCGAAAAATTTTTATTAAAATATTTTCCGCCAGCCAAAACGGCCAAATTAAGGAATGATATCTCTTCTTTTGTGTAGATGGATTTAGAAACTTTATACGACGCATGGGAGAGATACAAGGATCTCTTGAGGAGGTGCCCACACCACAGATTACCTTTGTGGCTTCAAGTCCAAACTTTTTACAATGGTGTGAACCCTTCAACAAGGCAACTAATCGATTCAGCTGACGGTGGAACCCTAAACAACAAAAATCCTGAAACAACCTACGAATTCATAGAGAAGATGTCACTGAATAACTATCAGTGGCAAGTTACAAGGACAAGGCCAACAAAAACAACCAGAGTTTTCAACCTCGATGCAGTAACCATGCTATCAAACCAAGTAGAGATGATGAATAAAAAGCTTGATAGTTTGTGTTCTTCGCAGGTACATCCAGTGATGCAGTGCAACACAAATGGAAGTGTGGCGAATCCTGAGTACCCACCCTACCAACCGGGCACAGAGAGCGAACAGATGAACAATATAGGTAACAATTTCAGACCTAATAATAATCCTTATAGTAATAATTATAATCCAGGTTGGAGGAACCACCCAAATTTTTTCATGGGGAGGTCAAGGAAATCAAGGAAATCAAAGACAACAACCTCCTCAAAATTTCCAAAATTAGCCCTATCCACAGGAGAAGAAGCCGAACCTTGAAGAGATGCTGACAAAATTCATGGCAGCCACAGATACCCGTCTCTAAAAAATTGAGACAATGCTTAATGATCAACAAGCATCGATCAAGGGGATCGAGAATCAAGTTGGGGAACTTACTAAGTCAGTTGGACAACTTGCAAAGTTACTTTCCGATCGACCGTAAGGGCGTCTACCAAGAAACACTGAGATTAACCCAAAGGAGCAAATTTAAGCCATAACAGCTCAAGAAAGTGAAGGGTTAGACGATCCCAATTCAAGGCAAGAGAATGTGATCAAAGAAGGTAAGGTTGAGGTAAGTAATAATAAGATAAAACCGGTAATCAAAGAGTACCAACCTCACATACCATATCCCGAAGCATTAAGGAGAGACGACACAGAGGAACAGTTCGGTAAGTTTCTTAAACTTTTAAAGAAATTACATATTAACTTACCGTTACTTGAAGCTCTTTCACAGATGCCAGATTCTAGAAAATTTTTAAAAGTGCTTTTGACGAACAAACGAAGGATAGACGAGGCATCACACGTGGAACTAAACGCAATGTGCTCGGCAGTCTTGCAAAATAAACTACCACGAAAATTAAAAGATCCATGGAGTTTTACAATTCCATGCTTAATTGGTAGTTTATCTATTGATAATGCGTTAGCTGATTTAGGGGCAAGCATAAATGTCATGCCTTATAAATTGTTTAAACAAATAGGTCTAGGGAAACCCAAACAAACTAGGATGAGCATTCAATTAGCTGATAAAACGGTTAGAATTCCTAGGGGTGTAATCAAAGATGTACTCATAAAGATTAATAAATTCGTATTCCCAGTAGACTTTGTCATTTTAGACATGGATGAGGACAACAGTATCCCCCTAATCTTAGGAAGACCATTTTTAGCAACTGCCAGGACTAAAATTGACATTGATGCAGGAGAACTAATACTTCGTGTAGGTAATGAGACAGTCACTCTCCAAGCTCTCGATTCGGCTAGAACATCGAGTAATCCAGGTGAGAAAATAAATTCTATTGATAACCATTCGGTTAACCCTTCTTTTCAGGAAACACTGGGAAAGAATACAACTGAACCCGATCCTATACCCTGTGCCAACAAAGAAATAACTCATGAGGAATGAAGGATTCAGATCGATGATCTAGACGAGTGGAAGACGCATTTCAAGGAAAAAATAGGGATATACAAAGCTGAACCAGAGCCATTCCACGAAGCAGACAAATTAAAAATCAGAAATCAAGTATTATTAGATAAAGCAGACCCGCGAATATCTCCTCTTGACCCTAACCCAAACAAAGAAATCCATTTTAGGGTAACCAGTGTTTTCCCATACGAAACAGTCGAGGTAAGTAATCCTATTTTGGTACTTTCAATATAAATGCATCTCGACTTAAACTCTATCATGATAATGAAACCGATAGCATGAGGAAGGACTTTCAACTCCTCAAACCACCATGATGATGCAAACGAGAGGTAAGTCTAGCTTAAGACTTTAAACGAGCACTTCTCGGGAGGCAACCCGAGTACTAACCCCATTAACTTTTACATTTTATTTTGTCTTATTTATTCTATTTTTTTCTTTATAGTACCTAAACCATAAACTAACAAAAAAGTACAGAATTCCAGGCCACATGGCCTTGCACACGGCCGTGGCCGTGGCCATATGGATGCACCGAATCGCCGTACTGACACAGCAGAGATGGTACGAGTCAGAGAGAATAAATTTTCAGAGTCATGGACTCAAACCACCACACCACGAGCACCGAAAAAACCCCACGGCCGTGCAATGCGGCCGTGGTCGACACTGTTAGATTATACACGGGCGTGGTGACTTGAACATGGGCGTGGGAGAAATGATGCAATGCTCAACACGGTCATGCGAGGCAGCCGTGTGACTTGGCACGCCCATGGTACACGGGTGTGGGGGAGTACCAGGCCTAAAAATCTATTTAAACCCCCTCTCTTTCCTTTCCCCCCACTCACCTTCAAACTCCCATCTCCCCACTCTTCCTCTGTTTCTCCTTTAACAAACTCCTCATACGCCGTCCAAATGCCAAAGAAACGGAAGAACTCCAACATAGTCTCCCGATGGGAGACCGATCTATATAAGTTCATGCCGGCCGCTTCATGCATTCAACAAGCCAAGGACATTTGAGGCCATTTAGTTTTTATTTTGTTTTTCTCTTTTGCTTCAATTTCCTTATCTTTACTTCTCTTCTGCTTAACTTAGTTTATTTTATTTTAGTTTCTTCATTTTAGGTTCTATAGGCTGCTAGGGAATCACACCGGAACCACGACCACCAACTCACCGCAGCCTTAGAAATCACGCACACCTCGCGAACCATCCAACAATAAGGACTCTACGGTCCATTTATCTTTTCCTTTAATTTTATTCTATTTTTTTATTTTTATTTTTCTTCACTTTAGCTTGCTTTTCTTTAACTATTTAATTAGTATAGTTTTAATTATTATATCCTGGCTAATCCTCCATGAGCTACCAATTTCTTCATCTAGCGCAGGATCGCCATAAAGAACGACCCCTCCAACTTATCTTTCACCTCCAACGAAAGGATTTCATCCATAATTCAGGGAGTTTCACCTCTCTCCATATCTTTTGAATTTATACTTAATTGTTTATATATATATCTTTGTACATTGAGGGCAATGTACATCTTAAATGTGGGGGGGTGAATCTTAAGGATTCCAAACTTTTTGCATTATTCTCTAATCCCCGAATTATGCCTTGTCTTAAAGTAAGTTTCTCATTTTATGATTAAAATGAAAATTTCCATGATTTATGATTTTTATCGATATGTTTTAGATTAAGTCATTGATAATTGTGCATTGATGATTAAATTCTAAGAATATTAGAGAATCAAGCATGATAAGTCTATTTTTCAGAAATTAAAATTTTTTCTAGGTTGTCTACCTGAATTTGAAAATTACCTTCAAATTTGAAATTTACGAGGCTGACATCAAAAACCCATAATTTTCATGAGATTTTGAGCCTTATAGAGCATATATTCTTTTTATTTCTCACTTTTTGATTATGAGTGTGTCAACATTGATTAGTTGTTCTAGAACTTGCATCAATTATACATGTTGAGACCACACCTTTGATTTGATATACAGAGATGATGAAGGCACCTAGGATTTAACCCACTCACTCCACTAAAAAAACCTACCTCCATAATTAACCCTTAGTGAACCCCTTTTAATCCTAACAACCCTATTTATTGGCTCACCCACTAATATTAACCCAAAACCCAGTCTGTATTTGTTATCACCATTCCTCTTGACTACCCTTTTTGTCAAGATTTGATTTTGAGCAGTTACCTAACTATGTTCTATATTTCAGTTGTTAAAGTTCTTTATTATTATTTGTGACTTGTTCTTAAAAATAAAAAAATAAAAAAATAAAAAAATCGAAGTGTATTCATTATTAGTTTTGTGATTAAGTGAGCTTATACGTTTAAATTCCAATTACTGAAGAAGAAGCTCGTATTAGAGTATTATTAGTACAAGTTTTCAATTGATGTAATTATTTATCAGTTCATTTTTTCTAGTTAGGTAATTTGTCAATTCAATCTCGATTCTAACCTTCTAATTCAGCCTTTATCCACACCTTTAACCCAAGCCCCGTTACAACCCTATTAAAGACCTTTTGATTTGTGTATCATCTCATATTATAGTGATGGAGATTTGATTTTCATGCAAGCCTATGGGATTAACTCTTCATGTTTGACTTTTGAGTGCTTAATTATGAACCTTAAACACTTCGAGTGATTTGAGTGAATCTTTAGTGAGGATGTCAATTCTTGTCGATTTTGAATCAGAGGTAATTATTTAGATGAGGGGAAACACCTATGTTTTATGCTACAAATGTATGACTTAGATTGTTTGAATCTTTAGGACCCTTTGAGTTGAATTATCCATGTATAAATTATCCTTGAATTATGATGAAACACTATCAATGACTATTATGAATTGAGGGAAGTTTGTTTTAATTATGAGTTGAGAATTTTACTTAAGGATAAGCAAAAGCTTAAGTGTGGGGGTATTTGATAAACCGTAAAAGTAACATATTTTAATCCTATATTTAGCATGCTTTTGGATGAGTTATCCTTTATTTTATGTAATTTGGTGCTCTTAATCCTTTATTTTCATGTTTTATACTCAGGAAAGCACCGGAGGATGAAAAGAATAAGAAACGGGCTTAAAACGGGCCAAATGGGCCACATCACGAAATCGACACGTCCTGGACCCAAGACCACACGGTCGTGCCTCCTTATTAATCTCAAACACGGCCTGAGCCCAAGACCACACGGTCGTGCCTCATTAGTCGGCCCAACATGGCCTGGCCACGATTCACACTGGCGTGTGCCATGGCCGTGCCCCTGCCATGGCAAAGAGAAGTTTCATTCGGATTGGGATACTTAGGGGCAAAGAAACACATTCCAAAAGCCTATATACACACCCTAAGTATGACCTAAAAGGGGGAGCCCAGTACCTTTAACAGGGGGCGTCTTGCTAGGCCAGAGAAGGCAGATTTCTGGGGATTTGCTCGAGGATAGCCAGTTGATTCATCTTTAGAAGCTCGAATTATACTCAAAACGGGGGATCTCTCCTTCAATTCCTTCAGGGGGTTTTAGGGATTTCTTATGTTTTGTTTTATCTTTTCTTCTGAGATGTTTTCTTTTATTGTTATGAACTAAACCCTCAGATACCTGAGGGGGATGAAACTTAGATGAATCTTGTTATCGTTTGCTGAACTATATGATAAATATTTGACTTGTTCTTAATTATGTGTTCTTAATTCTTGTGTTGATATTTCACGGATATTAATTCAAGTTTGATGTGCTTAGGTGGAGGAGCAAAAGTCCCTGCCTAAGAGTAGATCTAGCATAGTTAAGCGGAGTTGATCACGCACCTAGAGATAGGGTGACGAGATTTTTCCGGATTAGGGTGAAACCTAATATGGGATTCTATAGATCGAGTTAATGCGATTCTAGGGGTTTTAATTAGAAAGAGATTTAAATTAATCAACCTCGGGTTAGACGTTATTCATTTCGAGAGAGGGTTTAATATACATTAGGGAATCTTACGGATCAAGTCATGTGAATAAATCGTCTGGTTCAGAGTTAGATAACAAGTGAAGTCTAGGTGGATTCTTTCTTGGGTGTCGTCTTAATCAATTGGTTTTCCCTCAAGTTATTTTCCCAAATTCATTCTTCTTTGTCTTAGAGTCTTTAATTTAGTAGTTAATTAATTTAGATTTAAAACAACAAATTCTCTTTATTTTAGGCTAAATAATAAAAAGAAAGTTAGTATTAGTACTTTTAGTTCCTTTGGGTTTGACAATCCGATTTTGCCTAAGCTATACTACTATTCGATAGGTGCACTTGCCTCAATCGTTGTCATAGTTAGTTTCCAGGTTCGATCATTCTCATTATTTAAATTTTTAAAACTCTGACACACGATCAACATCTCACCTACCGTCTACTACAATCTCTTCAAAATGATTTATTTATCAAACTAAACCTTAGGTTAATTGGAATTTAAGTCCTTAGGTATTTGGTCAATTAAAAACCTATAGTGATAAACATTTACAATTTAGTCCTTGTACTTTAATTAACTATCAATTCAAAAAAATTATGTAACGCCCTGAATTTGGGACTAGAAGAAATGGGCCTTGAGTATGGGAATAGCTAGGAGACTGCACTTAGGTATTTGGATGTGCAAGGAAAGGACATAAATAAATGACTGCTTGAGTGGCTAAGTGTACTAAGAGTGTAGGCGAAGTCTTGGGTTCCAGCCCTGGCTTTTGCAAAATTTTGGTTTTCTCTTAAGTGAACCTTGGTGTTAGCATGTAGGCTTTAAAAGAAATTGTGTTTTAATTATGACACAAAAAGAGCCTATGGTGTAGTGGCAAGATGGCGTGTGGAGTTATCTTGAGGTCTAAGGTTCAAGTCATGGCAAGGTAAAAAGAGTATTTATTTTGCTCTCTTGCCATGTGAGAAGCAGAAGTCGACTGGAACTCTGCAAATTTGGAATTTGAATTGGTCAATGAGAAGTTTGTGGAGAGGATTATGGAGGAATTTGAATGAAGTTCAAATTGGATGGTTGAGTGATTTGTGGAGGGATGTTGGGAGAGATTAAGAGAGGAAAAAGAGGAGTTTGAAGGGGAGTAGAATTGTGCTGAATGGGTAATTGGAGGCTCATGAATTCAGCTATGATTGCCTCCTCTTTTCATTTTTACCTATTTGGTTTCAGTTTTGTCTGCTTGAAGGCCGATTGTGGTAAAGGTACGTTTGGGATTTTGCATTTTGGGACCCTTTTTGTTTATTCTTCAGTAATCGATTTCGTTTTCCTTTGTACCGAAGTTTGTGAGAGATTTCAAGTGTCTATCGGTTTTGGAAATTCTCTTCCTCTCCTTGCATCTAGAGTTTTTTTGGGCCGATTCTCTCTTCTTTTCTCCCCCACTCTCGAGTTTTGGTGACTTTGTTTTTCCCTTTCACTCAAACACTTTGCTTTGGCCGATTATTTCCTCTTCTCCTCTTTTTCATTTCTTTCGGCTTTGGCCTTGGTACATAACCGAATCTTTCCTTCTTCAGCCTTTACTTCTTCATTTTGGTTTTCAATTTGACATCTATTCTCTGGCAACTGGTGAGTATTCTCGACTCTTTCTTGTATTTGTTTTATCAATCTTTTTCAAGCCATCTCTCTCTACACTGTTGAAAGCCGAATACTTCTTTCTCCTCTTGATTCTCTTGTTGCCGATTGTGTTCTTCGGGTTCTAGAATTCCACGAGGAGTGAAGGAGTACTCAGGAAATACTGAAGCATGTTGAAACGTTTCTATCGTCATTCGTTTGAAGGTAACCCTGTTGCTATTATTGTGCTCAATCTAGAGTGTGTTTGTTTTATATTTTTTTGTGGCCGAATATTACTTTCCTTTACCTAGGGGTTTTGTGAGTATGATCAACCTTTGGGATTAGGCAATCGTGTCTAATAGGAGTGCACTTGTAACGTAGATATTCGGCAAGCAACGGGTGATCAATCTTAACCAGCGATCTAAGTGGGCTAAGCCACATCTGTCGATCAGGGCAAGTATTAAATCATTTTTGATAGTGGTATTGAAAGGGATTATCTAAATCCTATTGATTAAGAGACTGATGGTGTATCGTGGTTGATTAGGTTTGGAGTTCTCGTGGATCTTAGCACATTTTCGCAAATAGGTGTGTAACCACACTATCTCCTATGCGAATCGGCAAGAGCCGAAAAGCCGAAACCTCGGCATATGAGGCCTCACGAGCGTGCGATCACTCGTGTGGTAAACCGAGCCCACAAACTGTGGCGATAGGCTGTAGAGGCCACCACGAGCGTTCTCGTGCTCTTGGGCTGATATGGGCCTCATTTGGCTGAAATTAGCCGTGTGGGCCCAATGGGCTCGTGGGCCCCACTCGGATAAAATCCATGTTAAGTGGCAAATACTGGACTGGGCTATGTAGTTCGCATAGCCGTGACTGAATTTGGGCTAAATGGGCCACACGAGCGTGTGGGCCCACTTGGGTCGAATATTGGGCCTTGGGCCCATTTACACCGTTATGACCGTAATACCCCTGTAGGGTAAAATGACCGTAATGCCCCTGTAGGGTAAAATGACCGTAATACCCTTATAGGGTAAAATGACCATAATACCCCTGTAGGGTAAAATGACCTTAATACCCCTGTAGGGTAAAGTGACTGTAATACCCCTGTAGGGTAAAATGACTGTATGCCCCTGTAGGGTAAATGACTATTTTGCGCTTCGAGGGTAAATGATTGATTTGTGCTATGATTTGACTGTGATTGTATGACTATGATTTGATTGACTTAACTGTGAATGATATAATGATTTGTGGGCCAGACATTTTGCATACATGACATACTGCATGGGGTTGGGATATTGGTTATGGAGGAAGTACTGTTCTGATAGGGTCGCACGGGTCGCACGAGACGACTGTGGACCCAGTAATAATCTGTTAAGGTCGCACGGGTCGTACGAGAGGACTGTGGACCTACCGATGGCTTTAAGCCAGTTAATCTGATTATGGCTCTGTGCCAACCTAATTATGGCTCTGTGCTATCTTGATTATGACTTTGTGTCGATCATATTTATCCATGGCTGTGTGTCAGTCGTAATTATTGATGACTTTGTGTCGATCATACTTACCCATGGCTGTGTGCCAGTTATATTACTATAGCGGATGGCTATGTGCCGATCTTATTACAGTTACCGATGGCTATGTGCCATTTATGAGACCGTTACTGAAGGCTTAAAGCGACATATATACTAGCAGCTTTACTACGATTTCGGTTAGTGCTGCAACCGGTGCTAACACTGTAAGTGTAGGGATGACGTGGGTGATTTATTCCCCACAGGTAGTGCAGGGTTGGACGGAGGGAGTACAGGGTTGGATGGGTTTGCATGCATCATGCATCATTCATACTTGAGGCTCAGCATCGTGATGGGCTAGGCCCAATTGATTCTGTTATGGGCTGTGACCCAAATGATATTGTTTTGGGCTTTGGCCCACATATACTCTGAATCGAATCAGCATCATATTCTTGTTAAAGGGCTCTGACCCAGGCATCGTTACGTTACAGTATGCCGATTTCTTTTTAATAAGGGGATTACACACTGAGTTTTCGTAAACTCACCCCATTTTTTACCTTTCAGGTAATCCCAGCGTTAGACGGTTCGGAGTTGCGAGGGACTCGGAGAGGCCACACAATCGCGCACATGTTTTATTCTATTTTGCTCATTTACTTAAGCACTTTGATTTTAATTCGGGTTGTAATAAGGCCTCTATAATTTCTGGATTTTAAATTTGAGATTTTATTGATTGTGATTTATATCTGCTAGAAGTAGAACACGGTTTTCCCAAAATAATAACATTTTCAAACACTACGTTTCCGCAACTCAATTTTTAAATATCACGTTTTCATAAATCATTTGTTTTAAGCTTTCGCAACAAATAAGGTTTTAAAGGTAATAACATTTTAAAAAGGGAATAACTTTTTAATAAACCACGATTGAAAATAAACAAACGCAAACTGAGGTTTTGTACAAGTTTTAAAGGGGAAGAAGTTTTAAATTTGAAGAAGGGTTTTTAATGAAAACATGGTTTTCGAAAAACAATTCAATGTGACACGCCAGATTCGGCCATAACGCCTAGGCCAGGTTTGGGGTGTTACAAATTACTAGACCAAACTTTAATATATTTCTATAATAACCTCGTAAATATTAAATATTGTTATTTACAGACTCAATTTATAGAAATGGGGTTCCGAAACTGCCGTTTTCAATACTACTGAAAATCGACCTGTTACAAAGGATGTTTTAAGAGTGACGATTAATTTGTAGGCCATGATCTGCAGTGTGTTTCAAGCATCGGAGGACTTGTTTGATTGCTTTCTAGTGAGTTTATGTAGGAGAGTGCATAAACTAAGAGAGCTTATTTACAAGATATGAAATATCTGGTCGGGTGAAGGACATATATTGGAGTTTTCCCAACACTCGTCTAAGTTAACCTTTGACAAATACTGGAGCTTATTTCTAACTTAGTCTTTGACATCATCTGAGTTCACTATCTAATAATATCTTCAAATTCAAGCTTAATTAATTAATTTCTCTCTAATGGAAACTTGTTAAACATATAAAAATTGAAGAAATTGATACATTGACTAACTAAATCAAACTTTCATGATCAAGAATTTATAAAAAAAAATTTAAGAAAATAGTTTGATTACCTATAGAAATTGAATGGCCGAATGTGCTTGGAACTTAAGGTTTTGGTGGACGGTGGAATGAAGAATTTTTTTTTATATTTCCATCTACTCACATTAATATATATAGTTAGATTAGGCTTTAATTAATCATATTTATTAACTTAATTTAATATTTATTTATTCACTAATCATAATTATAATCATAATCATTACCCATTATTAACATAAAGAACAATGTTTAATAATCATTTAGGCCCTTTGGATAGTTGTTAACTAGGTCCTCAAGCAATTGTATTAATAATTTGTGAGAATTAAAAACCTTTTTGGAAGTCTCTGTCTTTTGACACGTTTTTTTTCTTCTGGACTTGGCCCTATTTTTTTTTCTCTCTTATTCCTGTTTCGGGGTAAGCTGTCTGTTTTGGTAGAAGAATAATGGAGGATTCAAATGCTGGACTTTCACTAGATGATGAAGAGGAAGAATTCATTCAACTAGAGGTGGAAGAGACATATAAAGAGATATCGTATGCAAACTGCTTAGTTGGAGTATTTCTTAATTCTAGTGTTGTGCATTTTCAAGCAATGTGATCGACTCTAGCGAGTGTTTGGCATCCAATAGGGGGTTTCAATCTCAGATCTGAGAAGAGAACGATATTTATTTCATTTTTATTATGAAGTGGATGTCGAAAGGGTAATAAAGAATGGGCCATGGAATTTTAATTATCATCTTCTTATTCCATCGTTTGAAGCTAGAAGAGGATCCTTTGGTGGTTCAATTAAATTGGGTGGATCTTTGGGTTCTTATATATGATCTTCCACTTGGGTTTATGGCAGATTCTGTTGCCCATCAGTTGGGTAATTTTATCGGGGAATTTTGTGAGTATGACACTACTGCAATTTAGTTGGGGTACAAGCGTATAATGAGAATAAGGGTGAAAGTGGATGTTAGAAAGCCTCTAATAAGAAAGAAGAAGATTGCGTTGAAGAATGGAGACTCTTTCTATGTTCGATTTGAGTACGAAAAATTGACCTTATTCTGTTTCCTATGTGGAAGATTGGGACATGGGGAAAGTTTTTGTCCTGTTAGAGTTACACAGCCACAGTCAGATTATGTTTTTAACTAAGATATTTCTTTGCGTGCTCAATCAAGAAGGAATCAGTCATGGAAGAGTAAATGGCTTGTGGAAGATGACGGAGGGAAATCTCTTATTTTTGGAAACCTGATGTTAATGGGGGAAAGAAGGAATGAAGGGATTCTGAATCCAAATTTAGTAAATAAAGGAGGTAATTGGGTTTCCCCCAAAAGAATATGTTTCTGCTGCTGTTAAAGATAAAGGAAAGTCAACGGTTGTTTTGGGCCAATTAAAAATTGGGGATGTGGTCTAGTTTAATGAGGGTTTTGATGAGGAAATGGTAGCTCATGAGGAAGAAAGTAGCCCAATAGAGTACAGTGATGGTCTAAAATGACCTCGAGTAAAATCTACTATTTCACGAGTTTTTGGATATGGGGATTCGAATGAAAGTTTTGGTACTTCATTGTAGGTACAAAACAGTATACGATCGGCAAGCCTTACTAAACAGGCCAGCCGGGAGCAATGAAACTCCTAAGCTGGAATGTTCGGGTTTGGGGAGGCCTCGAACTGTTAATCATCTCCGGCATATGCTGCGAGATATAAATCTCACGGTGGTGTTTTTAATTGAAACAAAGCTGCAGGGTTGTAGTATGGAGAAGGTCAATCGCAAGTGTGGCTTTCCAAATGGAATCGATGTGGATTCGGATGGTAGAAGCAGGGGTTTATCTTTAGGATGGAGTAGTGATTGCAAGATTACTCGTCTATCCTTTTTAAGAAGGCACATCGATGTTATGATTGAGGAAGATTTAGAGGGGAAAACTTGGAGATGTAGAGGGTTTTATGGAGCACCAGAGGAGAATATGCGTGAAGCTTCTTAGAATTTGTTACGCACATTGAATGACTTCCCAAATATTCCTTGGGTTGTTATAGGGGACTTCAATGAAATTACTTTTTCAACTGAGAATAAATGGGGTCTTCCAAGAAGGGAAAGGCACATGTGTCGATTTCAGGAAGTTATGAAGGATTGTTCTCTTACTGATATTGGCTATAATAGACAGTGGTTTACTTAGGAAAAAGGTCGTACGAGTATCAATAATATTCGGGAACGTCTTGATAGAGGTATTGAAAATCCTGCGTGGTGGGATTTATTCCCCAATTTTAAGTTATCTCATTTACCACTTTCATTTTTGGATCATTGTCCTTTGTTGCTGAATTCGATTACTGGAAACCAACATCCAAAGCAGTGGTATTTCAGATTTGAAGCTACGTGGCTTATGGAGGAATCGTGTGAAAGGGAGGTTAGGAGGATTTGGGCTGAGAGTCTGGGGGATGTTCCAAACAAGGTTAAGGCGATGGGAGTGGGCCTCGAGGGATGGTTCCAGAAAATTAAGAAGCAGAAGTCTCTTACGAGGAAAGAGTTGGAAAAACAGTTGATTAATTTAAATGAAGCTATTCTCATGGATGATGTTTTGGGGGCATTAGTGGAGACCAAACTGGCACTTAATGTGGAGGCCGATAGAGAGGAGCTTTATTGGGAGCAGAGAGCGAGAGCGAATTGGTTAAAGAATGGGGATAGAAATACAAATTTTTTCCATCAAATGGCAACGGATCGTAGATGGAGGAATAGGGTAGAGGAGTTGGTGGATAATGAGGGTAATATTCATGAGAGCAATATAGATTTATTAGAGCTGGCCACTAATTATTTTAACTCGTTATTTTCATCGAAAGGTGTGGGTGATCTAAGTTCAATTTTGGAAGGGATTGAACCGTGCATAACTCAACTGATGAACGAGGATCTCGAGAAGGATTTTACTTATGAGGAGGTGTGTTTGGCTCTTAAAGAGATGAGCCCTTTAAAAGCTTCTGGGGAAGATGGGTTGGGGGCGATTTTTTATCAGCGGTTTTGGCATATTATGGGTAAAGATGTGGCTGACTTCTGTATTGAGACGTTGCGTAGGCTCCATAATATGGTTGATATTAACAGTATAAGAATTGTTTTGATTCCCAAGGTTAGTTCTCCTCGTTACATGACTCAATTTAGGCCTATTAGTCTTTGTAATATTCTCTATAAAATAATTTCAAAGATGCTTGCAAATAGGCTTCAAAAGATCCTTCATTTGTGCATAGACGAAGCACAAAGTGCTTTTGTCCCGGGAAGACTTATCACTGATAACATCATTGTAGCATATGAACTTTTGCACTCTATGAAGAGAAAGAGAGTAGGGTCAAAAGGATCATTTGCTTTAAAACTTGACATGAGCAAAGCATATGACCGGGTTGAATGGGGTTTTGTGCAAGCTATACTTCAAAGAATGGGTTTCTCGGATAGGTGGGTGGAGAATGTAATGCGTTGTGTTTCATCGATGTCTTACTCTGTGGTTATGAATGGGGAGGTACGAAATTTGTTTTTCCCGTCTAGAAGTCTCCGTCAAGGGGATCCTAATAGTCCCTATTTGTTTCTCATATGTAGCGAAAGGCTGTCGACTCTCTTTCGAATGGCTGCTTCTAGAGGTGCTCTTAATGGGTTTCGGGTGAATAAACATGGTCCACGAATCAGTCATTTATTTTTTGCCGATGATAGCCTTGTTTTTAGGGATGTGATAGTTTTTGGGGCTTCTGCGATCAAGGACACTTTATAGGTTTATGCCCAATGCTCAGGCCAAGAAATCAATTTTGATAAGTCAGGCATCTTCTTTAGCTCAAATGTTGAACAGAATAAAAGAGAGGAGGCGTGTCGGGTTTTGGAGGTTGATTGGAGTAACATCCCGAAAAAATATCTTAGTCTTCCTTCAATGGTTGGGCGTAATAAGAGGAGGGCATTTAAGGAGCTCAAAGAGAAACTAACTAGGAGAGTATCAAGCTGGAGCTCAAGATTGCTTTCTATGGGTGGAAGGGAAGTTCTGATTAGAGCTGTGCTTCAGGCTATCCCGCTGTATACCATGAATTGTTTCTTGTTACCGTCATCTATGTGTAAAGATTTGGAAGCGGTCATAGCCCGTTTTTGGTGGCAAAAGAAGGCTGGGAGAAAAGGCCTTCATTGGTGTGCGTAGAAAGAGTTGTCTGTGCCAAAAGAGAAGGGTGGGATGGGGTTCCATGATTTGTCCAAATTCAACATTGCTCTTCTAGCGAAACAGGGATGGCGTGTCATAGAAAATTCGAGTTCACTAATTGCGCGTGTTCTTAGAGCCAAGTATTTTAATGGTTCTAATTTTATGGAGGCTTCTCTAGGGACAAATCCATCGCTTGTATGGAAGAGTATCTGGTGTACAAAAGGTCTTCTAGGTTCGGATTTGAAATGGAGGATTGGATCTGGAACATCAGTATCAATTTGGCAAGATTATTGGTTGCCAAGGAATGATCAACAGCTTATTACTACTGATAAGGTGGCTGGAATGGATTGGGTGTCTAATTTAATTCTGCAGAATCCTAATCGATGGAATAATGATATCATTTATTCGATTTTTGAGAAGGAAGAAGCTGATCAGATTGTGAGTATTCCTCTTCCTACTACTAATCAAGCAGACAAAGTAGTTTGGTTTAAAGAAAGTTAAGGCATATACTTAGTGAAAAGTGATTATAAATTACTTTTGGATCCTCCAAATATCAATGTCAATGAGCAAAAGTTGTTCAAGCAGATATGGAGTTTAATGTGCCATCAAAAATTTGCATTTTAATTTGGAAATTTGTGAAAAACTTTATCCCTATCTATCAGAATTTACATTTTAGGAGGCTGATCACAGATAACAAATGTCCCGCTGCAGAAAGGTTTGCGAGTCATCTACTCATGCTGTTCGAGATTGCTTAACTGCTGCACAAGTTTGGTCCAAGTTAAATATTCAGTGGTCAAATTCAATGACAAATTCCAATTTTAAAGAGTGGCTGAGTTGGTTGTTGAAAAATTCAGATAGTGATAGAAAAGGTGAGATTGCCATTGCAATTTGGGCACTGTGGTTCTCTCGCAACAAATATGTTCATGAGAATAAGATGCAGAGTGTAGAGGAGATTTTTACCTTCATTAGGGGTTTTGGATTAGAGTATTGGGGTCGCGCGTTGAATCTGAAGCATCCCAAGCCAAGATCCATGGTTAAATGGATGCCCCCTCCGCAAGGGTGGGTTAAGGTTAATGTTGATGTAGAGATCTCTGTAACCAAAAATCGGGCAGTTTCAGGCTTCATTATTAGAAATGAGGAAGGTTTCATAATAGGGTCGAGGTTCAAGGGTCATCACCTAACTCGTTCGGTAGTGATTGCTGAAGTAATGGCAGTTCTTCATGGGCTTCAATTTGCTCTGGATTTGGGATTTACAAAGGTTATTATCGAGAGTGATTCAAGGTTGATTGTTCAAAATATTCAACAATTAAGTGAGGACTACTCGGAATCAAGACCTTTTGTCTGGGATGTGAAGAATTTGGCGAGGCACTTTTATTCTTGCAGAATCCAATTTATTGCGCGTAAAGGTAATCGAGCAGCACATGCGATGGCTGTTGAGGGTTTGTGAAATGAAGCAGATTTGTTGTGGGTCTTTAAAAAGGGTTGTAACGGGGCTTGGGTTAAAGGTGTGGATAAAGGCTGAAAATGAGGGTTAAAATCGAGATCGAATTGATAATTCACCTAACTAGGAAAATGGGTTAACACTGAATAATTACATCAATTGAAAACTTAATACTAATAACACGAGCTTCTTATCAAAATGTGGAACTAACTGATTAAGCTCAAATAATAATGAACTAATAATGAATAAATTTCCAACTTTTTTTAAGAACAAGTATTTATAATAATAAGAAGAGATTTAACAACAGAAATAAAGAAAATAGTTAGGCAGCTGATCAAATCAAATCTCGACATAAGGAGAGTCAAAGTAGGAGAAGTAAAAATTTGGTTTTGGATTAATATTAATGGGTGAGTCAAGAAAACAGTTTATTAGGCTAAAAAAAAAGTTCACTAGGGGTTAATTATGAAGGTAGGCTTTTTAGTGGAGTAAGTGGGTTAAAACCTAGGTGCCTTTATCATCTCAGTATATCAAATCAAAAATATAGTCTCGACATGTATAATTGAAGCAAGTTCTAGAATAACAAATCAATGTTGACACACTCATAACCAACAATAAAGTGAGCAAGAAAAATATATGCTTTAAAAGGCTCAAAATCTCACAAAAATTATGGTTTTTGATGTCAACCTTGCAAATTTCAAACTTCAAAGTAATATTTAAATTTAGGGAAACAACCTAGAAATATTTAATTCTGAAAATAGACTTATCATGCTTGATTCTCTAATGTCTTAAAGTTTAAACCATCAATGCACAATTACCTATGACTTAATCCGAAACATATCAATGAAAATCATACATCAATAGAAGTTTCATTCTAATAGTAATATGAGAGAATTACTTAAGAACAAGGCATAATTCAGTATTTTGACACCTCCCCACACTTAAGATGTATATTGTCCTCAATGTACAAAGATAAATAGTGACAATATAGTAAGAAAATCATAAGAAAGGGAGAGAAGTGAAACTTCCTGAATTTTGGATGTAGTCAAAGAATAGAAATGGTGTAAAGTTGGGCAGGGGTGGTGGATACTCCGGTGGTGGTGGGGTCGTTCCGTAATAGCCCCTTGAACCTAAATTAAAGAAATCAAGATATAATAATATAAATTAAAGACATGAAAGATAAAAATAAAGAATTTAAAAATGAAAATAAGAGAAAAAGAAAAAAAATAAATAGACTCAAAGGTCCTTGTCTTGTTGATTTAATGAAGCGGCCAGCATGAACTTATGTGGAGTGGTCGCGCATGGGGAGACCGTGCTAGGAGCCTTTTGCTTTTTCGACACGGAGATGGTGACTTTGATCTTGTCGCTAGTATTGGTCATGGTGTAAGGATGGTGGTTGGGGTGGTGGCGGTGTAAAGAAGGAATAAGGGAAAGGGGGAAAGAAAAATGAAGGGAGGAGATAATGGGAAAAGAAAGGTGATAAACTATAATTTACACATATTTTAACCCCATGCTTGGATTAATTTTGGATGAATAATCATTAGATTTGATGAATTTGATGCTCCTAATCCTTTAATTTCATGTTTTATACTTAGGAGAGCATCGAAGGTAAAAAAGAACGAGAAATAGGCTAAAAATGGACCAAATGGGCCAAAGTAGGAAATCAACACGGCCTGGAGGTAGCCACACGACTGTGCCCCTTTAGCAGGCTCGACCACGGCCTGAATTTGATTCACACGGGCGTGTCCCTACCGTGACAAAGAGGAATTCTACTCGGAAAGGATACTTAGGGGCCAAGACAGACATTCCAAAGTCTATATAAACACCCTAAGTATGACCTAAAGAGGGGAGTCGACAGAAGCCTTCTATCGGGGGTGTCCAACTAGGCCAAGGAGCCAAGCTAGAGAGGTCAGAATTGTGGGATCTACTCGAAGAAAGCCAGTTGATTCTTCTCAAGAAGCCGAAATCATACTCAAGACGGAGGATCTCTCCTTCAATTTCTTCAAGGGGTTTTAGGGTTTTCTTATGTTTTGTTTTATCTTTTCTTCTGAGATGTATTCTTTTATGATTATGAACTAAACCCCTCAGATACCTGAGGGGGATGAAACCTAAGACGGATCTTGTTATTGTTTTCTGAACTATATGATAAATACTTGATTTGTTCTTAATTATGTGTTCTTAATTCTTGTTTTGATATTTCAGGATATTGATTCAAGTATTGATGTGCTTAGGCAGAGGAGGAATAGACCCTATCTAAGAGTAGATCTAGCATAATTAAGCGGAGTTGATCGCAACCCTAGAGATAGGATGACGAAAATCTGCCGGATTAGAGTCAAACCTAATATGGGAGTCCATAGATCGAGTTAATGTAATCCTAGGGGTTTTAATTAGAAAGAGATTTCAATTAATCAACCTAGGGTTAGACGTTAGTAGCCTCGAGAGAGGTATTAATATAAATTAGGGAATCCTACGGATCAGGTCAAGTGAATAAATCGTCTGGTTCAGAGTTAAATAACAAGTGAAGTCTAGGTGGATTCCTCCTTGGGTATTGTCTTAATCAATTGGTTTTTCCCACAAGTATTTCCCCAATTCATTCTTTTTGTCGTAGCATCTTTAGCTTAGTAGTTAGTTAATTTTAGAATAAATATCAATTCCCTTAATTCTTAGGCTAAATAATAAAAAGAAAGTCAGTATTAGTACTTTTGGTTCCTTTGGGTTCGACATTCCGAGCTTGCCACTAAGCTATACTACTGTTCGATAGGTGTGCTTGCCTCAATCGTGGTGATAGTTAGTTTCTAGGCTAGATCATTCATTTTATAAATATTAAGACTCTCGACACACATGATCAAAAGGGGTGTGATGGCTAGGGTTTGGGAGAAGAAAAATTGGGGAAGAAAGTGAATAGAAGAAGGGGGTTTAAATAGAAATCGTGGCATCTGGTCGCTGCCCACGCCCGTGTGCCCTAGGCGTGTTAGGTCACACGGCCGTGTCGCATGGCCGTGTGGTTCCTCATTCGTTTCTCCCACGCCTGTGTAGATGTTTCCACGCCCATGTTGAGTAATCAGTGTCGACCACGGCCTACGGACACAGGCGTGTCACACACCCGTGTTACTTTCTCAGTGTCGACCACGACCGTAGCGCACGGCCGTGGCATTTTATCGCAGCCCGTGTTTTGGGAAAATTGTCGTCCTTGGTTCGTACGGTCTTTGCCACGTCGATGTGTATATTTGTGGTGTCCACACGGCTATGGCCACGCCCGTGTGCAAGGCCGTGTGGTAGGGAAACCTGCGCTTTATTAATTTGGTTAGTTTTTAGTTAGTGGCTAAAAATAAAAAATATGAAAATTAATGGGGTTAGTGTTTGGGTTACCTCCCGAGAAGCACTTGTTTAGAGTCCTAAGCTAGACTTACCTTGTATCCACTCTTTATGGAGGTTCACGGAGCTGAAGCTCCTCTTTAATATCTCTAAAATCCTCACCGTTATATAGTTTAAGTCGTTGACCGTTTACCTTGAATGTGCCATGATTCGAATGAGTTACCTCGATTGTGCCATAGGAAAAAATGGTTTTGATTACGAATGGACCTGACCATCTTGATTTCAGCTTTCCAGGGAACGATTTGAGCTTCGAATTGTATAGTAGAACAAGATCTCCAACTTCAAACTGCTTAGGTTGCTTCAAACGAGCATCATGGCGTCGCTTTGTTGCTTCTTTGTATAAACGTTAGTTCTCGTAGGCATTCACTCGCCACACATCTGGCTCGATCAACTGCATCAATCTTTTCTCACCTGCAAGTTTAAGATCATAGTTTAAGAATTTATAGCCCAAAATGCTTTGTGCTCTAATTCAAATGGTAGATGACAACTTTTTCCGTAGACAAGTCTGTATGGGGATGTTCCTATGGGAGTTTTAAAAGCAGTTCTATAGGCCCATAAAGCATCGTCTACTTTCAATGCCCAATCTTTCCTGTTTGATTCTACTGTTTTCTCTAGAATACGCCTAAGCTCTCGATTTGCTACTTCCACTTGTCCACTGGTTTGAGGGTGATAAGGGGTAGCTGTTCTGTGGTGTACTCCATATTTCTTTAAGACTTTATCAAATTGAGTATTACAAAAATGAGTACCCCTGATAAACCGTAAAAGTAACATATTCTAAGCCCACATTTAGTATGCTTTTGGATGATTTAAGCCCCAATTTATGTAAAAACGTGCTCTTAATCCTTTCTTTTCATGTCTTATACTCAGGAAAGCACCCGATGACAAAAAGAACGAGAAACGGGCTTAAAACGGACCAAGTTGGGCCAAGCCATGAAATCAACACGGCCTGGACTTCAAGCCATACGACCGTGCCACCATTCCTACTAGAACACGGCCTTACCACGACTTACATGGCCGTGCCTCATTCAACAGTGTCGAACACGGCCTGAACACGATTTCCACGGGCGTGTTCCATGGTCGTGCCTCTACCGTGGAGAAGAGCAATTTCATTCGGGAAAGGATACTTAGGGAGAAAGAAACTTGTTTCAAAAGCCTATAAATACACCCTAGGTACCAGCTGAAAGGGGGGCGGAAAGCTAGTGTAACATCCCAAAATTGGGCCTAGTAGGATTGAGCCGATTGGGAATTGGGCTTTAGGAAAATTAGAATATTATTTATTTTTGTGTTGGCTTGGGTATGAATTTTGTGTGTTAGAATAGTCTTGTGAAGGCTTGTTTTTATTTAGGAAGTTAGAATAATTTTAGTATGGTTTATTTAATGAAGTAGGATTAAGTAAGCTTGACACTTAAGTTAATTAAGTGTTCATTTAAAGCATAAGAGGAGTAAGTGGCAAGTTGGTTAAGGAGCTTGAAAGGTAGCTTGAGGTTAGAGGTTCGAGTGGTATGTTTAGCATTTTGAAGGTTTATTTTTATGTATTAGCATTGATGGCCGGTCAAACTTATTTATGATAGGTGGACTAATAACTTTTGGTAAGTTGAATTTATGATTAAGGAAAGCTTAATTTAGGGGATAAGAATCTTGAACTTATGGCATGATGAGGGGACAAAGGCATGGAATAGGGAGGATGTTTTGGAAAGTAATCCTAGGCTTTAGTGCATGTATGTGGGCGGCATGGGTGTCTAGGTGGGTGGCCGAATTTTGTTAGGTGGTTTAGGGGAATATTTGGCCAATTCCTCTTTTGTGCATCTTTTGCATTTTGCTTTTCCTCTCCAAAAACTCTTCTTTGGCCGAATGTTTATTGTACATTTTGTGCAAATTTTGCTTTTGTTTTAGCCTTCATTTCATTGAACCAAAAATACTATTTTCTTTCTCTCATCTTTCCACTTGAAACTAAAACTTCATTTTGGCATTTTATGCACTTTTCTTTTTAGTAAACAAGGTGTTGGCGAATCTCATTTCTCCCATCTCTCTCTTTTCTTCCTTTGATTTGTGCTCAAACACAAATCCTTTTCTTTCATTTGACCAGAACCTCTTTCTTCCTCAAATCCTCTTTTCTTTTCTTTCTTCCATTGTTGATTAAACTGAATCCCCATTCACTCATTGTTATTCTCTTTTCTACTTATATTCCCTCACTTTTATTCACATATTTTCTCCTTTCATTACTATATAGCCAAATCTTTCCTTCTCCATTAGAGTTACTTTGGTCGAATATCAAGGGAGCACAAGATCCTTTTTGGGATTTTTTTAAGCATTAGTAAGAGGGAAGCCATAGCCATTAAGGGAAGCTTTTGGGATTTATTCTCCTAAGGAAAGGTGGTAAGTAACATTCGGCTATAGGCTTTGGTTATGAATAGATGTGCAAGCTAATTATTATCAAGTGTTTTGGTAGGAATCTCGATAGGACAAGTGATAAATACGAATTCGGTGAATTGGAGGAAACAACGTCTCGGGATTTCGCTAGTATATTCGAATTGCTAGAAAATAGGTGTGTAAGATCTCTATACACACTTTATTAATTTACGTGCTATTATTATTTGCCTTAGATCTTTTGGTTGTGATTTGCTTATGACTAAGCATGGAATTGAGTAAGTCCCTAAATTGTAATTTTTGATATATGATTTGTATGCCATTACATGATGTTAAATGCTATGACATGAAACATGATAATTGATATATAAGCATGTGATGGTGGGATTGATGAGAGGAGGGGGATGAATTATGGACTGTCGTCAGTGGTTTTGACCACAAGATGGGTTGGCCCCATCATCTGATTTGTGACCTATGGTCATCAGTGGTTTTGACCACAACGATTGATTAATTTGCGACTAAGTCGCGTGGTTTGGTACCACCAATGGTTTTGACCACACTTGATTATTGTGACCTATGGTCATCGGTGGTTTTGACCACACGATGGGTTGGCCCCATCATCCGATTGTGACTCTAAGTCATCAGTGGTTTTGACCACCAGTGGTTTTGACCACACGGGGTAGAAAAGGAGTATGGATGGCTAGTTGGGTTGCATGTGCATGTTTATTAATGACTTGTGTATGAGTTACTTTACCGGGTGGGGGATTACACATCTGCGTCTTGGTGACTCACCCTTTCCTTAACATTTTGCGGATGAGTAGATCGCGGAAATGGGCCGGATGGACTCGAGGTGGCCATGCAATGGAGTTTTTAATAAATGAATTTTGGGTTTAATTATCTTTCTTTTGGATTTATGTTGTTTAATTGTAATAAGGCCTCCTAGGATTATTTTATTATTGCTGCATGTTTTGAATGTTTTGTTTAAACTATTCGATGATGTTAAAACGGATGTACATGTTTTCTCAAATTAAACGCATAAAATGTTTTAAGGTACCATCGGTACATTTGAAATTTGTAAACAACTCGACTCAACAAATATTTATTAAGTATGGTTTTTAACAAAGAAATTTAATTTGAAAGGCATTTCGACAAATTTTAAAATCGAGTCTTAAAATGGTTTTCAAAATGTTTTCTCTGTAGCAAACCAAATTAAATCGTAATGTTTGGGCCGGGTTTGGGGATGTTACAAAATTGGTATCGAGCAGGTTTCAAAGCTCATTAGTGGGGGCCCAAGGCCTAAAATGTTTTAGTAGGCCTTTGAGAAATATTTTTGGTTTTGAATAGCATGGCACCGAGCCTCCAGCACTGTCCGCCTGTAAGTACTCCTAACTTCACGTATGATTTATTTTCTCGTAGAAGGGTAGGAAGCATGGAACGTAGATAGTAATAAGTACTTTAAACCTTAGGATTAGTTTACCCCAACAAGGACATAAAACTTTAAAAGCCTAATTAAACCAACCTACGACCAAGTCGCCGAGTTAGGGTGTGGTAACCTTGGTGCGCATGTCTAGGATTGGATCCTAAGAGCTTGGTACTTAAGCAGTCCTCGTGACTCACCTCCTCTTCGCGAGATTCCTACATGGTGCGTAGCTTCGGTTCACCCTAACCAAGAGGACTCGGTCATAGGCTAAACACAATAAATAAAACCCAAAAGGGATTAGCCATGTTTTCATGAAAACTCGAGTTTTAAAATTGTTTAAGTACTCTCTAGATATTAGGAAAAATTTATTTTTGGAAAAAAATCTTCAAAATATTCCCGGTTTACCAAAATTACCAAAATACCCCTAGTTTCCAAAATTTTGCCATACCTTTAATTTGAGAAATCTTTGAAAAAAAACCCTCTAGTTTTGGGAAATTTCAAAAGTTCGAATTACTGAAAGTTAAAAAAAAACTTGATTTATTACGAAAATACCCACAGTAGGAAAATGACGAAAATACCCTTGGGATAGAAAGCTGAATGAAACGTCAGAAGAGTGAATAGGAATGAAAGGTATTAGGGAATGGATGTTCTTCTCTGTATGAACTAGGATAGAGGACTTAAAACCTTATGTGATCGAAAGAATCTCTATTAAACTCCCTTCATAAAAATTTTCTTCGCGAATAACCAAGTGAAACAAAGTACTAATCCATAAAATTTTTCTAAATAGATTAAAAGCGCGATAGTTAAAATGAGCTCTAGAGGGCGGGGTAATTAAATGTGGACGCGGAAGGAAGGATGATGAGTGTCTCAACCCGTTAGGTCGGGTCAAGGTTACGAGAATGAAGTACCACGCCACCACCACCTCCAACTTTTGGAGCCGAGGAGCGAGATCGGAGCCCAGGAGGTGAGGCGATGTCGCAAGTCGTGTTCTGAGTCCTTGAGTTGGTGGTCGGGGCTAGTGGAAATTTGGGAGCTCGTAAATGTTCCCGGCGACTCGATCTAACTGAGCTGAGGTATTTCGGGGTGTGTCGGGAGTGGCACCCAGTCGGCGAGTATTGGTTGGAATCCACCGAAAGGATTATGGGTGATTTGGATTTCACCACGCGAGGAGAAGTTGAAGGGTATTATCTCCTTGCTTCGGATGAGTCTTATCGGTGGTGGCTCACCGTAAGGGATGGAGCAGTGGCGAAAAATCTCACGTGGGAATTCTTCAGGAAGCTTACAAAAGAAGTATATTGGAACTAGCTATGTAGACGCACAAATGAAAGGCTTTCTTGAACTGGTTCGGGAAATAAGTCGATGGCAAAATATGAGGCCGAGTTCCTCGGTTGAGTAGGTATGCTCGTAGTATGGTGGGTACCGAGCATGAGCGTTGTGTTAGATTCGAAGATGGGGTGAGAGATGAGCCGAGAATGATGATAGCTCCACAAAGGAGGAGCGGGAGTTTCTTTGTCCTAGTAGAAAATCAAAGGTTCTTGAAGAGGTAAGACAGTCAGTTAAGCGGAACCAAGAACGGAATTGGAATAAGAGGAGCTCGGAACCTTCAAGGTTCTCGGGTAATGAAAGAAGAGGACGAGGTTTGATGGGTCGATCAAGGCTGCTGGGCTGCTGCTGCTACTAATCCTCAATGGCCGCCACGGTGTGATAAGTGTGGCAAGTTTCACAAGGGGAGTGTTGGAATGGTAATCGAGGATGTTTTGAGTGTGGATCGTTCGATCACCGTGTAAGGGATTGTCCCGGAAGTTAGCTAAGAATCACCGGAGGGTCGAACCGTGCTCGGGTTAGAAATGAAGGACCACCACGGAGAGGTCGTGGTAATGGTGATGGTAGCGGGCGTGGCCGAGGTCTTTGAAGGTGCAGAGGCGAGGCAACCAAGGTTGGTTTATGCGGTTGGCCGTCGCGAGGAGGAAGATGTGCGGATATGACAACGGGTAAGTTCTTATTTCCTAATACCCTCAATTGTCTTATTTGTGGTTACGTTAGTTTGTTCTTTTGAGTTGGTGAAGTGTGGGAAAAATTTGATTATGAACTTGGAGAATGTGTTTAGAAATATGATAATTCTTTAAGATCAGTCTTGCAGATGGGAGCGTAGTGTGGCGAGATAGGAGAATGCATTTGTGAGCTAGTTGGAAATTCGAGAGGACGAAATTTCTTTAAGGAAGGGTAGAATTGTAACATCCCAAAATTGGGCCTAGTAGGATTGAGCCGATTGGGAATTGGGCTTTAGGAAAATTAGAATATTATTTATTTTTGTGTTGGCTTGGGTATGAATTTTGTGTGTTAGAATAGTCTTGTGAATGCTTGTTTTTATTTAGGAAGTTAGAATAATTTTAGTATGGTTTATTTAATGAAGTGGGATTAAGTAAGCTTGACACTTAAGTTAATTAAGTGTTCATTTAAAGCATAAGAGGAGTAAGTGGCAAGTTGGTTAAGGAGCTTGAAAGGTAGCTTGAGGTTAGAGGTTCGAGTGGTATGTTTAGCATTTTGAAGGTTTATTTTTGTGTATTAGCATTGATGGCCGGTCAAACTTATTTATGATAGGTGGACTAATAACTTTTGGTAAGTTGAATTTATGATTAAGGAAAGCTTAATTTAGGGATAAGAATCTTGAACTTATGGCATGATGAGGGACAAAGGCATGGAATAGGGAGGATGTTTTGGAAAGTAATCCTAGGCTTTAGTGCATGTATGTGGGCGGCATGGGTGTCTAGGTGGGTGGCGAATTTTGTTAGGTGGTTTAGGGGAATATTTGGCCAATTCCTCTTTTGTGCATCTTTTGCATTTTGCTTTTCCTCTCCAAAAACTCTTCTTTGGCCGAATGTTTATTGTACATTTTGTGCAAATTTTGCTTTTGTTTTAGCCTTCATTTCATTGAACCAAAAATACTATTTTCTTTCTCTCATCTTTCCACTTGAAACTAAAACTTCATTTTGGCATTTTATGCACTTTTCTTTTTAGTAAACAAGGTGTTGGCGAATCTCATTTCTCCCATCTCTCTCTTTTCTTCCTTTGATTTGTGCTCAAACACAAATCCCTTTTCTTTCATTTGGCCGAACCTCTTTCTTCCTCAAATCCTCTTTTCTTTTCTTTCTTCCATTGTTGATTAAACCGAATCCCCATTCACTCATTGTTATTCTCTTTTCTACTTATATTCCCTCACTTTTATTCACATATTTTCTCCTTTCATTACTATATAGCCGAAATCTTTCCTTCTCCATTAGAGTTACTTTGGTCGAATATCAAGGGAGCACAAGATCCTTTTTGGGATTTTTTTTTCAAGCATTAGTAAGAGGGAAGCCATAGCTCCTAAGGAAAGGTGGTAAGTAACATTCGGCTATAGGCTTTGGTTATGAATAGATGTGCAAGTTAATTATTATCAAGTGTTTTGGTAGGAATCTCGATAGTACAAGTGATAAATACGGGAATTCAGTGAATTGGAGGAAACAACGTCTCGGGATTTCGCTAGTATATTCGAGAATTGCTAGAAAATAGGTGTGTAAGATCTCTATACACACTTTATTAATTTACGTGCTATTATTATTTGCCTTAGATCTTTTGGTTGTGATTTGCTTATGACTAAGCATGGAATTCGTGTAAGTCCCTAAATTGTAATTTTTGATATATGATTTGTATGCCATTACATGATGTTAAATGCTATGACATGAAACATGATAATTGATATATAAGCATGTGATGGTGGGATTGATGAGAGGAGGGGGATGAATTATGGGTATCGTCGGTGGTTTTGACCACAAGATGGGTTGGCCCCATCAGATTATTTGTGACCTATGGTCATCGGTGGTTTTGACCACAACGATTGATTAATTTGCGACTAAGTCCCGGTGGTTTGGTACCACCATGGTTTTGACCACACTTGATTATTGTGACCTATGGTCATCGGTGGTTTTGACCACACGATGGGTTGGCCCCATCATCCGATTTGTGACTCTAAGTCATCAAGTGGTTTTGACCACCGGTGGTTTTGACCACACGGGTAGAAAAGGAGTATGGATGGCTAGTTGGGTTGCATGTGCATGTTTATTAATGACTTGTGTATGAGTTACTTTACCGGGTGGGGGATTACACACTGAGTCTTGGTGACTCACCCCTTTCCCTTAACATTTTGCAGATGAGTAGATCGCGGAAATGGAGCCGGATGGACTCGAGGTGGCCATGCAGTGGAGTTTTTAATAAATGAATTTTGGGTTTAATTATCTTTCTTTTGGATTTATGTTGTTTAATTGTAATAAGGCCTCCTAGGATTATTTTATTATTGCTGCATGTTTTGAATGTTTTGTTTAAACTATTCGATGATGTTAAAACGGATGTACATGTTTTCTCAAATTAAACGCAAAATGTTTTAAGGTACCATCGGGTACATTTGAAATTTGTAAACAACTCGACTCAACAAATATTTATTAAGTATGGTTTTTAACAAAGAAATTTAATTTGAAAGGCATTTCGACAAATTTTAAAATCAGTCTTAAAATGGTTTTCAAAATGTTTTCTCTGTAGCAAACCAAATTCGGTCGTAATGTTTGGGCCGAGTTTGGGGATGTTACAGCTAGGCTAAAAAGCAAAGCCGAAAAGGTCAGATTTGTGGGAATCACTCGAAGATAGCCAGTTGATCCATCTCAAGAAGCCAGAATTCTACTCAAGACGGAGGATCTCCTCTTCAATTCCTTCAGGGGGTTTTAGGGATTTCTTATGTTTTGTTTTATCTTTTCTCTTGAGATGTTGTCTTTTATTATTATGAACTAAACCTTCGGATACCCGAAGGGGATGAAACCTATGAGGAATCTTGTTATTTGATTTTTGAATTATATGATAATAACATAGTTTGTTCTTAATTGTGTGAACTTAATCCAAATCTAATGTGCTTAGGTGGAGGAGGAATAGACCACGCCTAAGAGTAGATCCAACATAATTAAGCGGAGTTGATCGTGCGCCTAGAGATAGGGTGACGAGATTTTGCCTGATTAGGGTGAAACCTAATATGGGAGTCCACAGATCGATTTCTTCGCTATTCTAGGGGTTATTATAAGCGACGAGAGTTCCACTAATTAACCTAGGGTTAGACATTATTCGCCTCGAGAGAGGGTTTAATATATGTTAGGGAGTCTCACGGATCAAACTAAGTAAATAAATCATATGGTTCAAGGTTAGATAACAAGTGAAGTCTAGGTGGATTTTTCCTAAGGGTATCGTTTGAGTCAACTGAGTTTTCCCAAAAGTTATTTCTCGAATTCATTCTTTTTTGTCTTTGCGTCTTAGCTTAGTAAGTAGATTAGTTTTAGTTTAAACAATCATCACTTTATATTAACGCTAAATAATAAAAAGACGGTGAGTATTTGTACTTTTAGTTCCTTTGGGTTCGATAATCCGGTCTTGCCTAAACTATACTACTGTTCAATAGGTGCACTTACCTTTAATCGTTTTCAGAGTTGGTTTCCAGGTTCGATCATTCTTTTTAAAAATTTTAAAACTCTGATTTACAGCGATCAACCCCTATCACTAATAATTGCTCTTGGTGTTCCAAATCGAGAGAAGAGTTTCTTAAGAAATCTCACTACCATTCTAGCATTATTAGTAGGTAAAGCTTGAGCTTCCACCCATTTGGACATATAATCAACTGCTACTAAGATGTATTTATTCCCAAATGAGCTAGGGAATGGACCCATAAAATCAATACCCCATACATCAAATATTTCACATGATAGCATATATGTTTGGGGCATTTCATCGCGTTTAGAGATATTACCTATTCTCTGACATCTATCACATGAAGCAACATACCTGTTAGCGTCCTTGAACAGAGTGGGCCAATAAAAACCTGATTCGAGAGTTTTATGTGTTGTCCTAATCTCACTATAATGTCCTCCTGATGGTCTTGAATGGCAATGTTCTAGTATTTTTCTTGCTTCTGCCTTTGTAACACATCTCCGAATTACTTGATCTGCATATATACGAAAAAGAAAAGGGTCCTCCCAAAAATAGTTTTTCACATCAGCAAAGAATTGCTTCTTTTGATGATATGTTAACCCTTTTGGCAGGATGTTAGCAGCTAAATAATTAGCAATACCTGCAAACCAAGGTACCTCAGAGTCGGAAATAGCAAAGAGTTGTTCTTCAGGAAACGAGTCATTTATCTCACTTTCATCGAGTTCTTTGATATGTGGATTTTCAAGTCTAGAAAGATGGTCTGCCGCGAGATTTTCAGCTCCTTTCTTATCCTGAATTTCCAAATCAAATTCCTGTAAGAGTAAAATCCATCTTATGAGTCGAGGTTTTGCATCAGATTTAGTTAAAAGATAACGAAGAGCTAAATGGTCGGTGTAAACGACAACTTTAGATAATATCAAATACTGTCTAAATTTATCAAATGCAAAAACCACAGCTAGCAACTCTTTTTCTGTGGTGGAGTAATTTTCTTGCGCGACCGTCAATGTTTTGCTAGTGTAATAAATTGGCTGAAAATGCTTGTCTCTTCGCTGTCCTAAAACCGCACCTACTGCAAAATCACTCGCATCAAACATTAGTTCAAAGGGTAAATTCCAATCAGGTGCAATTATAATCGGAGAATTTATTAATTTATTTTTGAGGGTATTAAATGCATCTAAACATTCCTGATAAAAATTGAAAGGCACATCTTTTTCTAGTAATTTCGTTAGAGGCTTAACTATTTTAGAAAATCCTTAATAAATCTTCTATAAAATCCAGCATGTCCTAAAAAACTTCTAATAGCCTTAACTGAACTAGGAGGAGGTAATTTTCTATGGTTTCAATTTTTTCTTTATCAACCTCAATCCCTTTACTAGAAATTTTGTGACCTAACACAATCCTTTCTCGAACCATAAGTGACACTTTTCCCAATTAAGCACAAGGTTCGTTTCCTCACATCTCATTAGAACTCGTTTTAAGTTTTTAAGGCAAAGGTGGAAAGAATTACCAAATACCGAAAAGTCGTCCATAAATACCTCCATGATGTCCTCCACAAGTTCGTCAAAGATGGCTAACATGCAGCGTTGAAAAGTAGCAGGAGCATTACATAATCCAAAAGGCATTCTACGATAAGCAAACGTACCGTATGGACATGTAAATGTTGTCTTTTCTTAGTCTTCAGGAGCTATCGGGATTTGGAAGTAGCCAGAGAGTCCGTCTAGGAAGCAATAGTACATATGCCCAGATAATCTTTCTAACATCTGATCAATGAAGGGTAAAGGAAAGTGATCTTTTCTCGTGGCATCATTCAACTTCCTATAGTCAATGCAGACTCTCCAACCTCTGACTGTTCTTGTTGGAATCAATTCATTCTTTTCGTTAGCTACCACAGTCATGCCTCCTTTCTTTGGAACAACCTGCACAGGACTTACCTAAGTACTATCAGAAATAGGATAGATAACTCTAGCATCTAGAAGTTTAATTACCTCAGCTTTAACAACTTCCTTCATGTTGGGATTCAATCGTCTTTGAGGTTGCACACATGGTTTATATTCATCTTCCATTAAAATTTTGTGGGTGCAAAACGATGGACTTATCCCTTTAATGTCAGAAATCTTCCAAGATATGGCTCTTTTATGCTCCTTTAGTACCTGTAGTAACTCGTCTTTCTCATTGGGTTTTAATTCAGAAGAAATAATTACCGGTAGTGTAGAATTATCTCCGAGGAATGCATACTCTAAGTGATTTGGTAACTGTTTCAATTCCAATTTGGGGAGCTCTTTAATAGAGGGTTTTTCTTTTAGTTCGTCGTTTATTTCAATGCCCTCATACTTCTTTTATCTTTGGGAAAAAAATTTTACCTCCTCCATCTCATTGGTATCGTCATCGGCCTCCTCTCCTTGGGCAAGACACAGTTCTAACGTGTCTTTATGTATGATTTCCTAAAAAGAATCTTGAATAGAATGATCAATAGCATTGATAAAATAACAGGAATCATCTTGCTCTCTAGAGTATCGCATAGTATCATAAATTTTAAATATAATTTCCTCCTCACCTATCCTGAGCACAAGTTTACCATCACCTACATCAATAACAGCCCTAGCAGTAGCTAAAAATGGGTGTCCTAAAATTAAGGGCACCTCAACGTCCTCATCCATGTCAAGCACAACAAAATCAATAGGGAATATGAATTTATCAACTTTTACCAAAACATCTTCAATAATTCCCCTAGGATATTTAATAGATCTATCAGCTAATTGGATACTCATCCTAGTGGGATTTGGTTTCCCAAGACCAAGCTGCTTGAACATTTTATAAGGCATTAAATTAATACTGGCACCTAAATCAGCTAATGCTTTCTCAATACTTAAACTGCCAAATAAACAGGGAATAGTGAAACTTCCTGGATCTTTCAATTTGGTTGGTAGCTTAGCTGAACATTCCTCGTTAAGCTCCACGGTTGATAGCTCTTCAAACTTCCTTTTATTTGTTAAAAGCTCTTTTAAGAATTTTGCGTACGTAAGCATCTGCGAAATAGCTTCAACAAAAGGTAAGTTAATGTGTAATTGTTTAAAAAGTTTAAGAAATTTACCGAATTGTGCGTCCATGCGGTCTTTCTTCAACTTTGCCGGATATGGGATCGGTGGTTTATACTCTTTAAGTATCGGTGTTACATTCTTGTTTACTTCCTCGCCCTTTGCCTTATCAGTTTCTTGTGGCATCTTCTTTTCAGCTTCAACCAACTCCTTCCCACTCCTTAGTGTAACTGCCTTCACATGCTCTTTTGGTTTGGGTTCAGTGTTACTAGGTAAACTACCTGATTTCCTTTCGGAAACTAACTTAACCAGTTGTCCAATTTGATTATCAAGCCCTTTAATCGATGCTTGCTGATTTTTCAACGTCGTTTCGGTATTCTGAAAACGAGTCTCTGACACCGAAATAAACTTTACTAGCATATCTTCAAGGTTCGACTTTCTCTCTTGCTGGTAGGATGGTTGGAAAACTGGAGGGATTTGCGGTCTTTGATTCCTTTCATTACCCCATGAGAAAATTGGGTAGGTGCTCCATCCTGGATTATATGTATTATTGTAAGGAATATTTGGACGTTTAGAGTTATTACCCATATAATTCAGCTACTCATTCTCCATGCCAGGGTTGTAAAATGGATATTCTGTATTGGCCATTCCTCCTCTATTTGCATCGCACTGCATCATTGGATGTACCTGCAAAGAACCACACAAACCATCAATCTTTCTATTTAAAAGCTCTACCTGGTTTGATAGCATGGTGATTGCGTCGAGGTTGAAGACACTGGCGGCTTTTGTTGGCTTTGTTCTCATGACTTGCCACTGATAGTTATTCAGTGACATCTCTTCTATAAACTCGTAAGCCGCTTCAGGTGTTTTGTTATTAAGGGTTCCACCGACGGCTGCATCAATCAATTGCCTAGTTGAGGGATTCACACCATTATAAAAGGTTTGAACCTGTAGCCATAAAGGTAACCCATGGTGAGGGCACCTTCTTAGTAAATCCTTGTATCTCTCCCATGCATCGTAAAGTGTCTCTAAATCCATTTGCACAAAAGAAGAGATATCATTCCTCAACTTAGTTGTTTTAGCCAGCACAAAATATTTAAGTAAAAATTTTTCTGTCATTTGGTCCCATGTAGTGATTGATCCTTGTGGTAACGAGTTCAACCACTGTTTAGCTTTGTTCCTCAACGAGAAGGGAAATAACCGAAGGCGAATGGCATCATCAGAAATGCCATTAATTTTGAAAGTGTCGCAGAATTCCAAAAAATTTGCCAAGTGATTGTTTGGATCCTCATCCTGCAAACCATCAAACTGCACAAACTGCTGAATCATCTGAATAGTGTTAGCTTTCAGTTCAAAATTATTTGCAGTAATAGCAGGTCTAACAATACTTGATTTAGTTCCTGTTAAATTAGGTTTAGCATAATCATACATAGTACGAGGAGTAGGATTTTGATTCACCGGGTTTGCAGCAACCACAGGAAGTAGTGGATTATTATCAGCCATCTCTTTTGTAGTGTTAGTTTCGTCTTCTTGCTCTTCTTCTCTGTATTGTAGACTTCGCCTTATTTCTCTTCAGTTTTTGTGAGCTGTACTTTCAATCTCACTGTCAAAAAGTAATGGTCCTAACGGGTTCCTTCTAGTCATAAACTTAAAGTTCCTGCCAGAAGCAAAGAAAAAAAATTAGTGAATAGGAATAAAAAAATAAATTGCAAATAAAAGTAAATAAAATGGCTAAAGTAATAAAAATTTAGTGTTCCTAATATCTTAGTCCCCGGCAACTGCGCCAAAAACTTGATGTGTCTCTAACTAACTACGACCACAATAAAGGCAAGCGCACCTATCGTTTAATAGTATAGTTATGGTAAGACCGGAAATATCGTATCCACAAGGACCAAGATACTAGTAATTACTTTCCTTTTATTATCTAGCCTAAAAATTGGAGTGATTTCTTTTTAAACTAAAAGTAATTAATTAAAACACGACAAAGAATGAATTAGGAAAATACTTTTAGACAACTTATGTGATGGAAGCAATACCTTAGGAAGAATCCACCTAGACTTCACTTATTACTTTTGATTCATATGATTTATTCACTTGACTTAATCCATAGAAATCCCTGATTTATGTTAATATCTCTCTCGAGACTAAAAACAAGTGACTCTAGGTTGATTAATTGAAATCTCTTTCTAATTAAAACCCCTATTTTCGCATTAACTCGATCTATGGATTCCCTTATTATATTTGACTCTAATCCGGCAGTTTTTTGTCGCCCTATTTCTAGGGTTGCAATCAACTCCGCTTAATTATGTTGATCTACTCTTTAACAGGGACTTTTGCTCCACTGAATAAGCACATTCAACTTGAATCAATAACCTGAATTATCAAAACAAGAATAAGAACTCACAATTAAGAATAAGAACAAGTATTTATCTTATAAATCAAATAGTAATAAGATCCATCTTAGGTTTCATCCCCTTAGGTATCTAAGGGATTTAGTTCATACTGATAGAAGGAAACATCTCAAAATAAGGAAAACAACAAAACATAGGAAAACCCAAAAACTTCTAAAGAACTTGATGGGAGATCTTCAGTCTTGATGGAGATCCTTCCTCCGAGCTACTTTCGATGGCTGTCTTCGAGTATTTTTTGCGTTCTACTCTGCGTCCCCCTTTAGGTCACCCCCTAGGGTGTTTATATAGGCTTTGGAATGTCTTTCTTTGCCCACAAGTAACCTTTTCCGGATAGAATTAATCTTTGATACGGCAGAGACACACCCGTGTTTGATAGCCTTAGGCCGTGCTCGCTCCTGCTCACCACACACGGCCGTGTGGTCTGCCCATGTGCAACATTCCATGCCGTGTTTGATCCTGCTCATAACACACGGCCGTGTCTAATGGCCCAGGCCGTGTTGAATTCTAAGATAGGCCCATTTTGTCCCTTTTTGGCCCGTTTCTCGTTCTTTTCGACTCCCTAAGCTCTCCTGAGTGTAAAACATGAAATTAAAGGATTAGGAGCATCGAATTCATCAAATCTAATGAAAACTCATCCAAAAATAAGCTAAGCATGAGGTTAAAATATGTATAAATTATGGTTTATCAGCTGCCCGTGTAACTCACTATCCAAAAGTGCTAAAAATAAAGAGCAGAGGATACACGACCATGTAGAGAGCTCACACACCCGTGTGGGGACACATGCTCGTGTGGCTAGGCCGTGTGGCACAAAAATTCACCCAAAAATCCTAATTCCCAATTTCACACGTCTGTGTGAGCCACCTATGTGGGGCACACGCCCATGTGGCCACTTGTGTGGTCACGAAACCACACCAAAACAGGCTGTAAAATATGCCTTTGATGTCGAAATGATCCCCAACCCTCGTTAACTCAAGAATAAGTCATAAACACACAAAATTCCAAACGATTCCACAAAAATGACATTTCAGTTGATAAATTTCAGAAACCCACAAACCATGTCGAAATTCACAGGACCAAATCAGAATTTCGTCAATAACTAAAATGAAAAGTTTTCGAACCCACACTGAATTCGCGATTCCAAACACCAAAGAAGATCGAATGCCTTCTCAACACAATTCTAAAATCTCAATTACACAAACAAAAACCAATATCATCACCATACGAATCTAACACATGAATAACCTAAAATTGCTCTACCAAAAACCAAGAACACCACTTACCTCTACTCGAACCCTTGAACTACCCAAAAACCATCAACAAAAATAAAAGAGGAGAACTTAATTACAGAGAAATATATAATTTTTAAATCCTGAAAAAAAAAAGAAGTGAAGAAAAATAAAAACTGACAAGAGAAAGTGGGGAGAGAAACAAGAGAACATGAAAGCGATTTTGGGAAGTTTATCGAAAAAAATTAAAATTAAAATTAAAATAGGTATTTTGGACTTTAAAACAAAACTAAATCAAAATTATTTCCCCAAACCTCACACATGATGGCTCGAACTCAGAACAAAGGTACACTAACACATAATAAACCAACAGGCTAGCAAGCCCATTCTGTCACCTAAACGCACAACTAAACACAATAGCACAACCTACTCATTGACCATAACCCCAAAGCTCAAAACTTCTAACCCCAAAATTTGAGGTGTTACAGAAGTGCTCATTTTGGTTCAACTTAGAAATAAAGGAGTAAGTATTAAGTTGTGAAGTTGTGGATGATTTTTATCATGGATAATTATTTTATTGGAGATAAAAGAATATTAATTTTATGAACAATATCTTTGGGTGCGAATCAAAGTCCTAATTCTTTTGGATTGGAGGCGATCAAGCCTTAGTTGGATTTACAATTCAAATTGATTAAGGTGTGCATTTTATGCAAGTTAAAAACATAAGGTTTTAACTAAAAGTATATCGTTTTATTATACAATTGAAAACATTATGTTTTGTTGTAACAAGTGAATGACTTTATGGTTTCAAGGTAAGTCTTCTTACTTGAGATTTATAGTATGATGTGACAATTATTGTTATGATTCGATAAATATTTTTCTAATCTCATGTTGTGCAAAAATCATGGTTATTTGTTTATTGAAGTAACATGGATTACCATGTATATTGAAACCTACATGATGTATATGAAAGCATGATTATCATGTTTATTGTTTTGCTATATGATTTTTATGCAATGATGCATTACATGGGGCTGGGACATGTGTAAGGAGGAAGATGTGGCAGTACTAATCTACAAATTTGGTGGTTTATCCACGACCTACAAGGTGGTTTATCCATAACCTACACGTTTTAGTAGTTTGCTTGCAAATTTGGTGGCTTCTTCCACATATATGTTGGTTTGTTTTGGATGGGTGAGTTCTGGGGAACTCCTTATAGTGTATAGCAGATATGGGTAAGATATTTTAAAAAAAATTACACAACTGTTTTACAAAATTTGCATTGCCATGGGCATGTGATAAAATTGACTATTTTGTATGATATATATGTGAATATTTTTATTTAATTTGTTATGAAATTCACACTAAGCTTAAAACTCACAACTTTAGTTTTATAACCTTTTTAGATGATTCACGGGTATAGGACTTGGATTCATCATATAGAGGAGTCTCTTGGATGAATTAATTATTAAAAATGGTATATGAACTTTTTGAGTTGTTATTTTGGACATTGGACATTAAACTTTTTATGGGATAGTTTTACTTTTAAAATTATAAATTGTCATGCATGCATGTTTGATTGATAAACTATAATTTACACATATTTTAACCCCATGCTTGGCTTAATTTTGGATGAATATTCATTAGATTAGATGAATTCGATGCTCCTAATCTCTTAATTTCATGTTTTATACTCATGAGAGCTTAGGGAGTCGAAAAGAACGAGAAACGGGCCAAAAAGGGACAAAATGGGCCTACATCAGATCACATGGCCTGGACTATCGACCACGGGCAGATCACACGGCCGTGTGTGGCGAGCAGGATCGAACACGGCCAAGGGAGTCCACCACGGGCGTGTCACACGGGTGTTTCCCTGCCGAAATCAAGATGAATTCTATTCGGAATAGGATACTTGTGGGCCAAGAAAGGCATCTCGAAGCCTATATAAACACCCTAGGGGGCAACCTAAAAGGAGAGTTCGACATAAGCCATCTGTCAGGGCTTTTGACGAAGAGCGAAGCCAGAGAAGGCTGAATATAGGAAATTACTCGAAGAAAGCCAGTTGATCCATCTCAAAAGCCAGAATCACGCTGAAGACTGAGGATTTTCCCTTCAATTTCCTTCAGGGGGTTTTAGGGTTTTTCTTTATGTTTTGTGATAAACCATAATATATACATATTTTAATCCCACATTTAGCATACTTTTTGGATGATTTATCCCTTGATTCGTGGAATTTGATGCTCCTAATCCTTTTATTTCATGTTTTATACTTAGGAAAGCATCGGAGGATGAAAAGAACACGAAACGGGCTAAAAACGGACCAAATGGGCCAAAGTAAGAAATCAACACAGCCTGGGCCCAAACCACACGACCGTGCCCCTTTAGCAGGCTCAACCACGGCCTGAATTCGATTTACACGGGCGTGTTGCACGGGCGTGTCCCTACCGTGACAAAGAGGAATTTCACTCGGAACAGGGTACTTAGAGGCAACGAAATATATTCCAAAAGCCTATATAAACATCCTAAAGGCCAACCTTGAGGGGGCGTCCAGCTAGGCCAAGGAGCCGAGCTAGAGAGGTTAGAATTGTAGGATTTACTCGAAGAAAGCCAGTTGATTCATCTCAAGAAGCCGAAATCATATTCAAGACGGAGGATCTCTCCTTCAATTCCTTCAGGGGGTTTTAGGGTTTTCTTATGTTTTGTTTTTTCTTTTCTTCTGAGATGTATTCTTTTATGATTATGAACTAAACCCCTCAGATACCTGAGGGGGATGAAACCTAAGACGGATCTTGTTATTGTTTTCTGAACTATATGATAAATACTTGATTTGTTCTTAATTATGTGTTCTTAATTCTTGTTTTGATATTTCAGGATATTGATTCAAGTATTGATGTGCTTAGGCAGAGGAGGAATAGACCCTATCTAAGAGTAGATCTAGCATAATTAAGCGGAGTTGATCGCAACCCTAGAGATAGGATGACGAAAATCTGCCGGATTAGGGTCAAACCTAATATGGGAGGCCATAGATCGAGTTAATGCAATCCTAGGGGTTTTAATTAGAAAGAGATTTCAATTAATCAACCTAGGGTTAGATTTTAGTAGCCTCGAGAGAGGTATTAATATAAATTAGGGAATCCTACAAATCAGGTCAAGTGAATAAATCGTCTGGTTCAGAGTTAAATAACAAGTGAAGTCTAGGTGGATTCCTCCTTAGGTATTGTCTTAATCAATTGGTTTTTCCCACAAGTATTTCTCAAATTCATTCTCTTCGCCTTAGCGTCTTTAGCTTAGTAGTTAGTTAATTTTAGAATAAATAACAATTCCCTTAATTCTTAGGCTAAATAATAAGAAGAAAGTCAGTATTAGTACTTTTGGTTCCTTTGGGTTCGACAATCCGGTCTTGCCACTAAGCTATACTACTGTTCGATAGGTGCACTTGCCTCAATCATGGTGATAGTTAGTTTCTAGGCTAGATCATTCATTATATAAATATTAAGACTATCGATACCAACGATCAAGTTTTTGGGGCCGTTGCCGGGGAACTAAAATATTAAGAACGCTTAATTTTTATTACTTTAGCCATTTTTATTTTTGCGATTTACTTTTATTCTGTTTTTAACTTTGCTAATTTTTCTTATTTTATTTTGTTCCTAGCAGGTACCTCTAGTTTATGACTAGAAGGAACCCGACAGAACCCTTAATCTATGACATTTATATTGAAGGCACCGTTCGCAGAAATCGTAGAGAAACAAGGCAAAGCTTAAATTACATAGAAGAAGAGCAAGAGAACGATACTAATAACATGGAAGAGATGGCTGATCACCAGAATAATCCACTCCTTCTTGTGGTTGCCGAAAATCCTCCTCCTCGAGCTATGTTTGATTATGCTAAACCTAATTTAACAGGAACTGAGTCAAGTATTGTTAGACCTGCTATTGCTGCAAATAATTTTGAATTTAAACCTAACACTATACAGATGATACAACAGTTTGTTCAGTTTGATGGTTTGCAGGATGAGGATCCTAACACACACTTAGCGAATTTCCTAGAATTTTGCGATACGTTCAAAATAAATGTTGATGCCATCTGTCTTCGGTTAGTTCCCTTTTCTTTGAGGAATAAAGCAAAACAGTGGTTGAATTATCTTCCACGAGGGTCAATCACCACATGGGATCAAATGACCGAAAAATTTTTATTAAAATATTTTCCGCCGGCTAAAATGGCTAAGTTAAGGAATGATATTTCTTCTTTTGTGTAGATGGATTTAGAGACACTTTATGATGCATGGGAGAGATACAAAGATCTATTGAGAAGGTGCCCACACCATGGATTACCCTTGTGGCTATAGGTCCAAACCTTTTACAATGGTGTAAACCCTTCAACCAGGCAGTTGATTGATTCAGCCACCGGTGGAACACTGAACAACAAAACACCTGAAGTGGCCTACGAGTTTATAGAAGAGATGTCACTGAATAACTATCAGTGGCAAGTCACAAGGACAAGGCCAACAAAAACAGCCAGAGTTTTCAACCTCGACGCAATAACCATGCTATCAAATCAGGTAGAGATGTTAAACAAAAATATTGATGGTTTGTGTTCTTCGCAGGTACATCCGGTAATGCAATGCGAAACAAGTGGAGGTGTGGCGAATCCTGAGTACCCACCCTACGGACATAGCATGGAAGGCGAACAAATGAACTATGTGCATAACAATTTCAGATCTCAAAATAACCCTTATAGTAATAGTTATAATCCAGGTTGGAGGAACCACCCCAATTTTTCATGGGGTGGTCAAGGAAATCAAAGACAGCAACCCCCTCCAAACTTCCAACAACAGCCCTACCCGCAGGAAAAGAAGCCGAACCTTGAGGAGATGCTGAAAAAATTCATAGCGGTGTCTGTAACACGTTTCCAGAACACCGAGACAACACTTAAAAATCAACAAGCATCGATTCAAGGGATCGAGAACCAGTTAGGGCAACTTGCTAAGCTGATCTCCGAACGACCACAAGGAAGCCTACCAAGCAACACTGAGACTAACCCAAAGGAGAAAATTCAAGCCATAACAGCTCATAATAGTGTAGGGTTAGATGAGTCAAATTTAAGGCAAGAGAATGTGGTAGAGGAAGGTAAGGTTGAGGTGAACCATGACAAACTAAAACCGGTAATTAAAGAGTACAAATCGCGTATACCATATCCCGATGCGATGAAGAAAGACAACACAGATGAACAATTCGGTAAATTTCTTAAACTTTTAAAGAAATTACATATTAACTTACCGTTTCTCGAAGCTCTTTCGCAGATGTCAGATTTAAGAAAATTTTTAAAAGAGCTTTTGACAAACAAGCAGAAGCTAGACGAAGAATCGCATGTGGAACTAAACGCAATGTGCTCATCAATGTTGCAAAATAGACTACCATAAAAATTAAAAGATCCAGGGAGTTTTACACTTCCATGCTTAATTGGTAGTTTATCCATTGATAATGCTTTAGCAGATTTAGGGGCAAGTATAAATGTTATGCCTTATAAAATGTTTAAACAGCTAGATCTAGGGAAACCTAAACAAACTAGGATGAGCATTTAATTAGCTGATAAAACTATTAGAATTCCTAGGGGTATAATTGAAGATGTACTCGTGAAAATTGATAAATTCGTATTCCCAGTAGACTTTGTCATTTTAGACATGAATGAGGACAATACGATCCCTTTAATTTTAGGAAGACCCTTTTTAGCAACTGCTAGAACTAAAATTGACATTGATATAGGTGAACTCATACTTCGTGTAGGCGATGAGATAGTCACTCTTCAAGCTCCTGACTCGGCTAAGACATCGAGTAATAGAGGTGAGAAAGTAAATTCAATTGATAACCAATTTGTTCAACCTTCCTCACAGGAAGCACCAAGGAACTACACAACTAAGCCAGATCCTAGACTTCATGCAAACAAGGAAATAACTCATGAGGAATGAATGCTTCAGATCGATGAACTAGACGAGTGGAAGACACATTTTAAAGAGAAATTAGGGATACAAGCAGCAGAACCAACGCCATTCCATGGGACAAACAAATTTAAGATCGGAGATAAGGTATTATTAGATAAAATAGACCCTCGAATATCTCCTTCAGACCTTAATACAAACGAAGAAATCTCTTTTAAGGTAATCAATGTTTTCCCATACGGAACAGTCGAGGTAAGTAATCCTATTTTTGGCACTTTTAAAGTAAACGCTACTCGACTCGAGTTATATCATGATAGTAGAACTGATAGCATGAAAGAGGATGTTCAACTCTTCAAACCACCCTGATTATGCGAATGAGAGGTGAGTCTAGCTTAAGACTTTAAACGAGCGCTTCTCGGGAGGCAACCCGAGCACTAACTCCATTAATTTTTATATTTTTATATTTTTTACTTTTATTTCCCCTTTGTAGCATCTAACTATTAACTAACCAAAGTGTAGGTTTCCGTGCCACACGCGACCTTTGCACACCTGCAGCGTGGCGTGGGTCGTGTGGGCATCACGGTTTACACACACGGCATGGCGAGAAGGTCGTGCGAGCCAAGGGCGAAAAAATCCCGTGTCACGGATGGCTATAAATTTCCACGGCGTGCGATATGGCGTGGCGGCGACAACGAAGAAGCCACACGGGCATAAGCCACGCCTGTGCTTTAAGGCCGTGGCCGACACTGAGAAAGTGACATGGGCGTGGAGACCTTACATACAGGCGTGGGAGAAATGAATGACCCACCACACGGCCATGCGACACAACACGCCCACGACACACGGGCGTGAGGATGTACCATATCTGAAATCTCTATTTAAAAACACCCCTCCCTTTCTCACCTACTCCCATTCCCTTTCTTCCATTCCCTTTCACCCTTCTCTTTTCCATTTCCTCTCATTCTCCTATCCCAAACTCATTATTTTCACCTTACCTATGTTGAATAAGTGGAAGGACCCTAGCACAGTATCCCTATGGGAGACCGATCTACATAAGTTCATGCCAGCCGCTTCATTCACTCGACAAGCCGAAGACGTTTGAGGCCATTTAGTTTTCATTTTTCTTTTCTCTTCTCCTTTATTTTCCTTCTCTTTGACTCTCTTATGCTAAATCTTGTTTATTTTATTTTATTTTCTTGATTACAAGTTCTTCAGGCTGCTTGGGAATCACACCACCACGACCCTAGTATCCACCTCTACAGAAAAGTCTTCCTCCAACGCGGCCCGAATATTGTGACCTCATAAAAAAATTCAGGAAGTTTCACTTCTCGCCCTATCTTTTGATTTTCTGTATATATATCTATCTTTGTACATTGAGGGCAATGTACATCTTTAGTGTGGGGGGTGAATCTTAAAAGTGCCTAACTTTTTTCATCATTTTCAAATCCCTGAATTAATTCTTGTGGAGGGGTGTCAACAATACTTTCCCTAAATTATATCTTGTTCTTAAGTAAATGTTCTCATATTACTGTTAGAATGAAACTTCCTGTGATTTATGATTTTCATTGATATGTTTTGGATTAAGTCATTGATAATTGTGCAGTGATGATTTAAACTTTAGGGGACTAGAGAATCAAGCATGATAAGTCTATTTTTCAGAATTAAAAATTTTGTTAGGTTGTCTACCCGAATCTAATTAGTACTTTGAAATTTGAAATGTACAAGGTTGATATAAAAAGCCCATAATTTTTGTGAGATTTTGAGCCTTTCAGAGCATACATTTTTTGTGCTCACTTTATTGATTATGAGTGTGTCAACATTGATTTGTTATTCTAGAACTTGCTTCGATTATACATGTTGAGACCACACCTTTGATTTGATATATTAAGATGATGAAGGCACCTAGGTTTTAACCCACTTACTCCACTAAAAGTCTACCCTCACAATTAACCCCTAGTGAACCCCTTTGATCCTAACAACCCCTTTTTTGACTCACCCATTAATATTAACCCAAAACCAACTTTGTATTTATTATCGCCATCTCTCTCTTGACTACCCTTATATCGAGATTTGATTTGATCGGTTACTTAACTATTTCCTTTATTTCAGTTATCAAATTCTATATTATTGTATTTGATTTGTTCTTAAAAAAACGAAGTATATTCATTTTTACTTCTTTGTTATTGGAGCTTAAGCTGTTAATTCCACTATCTTTAGAAGAAGCTCATGTTATTAGTATTAAATTGATGTAATTATTCAGTATTAGTCTAACTTTCTAGTTAGGTAATTTGTCAATTCAATCTCGATTCTAACCCTTTAATTCAGCCTTTATCCACACCTTTAACCCGAGCCCCGTTACAACCCTTTTTAAAGACCTTTTGATTTGTGTATCATCTCATATTATAGTGGTGGAGATTTGATTTTCATGCAAGCCTATGGGATTAACTTTTCATGTTTGACTTTTGAGTGCTTAATTTTTGAACCTTAAACACTTCGAGTGATTTGAGTGAATCTTTAGTGAGGATGTCAATTTTTTTTAATTTTTGAATTAAAGGTAATTATTTAGGTAAGGTGAAACACCTATTTTTCGTACTATAAAAACTATGACTTTGATTGTCTGAATCTTTAGGAACCTTTCGTTAAATTATCAATGTATGAATTACCTATGAATTATGATGAAACATTGTTGATGAAGGTTATGAATTGAGGAAGTTCGTTTTAATTGTGAGTTGAGAATTTTCCTTGAGGACAAGCAAATGCTTAAGTGTGGGGGTATTTGATAAACCGTAATATATACATATTTTAATCCCACATTTAGCATACTTTTTGGATGATTTATCCCTTGATTCGGGGAATTTGATGCTCCTAATCCTTTTATTTCATGTTTTATACTTAGGAAAGCATCGGAGGATGAAAAGAACACGAAACGGGCTAAAAATGGACCAAATAGGCTAAAGTAAGAAATCAACACGGCCTGGGCCCAAACCACACGGCCGTGCCCCTTTAGCAGGCTCGACCACGGCCTAAATTCGATTCACGCGGGTGTGTTGCACGGGCGTGTCCCTGCCGTGACAAAGAGAAATTTCACTCGGAATAGGGTACTTAGAGGCAAAGAAAGATATTCCAAAAGCCTATATAAAAATCCTAAAGGCCAACCTTGAGGGGCGTGCAGCTAGGCCAAGGAGTCGAGCGGAGAGAGGTCGAATGTGGGATTTACTCGAAGAAAGCCGATTGATTCATCTCAAGAAGCGAAATCATACTCAAGACGGAGGATCTCTCCTTCAATTCCTTCAGGGGTTTTAGGGTTTTCTTATGTTTTGTTTTATCTTTTCTTACGAGATGTATTCTTTTATGATTATGAACTAAACCCCTCGAGATCGTGAGGGGATGAAACCTAAGACGGATCTTGTTATTGTTTTACGAACTATATGATAAATACTTGATTTGTTCTTAATTATGTGTTCTTAATTCTTGTTTTGATATTTCGGGATATTGATTCAAGTAGTGATGTGCTTAGGTAGTGGAGCAAAAGTCCTGTTTAAGAGTAGATCTAGCATAATTAAGCGGAGTTGATCGCAACCCTAGAGATAGTATGACGAAAATCTACCAGATTAGGGTCAAACCTAATATGGGAGGCCATAGATCGAGTTAATGCAATCCTAGGGGTTTTAATTAGAAAGGGATTTCAATTAATCAACCTAGGGTTAGGCGTTAGTAGCCTCGAGAGAGGTATTAATATAAATTAGGGAATCCTACGGATCGAGTCAAGTGAATAAATCGCTTTGGTTCGAGTTAAATAACAAGTGAAGTCTAGGTGGATTCCTCCTTGGGTATTGTCTTAATCAATTGGTTTTTCCCACAAGTATTTCCCCAATTCATTCCCTTCGTCTTAGCGTCTTTACCTTAGTAGTTAGTTAATTTTAGAATAAATAACAATTCCCTTAATTCTTAGGCTAAATAATAAGAAGAAATTCAGTATTAGTACTTTTGGTTCCTTTGGGTTCGACAATCCGGTCTTGCCACTAAGCTATACTACTGTTCGATAGGTGCAGTTGCCTCAATCGTGGTTATAGTTAGTTTCTAGGCTAGATCATTCATTATATAAATATTAAGACTATTGATACCAATGATCATTTTGTTATTTAATTTCTTCTGAGATGTATTCTTTTATAAACATGAACTAAACCCCTCAAATACCTGAGGGGGATGAAACCTAAGACGGATCTTGTTATTGTTTTCTGAACTGTATGATAAATACTTGATTTGTTCTTAATTATGTATTCTTAATTCTTGCTTTAATATTTCAGGATATTGATTCAAGTATTTATGTGCTTATTCGGAGGAGCAAAAGTCCTTGTTTAAGAGTAGATCTAGCATAATTAAGCGGAGTTGATCGCACTCCTAGAGATAGGATGACGAAAATCTGCCGGATTAGGGTCAAACCTAATATGGGAGTCCATAAATCGAGTTAATGCAACACTAGGGTTTTAATTAGAAAGAGATTTCAATTAATCAACCTAGGGTTAGACGTTAACAACCTCGAAAGAGGTATTAATATAAATTAGGAATCCTACGGATCAAGTCAAGTGAATAAATGGAAATGCTGTTCAGAGTTAAATAACAAGTGAAGTCTAGGTGGATTCTTCCTCGGGTATTGTCTTAATCAATTGATTTTCCCAAAAGTATTTTCCCAATTCATTCTCTGTGTCTTGGCATCCTTAGCTTAGAAATTGGTTAGATAAATATCAATCCCCTTTCCTTTTAGGCTAGATAATAAAAAGAAAGTCAGTACTAGTAATTTTGGTTCCTTTGGGTTTGACATTCCGGTCTTGCCACTAAGCTATACTACTGTTTGATAGGTGCGCTTGCCTCAATCATGGTGATAGTTAGTTTCTAGGCTCGATCATTCATTATATAAATAAAAAACTCTCAGACACGATCAAGTTTTTGGCGCCGTTGCCGGGGACTAAGATATTAGGAATGCTAAATTTTTATTACTTTAGCCATTCTTATTTTTATTTGCATTTTAATTTTTATTTTAACCTTGCTAATTTTCTTTTATTTGCTTCTGGTAGGTAAATCTAGTTTATGACTAGAAGAAACCCGTCAGGACCATTACTTTTTGACAGTGAGGTTGAAAGTATAGTTCATAGAAACCGAAGAGAAATAAGGCGAAGCCTACAATACATAGCAGAAGAGTAAGAAGACGAAACCAACACTACCGAAGAGATGGCTGATAATAATCTGCTACCTCCTGTGGTTGCTGCAAACCCGGTGAATCAAAATCCTGCTCCTCGTACTATGTATGATTATGCTAAACCTAATTTAACAGAGGCCCGAATCAAGTATTGTTTGGCTTTCTTTGTTTCTTTGCAAATAATTTTGAATCTGAAACCTAACACTATACAGATGATTCAGTAATTTGTTTAGTTTGATGGTTTGTAGGATGAGGATCCAAACAATCACATGGAAAATTTTCTAGAGTTTTTCGACACTTTCAAAATAAATGGCATTTCTGATGATGCCATTCGTCTTTGGTTGTTTCCCTTTTCATTAAGGAACAAAGCTAAACAGTGGTTAAACTCGTTACCACGAGGATCAATCACTACATGGGAGCAAATGACCGAAAAATTTTTGTTAAAATATTTTTCGCCGGCTAAAACGACTAAGTTGAGGAATGATATCTCTTCTTTTGTGCAGATGGATTTAGAAACACTTTACGATGCATGGGAGAGATACAAGGATCTACTGAGAAGGTGCCCTCACCATGGGTTACCATTATGGCTACAGGTTCAAACCTTTTACAACGGTGTGAACCCCTCGACTAGGCAATTGATCGATGCATCCGCCGGTGGTACACTAAACAATAAAACACCTAAGGCTGCCTACGAATTTATTGAAGAGATGTCACTGAATAACTATCAATGGCAAGTTATGAGGACAAAGCCAACAAAAGCCATCAGTGTTTTCAACCTCAATGCAGTAACCATGCTATCAAACCAGGTAGAGCTTTTAAGTAAGAAAATTGATGGTTTTCAATTGATGTAATTATTCAGCATTAGTCCAACTTTCTAGTTAGGTAATTTGTCAATTCAGTCCCGATACTAACCCTCTAATTCAAGCCTTTATCCACACCTTTAACCCAAGCCCCGTTACAACCCATAAAAGACCTTTTGATTTGTGTATCATATCATTTCTACATGGTGGAGATTTGATTTTCATGCAAGCCTATGGGATTAACTTTTCATGTTAAACCTCGAGTGCTTATTTTTGAACCTTAAACACTTTGAGTGATTTAAGTGAACCTTTAGTGAGAATGCCAATTTTTGTCGATTTTGAATTAAAGGTAATTATTTAGCTAAGGGGAAACACCTATTTTTCGTACTATAAAAACTATGACTTTGATTGTTTGAATCTTTAGGAACCTTCTGCTTAAATTATCAATGTATGAATTACCTATGGATTATGATGAAACATTATTGATGAAGATTATGAATTAAGGGGAGTTAATTTTAATTGTAAGTTGAGAATTTTGCTTGAGGACAAGCAAATGCTTAAGTGTGGGGGTATTTGATAAACCATAATTTATACATATTTTAACCCACATTTAGCATCCTTTTTGGATGATTTATCCTTTGAATTGTGGAATTTGATGCTCCTAATCCTTTAATTTCATGTTTTATACTTAGGAGAGCATCGGAGGACAGAAAGAACAAGAAACGGGCCGAAAACAGAGAAAATGGGCTTATCTTAGAGACTCACACGGCCTGGACCCAAGCCATACGGTCGTGCCCCTTTAGCAAGCTCGACCACGACCTAGATTCGATTCACACGGGCGTGTTGCACGGGCGTGTCCCACCCGTGAAAAAAGAGTGATTTCACTCAGAATTGGGTACTTAGAGGCAAAGAAAGACATTCAAAAAGCCTATATAAACACCCTAAAGGCCAACCTTGAGGGGGCGTCCAGCTAGGCCAAGGAGCCAAGCCAGAGAGGTCAGAATTGTGGGATTTACTCGAAGAAAGCCAGTTGATTCATCTCAAGAAGCCGAAGTCATACTCAAGACGGAGGATCTCTCCTTCAATTCCTTCAGGGGTTTTAGGTTTTCTTATGTTTTGTTTTATATTTTCTTCCTCGAGATGTATTCTTTTATGATTATGAACTAAACCCCTCGGATACACGAGGGGATGAAACCTAAGACGGATCTGTTATTGTTTTCTGAACTATATGATAAATACTTGATTTGTTCTTAACTATGTGTTCTTAATTCTTATTTTGATATTTCAGGATATTGATTCAAGTATTGATGTGCTTAGGCAGTGGAGGAATATTCCCTGTTTAAGAGTAGATCTAGCATAGTTAAGCGGAGTTGATCGCAACCCTAGAGATAGGATGACGAAAATCTGCCGGATTAGGGTCAAACCTAATATGGGAGTCCATAGATTAAGTTAATGCAATCCTAGGGGTTTTAATTAGAAACAGATTTTAATTAATCAACCTAGGGTTAGACATTAGTAGCCTCGAGAGAGGTATTAATATAAATTAGGGAATCCTAGGATCAAGTCAAGTGAATAAATCTTCTGGTTTAGAGTTAAATAAAAAGTGAAGTCTAGGTGGATTCTTCCTTGGGTATCGTCTTAATCAATTGGTTTTTCCCAAAAGTATTTTCCCCAATTCATTCTCTGTGTCTTAGCGTCTTTAGCTTAGTAGTTAGTTAACTTTAGAATAAACAACAAATCCCTTAATTCTTAGGCTAAATAATAAAAAGAAAGTCAGTATTAGTACTTTTGGTTCCTTTGGGTTCGACATTCCGATCTTGCCACTAAGCTATACTACTGTTCGATAGGTGCGCTTGCCTCAATCGTGGTGATAGTTAGTTTCTAGGCTAGATCATTCATTATATAAATATTAAGAATCTCGACACAAGATCAAGGACAATGTACATCTTAAGTGTGGGGAGGTTATTTAAGTATATCTGTAACATCCCAAAATTGGGCCTAGTAGAATTGGACCTATTGGTCCCATTGGGCCTTGAGCGTAGAAGCGTTTTAAAAATTTTTGAGAATAAGAGAACGGCATTATTTCATGTTGGACTTATTAGGAAGGTGATTTTAGAAAGTTACGGGGTTCTATGAAGTTTCGGGTTCAAGTTGGGCTTTAGTAAAATTTTGTGTTTTAGCACTTTAAGGAGAGATAATAAGTGGCATCAAGGCTTATGGAAATAAGAGAGCAATTTGCTTGCATAATTGAGCATATGGCAAAGAGGTTATGGCATTAAGTGAAGAGTATGGAGGGAAGAGGTTCAAATCCCATAATGTGCAAATTTTGACTATTATTTTTGTATTCTTTCCCTAAGTGTCGGCCAAGCATGTAAATAAGGCAAGGTGGACTTTTTTATTTTTGGCAAGATGGCTAAGGAAAATAGGAAAGGTTGAAGGTGAGGAAAGAAATCAAGAGAAAGGGGAAAGTAAGGGGAACATGTGGCCTTTTTCAAGGGAAGGGTTATGGAAAGTGTGGTTGGCCAATTTTTGACCATTATGGTCATGAATGTGGACGGTTTTGTGGTAAAAGGGAGGTAGCCGAATTTTACTTGGTGTTTTGGTAAAACTATAGTGTTTGTTTTGGTCAAAAATACCTTTGGCTTCAATAGTGTCATTTTCTCCAAATTGCTACTCTTTGTGAGTTTTAGTTTTTTCTTCTTTCTTTCTTCTTTGCCGAAACCTCGTAGCACATTTGTGCAACATGTTCATCTCCCTTTGATAGCCGAATCACCTAGCATCCATCCAACCTTCCATCCTTTTCTTTTAACCATTCCTCTAATCTTTTCTCTTCTCTAAATCGACACCACCATAAAATCACATTTTCTTGTTTAATTATCCTCCATAGCCGAATATCAATATTCATTTTCTTCTATAACCGAACCTTCATCTCTTTTCTATCTTTTCTTCTCTTCCGTATTTACACTCAATCCTTGATTAATCGGTAAGTGTTCATCTCAACATTTCTTATTTTTTTCTCTTAATACCGAATCTATGTTTTGGTTTGGGATGGTCATTTTGACCGAGACCATCACCTTATTCTCTCTCAAACGAGATTATTTTCCTTCTTCGTAGTGATATAGTGGAAGGTCGAAACTTTGAATCTTCCGAAGTTATCGTACAATCGTTGGGAATCGGTCCTAAAAATCTTCAAGGTAAAGGAGCACAAGTGATTTGTATTAACCAAATCATTATCGTCAACTCGTCAAGCAAGTGGGGTAAGAATGTTGTTATGAGATTTGTTTTGGCCAAAGGTGGGATAATTGCTAACAACTCTTTCGCTCACCAAATCTTTGTTGGGACGGGATTTGTTAGTCAAAGGATAGGATCGATTCTTGGTGCACTGAGGAGATCACATTCGTGGTAAGTGGAGTTAGCCTAATAAAGTGTTTCTAGTTCACGATTATCAAAGTTGAGACTAACCTTCTATCAACTATCATTATAGGTGTTGAAATCGGTAGAAAGCACAACTCGTAATCAATGTGTGTAATCCCGCACCCTTCCGAATACATGTTTCAAATGGTGTGTAATATCATACCTCTCTGAATTTTTGTATGATATATTCTATGATTCGGTCGAAATACCAAGAAAAAAGCTGAAAACCGGCATCCGTGACCACTCGGCGCGCATGCGTATATTCATAGTGGTAACCATAGTTTGCAATGGAACGAGTTTTTGGTCAACAACGATGATGTGATTTTGAAAAATCACGGAAAATAGGAGAAAAGGGATTAATAAGTGAATAAGATATCGAATTAAAGCTTACTGTGCCTATTTTTATATGCAAGAAGCGGAGAAGGAAAAGGAATTTTAAAGTCTGTGATATCATAATTTTAGTGAGACTGATTCTGATCGACTTCACGGTTCTCTGTTCTATCTTGGAAAAATCGTTTAAAATTGTACAAAGGTAATTATGAGTTATAAGTTATATGTATGGATTACTTAGAGAACCAATTTTCAATAGAAACAAGTTGGAGCAACATATGAAAATTGTACAATGAGATATTTGAATTTCGGTTAAGAGAGGTCAGAATCGTTGGACAGTGAAACAAGGGAAACTTTAAGGAATAAACTGTACTAAATGGTTAAGCCAAAAATTTTGGAAAAATAGTAGTAAGAATATATATGAGTCTGGTTTCAAGGAAAATTTACGGATTTAGATTTCAAGATTCCTAACTCGAGTTATAGTCAATTTAGTCAGTACGACGCAGATGGACAGTTTCGATTTTTATGCCCCACATTAGTAGTTAAGTCTAGGTTGCGGAATTAACATAATACCCTTAGAGGGTAAATTACCGAAATACCCCTGAATTGCGAGATTACCAAATTACCCTTAGTGGGTAAGATTATCGAATTAAGAAAATGCCCTTATGGGCTGAATTACGGAAATGCCCCTAATGGGCCGATTTGTTATCTTTTGCCTTAACGGCCGATTTGTTATCTTTGCCTAATAACCGATTTTTTTATCTGACCTTAACGGGCGATTTGTTATCTTTGCCTTAACGGGCCGATTTGTTATACTGCCTTAAAGAGCCGATTTGTTATATTGCCTTAATGGGCTGATTTGATATATAGCCATAATGGGCCGATTTGATATATTGCTTAATGGGCCGATCTGATATATTGCTAAATGGGCCGATATGATATATGGCTTAATGGGTCGATTTGATATAATGCCCTAATGGGCCGATTTTGTAAAGTGTTAATGGACTAAATTGTTTGTAATAAATCTCTGAGTTATTAATTATCGTGGTTATATTGTAAATATTATGATTTATGATGTATGTTGCATTTACATAAGTTGCATGGGATTGGGATATTGATGATCGGGGAAGTGAAATTTGGTGGCTCTGCCACATATTCTGGTGACTCTGTCACATTTTGTCTTGTGGCTAAGCCACGTATATTCTGTTATTCTGGTGGCTTGTCCATAATTTGAATTTGATATAAATGGCTAAATGCCTGCGATTGGTGTGTTGGCGGGGTGGGTTGACAAAAGATCCCCACAGGTGTGATGGATGGTACGGGTGGTGTGTAGCGGATGGATTATTAGGATGGTTTGGGTTTGCATACATTCATACATTTGATTCATTTTAAGATTGTTTTGTAAATGGGCTTCGGTCCAAGTGTACGTTAAATGGGCTTAAGCCCAAAATATTGCTAATGGGTTCAGGCCCAGTGGATGACGGTAAGGGGATTATACACTGAGTTCTTGTAACTCAGCCCCCCTTTTTCTTAACCCTTGTAGGTAATGCTCCGTGACGAGGACTTGGGGCCATGGATGACTCGGTGGAGGCCATACTTCAGAAATGGTGTTTATTTTGAACTTTAGATTTCTATTTACATTCACTTTACTATTTTGGTTTTTATGATGTAATAAGGCCTCTGAGAGTATTTATTTTTGCTTTATGTTGACGCGTACTTTAATTTTGCTTGAATTGTTTTTAAATGGGAATTTTTCTAAAAACTTAAATAAATATTTTCCAAAATTGATTAACAAAAGGATTTCATAACAAACTTTTACAAATAATTTTAACTTTCGGATTTTCTTTAAATTTATCAATGACATTTTCAAAAGTCACGGTTTTAAAAGATTACTAGTTCGATTATCGATTTATCAAACAACCTCTCAAAAATACTTGTATTTTATCTACGTTTCATAAAGTTTTCAAAATGCTTCAACTCTATTTATAAACGTCACATTTTCGTAAATTGTTTATTTCAAATATGCTTCCGCAAACGAAAAGGTTTTAAAGTTTATTACGTTTTCAAGTAGACATCAATTGCTTAAGTGTTTTTGGGTTTTAACAAAGAGGCTGTATTTCTCAAGCAAGTTTTTACTTCCATGTGACACACCAGATTTGGGCCTAACTTCTAGGCCGGGTTTGGGGTGTTACAATATCATTATCAGAAAATCCCTGAATTATTTCTTGTTCTTAAGTAAATTTTCTCATATTACTAATTAGAATGAAACTTCTATTGATTTATGATTTTCATTGATATGTTTTGGATTAAGTCGTAGTTAATTGTGCATTGATGATTTAAACTTTAAGATATTAGAGAATCAAGCATGATAAGTCTATTTTACGTAATTAAAATTTCTAGGTTGTTTTCCTAAATTTAAATATTACTTTGAAGTTTGAAATTTGCAAGGTTGACATCAAAAACCATAATTTCTGTGAGTCTTTGAGCCTTTTAGAGCATATATTTTTCTTGCTCACTTTATTGTTGGTTATGAGTGTGTCAATACTGATTTGTTATTCTAGAACTTGCTTCGATTATACATGTCGAGACCACACTTTTGATTTGATATACTGAGATGATAAAGGCACTTAGGATTTAACCCACTTACTCCATAAAAAGCCTACCTTCATAATTAACCCCTAGTGAACCCCTTTGAATCCTAATAAACCGTTTCTTGATTTACCCTTAATATTAACCCAAAACTCACTCTTTTTGATTCATTAAGAATTTTCCCTATTGAATTAACCCTTTTTTTTGTCGAGATTTGATTTGAGCAGTTGCCTAACTATGTTCTTTATTTCAGTGGTTAGATTCATCTTATATCATGTACTTGTTCTTGTTCTTAAAAAAAATAATTATTATTTGGCAATTTATTCATTAATTCTTTGTTATTTGAGCTTAAACAGTTAATGGTACATTTTGAGAAGAAGCTCGTGTTATTAGTGATAAGTTTTCAATTGATGTAATTATCAGTATTAGTCCAATTTTTCTAGTTAGGTAATTTATCAATTCAATCTCGATACTAACCCTCTAATTCAGCCTTTATCCACACCTTTAACCCAAGCCCTGTTACAACCCTTTTAAAGACCTTTTGATTTGTGTATCATCTCATTTTATAGTGGTGGAGATTTGATTTTCATGCAAGCCTATGGGATTAACTTTTCATGCTTGACTTATGAGTGCTTATCTTGAACCTTAAACACTTTGAGTGATTTGAATGAATCCTTAGTTAGGATGTCAATCCTTGTCGGTTTTGAATCAAAAGTAATTATTTAGATAAGGGGAAACACCTATGTTTTCGTGCTACAAAAATTTGTGACTTAGATTGTTTGAATCTTTAGGACTCTTTGAGTTAAATTATCCATGTATGAATTATTTATGAATTATGATTAGACATTGTTGATGAGAATTATGAATTGAGGGAAGTTAATTCTAATTGTGAGTTGAGGATTTTACTTGAGGACAAGCAAACGCTTAAGTGTGGGGGTATTTGATAAACTATAATTTACACATATTTTAACCCCATGCTTGGCTTAATTTTGGATGAATATTCATTAGATTTGATGAATTCGATGCTCCTAATCTCTTAATTTCATGTTTTATACTCAGGAGAGCTTAGGGAGTCGAAAAGAACAAGAAACGGGCCAAAAAGGGACAAAATGGGCCTACATCAGATCACACAGCCTGGACTATCGACCACGGGCAGATCACACGGCCCTGTGTGGTGAGTAGGATTGTAACACCCCAAACCCGGCCCATACGCCACGGCCGAATTTAGAATGCCACTGCGGAAAACGTTTGAAAAATATTTTGACTTAGAGTGAAAACATAAAAAATTATTGTCTTTAATAAAACATTGTATATTTATAAATCCAAATAAAATCAAGTTGTTACAAATCCTTCGATTTGTAATTTTAACATATATCTTTAAGATGTGAGTTGCTAAAAATAAACATATCCAAATAATAAAAATTGTCAATCCACTTTACAACATAATAATAAACTTCAAAAACTTTAAATGGCCCTTATTACAATAATCAAATATTCGCAAATTCTGAAAATATATATAATATATAAAATAAGGAAAATAACTTCTGCATGGGACACCTCACATCCACTCCAACTCGGTCCAAGCTTTATGCATCACCTGTAAGGTTTGAGAAAAATTGGGTGAGTCACACAGACTCAGTGCATAGTTATTACACATGTCCCCACATATGGGCTTGGCCCATATCCACACAGTCCACATACAAAATTATGCGAAATGAAGCCCAACCCAACCTAGTTCCATCCATTACACCAACCTCGGCACACCTGCCGCCTAAGGCCGTGGCTAATCCACCGATCAAATAATGATCCTCATATCTTACCTTGGCAGACTTACTGCCCAAGGCCGTGGCTAAGCCACCGATCACATAATGATCCACATATCTGTATCCACAAGGTGACTCGAGGTCATCCTCAATCTACGGTGATGCACACAGCTATCATCCGTCGAGATGGGCACCTAGCCAACACCTCCCTTGATGAAGCACATAGCCACCATCAAGCGCCAATGTAGCACAAGGCTAACATCAGACCACGTACATAATGTACACCCTTTCCTTCGATAGTCACATCCCAAGTCTCATGTATCATGCCACAATATCATTAAAATAAGCATATATCACATGCCATCACATTTTCATACATAGATCATATGTAAATTAAAATCATAAAATACTGACATTGTCAATTGATTACCCAACATAGGCATCCACCCTTTTTAGCCATTAATTCGGCTACTATGCACATCATATACATATTTATATATTAAAACACATACACACAACAAAAGAACAGTGCGATAACTACACACCTTCTTTGGCACAATCAATCAAATCCTGAAACCCACGTCTAACGATTTGCACTCCTATGATTGTTGAACTCCTTCCTACACAACCTAAGTTAGAATCGGCTTTAAGTAATAATCCATAAGAATGGCCCTTGGCCGAATGCTACACTTACTTACCTTGAAGAATCGAATCCAAAAGACTCCTCTATGCAAGCACTTCACACTTTAAAACGAAACTAAGAGCAAGAGATCGATGGTATCACCCTCAGAGAATTGACTTCAAGTCCCGAAGAGAAAGATTTCGGCACTTGAATGGTGAAGAGAGAGAGATCACGCCAAAGTGGAGGGAGTTGAATGCTAAGAGGATTCGGCTATGGTGTTTCTTAAAATTTCAAGAAAAGACAAGAGAGAAAGAGGCTATAGGGTTCAATGAAGCCTTACCAAAGGTGATGACAAACTCGGCTATCAAGGAAAAGAAGGAGTTTGAGAAAGGAGATAGATTCGGCCAAACTAGCAAATAGAGAGAAGAAGAAATCGCTAGTGACCTTAATGATCTTTGAAGTTTCGAACACAAAACAAAGAGAAGGGAAACCGAAACTAAATGGCTTATGCACAAAAATAGCACTTTGATGGCATTAGGATTTTTGGCACCACACTAGAGAAAGAAGAATAAACCCAAAAGAAAACACCTAAACTCCTTAAGAGAAATTCGGCTACTCCTCTACTCACAAAACCGAAATGGTCATCAAAGAAATCCCCCTTGGCCATCCAACTCACATATTCATCACAAATCCCACAATTTCCTCTCTATTTCCTCCTAATCCTATTCCTTCTAAAAATTCGGCCAACTCCCCCTACTCCATGAAACCATCCATGTTCATGGACAAAATGCCATAGAAGAGTTTCCAAAACAACACTCCATAATCCATGCCTTTTGTCCCCTCATCATACCATAACCTTAAGATTCTTATCCCCAATTTCATGCTTTCCTTAAACCAATATTCAACTTACCAAAATTTGAGAGTCCAACCTATCATAAATAAGGTTTGACCGTCCATCAATGCTAGGATAAAAATAAAGTCTCCCAAAAAGTTAATCATGCTACTCGAACTTCTAACCTCAAGCAACCCTTCAAGCATCCTAACCATCTTGCCACTAGCTCCTCTTGTGTTTAATTTAACACTTAAATTAACTTAAGTGCTAAGCTCACTTAATCCACTTCATTAAATTCTCCATACTAAAAATTATTCTAAACCAATTAATTCCAAGCCTTCACAAGACTATATTAAGTACACAATAAAATCATACCTGAATTAACTCAAGCAACAATATGATACTCAAATTTTTCCTAAAGCCCAAGGCCCAATCGGCCCAATCCTATTAAGCCCAATTTCAGGATGTTACAAGGATCGAGCACGGCCAAGGGAGTCCACCACGGGCGTGTCACACGGGCGTGTCCCTGCCAAAATCAAGATGAATTCTATTCGGAATAGGATACTTGTGGGCCAAGAAAGGCATCTCGAAGCTTATATAAACACCCTAGGGGGCAACCTAAAAGGAGAGTTCGACAGAAGCCATCTGTCAGGGCTTTTGACGAAGAGCGAAGCCAGAGAAGGCTGAATATAGGGAATTACTCGAAGAAAGCCAGTTGATCCATCTCAAAAGCCGAAATCACGCTGAAGACTGAGGATTTTCCCTTCAATTTCCTTTAGGGGGTTTTAGGGTTTTTCTTTATGTTTTGTTATTTAATTTCTTCTGAGATGTATTCTTTTATAAACATGAACTAAACCCCTCAAATACTTGAGGGGGATGAAACCTAAGACGGATCTTGTTATTGTTTTCTGAACTGTATGATAAATACTTGATTTGTTCTTAATTATGTGTTCTTAATTCTTGCTTTAATATTTCAGGATATTGATTCAAGTATTGATGTGCTTATTCGGAGGAGCAAAAGTTCCTGTTTAAGAGTAGATCTAGCATAATTAAGCGGAGTTGATCGCACTCCTAGAGATAGGATGACGAAAATCTGCCGGATTAGGGTCAAACCTAATATAGGAGTCCATAAATCGAGTTAATGCAACACTAGGGGTTTTAATTAGAAAGAGATTTCAATTAATCAACCTAGGATTAGACGTTAGTAGCCTCGAAAGAGGTATTAATATAAATTAGGGAATCCTACGGATCAAGTCAAGTGAATAAATCGTCTGGTTCAGAGTTAAATAACAAGTGAAGTCTAGGTGGATTATTCCTCGGGTATTGTCTTAATCAATTGATTTTCCCAAAAGTATTTTCCCAATTCATTCTCTGTGTCTTGGCATCCTTAGCTTAGTAACTGGTTGGATAAATATCAATCCCCTTTTATTTTAGGCTAGATAATAAAAAGAAAGTCAGTACTAGTAATTTTGGTTCCTTTGGGTTCGACATTCCGGTCTTGCCACTAAGCTATACTACTGTTCGATAGGTGCGCTTGCCTCAATCGTGGTGATAGTTAGTTTCTAGGCTCGATCATTCATTATATAAATATTAAAACTCTCAGACACCATCATTGATGAACTTAAAATATTTTAAATTGTTGTATTTGGAATTATTATGATTTTTATTTTCTTTTAAATTTAATAAATAATTTTCTAAGTATTGACAAAGTCCGTTGTGAAAGTTTTTATTAAAATCACTAAGATTTAATTAAAGATGTTGCAAATTCTTTATTTCAACCTTTTAAAACGATAACTCGATAAACAATGAAACTTTTCAAATGTTGTACTTTAATAAAAGTATTTCAAAAACTAAATAAATTAGTATTTAAAATTTTAAGTTTTTCACAAAAGCTACTTAAACATAGATGCTTTTATCAAGTAATAGTTTTCAATGGGTTTTAATGTAACTTTCAGAATTTGACCGTAACGTCTAAGCCGGGTTTGGAGGTTACGAATATAAACTTCCTTAAACCCATTTAAACTCTTATGCTTGAAGCTAAAGTGTAAACTTCATAATAAATAAATCTAAAAAATATATAAGACCTAATGAATATATAATTGAATCAAATATAAAATATAATTTAAAAGCTAAAATAAAGTCTAAAGCTCGTCATTCACGTTTTAATCTTGTTTAAATTTTTTTTTTCATTAAAATGACTATAACTTAAAATTTTGGACGCAAAGTGAAGTGATTCAAAGTGTTCTTTGTAGTTAAGAGACAACTTTTCTATTTATCAGAAGATATCTCTATTAAAAAACAAAATACTAGAATCACATTCAAAAAATATGTCGATTGATTTTCTATTCTTAAAAATGATAACATTGGTGAACTTATCTAAACGAGTTTAATTTAATAATATTTGTCGCTTAAAAATGATTGTTTTGATTGTGTTATCAAAAGTAAAACAATTCTTATAATTTATATAATAACTTTTCTTTTTTTTTCTAAATGAAAAAAAAATAATTTAAAACTTTAAAACTTAATGATTTAATTGTAGATTAACAAATTATATTTTAACTAATTTTTTAAAATTTTATCTATCAATTTGAAATTTAAATAAATAAATTATAATTTCATATTAGCTGTGTTTTCCCGCGAGATTCTATTGACCCTTGACCGTTATAACTGAAAAAGAAGCTTTCTTTATGCTTTCATGTTGTTTGTATAGAACCCATGAAACCATTCCCATTTCTCCTTCAAAGAACCTTAAAATTCATTTCAGAAAATTATAATTGGGAAATAGCTCACATTCAAGAACCCTCTTTGTTGCTTTCTTCTCCATTTCCGTATCCCTCTGAGGTCTGGACTTTATAAGATAACTATGGGTGTTACTTGGACACAGCTGAAATCATTTCTGAAAGTACTTGTTTCTTGGATTCCAATGGCGACATCTCCAAACACCGTTAGGTATAAAATGAATAGTGGAAATCGTTTCTTCATATGCCGGAATTGCAGAAACCATCTCGTCACCTGGAACAATTGCCGTGGCCGTGTATGTCCATAAACTCTCTCTCTCTGTATATATAAAGATTCTTATTTTACTACTGGAACTTCAGTTCTTGATTGTGTTTGTACAAGAAAAGAATGATAGGATGGAAGCTCATCGCTTAAGTTTTTAACCTGTTAGTGATGCGCTTTTAAAGTCCTTAAAAGTTCCATTGTGACTTGTTTATCTTGGAAACCTTATTTGCATTCCAAATGTTCATGTCATGTGAGGTTTATTTACAGAATCATTGAATGAGCAGTGTTTGCTCTGCTCAAATCCTCTGTTTTTTCTTCTTCGATACAACTAAAGAGATATACTCCCTTTATATGTCGTCATCTTTAACTTCAAACTGAGGTCCAAGATTATACATACAATATACGTTATGTGGTCTTGCAAGAATAGTCAATGACTTGATTACTTTGAAACAAAATTTTCAGGTAAAGAAACGGGAGGCGAGAGGATTTCTCTGCCACGATGTGTAAGATACTTATCTCATTACATTCCATTAAGTAGTAAAATACAATACATATTACAATTTAGTCTTTTGTGGTTTCTTGGTATATGTAGTGTCAATATGAGGACCGATCCTATATCGACTCATGGGTTCCTTTTTAATTTGCCAGTGGTGAAAGTCCGTTGCAATCGATGCAACATGCGACTTGGCCAGCAATTTGTAAGTTCTTTCTATTTTGGTTCTTTCGATGATCTGTCTGAGTGGCTTTATGTCTTTAATACTGATATTGCTGTTTTCAGTTTACACTTGATAGTCTAAGGCCTCTCCCTAATCTAATGGAAAGAAGTTTTTTACTTCAATTGTAAGTGCCTTTTTTTTTTTTTGGCTTTGAAATACTTAATCATATTGCGAAATTAGAATGAAAATGGCTGTGGTTGCATGTAGGGACCGGTTGCGGTATTGGGATGGAACCAAATTGATTGATGCACCGCACGACGATAGGCTACTGAATCTCTCAGCTCAAAGTTCACTAACAAAGCGATTTCTATTACTGCTTCTGGTTTCCTTTTTCCTTTTTGGTTTTGTACTTTATTGGGTTCGCTGAATACTCATAAAAATATAGTAAATGTGAGAATGGTAGTATAATTGCAGTCGGCTTTGGTAGTTTTCATGGATTTTATAGCGAAAGCCAACCATTTTGTGCTGGGAAACTGATTCATATGAGCATCTTTAATGTGTTTTAAACACATTATTTTACATTTGTTTAGTATATAAATTGCTTTTTTTTTTCTCTGGTTTTGTTGTCTTTCTTTCTCATAAAACTTAATATCTATGTATGTATTTTGTTGTTAGAAATATGTTTGATCAATGCCTAAATAACATTTTTACGAGAGTAATTCGTCAACCCAAAGCCTACATTATTTCTAATCTTTTCATTGCCCTTTTCCAAGTTTTCTTCCCTTGCCATATGTCAGTCCAAGCAGCTCATGTGAACTCAGACCTTTTCAAAAAATACATATGAGCTGAATTCAACAACGTTAAGTTCCTGATGTTCCCATTAATTCAAACATTAAATTCAGCGACGAGAGTGGCAGCTTGACACCAGAAAACAGATTCTTTACTGCCTGCAGTTGGCAGAAGCGATCACAAGCTCTACTTGCAATTTCCCACTAGTATTTCTCTCTTATCTACTTCTATAAAAGGATTGAATATGAGTTAAACAATTACATTAGCGATGTATTATAAGGGCATTGGTTTTCATTGACTGTCAGTATTGTTCATTCTACCATCAGCCTGACAACGATAGTTTATAATTATTATACTTGACCCTATAATATGCTAACTATATTCGATTCTACCCGAATAACTAATAAGGTAATCAATGTTTCAAATTACATATTATAAATCGATTCAGATATCATGATTTCATACCATATTCATCATCAATTCATATCACATATCATTTTGCAATTTAAATCATGTTTGTTTCTACTATACTCAAAACAATTCAATTCTCGACATTCAATACCGTTAAACACAAATAAATTCATAAGGCAAGTAATGATATTACCTCAATAGTTAGTATGCAACAATCATGTATGTATATATATATTGAACTCAAATCATAAAAGTACAAACTGAATTTGTCACTCGTTTACGACTCTCGTCTTTCCCTTCTCTCGTAATGGCCCAACGTCGTCTTTAGCTACGTTCGATAATGATATTACAAAACAATGTCAATTCACATCCCAATCACATTAAAATACATAGCCAACATGTTTTTCATTTTATTCAATTTAGTCCCTATACTCAAGATACACATATTTTTCCATATTTGACATTGGATTAAAATCTGATTTCAAATTCTTTCATTAGAGACCTTATACTTTTCATCTATAGCATAATTTCATGGTAGGTTTCAATTTATTCAATTTAGCCCCTAATGTCAAAAAAGTTATCTAACAAGCTTAACTTAATTTCTAACTTAGTCTTTGATATCATCTAAGTTCACTATCTAATAATATCTTCAATTTCAAACCTAATTCCTCAATTTCTCTCTAATGGAAACTTGTTAAACATATAACAATTGAAGAAATTGATACATGGACTAGCTAAATCAAACTCTGATAAACCGTAATATATACATATTTTAATCCCACATTTAGCATACTTTTTGGATGATTTATCCCTTGATTCGTGGAATTTGATGCTCCTAATCCTTTTATTTCATGTTTTATACTTAGGGAAGCATAGGAGGATGAAAAGAACGAGAAACGGGCCGAAAACGGAGAAAATGGGCCAAAGTGAGAAATCAACACGGCTTGGGCTCGAATCACACGGCCGTGCCACCTTAGCATTCCCAAACACGGCCTAGGCTCGATTCACACGGGCGTGCTCCACGGGCGTGTCTCTTCCGTGACCCGTTGTAATTCTACTCGGAAAAGGATATTTAGGGGCGAAGAAAGACATTCCAAAGTCTATATAAACACCCTAAGTATGACCTAAATAGGGGAGGCGACAGAAGCCTTCTGTCGGGGGCGTCCAGCTACGCCAAGGAGCCAAGCCAGAGAGGTCAGAATTGTGGGATTTACTCGAAAAAAGCCAGTTGATTCATCTCAGGAAGCCCAAATCATACTCAAGATGGAGGATCTCTCCTTCAATTCCTTCAGGGGGTTTTAGGGTTTTCTTATGTTTTGTTTTATATTTTCTTCTGAGATGTATTCTTTTATGATTATGAGCTAAACCCCTCAGATACCTGAGGGGGATGAAACCTAAGATTATTATTTTCTGAACTATATGATAAATACTTGATTTGTTCTTAGTTATGTGTTCTTAATTCTTGTTTTGATATTTCAGGATATTGATTCAAGTATTGATGTGCTTAGGCAGAGGAGGAATAGACCCTGCCTAAGAGTAGATCTAGCATAATTAAGCGGAGTTGATCGCAACCCTAGAGATAGGATGACAAAAATCTACCAGATTAGGGTCAAACCTAATATGGGAGTCCATAGATCGAGTTAATGCAATTCTAGGGGTTTTAATTAGAAAGAGATTTCAATTAATCAACCTAGGGTTAGACGTTAGTAGCCTCGAGAGAGGTATTAATATAAATTAGGGAATCCTACGGATCAAGTCAAGTGAATAAATCGTCTGGTTCAGAGTTAAATAACAAGTGAAGTCCAGGTGGATTCTTCCTTGGGTATTGTCTTAATCAATTGGTTTTTCCCACAAGTATTTCCCCAATTCATTCTCTTCGTCTTAGCGTGTTTAGCTTAGTAGTTAGTTAATTTTAGAATAAATAACACATCCCTTAATCTTTAGGCTAAATAATAAAAAGAAAGTCAGTTTTAGTACTTTTGGTTCCTTTGGGTTTGACAATCGGGTCTTGCCACTAAGTTATACTACTGTTCGATAGGTGCACTTGCCTCAATCGTGGTGATAGTTAGTTTCTAGGCTAGATCATTCATTATATAAATATTAAGACTATCGATACCAACGATCAAGTTTTTGGCGCTGTTGCCGGGGAGCTAAAATATTAAGAACGCTTAATTTTTATTACTTTAGCCATTTTATTTATTTACAATTTATTTTTTATTTTAACTTTGCTAATTTTTCTCTTTCTTTGCTTCTGGCAGGTATTTCTAGTTTATGACTAGAAGAAACCCGTTAGGACCCTTGATTTTTGACAGTGAAATAAAACATACCACTCGCAGAAACCGAAGAGATGTCACTAAATAATTATCAATGGCAAGACATGAGGACAATGCCTAATAAAGCAGCCGGTGTTTTCAACCTTGATGCGGTCACCATGTTATCTAACCAGGTAGAGCTTTTAAATAAAAAATTTACTGGTTGGTATGGTTCTACGCAGTACATCCGTGTCTGACAAAGACGATACAAATGGAGGAGGGGTGAACAACACAGAATATCTATCCTACAACCCTAGCACAGAGAACGAACAAGTGAACTATATGGGTAACTATTCTAGACCTCAAAATAATCTTTATAGTAACACTTATAATGCAGGTTGGAGGTACCATCCCAATTTCTCGTGGGGTGGTCAAGGTAATCAAAGACTGCAACTTCCTCCAGGTTTTCAACAACCACCTTACCAGCAGGAAAAGAAGCCGAACCTTGTGGAGATGCTAACAAAATTTATCGTGGTGTCAGAAACCTATTTTTAAAACAACGAGACAATGGTCAAAAATCAGCAGGCATCAATTCAAGGGATCGAGAACCAGTTAGGTCAGCTAGCTAAGCTGATCTCAGAAAGACCACAAGGTATCTTGCCTAGCAACACTAAACCTAACCCAAGAGAGCAACCTCAAGCAATAACTACTCATGATAGTGAAGGGTTAGATGAACCAAAATTGAAGCAAGAGAATGTGGTAGAGGAAGGTAAGGTTGAGGTAAGCCATGATAAACCAAAACCGGTAATTACAGAGTACCAACCTCGTGTGCCATACCCCAATGCGATGAAGAAAGACCACACAGAGGAACAATTCGGTAAATTTCTTAAACTTCCAAAGAAATTACATATTAACTTGCCATTTCTTGAAGCTCTTTCACAGATGCCAGATTCAAGGAAATTTTCAAAAGAGTTTTTGACAAACAAACGGAAGTTAGACGATACGTCGCATTTTAAGCTAAAGGCAGTGTGCCCAGCAAATCTACGAAATAAACTACCACGTGAGCTCACATTTCGTGTAAGTGACGAAACGATCACTCTTCAGGTTCTTACACGGTTAGGACATCGAGTATTAAAGGTGGGACCAATCACTTCAAAGTTGGGGATCAGTGCGTCGGATACAACCGACTTCTATAGCCGCTTCAGAGCTTAATACAAACGGTGCAATTCCTTTTACGGTACTTAAGGTCTTTCCATACGGAACGGTTGAGGTAACTCATTCTAATTTCGGCACTTTTAAGGTAAATATTACCCGACTCAAACCATATGTTGATAGAATTGATAGTAAGAAAAAGGAGTTTCGACTCCGTGAACCACCATGGCCATACGAATAACAGTAAGTCTAGCTCAAGACTTTAAACGGCGCTTACGGGAGGCAACCCGAGCACTAACCCCACTAACGTCCATATTTTCGAATTTTAGCATCTAACTAAAAACTAACCAAATTTTTAGGCGCATGTTTCCCTACTCACACGGTCTTGCACACGAGCGTGGCCGTGGCCGTGTAGAGACAGGGCAAAACTTTTCCCCAAAACACGGGCTGCAATAAAATGCCACGGCCGTACGATTCGACCGTGGTCGAAACTAAGAAATCTACACGGGCGTGCGACACGCCCGTGGGACATTTGAGTCCATTTATTTTTTTCTCTTTTTCTCTTATTTTCATTTTTAATTTCTTTTCTTTTATCCTTCTCGTCTTTAATTTATATTATTATATTTTGATTCAAGGGGCTGTTAACGAACGACCACACCACCATCGGAGATACTTTTTTTTTTAAACACAAATCATAAATACATAACAAAGGATAAATTACTGAAATAAAAAAACATAGTTAGGCTATTAATCAAATCAAATCTCGATGTAAGGGTCGTCAAAAAGAATGGGGATAACAAAAATAAAGGGTTTCTAGGTTAATATTAGTGGTTAAGTCAATAAAAGGGTTGTTAGGATCAAAGGGGTTCACTAGGGGTTAATTGTGAAGGTAGGCTTTTTAATGGAGTTAGTGGGTTAAAACCTAGGTGCCTTAATCATCTCTGTATATCAAATCATAGGTGTGGTCTCGATATGTATAAACGAGGCAAGTTCTAGAATAACAAATCAATGTTGACATACTCATAATCAATAAAGTGAGCATGAAAAAGAATATATGCTCTATAAGGCTCAAAAACTCACAAAAATTATGGGTATTTTGACATCAACCTTGTAAATTTCAAACTTCAAAGTAATATTTAAACTCAGTTCGACAACCTAGAAAAATTTTTAATTTCTGAAAAATAGACTTATCATGCTTGATTCTCTAGTATTCTTAGAATTTAATTATCAATGCATAATTATCAATAACTTAATCTAAAACATATCAATAAAAATCATAAATCATTAGAAATTTCATCCTAATTAGTAATATGAGGAATTTACTTAAAAACAGGACTAAATTCAGGATTTTGAGAACAATGCAAAAAGTTTGGCACCTAATTTTAGATTTTTGAGAATAATGAAAAAAGTTAGGTACCTTTTTAGGTTGTTCACCCCCCCACACTTAAGATGTACATTGCCCTCAATGTACAAAGTTAGATATATTGACGATAATACTAAAATCATAAGATATGGAGAGAAGTGACACTCCTTGAATTTTGGATGGATTCCTTGAGTCGGAGGTGAAAGATAAGTTAGAGGGGTCGGTTTGGATGACGATCCTGCGCTAGATGAAGAAATTGGGTAGCTCGTGGGGAATTAGCCATGATATAATAATAATAATTAAAACTATACTAATTAAATAATTAAAGAAAAGCAAGCTAAAGTGAAGAAAAATAAAGATGAAACTAAACTTAAAAGAAAAGATGGATGGACCGTAGAGTCCTTATGGTTGGGTGTGATTTTTAAGGCTGGGGATATGGTGGTGGTCGTGGCGTGATTCCCTAGCAGCCTTTATAACCTAAAATTAAGAAACTAAGATAAAATAAACTAGATTAAGCATAAGAGTGTTAAAGAGAAGGAAAATAAAGGAGAAGATAAAAATAAAAGAATAGATAATTGGTCTCAAAGACCCTTGGCTTGGCGAGTGATTGAAGCGACCGGTATGAACTTATGTGTATCGGTTTCTGTGAGGGAGACTGTGCTTGGCTTCTTCCGCTTCTTTGGCATTGTTTTGGTGTAGCTCAAGGGTATAGAGAAAAGGGGTAGGAAAGAAAATGAAAAGTTGAAGGTTGAAAGTTAGTAGGAGAAGAGGGAAGGGAGGGGGTTTTAAATAGATTTTCAAACCTGGTACCATCCCACGCCCGTGCTCCTTAGGCGTTTCGATTCACACGGCCGCGTCACACGGCCGTGTGGCTAGGTGTGTTGATTCACCCACGCCCATTTTACAGATTGCCACGCCCGTTGGTGATAAGTCAGTGTCATCCACGGCCGCGTCGCACGACCGTGGCATTTTTTCGGTGCCCATGGGGCGGTGGTTGGAGTCCGTGACTTCGAAGATTTGATTCTCTCTGACTCGTACCACCTCTGCCATATCAGTACGGTGATCCGGGGCATCTACACGGCCACAGCCACGGCCGTGTTCTAGGCCGTGTGGCCTGGAAATCTGAACTTTTGGTTAGTTTAAAACTAGATACTATAAAGAAAGGATAAGAAAAATAAAAAATGTAAAAGTTAATAGAGTTAGTGCTCGGGTTGCCTCCCGAGAAGCACTCGTTTATAGTCTTAAGCTAGACTTTCCTCTCGTTTGCATCATCAGGGTGGTTTGAGGAGTTGGAAGTCCTTCCTCATGCTATCAGTTTTACCCTCGTGAAAAAGTTTAAGTCGAGATACGTTTATAGTAAAAGTACCAAAAATAGGTTTACTTACCTCGATTGTTCCATATGGGAAAACACTGGTTACCCTAAAAGGTATTTCTTTGTTTGTGTTAGGGTCAGGAGGAGATATTCGAGGGTCAATTTTTCCTATCAATACCTGATCTCCGATTTTGAATTTGTTTACTTCGTGGAGTGGCTCTGGTTTTGCTTCGTGTATTCCTAATTTTTCCTTGAAGTGCGTCTTCCACTCGTCTAGCTCATCGATCTGAATCCATTGTTCTTCGTGAGCTAATTCTTTATTGGCACATGGTTTAGGATCGAGTTCATTTGTATTCTTTTGTGGTGCTTCCTAAAAATAAGGGTTAACCGAATGGTTATTAGTAGAATTTATGTTCTCACCTTGATTACTCGATGCTCTGGCTGAGTCGAAAGCCTTGAGGGTGTCTGTCTCATTACCTACACGAAGTATGAGTTCTCCTGCATCAATATCAATTTTAGTTCTGGCAGTTGCTAAAAAGGGTCTTCCTAAAATTAAGGCGATCGAATTATCCTCATCCATGTCTAAGACAACAAAATCTACTGGGAAAACGAATTTGTCAATTTTTACAAGAACATCTTCGATAATACCCCTAGGAATTCTAACAGATTTATCAGCTAATTGAATGCTCATCCTAGTTTGTTTGGGTTTCCCTAGACCTAATTGTTTAAACAATTTATAAGGCATGACATTTATGCTTGCCCCTAAATCGACTAACGCATTATCAGCGAGTTAGTCTACCAATTAAACATGGAATTGTAAAACTCCTGGATCTTTTAGCTTTTGTGGTAGTCTATTACGTAGCATTGCTTGAGCATCATGCGTTTAATTCCACATGTGGATCCTCGTCTAATTTGCGTTTGTTCGTCAAGAGATGTTTTAAAAATTTCCTCAAATCTGGCATCTGTGAAAGAGCTTCAAGTAGCGGTAAGTTAATATGTACTTTCTTTAAAAGTTTAAGAAACTTACCGAACTGTTCCTCTGTGTCGTCTCTCGTTAATGCTTTGGGATATGGTATGCGAGGTTGGTACTCCTTGATTACCAGTTTTGGTTTTTCTTGTGTTACCTCAACTTTACCTTTTTCTACCTCATTTCCTTGTATTGGACTGGGTTCGTCTAATCCTTCACTTTCTTGGAGTTGTTATGGCTTGGATTTGCTCCTTTGGATTAATCTCGGTGTTGCTTGGTAGACGCCCTTGCGATCGTTCGGACATCGGCCATGAGTTGTCCAACTGACTTAGAAACTTCCTCAACTGACTTAGTGACTTCCCTAACTTGGCTCTCGATCCCTTTGATCGATGCTTGTTGGGTCTTAAGGGTGGTTTCAGTGTCTTGGAGACGGTTTTCTGTGGATGCCATGAATCTTGTCAGCATCTCTTCAAGGTTCGGCTTCTTCTCCTGTGGATAGGGCTGAATTTGGAAATTTTGAGGAGGTTTTTGTCTTTAATTTCCTTGATTTCCTTGACCTCCCCACGAAAAATTTGGGTGGTTCCTCCAACCTGGGTTATAATTATTACTATATGGGTTATTATTAAATCTGAAATTGTTACCTATATAGTTCATCTGTTCGCTCTCGGTGCTAAGTTGGTAGGGTGGGTACTCAGGATTCGCCACGGTTCCACTTGCGTCGCACTGCATTACTGGATGTACCTGCGAAGAACACAAACTATCAAGCTTTTTATTCATCATCTCTACCTATGTTGATAGCATGGTTACTGCATCTATGTTGAAAAATCCGGCTGATTATGTTGGTTTGGTCCTTGTAACCTGCCACTGATAGTTATTTAGTGACATCTCTTCAATAAACTCGTAAATCGCCTGGGAGTTCTATTGTTCGGGGTTCCACCACAATGAATCAATTAATTGCCTCGTTGAGGGGTTTACACCGTTATAGAAAGTTTGGACTTGGAGCCACAAGGGTAAACCATGGTGCGGACACCTTCTCAAGAGATGCTTATATCTCTCCCATGCGTCATATAATGTCTCTAAATCCATCTGCACAAAAGAAGAGATATCATTCCGTAATTTGGCCGTTTTGGCTGGTGGGAAATATTTTAATAAAATTTTTTCAGTCATTTGATCCCATGTAGTGATTGACCCTCGTGGTAACGAGTTTAACCACTGTTTGGCTTTATTCCTTAATGAAAAGGGAAATAACAAAGCCTTATGGCATCATCGAAGCGCCATTTATTTTGAAGGTATCACGAACTCTAAAAAATTAGCTATATGAGTGTTTGGGTCTTAGTCCCGCAAACCATCAAATTGAACAAATTGTTGAATCATTTGTATAGTGTTAGGCTTTAATTCAAAATTATTAGCGGCTATAGCAGGCCTAACAATACTAGATTCGGCTCCTGTTAAATGAGGTTTAGCATAATCATACATAGTACGTGGAGCATTATTTTCTGCCACATCTTGTGGTGGTGGATTATTTTCGTCCATCCCTTCAGTAGGATTGGATCTGTCTTCTCGCTCTTCTTCTTGGTAATTTAGGGCTCGCCTAATTTCTCTGTGATTTCTATGAGTGGTAGCTTCAATATCACTGTCGTATACTAGTGGTCCTCCCGGGTTCCTTCTAGTCATAAACTAGAGGTACCTGCTAGGAAAAGAAAGAAAGAAAAATTTAGCAAAGTTAAAATTTAAACTTAAAAATAAAAGTAAATTGCAGAAAATAAAATAAAATAAAATAAAAAATAATGGCTAAAGTAATAAAAATTGAGCTTTCTTAATATTTTAGTTCCCCGGCAATGGCGCCAAAAACTTGATCGCTGTGAAGTTAGAGTTTTAAAATTTATAAAGATAATGATCGAACCTGGAAACTAACTATGACAACAATTGAGGCAAGTGCACCTATCGAATAGTAGTATAGCTTAGGCAAGATCGGATTGTCGAACCCAAAGGAACTAAAAGTACTAATACTAACTTTCTTTCTATTATTTAGCCTAAAATATGTGAAGTTGTTTATTAATCTAAATTAACTAATTACTAAGCTAAAGACGCAAAGACAAAAAGAATGGATTGGGGAAATACTTGAAAAAAACTCAGTTGATTAAGACGATACCCTTAGGAAGAATCCACCTAGACTTCACTTGTTATCTAACAACTGAACTGCATTTATTTATTCACTTGACTTGATCCGTAGGACTCCCTAACGTATATTAAACCCTCTCTCGAGGCGAATAACGTCTAACCCTAGGTTAATTAATTGAAATCTATTTCCCATTAATAACCCCCTAGAATAGCAGTAAATCGATCTATGGACTCCCATATTAGGTTTCACCCTAATTCGGAAAAATCTCGTCACCCTATTTCTAGGCGCGCGATCAACTCTGCTTAATTATGCTAGATCTACTCTTAAGCAGGGACTTTTGCTCCACCACCTAAGCACATTCAACTTAAATTAATATCTGCGAAATATCGACACAAGAATTAAGCACACATAATTAAGAACAAATCAAGTATTTATCATATAGTTCAGAAAACAATAACAATATTCATCTAGGTTTCATCCCCCTTCAGGTATCTGAAGGGTTTAGTTCATAATAACAAAAGAAAACATCTCAGAAGAAAAGATAAAACAAAACATAAGAAATCCCTAAAACCCCCTGAAGGAATTGAAGAGGAGATCCTCCGTCTTGAGTAGAATTCCGGCTTCTTGAGATGGGTCAACTGGCTATCCCTTGAGAGTTTCCCACAAATCTGACCTTTTCGGCTCGGCTCCTTGGCCTAGCTAACCGCCCATCGACTCCCTTCGACTCCTCCTTCTAGGTCATACTTAGGGTGTATTTATAGGCTTTTGGAATGTGTTTATTTGCCCCTAAGTATCCTTTTTCGAATGAAATTACTCTACTCCACGGCAGGGGCACGGCCATCCCTTCAGTAGGATTGGATATGTCTTCTCGCTCTTCTTCTGTGTAATTTAGGGCTCGCCTAATTTCTCTGTGATTTCTACGAGCGATAGCTTCAATATCACTGTCGTATACTAGTGGTCGTCCCGGGTTCCTTCTAGTCATAAACTAGAGGTACCTGCTAGGAAAAGAGAGAAAGAAAATTTAGCAAAGTTAAAATTTAAACTTAAAAATAAAAGTAAATTGCAGAAAATATAAAATAATGGCTAAAGTATATTCAAAAGTATATTCATTATTCATTATTAGTTGTGATTAAATGAGCTTATACGTTTGAATTCCAAATATTGAAGAAGAAGCTCATATTATTAGTATTATTAGCTTTCAGTTGATGTAATTACTTTTATTTAGTTCATTGTTTCTGGTTAGGTAATTTTTCAAATATGATCTCGATTCTAACCCTCTAATTCAGCCTTTAACCACACCTTAACCCTAGCCCCGTTACAACCCTGACAAAGACCTTTTGATTTATGCATCATCTCATATTATAGTGATGGAGATTTGATTTTTAGGCAAGCCTATGGGATTAACTTTTCATGTTCGACTTTTGAGTGCCTAAAATTTGAACCTTAAACACTTTGAGTGATTTGAGTGAATCTTTTGTGAGGATGTCAATCCTTTTCGGTTTTGAATTAAAGGTAATTATTTAGATAAGGGGAGACGCCTATATTTTCGAGCTACAAACCTATGACTTAGATTGTGTAACACCCCGAACCCGGCCTAGAAGTTAGGCCCGAATCTGGTGTGTCACATGGAAGTAAAAACTTGCTTGAGAAATACAGCCTCTTTGTTAAAAACCCAAAACACTTAAGCAATTCATGTCTAATTGAAAACGTAATTATCTTTAAAAACCTTTTCGTTTGCAGAAGCATATTTGAAATAAACAATTTACGAAAATGTGACGTTTAGAAATAGAGTTGCAGAAGCATTTTGAAAACGTTCCGAAAACGTAGATAAAATGCAAGTATTTTTGAGAGGTTGTTTCATAAATCGATAATTGAACTAGTAATCTTTTAAAACCGTGACTTTTGAAAATATCGTTGATAATTTGAGAGAAAATTTCCAATGTTAAAAATATTTGTAAAAGTTTGTTATGAAATCCATATGTTAATCAATTTTGGAAAACCTTTATTTAAGTTTTAGAAAATTCTCGTTTTAAACAATTTAAGCAAAATAATAAGTATATCAACCATAAAGCAAATAATAAAACACTCCAGAGGCCTTATTACAACATAAAAACCCAAAATAGTAAAGTGAACGGAATTAAAAATCTAAAGTTCAAAATAAAACACCGTTTTTGAAGTATGGCCTCCACCGAGTCATCCATGGGCCCAAGTCCTCGTCACTTTGAGCATTACACCGCAAGGGTTAAGAAAAAGGGGTGAGTTACAAGAACTCAGTGTGAAATCCTCACCGTCATCCCCAGGCTTTGAACCCGCTTAGAAATATCTTGGGCCTAAGCCCATTTAAGATAATCTTGGGCGAAGCCCAATTACAAAACAAGATATATATGAATGCAAAGTATGCAACCCAACCCATCCATTCAATCTCTCCCAGTACCAGCCAGTCTCTCTCCGTGGGGATCAAGTCAACCCACCACGCCCGTCTCTCAATTTGCGATCAAGTGTCATTTATACTATTTGTGGCTGAGCCACCAGATTCATATACGGTAAAATGATCGACACGGAGTAGTTAATTCATATGTTAGGCACATAGCCATTATCAGAATTTGTGGAAATGCCACCGATCTATACTTCTCTTCATTCAAATTTTCCCATCCCATGCAATATGTAAAGATGCATCATACATAATCGTAAAACATCTATATAAAAATAACACCCATTAACCTATTGAATACTTTTTATGAATCAGCCCATTAAAGCAATACGATCATTCGGCCCATAGGGGCATTTCGGTAATTCGGTCCATAAGGACATTTCGGTAAATCGGCCTATTATAACAATCTATCAAATCGGCCCATAGGGGCATTTCGGTAAATCGGTCCATAAGGACATTTTGGTAAATCAGCCCATTATAACAATCTATCAAATCGGCCCATAGGGGCATTTCGGTAAATCGGTAATTTTACCCACTAAGGGTAATTCGGTAATCTCGCAACCCAGGGGTATTTCGGTATTTTACCCTCTAAGGGTATTTTGGTAATTTCGCAACCTAGACTTAACTACTAATGTGGGGCATAAAAATCAAAACTGTCCATCTGCGTCGTACTGACTAAATTGACTATAACTCGAGTTAGGAACCTTGAAATCTAAATCCGTAAATTTTCCTTGAAACTAGACTCATATATCTTCTTACTACAATTTTTCCAAAATTTTTGGCTTAACCATTTAGTACAGTTTATTCCTTAAAGTTTCCCTTGTTTCACTGTCCAACGATTCAGACCTCTCTTACCTTAATTTCAAATATCTCACTGTATAGTTTTTATGTGTTGCTCCCACTTGTTTCTATTGAAAATAGGATCACTAATGAATCTATACATATAAATTATAACTCATTATTCACTTTGTACAATTTTATACAATTTTACCAAGACAGATCAGGAAACCACGAAGTCATTCAGAACCAGTCTCACTAAAATTAAGATATCTCAGAATATAAAATTCCTTTTCCTTCTCCATTTCTTCCATATCAAAATAGTCACAGTAAGATTTAATTTGATATCTTTTTCGATTTCTAATTCCCTTTATCCTATTTTTTGTGATTTTTCCAAAATCACATCACTGCTGCTGAACAAACTGTTTCTTTGCAAAATATGGTTACTACTATGAACATACGCACTCCCGAGTGGTCTCGGATGCCGGTTTCCGATTTCCTTCGGTATTTTGACCGAATCATAGAACATTTCATACAAACATCCAGAGAGGTATGAGATTACACACAATTTCAACCATATATTCGGAAGGGTACGGGATTACACACCTTGATTACGAGTTGTGCTTTCTACCGTTTCAACACCACGAATGTGATCTCCCTCAGTGCACCAAAAATTGATCCTACCCTTTGGCTACTGAAATCCCGTCCTAACAATATTTGGTGAGCGAAAGAGTCGTTAGCAATTATCCCACCTTTGATCAAAACAAATCTTATAACAACGTTCTTACCCCACTTGCTTGACAAGTCGACGATAACGATTTGGTTAATACAAATCACTTGTGCTCCTTCACCTTGTTGAAAGCCCTAAATCCAACGATGGCCATATCACAGAAAAGAATGTAACTCAGACCCAACGAGAGAGAAAGAAGAACACTCAATTATTAAGGAAAAACTCGGATGAAATAAAGTTATCGACAAAGAGAGAACTACTACTTACCGATTGTTAATTTCCTTGTAGCGCCACTCACTTAAATCACTACGAAAAGAGGATGATTTGATCACAAGGTAATGTCGAATTAAGAATAGAGAAAATGTTGATGAAAAGGTCAAAAGAAAAGAATGGATGGAGAGAAGAGTGCTAGATTTTTTCAGCTATCTAAGGGGAGATGAACAAAAAGGTGAGTGATTCGGCCAAACAAAGGAGAAAGATGTACACTCAAAGCTTAAAGATTCGGCAAGAAGGAGAAGGAAATTTGGAGAGAAAAGAAAAATGACACAAAAGTTGCAAATAGGAGTTTTTGGCCAAAACAACACCAAAACTTTTACCAATTGCCAAAGAAAATTCGGCTACCTCCCTCTACACCCAAAACCGTCCACATTCATGACCATAATGGTCGAAAATTGGCCAACCAAACTTTCCATAACACTTCCCTTGAAAAAGGCCACATGTTCCCCTTACTTTCCCCTTTCTCTTGATTTCTTTCCTCACCTTCAACCTTTCCTATTTTCCTTAGTCATTTTGCCAAAAATAAAATGTCCACCTTGCCTTATTTACATGCTTGGCTGACACTTAGGGAAAGCATGCAAAAATAATAGTCAAAATTTGCACACAATGGGATTTGAACCTCTTCCCTCAAGGTACTTGATGTGGCACCATATCCCCTTTTACTAAATGCTCATTTATGCTAGCACATTACTCATTTAATTCCATAAACATTGAGGTCACTTACTATCTCTCCTTAAAGTGCTTAAACACAAAATTCTTCCTATAACTTAACTTGAACCCGGAACTTCCTAAAAACCTCGTAACTCTCTAAAATCACCTTCCTAATAAGTCCAATTTGAAATAATGCCGTTCTCAAATTCCCATGAATTTTAAAACGCTTTTACGCTCAAGGCCCAATGGGCCCAATAGGTCCAATTCTACTAGGCCCAATTTTGGGATGTTACAAATTGTTTGAATCCTTAGAACTCTTTGAATTAAATTATCCATGTATAAATTATCTATGAATTATGATAAAACATTGTTGATAGGAATTATGAATTATAGTGTAACACCCCAAACACAGTCAAAACGTTACGACCAGATCCGGCATGTCACATAAAAGGGTTGTTTAAAAATTGCGCGTTTGTTAAAAATTTGAGTTTAATTATGTATTAAACTTTTTATCCTTTTGTTAATATTTTGGAAAACGGTTATTAAGGGTTTAGGAAAATCTCGTATTAAACATTTAAGAATAATAGGCGATATCATATTAAAAGCTAAACCAAATAAAATACCAAATTTAAAGTTAAAGCGGCCTTATTACAAAATATTAACCCAAGTTAAAAATAAGTAAAATACTAAAGTCCAAAATCGCTCGTAGTGTGGCCACCTCAGAGTCCTCTAGTACGTCGAACCGCCTCTCGAGGATTACCTAAGAAAAATTAAAAGAGGCGGTGAGTTTACGAAAAACTTCGATGTGTAATTCCCTTACGAACAAAAGTCGTAAGAACATGCATCAAAACAATTCGGGCCTCGCCCATTAAAGTAACGGTGGCAATTGGGCATTAGCCCAAAATAGCCTCGGTTGGGCCTTAACCCAAGTCAAATGTCACATGTCATACATATAAATCGGGGCCTAAGCCCATCTCAGTAATATAATCTAGATATGCAATACGTTAATGCCCATACCAACCCTGCACTCCGTCTCCTTTCCAACCTTACACTCCTGTAGGGATTTAATCGACCCACCCATCCCTACACTCCTTATGTAGCACCCGGTTGCGGCACTAACTTATCGGTGCGAAAGATAGCCGCTTTCGGTGGCTAAAAAGCCTTCAAAGACGGTATTACAATTGGCACAAAGCCATCGGTGATCAGTATTATATTTGGCACATAGCCATCGTGACGGTAATATAATCGGCACCACGACCTTGGGTAAATATGATCGACACAGATTCATCGATATATCAGTTAGGCACATAGCCACGGTAAATACGATTGGCACAAAGCCATAATATCAGCATAGAGCCTTCGGTATTGGCACAAAGCCCATAATTACGACACGAAGCCATATTAATGGCACACAGCCCTCAGTAACATTATTGGTGCAGCATGGCTGCTCGGTGGCTAAAAAGCCTGCGGTGGCTATAAAGCCTTCGGTGGATCCACAGTTGTCAAACGACCATGCGATCCTATTAGCACTTCCTCCGTATTAATAATCCCAACCCCATGCAATATGTCGTGTATGTCATGCTCAATCATTACACATGTATGCAAAATGGCCATGCTCAGTAACAATTATTTAAACATGTAATAAAAGCATATCAGTCATACAACCACAGCCAAATTAATCCACTCATTACACAAGTCGATCATTTACCTACAAGGGCAAATCAGTCATTTTACCCTATAAGGGTATTTCGGTAATTCTACCCTACAGGGGTAGTTCGGTAATTCTACTCATAACCAATCCATGTATGCAACGCATCTCAAACATAATCAATCATACAATTAACACATACAACGCTAGTACTACCACGAGGGTGGTAAAACGGTAATTTCACAAACCGAGGGTATTTCAGTAATTTCACAAATCGGGAGTATTTCACTAATTTCGCAAACTGGGGGTATTTCGATAATTTCACAAACTGAGGGTATTTCAGTAATTTCGCAAATCGGGGTATTTCAGTAATTTCACAAATCGAGGGTATTTCTGTAATTTTGCAAATCAGGGGTATTTCGGTAATTTTGCAAATCGAGGGTATTTCAGTAATTTCACAAACCAGGGGTATTTCGGTAATTTTACAAACTGGGGGTATTTCAGTAATTTTGTAAACCAAGGGTATTTTAGTAATTTTGTAAACCAAGGGTATTTTAGTAATTTTGTAAACCAAAGGTATTTCAGTAATTTCGCACCTGCAATGGCCTTTCCAAAGGCCTAATGTCGCCTCGAGCGACTCAACTACCATTTCCGGTCGTACCAGATTATTGGGCCTAAAACTCAATTTTGGCCCATTCGAGCCCACACGCTCGTATGGCCCACCTAACACAAATCTAGCCACGTATATGAGATTCACCTAGTCTAGTTCACTATATACTACACCATCATACATTTTATTCAATTGGGCCCACGGGCCCATTGGGCCCACTTCGGCCCATCGTGGCACAAGCAGCCTCAACCCACAAGAATACTACTGATTGCCTCAACTATTGCGTCGAAGCCGTGACCGGCACTTCGGCATTTGCCGCTCTACAACTAGAGTAGAGAGAGTTACACACCTGATAGGAATCTGGTGCTAATCCGCGCTCCGACCCCTCCTGCGCCCAAACGCCCTCCAAGGTATCCTTCCTTCTATCATAGAATGCTCTATATATAGCTAGCTTCTCACCTTCCTTCTTTGTATCTTTCCGATGTGGGATCCCTTCGTCAGTAGAGTTTAAATCCAACTCAAACTCTATAACACCCCAAACCCGGCCCAAACATTACGACCGAATTTGGTATGCTACGGAGGAAAAACTTTTGAAAATCCCTTTTTAAGTCGTTTTAAATTTTGATAAAAGATATTGTTTTGATTTAAAACAGTTGAGGTGTTATGAAGAAAGCATTACTTAATGTCATTTAAAAAATATACTAAGTTAGGTTGTTCTGATTTCAAGTGTACCCGATGGCACAATAAAACATTTTTACGAATTAATTTGAGAAAAACATGTGTACCCATTTTAATATCATAAAATAGTTAAGCAATTTATCAAAACATAAAATAATCCAAGTGCAAATTTTAGGAGGCCTTATTACATCTTAAACAAAATAAATCAAACCCATATTAAAATAAAAATAGTTCCAAATCCACCTAGTCCATATTTTCATTGCATGGCCGCCTCGAGTTCATCCGGCTCCTTATCCGCAACTACGAGTCACTGAAAATGTTAAAGGAAAAAGGTGAGTCATCAAGACCCAATATGTAACCCTTTTTCCCGGTTTAATGTAACATCATACACAAATCATAATTAATTTAATATGCACAAGTTTAATATGCACCCAACCTAGCCATCCGTGATGCGCTTTCTCTACCCCGTGTGGTACCAAACCACCGGTGGTGCCAAACCACCGTGACGTATAGTCACGAAATCCGTCAATATTGTGGTACCAAACCACTTTGGTGACCAAAGTCACAATCAAATGATGGGGCCAACCCATCGTGTGATACCAAATCACCGGGCGTCAATCCCATATCTCAAATGTGGGGCCAACCCACGGTGGTACTAAGCCACAGGGACGAGACGCTATGAGGTGCCAAACCTCTGGAGGTGCCATGTAATATCCAGGGATAGGGGCTATTTTGTTATTGCATTGTTTTGCATGTGGTTGTTTGGCAATGTTGCTTTTGTGTTGTTTTGGGGCTTAGTTGTAAGCTTAGTATAAGCCGGAGTGGTAGGAAAAATTTTGGTTTTAAGTTTTATGTGAGAGGAGCTGAAGGAGCTGGGGTTTATAAATAATTTTAGGTGAAAAGTTAGCACAAGAGTTGAGCTAGTAAGATGGCAAAGCATGCGCCACTTGGGGCTTGTGTTTGGCGTCACTTGCAGGGGAGGAGGTCCTGTGTTCAAGTTGCGAAAATCCCACATTTTTGCTCTCATTTTGACGGCATGGAGGGGAGGAGTTGTAGGCAGTTCAAACTCTGCCTAAGACCAAGTCAAATGCTCAAATGGTGGGTGGAGAGTGATTGTAGGAAGTGGACTTGTTCAAAATAATTTGAAGTGGTGGTGTGGAGTGTTTGGGGGAGATGTGGCCGAATTTTAGGAGAGTTTTGGGAGTGGCCGGTTGGGTGAGTGAGTGAGTTAAGGGGGTGTTAGCCAAAATTCACTTAGGCTTTTGTGCATTTTCGGTCTTTGGAGTGTCAAGCAAAAGTTCTTTCTTTGGTCTTTTGTTAGCCGAATTTTCTAAAGAGTGTTCTCTCATTTTTTTCATTTTCTTTCTTGAAACCGAAAATCTTGACAACCTTTGCGAATTTGCTTTGTTCTTTGCTCTTGACTTTCATTGATAGCCGAATGTCATCTTGAAGACACAATTGTGTTTTGCTTCTTTTGCTATTCACCCTTCCATTTCTTTGCTTCTTCACTTTGTGTCAAGCCGAATTTTATATCTCTCCTTCTCACATTTTTCTTTTTCCCTTCTTAAACTTTGGTAGCCGAATCTTATCCTCCAAAACACTTTCTTCATCTATTTGCTTTCAAACCGAAAGTCCCCACTCTCTACTCATCTCTTATTCCTGTCTTTTTGTTCAAAGCTCAAGCCGTTTGTCTCCATTTGTTTCTTCCATTCCTCTTGGCCGAAACTCTCCTCTCTCTTAGTAGTTCCTTGGTGGCCGAATGTTAGAAGGGTGGTGAACGTGTTGGGTTCTTGTTTTCTTTCGGTTGGTGGTAGGTAAGAGTTTGGCCGAATGGTCATTTTCTCTCTTTCTTTTTCTCAATCGATTTGGGTTTGATTAAGGGCCGATTTTGGCATTGGTTGAAGGGTGTTAATCTCTTGTGTTGTAACCAATTGGATTGTAGGACTTACGGATTTTGGGAGCAATCGAGAGGGGCCTTCTTTCTCTGTAAAGCAATAGGTAGGTGGTGGTAAGAACGAGTTCTTTTAGTCTATTCTTTTGTTTTCGTTAAAGTCATAGCCTTGTGAGACCGATTATTTGTGTTTTAGAGGAAGGCCGATTGTCGGAAGAACCACCGTTTGGTTCGGGTTTGGTAGGAAACCAACCCATTTGCAAGGTAAGGGTTGAATGTTAACCCTTTGGTTTATTGGGTTTTGGCCGAATGGTATAAGTGACTAATCCTATGTTTAGCCGATTCTAGGAGCAAGGTGTGTTAAGATTGTAGATCGATTTGTTGAGTTTAAAGCTCGCGTGTTAGCAGGTGTGTAACTAACACACTCATTGCTTAGTAATATGTTTAATAAACCTGATTGTCAAATAGTGTGGTTGATTGATATGATACCCTATGGGGTATGTGCACGATTCGGGTAAGCCCGTTTCATTACGAGTTCTATTAATGGTATATGATATCATGATCGATGATGTATGTGATATGAGATACAATGTTAAACATGTTAGCATGATTACATATATTGCACGATTTGCATTAGTATGATATGTTATGGGTGATATGAGAGGAGGGGGAATATGATATCCGTGTCTTTGGGACACGGAGGTTTGGCACCTCCAAAGTGGTTTGGTACCACAGATTGATTATTGTGACTTTGGGTCACCTGAGGTTTGGCACCTCAGCGTCTCGTCCCGATGGCTTAGCACCACGATGGGGTTGGCCCCACGATTGATTATACGGGATTGACGCCAGTGATTTGGTATCACACGATGGGTTGGCCCCATCATTGGATTCGTGACTTCGGTCACGAGTGATTTGGTATCACATTCGTGTCTTTGGGACACCAGAGGTTTGGCACCTCATAGCGTCTCGTCCCAGTGGCTTAGCACCACGATGGGGTTGGCCCCACACCGATTATACGGGATTGACGCCAAAGATTTGGTATCACACGATAGGTTGGCCCCATCATTGGATTATTCGTGACTTTGGGTCACCAAAGTGGTTTGGCACCACAATTATGGATATCGTGACTTTGGGTCACGGTGGTTTGGCACCACCAAAGGTTTGGTACCACATGGGGTAGAAATAGAGTGCGGATGGCTAGGATTGGGTGCATTACTTGTATTGCGTTGCTATGGCGTGTGTTAGCATGTTGCGTTATTCAGAGAGGGATTTATGCACTGAGTCTTGCGACTCACCTTCTCCCTTATCGTTTCAGGTGACACTTAGATTGCGGACATGGAGCCGGGTGGACTCGAGGTGCTCATGCCATGAATAAATTCAGATTTTCACTGATTTAAATACTTGGTACTTTATTTCCTTTATTTTCATTTGGTTTTGCTGGGATTGTAAATGGCCTTTTAAAGTTATGCTTTGGTTATTTATATGTTTAAATGTGATTTCAAATATGCCCTATCAAAGAATTGGACTAATATTGGATAAAACTTGGAAAGATGAGGTTTTCAAACTACAACGCGATATGTTTTAAACTTTACCATCGGGTATCACCCTAAAACATTAAAAATAAATGCCACTCAAACAATTTCTAGAACTAGAGATTTTTTTTTCACACTAAACCCAAAATGTTTTTAAGCATCAAGAAGGAGATTACTTGGGATTCTCAAACGATATGTATTTGTCTTACTTATGGAGTCAACCAAGTTTTCAAATTTCCGGGTTTTCAAAATTCACTACCAGTTTTAAAGCAATCATGCCCAAGATTTTGACAAGTATAAAATATGACAAAGAGTTTTTTTATCGAATCTTTAACCTGAAACCTAACCCCTCAAACGCGATTTTCCCCGTAACATGCCAGATTTGGTCGTGGTGTATTGACCGGGTTTGGGGTGTTACAATTGTGGTATCAGAGCCAAGTTCAAGGCTCGGCTGTGGGCCTGAGGCCCAAAATGTTTTAAGAATTTTTGTTTTTAAATGTTTTTGTTTCAAAGTATATGGTTTGGAAGGCATGGCTTCGAGTCTCCGGCACCAATCCGCCCAGGTAAGTACTCCTTATTATTCTTGTGATTACTGATGTTGGTGTAATATGATGGAATGACTAGTAATTACTTTAGAAACTAAAACCACTGGGTCCACGACTTGCGAAAACAAAAATTTCTTTAATAAGAAATATTCATAAGACTGTGCTTTTAAATAGCGGAATAAATACTGATGCATAAAACTTTTGAATCAGCTAAGTCGAGACTGTAGTCATGAGCACTCGGGGTGGACGTGGTCGTAATACACGTGGACGTGGTCGGGGTAGGATGACAGTTTCTGAACCAGTAGGGTCTGGTCAAGAGTCAGAGAATGAGATACCGGCACCACCACCACCGTGAGGTGGTGAATTTCGAGATCGATCGATGATGCAGCGATGTCGCAGCGATCTTTGCGAGTTCGGAAAGGGTAGCCGGAGTAGGTGGAGGCGTAGGAGCTAGGAAATCGTGCTGGCGACTCCGAGCAAATGGGGCCGAGGTATTTAGAGGTGTTTCTAGTGTTGCTCCCAAGACGGTGAGTATTGGTGGAAGCGGCCGGAACGGATCATGGATGATCCGACTGACTGATCTTGAGGAGAAGGCCGGGGATAGTATCGCTCCTTCGGGATGAGTCATACCGATGGTGGCTCACGGTTCGAGACGAAGTGCTGTGGCGGAGGATCTCACTTAGGATTATTTTAGGGCTTATCGATCGAAAAAGTACATTGGAGCTAGCTACATTGGCGCACAAACGAAAAGCATTTTTGAGGCTAGTTCGAGGAGTAAGTGTATGTAGTACGCAGGCGAATTCTTGAAGGCGAGTAGGTATGCTAGGGGCATTGTGGCTCTTGAACACGAGAGGTGTGTTCGATTCGAGGATGGTCCGAGAGACGAATTAAGATCGCTGATTGCTCCACAGCCAGGAGCGTGAGTTTGCCGTCTGGTTGAGAAGGCTAAGGTAGCCGAGGGTGTTAAAGAATCGTGAGGCAAAACATGGATAAGAACAGGACATAAGAGGAGTTTTGGATCTTACGGGTCGTCGGGTAATCCGCAGAAAGAGCTAGACAAAGTGGGCGAATCGATCCGGTAGGTGCATTCTTTGTAATCGAGGACCCCGCATGTAGTAACCGCGGAAATCTCATTGGGGAGGTTTCTTTGGACCGGTGGAAAAGGATGTTTCGAGTGTGGCTCTTTGGATCACCGTGTGAGGGACTGTCCGCGTAAGTTGACTAGGATTCACCCGAGGCGCGGGCCGTACTCGGTTCAGAATAATGGACCGCCACCGCAGAGGGTCGTGGTAATGGCGAGAAATGGTTCGGTCGGGGCCGCGAGCACCGCGCGAGGTGCGGGTAGCTCTGAGGCAAGACGGCTGGGTTGGTGTATGCAATGAGACGCCGAGAGAGGGCGACGCGCGCCAGGCGTCATAACTTAGCCGCACGCTTTTTGATCTTTGGTTCTCTATATCTTGCTTTAATTGATGTGGGTTCAACGCATTCATACGTTGCTAGTAGCATAGTAGAGACCATGGACTTAAACTCAAACTACTTGAGGCGGATGACGGTCATTAGCCCTCTAGGTCACTCTGTAGTCGTAGATAAGTCAGATAGAGATGTACCCCTAGAACTCCAAGGGGTAGTGTTTGTGGTCGATCCGATGGAACCGCCGCTTGGGGAGTTCGATCCGATTCTCGGGATGGACTGGTTGGTTAAATACCAGGCTAGATTGGATTGCGCGCAGCTAAGCGTTTGGTTCTAAAGGCGGTGAGGGTGTTGAGGTAGTCATGATAGGTAATAGAAGAGATTACTTATCCAACGTGGTATCTGCTTCTCCGAAAGCGGAGAAGATGGTCGGGGAAGGGTCGTGAAGCGTATGTGGTTCACGTGTATGCCTTGGAGGCCGAGAATCTCTGGCATGGAAAAGGTCCTGGACGTTAAAGAATTTGTTGATGTGTTTCGGAGGAACTTAGGGCTTGCCACCGGATCGTGAGGTGGAGTTCGGGATAGATGCATTCTCGGAATCTGCGCCGTGTCTATTGCTCCGTATAGGATGGCGCCAAAGGAGTTAGTGGAATTAAAGGCTCGAGATCCGGGAGTTGTTGGATCGAGGCTTTATTAGGCCAAGTGTTTCACCTTGGGAGCGCCAAGATACTCTTTGTTAAGAAGAAAGATGGTACCATGCGGATGTGTATAGACTACCGCTTGATTGAACAAGTGACGATCAAAAACAAGTATCCGTTCTTTGCGAATAGATGACTTGTTTGATCAATTGAAGGGTGCTTCTGTATTCTCGAAAATTGATTTAAGGTCCGGTATCACCAATTGAAGGTGAAGGAGGCGGATATCCACAAGACAAATGTTTACGTACTCGGTATGGGCACTACAAATTTACGTAATGCCGTTTGGGTTGACTAACGCGCGGCGGCATTCATGGATATGATGAATAGGGTGTTTCAAAGAAGATTTGGATCGGTTCGTAGTGGTTTTTATTGACGACATCTTAGTATACTCAAAGACAGAGGAGGAGCATGATGTACACTTGTGAATAGTACTTCGCAGATTCGAGGAAAAACGACTTTATGCAAAATTTAGTAAGTGCGAGTTACGGCTCGGGGAGGTGACATTCTTGGGTCACGTAGTGTCGGTGAGGGGATTAGGGTAGATCCTCGGAAGATTGAGGCGATTTTGGATTGGAAGCCGCCTAAGTCGATGGTCGAGATTCGGAGTTTTCTGGTTTGGCGAGATACTACCAGAAGATTTGTAGAAGGTTTTTCATTGATCGCAGCGCCTATGACCAAGTTGTTAAGGAAAGGGGTTCCATTTGTTTGGGTGAGAAGCGCAGGAGAGTTTCGACAAACTAAAGAAGATTTTGACCAAGCTCTGCTTTAATTCAACTTTGAGGTGGAAAGGAATTCACGGTGTATTGCGATGCATCACATACGGATTGGGTTGTGTCTTGATGCGGGAAGGTAAGGTTGTGGCTTACGCATCTCGGCGATTGAGGCCGCATGAGGTCAATTATCCGGCCTTACGACTTGGAGTTAGCGGCGGTAGTCTTCGCCTTGAAAATTTGGAGGCACTTTGCTTGTATGCGGAGAGATCGATAGTCTACATTGATCACAAGAGTCTAAAGTATCTTTTGACTCGGAAGGATTTGAATTTGAGGCGTATGAGATGGATTGAATTGCTCAAGGATTATGATTGTTCGATTGAATATCATCCGGCAAGGCTAACGTGGTGGCGCACGCGTTGAGCCGTAAGGTTGTTTCGGACTTAAGAGCGATGTTTGCCCATCCGAGTTTGTATGACGACGTGAAGTATTCTCGCAGTAGCCGAGTTAAGCCTACTTGGGTTGAGCGGATCGAGAAACAGATTGGAAGATGAGGTTTTGAGTGCGCAGAGGTCTCAGTGCGAGGATGGTGGTTTAGAGGGTTACTGATTTATCTAGTGATGGAGTGTTGTGTTTTCAAGACAGAGCTTGTATGCCGAAAGACGTTGAGTGAGGCGGAGGGATTCTTCAGGGCGCACATAGCAGCCCATACGCTATGCATCCTGGAGGAAGCAAGATGTATAGAGATCTAAGAGAGCAATTTTGGTGGCCGGGTCTGAAGAAAGAAGTGACGGGGTTTGTAGGGAAGTGTCTGACATGTCAGCAGGTCAAGGCTGAGCATCAGTTGCCGTCGGGGTTGCTTCAGCCAGTGAAGATTCCACAATGGAAGTGGGAAAGAATAACTATGGATTTCGTCAGTGGATTACCTCTTACGCCGAGCAAGAAAGACTCAGTTTGGGTAATTGTGGATCGTCTGACTAAATCAGCTCACTTCATTCCTAGTAGGGGTTGATTACTCACTTCAGAGGTTGGCGAAGCTGTATGTGTCAGAGATAGTGAGATTGCACGGTGTGCCAGTATCGATTATCTCGGATAGGGATCCCAGATTTACGTCAAGGTTCTGGAAAGCGTTGCATCAGGCTTTGGGTACGCGCTTGGATTTCAGCACGGCTTTTCACCCGCAGTCTGACGGGCAGTCGGAAAGGGTTATACAGATCTTAGAGGATATGCTGAGAGGTTGTGTTCGGATTTGGAGGTAGTTGGGAGGAGTTTCTGCCATTAGCTGAGTTCGCCTACAATAATAGTTACCAAGCAAGCATCAAAATGGCACCATATGAGGCGTTGTATGGTAGGAAGTGTCGCTCACCTACATGTTGGACGGAGTTGGGTGAACGCCAATTGTTGGGACCAGAGTTGGTTGCAGAGACCGAAGACAAGGTTAAGTTGATTCAGGCTCGATTGAAAGAAGCTTCGGATAGGCAGAAGTCTTATGCCGATCTCAAGCGGAGAGATATAGAGTTTCTGTGGGGGGATCAAGTTTTCCTGAAGGTCTCGCCATGGAAGAAAGTATTGAGATTCGGAAGGAAAGGCAAGCTAAGTCCGAGGTTTATTGGGCCGTATAAGGTACTGAAACGAGTGGGACCAGTAGCTTACCAGCTTGAGTTGCCAGCGGAGTTGAGTCAGATTCACGATGTATTTCACGTTTCGATGCTTAGGCGTTATCGTTCAGATCCATCGCATGTCGTAGCGATGGAAGAGATCGACGTGAATCCGGATTTGACCATGGTGGAGGAACCCATGCAGATCCTAGAGCGGGATGTAAAGGTTTTACGTAGGAAGTCAGTGCCTCTGGTAAAGGTGCTATGGCGGAACCATGGCGTGGAAGAAGCTACGTGGGAACCCGAGGATGTGATGAGACAGCGGTACCTCAACTCTTTTGATCGGGTAATTTGAGGCCGAAATTATTTTTAGAGGTAGAACCGTAATATCCGAGGATAGGGGCTATTTTGTTATTGCATTGTTTTGCATGTGTTTGTTTGGCAATGTTGCTTTTGTGTTGTTTTGGGGCTTAGTTGTAAGCTTAGTATAAGCCGGAGTGGTAGGAAAAATTTTGGTTTTAAGTTTTATGTGAGAGGAGTCAAGGAGCTGGGGTTTATAAATAATTTTAGGTGAAAAGTTAGCACAAGAGTTGAGCTAGTAAGATGGCAAAGCATGCGCCACTTGGGGCTTGTGTTTGGCGTCACTTGCAGGGGAGGAGGTCCTGTGTTCAAGTTGCGAAAATCCCACATTTTTGCTCTCATTTTGACGGCATGGAGGGGAGGAGTTGTAGGCAGTTCAAACTCTGCCTAAGACCAAGTCAAATGCTCAAATGGTGGGTGGAGAGTGATTGTAGGAAGTGGACTTGTTCAAAATAATTTGAAGTGGTGGTGTGGAGTGTTTGGGGGAGATGTGGCCGAATTTTATGTAACATCCCCAAACCCGGCCCATTCACTACGACCGAATCTGAATATGTCACTGGGAAAGACGGTTGGAAATCTTTGACTTTAGAATTAAACTTGAAAATTTGTTATCGCTGAAAATCGTGTCCATTTAAAATTTAATAAATAGTATAAGCTTGTTGAAAACTTCCGAATTAAAACATTATTATAAGTTGCTATGATATGAATCTTTTGCGAAAATATTACTAAGCGTAGTGTAAACTTCAACTTTAATAAATAGAGTACTTTAAACCAAAGAGGCCCTTATTACATCAATAAAATCCCAAAATACTGGTAGTCTAAAATACTTAAATAAAGTGAAACATCTTCTTCTGCATGGGCCACCTTGTATCCACTCCAACCCGTCCACTAATCACGACTCACCTGCGACGATTAAAAAGTTGGGTGAGTCATACAGACTCAGTGTGTAAGATAACCACTGAAATCCACCCACATGCTCAGCCACATAGTATCCCAATTATCAAAGGCAACAAGTATATATATATATTCATTTAAACATTACCACAATCTGGGCTTGGCCCACATTCAAATCATACCCAAATACTGGGCTAGGCCCATTTCCCAATAAACCACATATCATCTGGGCTTGGCCCATGTCCACGTATGTTCCCAAACATACCTATCCACATGTCATATTGGACTTGGCCCATTTCTATATTATTACAAAAATAATGCAACATGATTCCCATCCCAACCTAGGGTCCATCCGCTACACACCCCCTTATCCAGCCTACCACACACCAGGGGACTATCGAGTCATCCTCTCCTTTTCCCTCCAAAAAGGCAACCAATGCCATCCACGATGTAGCGTATAGCCAACATCAAACCACGATGGAGCACACAGCAATCCATCAAGCCACGATATGGCGTAAAGCTCATATCAATCAAGGTAACCACGCGAACTAAATCGCAAAGATCCACAACGCGACCTCAGTCAGCGCCAATCCACAATGTAGCACAAAGCTGACATCAACCACGTACTCGAAGTACACCCGTACCTTCTTTTCATAACCCACCCATGCACATGTAACATAATATAAAGCGAGGATGATGCATGTGCATGCTATTCACAATCATAGGCATACATATATATTAAAAATCAATCATCACATATTAGCCAATTTGCTACTAACCTGGTCATCATCATACCCTTTAGGGTTATACATGGCATACTTGATACTGCACATGTTAGTAAAACATATAACACATAAAACCCGGAAACAGTGGGTTAGTTACACACCTTATTACTAGGGGTTCTAGACTCTCGATCCTCGACGCTATCGTCTAGCGAAACTACGGCTATTTGCTTAACGCTTCCTGTTGCTGGCCCACACCTCGGTGGCCAATCACGTACCGCCGAGACGGCCCTTTTCTTGAACTTTGGGACAGGGGCCTTCCCTTTCCCTTCTTGACTGGTTGTGGCCTCCATCAAAAAGCTTAATCAGTGTGAGTTAACCCCAAAACACCACTTAAGCATTTAATCTAAATAACTATCTCTTACCAACTCAACTTGAATTCCGAACGCTACTCTCTGCCACTGCAACTGCTGACTAAACGACCTTGCTAACCACTCCCTATTGCTCCAGCTAGAAACGACCACCACCAAGGAAGTAAGGTTCGGCTCAGGGACTTGTAACCAAAGTGAAGAGAATGTGAGAATGGATGATTCGGAAAGGCTCTTAGATAGTGTTTGGGATATTTAGCAATGGTAGTTTTCTATGGATGGTTACGGTTTAAGCAAGGTTTAAAAAGAAAAAAAGGTGAGAAGGGAGAGGGATATAGGTTCATAAAAGGTTAAGCCCTCTGCTACTTTCGGCTACAAAGAAATGGCATGAAAAAGGAGTTTGCTTGGACTAACTTTCGGCAATGGACAAGGGAAAATAAATACAAACGAAGGAAAGAACTTTTTGGTAAGGGTGAGAAACAAATGATGAATGAAACAAGCACTTCCTCCCCTATTTATAATATTCGGCCAAGCCCCAAGCCCCAAAAACAAATCCTAAAATTTCTCCTAAAACCCCTCCCTACCATCCATTTTAAAAGTTTGAATAAGTCAAACTTTTACCTAGCAAAATTTAAAAAAAAAAAAGACCAAGTCTTCTCCACCTTCCAAGCATCCAAAAACCGTCCAGCTTCTACCCTCCTTGACGCAAAAACAAGGCCAAAATGCTACCCTTGCGAATCGAACCTGAGCCCCTTCCCCCTGCAAATGGCGTCACTTCTCCATGCTCTAAGTGGCGCCTCCTTGCCACTCTGCCAAGCCACTCCTTATGCCAAAACTCCACCAAAAATTCTCTTAAGACCCCCTCTATCCACGTTCTCCTTTTTAGCCCCTAAAACTAAAAATTTTCTAAGGCAACCTACCACCACCTAGGGTTTTCAGGACCCCTAAAACTTACCCAACCACACACTGAAGTGTGCCAACACTCGAGCTAAGCACCAAATGCCTAACCCCTAAAACTAGGGTGTTACATTTTAGGAGAGTTTTGGGGAGTGGCCGGTTGGGTGAGTGAGTTAGGGGGGTGTTAGCCGAAATTCACTTAGGCTTTTGTGCATTTTCGGTCTTTGAAGTGTCAAGCAAAAGTTCTTTCTTTGGTCTTTTGTTAGCCGAATTTTCTAAAGAGTGTTCTCTCATTTTTTTTCATTTTCTTTCTTGAAACCGAAAGTACTGACAACCTTTGCCGAATTTTCTTTGTTCTTTGCTCTTGACTTTCATTGATAGCCGAATGTCATCTTGAAGACACAATTGTGTTTTGCTTCTTTTGCTATTCACCCTTCCATTTCTTTGCTTCTTCACTTTGTGTCAAGCCGAATTTAGTATCTCTCCTTCTCACATTTTTCTTTTTCCCTTCTTAAACTTTGGTAGCCGAATCTTATCCTCCAAAACACTTTCTTCATCTATTTGCTTTCAAACCGAAAGTCCCCACTCTCTACTCATCTCTTATTCCTGTCTTTTTGGTCAAAGCTCAAGCCGTTTGTCTCCATTTGTTTCTTCCATTCCTCTTGGCCGAAACTCTCCTCTCTCTTAGTAGTTCCTTGGTGGCCGAATGTTAAAAGGGTGGTGAACGTGTTGGGTTCTTGTTTTCTTTCGGTTGGTGGTAGGTAAGAGTTTGGCCGAATGGTCATTTTCTCTCTTTTTTTTCTCAATCGATTTGGGTTTGATTAAGGGCCGATTTGGCATTGGTTGAAGGGTGTTAATCTCTTGTGTTGTAACCGATTGGATTGTAGGACTTCCGGATTTTGGGAGCAATCGAGAGGGCCTTCTTTCTCTGTAAAGCAATAGGTAGGTGGTGGTAAGAACGAGTTCTTTTAGTCTATTCTTTTTGTTTTCGTTAAAGTCATAGCCTTGTGAGACTGATTATTTGTGTTTTAGAGGAAGGCCGATTGTCGGAAGAACCACCGCTTGGTTCGGGGTTTGGTAGAAACCAACCCATTTGCAAGGTAAGGGTTGAATGTTAACCCTTTGGTTTATTGGGTTTTGGCCGAATGGTATAAGTGACTAATCCTATGTTTGGCCGATTCTAGGAGCAAGGTGTGTTAAGATTGTAGATCGATTTGTTTAGTTTAAAGCTCGCGTGTTAGCGGTGTGTAACTAACACACTCATTGCTTAGTAATATGTTTAATAAACCCGATTGTCAAACAGTTGTGGTTGATTGATATGATACCCTATGGGGTATGTGCACGGATTCTGTAAGCCCGTTTCATTACGAGTTCTATTAATGGTATATGATATCATGATCGATGATGTATGTGATATGAGATACAATGTTAAACATGTTAGCATGATTACATATATTGCACGATTTGCATTAGTATGATATGTTATGGGTGATATGAGAGGAGGGGGAATATGATATCCGTGTCTTTGGGACACCGTGAGGTTTGGCACCTCCAAAGGTTTGGTACCACAGATTAATTATTGTGACTTTGGGTCACCAGAGAGTTTGGCACCTCGTCTCGTCCCAGTGGCTTAGCACCACGGTGGGTTGGCCCCACGATTGATTATACGGGATTGACGCCCGGTGATTTGGTATCACACGATGGGTTGGCCCCATCATTGGATTCGTGACTTCGGTCACCAAAGATTTGGTATCACATTCGTGTCTTTGGGACACCGAGGTTTGGCACCTCATAGCGTCTCGTCCCAGTGGCTTAGCACCACAGTGGGTTGGCCCCACAGCTGATTATACGGGATTGACGCCAGTGATTTGGTATCACACGATGGGTTGGCCCCATCATTGGATTATTCGTGACTTTGGGTCACCAAAGGGTTTGGCACCACAATTATGGATATCGTGACTTTGGGTCACTAGTGGTTTGGCACCACCAGTGGTTTGGTACCACATGGGGTAGAAATGGAGTGCGGATGGCTAGGATTGGGTGCATTACTTGTATTGCGTTGCTATGACGTGTGTTAGCATGTTGCGTTATTCAGAGAGAGGATTTATGCACGAGTCTTGCGACTCACCTTCTCCCTTATCGTTTGGTGACACTTAGATTGCGGACATGGAGCCGGGTGGACTCGAGGTGCTCATGCCATGGATAAATTCAGATTTTCACTGATTTAAATACTTGGTACTTTATTTCCTTTATTTTCATTTGGTTTTTTGGGATTGTAAATGGCCTTTTAAAGTTATGCTTTGGTTATTTATATGTTTAAATGTGATTTCAAATATGCCCTAACAAAGAATTGGACTAATATTGGATAAAACTTGGAAAGATGAGGTTTTCAAACTACAACGCGATATGTTTTAAACTTTACCATCGGGTATCACCCTAAAACATTAAAAATAAATGCCACTCAAACAATTTCTAGAACTAGAGATTTTTTTTTCACACTAAACCCAAAATGTTTTTAAGCATCAAGAAGGAGATTACTTGGGATTCTCAAGCGATATGTATTTGTCTTACTTATGGAGTCAACCAAGTTTTCAAATTTCCGGGTTTTCAAAATTCACTACCAGTTTTAAAGCAATCATGCCCAAGATTTTGACAAGTATAAAATATGACAAAGAGTTTTTTTTATCGAATCTTTAACCTGAAACCTAACCCTCAAACGCGATTTTCCTGTAACATGCCGTTCGGTCGTGGTGTATTGACCGGGTTTGGGGTGTTACATGCCAAACCTCTGTTACCGTAGTCACAATGTGTTACCAAAACACCGGTGTCCGCCGTCGACACGAATATCACCGCCCCTCCACTCATAAAACCCACATCAATCAATGATAGTTAATGTAAATCATGCCAACATACTCATTTAGCAACATATATAGGATTTACCAATAATCATTTATAAGTCACATATACCAAATATGTCATGCTTCCCAAAAGCATCAAATAGCAAATCATATTGTCAAGGACTTACACAAGCCTTGCTATACCTTTATGGTATTAAACTCAAATCTACACAAATCCGATTAGCATACACATAATACTTTGCACGTTAATTAATTATAAAGTGTGTATGTACACACTGTCACCAACGATAGTCTAAATCCCTAAGGAGACAATCGGCCACACAAGTTTCCCTTGCCCTATATTCGGCCATTACCCAAAGTTAGTACCAAGGCCATTCGGCCAAACCAAAATAATCTCGAGGGGTTATCATTTGAATCCAAAACCTCACCTAATCGCCTTCGAGTACTAACTACGGCAACCGCACGCTGTAAACCGCTTCACTTCCTACAATCGGCAACCATTAATGTAATAGCCTTGCTTTTGAATAATCAAAAGAATAATCCCTTAAAATAAATCCTTACCACCTTCAATATTCGACCAAGATACTTCTAAATGGAAGAAGAGAGTTTCGCACACCCAAAGGAGTATATTTGGCTAATAAAGAAATTATTGAGAAGAAAAGAGAAATAGGGATTCGGTTTTGAGAAGAAAAGAAAAGTAGTAGATGAAAGATAATGGTGTAGGAGATTCGGCCAAAGTTTAGAGAAAGAAAGAATGGTTTTTGGTTTTGATAAAATTTGAAAAGAGAATGAAAAGAATTGATCAAAGGAAGAAAAAGAGAAATGGAAGAAATGATATTCGGTCACCACAAACTTTACCAAAGAAGAAAATGCACAAGATGCAAAAATGTAGTTTGGTTCAAAAGACAAATGAGAGAAAGAAAGTGGTATTTTGTTTCCAACAAAATGAAGTTGTCATCAAAAGAAATATTTTTGCACCAAAAGTACCCTATACATTCGGCCAAAGATGAGAGCTTTTGGAGAGGAAAAACAAACACAAAATGATGCACAAAACAAAAGGTTGGTCAACATCCCTCCAAGCTACCTACCAAAAATTCGGCCACTCCCCTAGCCTTACATGCCGTCCACATTCATGCATTAAGGCATAGGATTTCTTTCCAAAACATCCCCACCTTCCATGCCTTTGTCCCTCATTATACCATAAACTCAAGATTCTTATCCCTATCTTCAAGCTTTCCATAACAAATTTTCAACTTACCAAAAGGAATAGTCCAACCTATCATAAATAATTTTGACCGTCCATCAATGCAAGGATTCAAAAATAAACCTTCAAAATGTTAAACATGCTACTCGAACCTCTAACCCCAAGCTATAAGTTCAAACACCATAACCACTTTGCCACTAATTCCTCATGTGCTTTAATTAACACTTAAATTAACTTAAGTGCTAAGCTCACTTAATCCACTTCATTAAATAAACCATACAAAAATTTATTCTACTAAACCGAACCTACTCAAAGTCCATAATTAAGCCTTACCACACCACAATTAATAACACAAAAGTTCAAACACATGAAAAATAATGCAATCACAAATAGCCCCGATTTCGAGGATGTTACAGCTTCTACCCCTTAAAATAATTTCGACCTCGAAATTACCCGATCGAAAAAGATGGGGTATTGCTGTCAGAGATCGCATTCTCGGGTTCCCACGCCTTCCTCCGTACCATGGTTTCGCCATAATACTTTCACCAAAGGTACCGACTTCCCTACGCAGAACCTTGACATCACGATCTAAGATCCGAACCGGCTCCTCCTCGAAAGATAAGTCCGAATTAACCTCAATCTCGCCACAGGGCAACGCGTGCGATGGATCGACCGATATCGCCTAAGCATTGACACATGGAAGACGTCGTGAATTTGCCTTAACTCTACCGACAACTCGAGCTGATAAGCTACCGGTCCCACTCGCCTAACATCAGTATATGGCCCAATGAACCTAGGGCTTAGCTTCCTTTTTCCCAAATCGCAACACTTTCTTCCAAGGCGACACCTTCGTAAAGACTTTATCTCCTACGTCGTATTCCATTTCTTTGCGCTTGAGGTCGGCATAAGACTTTTGCCTATCTCGATGCCTCCTTGAGACGAGTCCGGATTAACTTAACTTTATCTTCGCCGCATCTGAACTGGACCCAAGACATGTCGCTCCTTTAATTCCGGTCCAACACGTAGGAGTGCGGCACTTCCGTCCATACAATTGCCTCGAATGGTGCCATTTGAATGCTCGCTTGATAATCGTTGTTATAAGCGAATCCCGCCAATGGTAGATACTCTTCCCAACTACCATCAAATCCAAAACGCAACCTCTCAAAGATATCTTCTAAAATCAGTATCACTCTTTCCGATTGTCCGTCGGTTTGCGGTGAAAAGTCAGGTTGAAGTCCAATCTCGCTCCCAAGGCCCGATGCAAAACTCTCCAAAACCTTGATGTAAACCTCGAATCCCTATCCGAGATAATCGATCATCGCACACCATGCAATCTTACTATCTCGGCTACATATAGCTTTGCTAGCTTCAAGCGAATAATCTACCCTCATCGGTATGAAATGCGCCGACTTGGTTAGTCGATCCACAATTACCCAAACCGAGTTCTTCTTACTAGGCGTGAGGGGTAATCCACTGACAAAATCCATAGTGATCCTCTCCCATTTCCATCGAGGAATCTTCACCGGTTGGAGTAACCCGATGGCAACTGATGTTCAGCTTTAACTTGCTGACACGTCAGACACTTACCCACGAATTCAGTTACCTCACGCTTCAACCCAGGCCACCAAAACTGTTCCCACAAATCTCCATACATCTTGCATCTTGGAGAATTCTTTGCCTCAACTCCACATCTTTCGGCATACAAGCTCGCCCTTGAAAACATAACACTCCTCGCTGCACAAATCGTACCCTTCTAAACCACCGTCTTGAACTTGCAACCTCCTTGCATTCAAACTGTCATCCACCAACTGCTTTTCCTTAATCTCATCGATCCAAGTCAGTTTAACTTGCAGTTCTGCCAAAAGACTTCCGTCGTCGTATAGACTGAGATGAGCAAACATCGCTCTTAAGTCTGTCACGACTTTTCGGCTCAAGGCATCAGCCACCACGTTCGCCTTACCCAGATGGTACTCAATCGAACAGTCGTAGTCTTTTAACAGTTCAATCCACCGACGCTGTCTCAAATTCAAATCCTTCTGAGTCAAAAGATACCTCAAACTTTTATGATCCGTGTAGACTATTGACTTTTCCCCATACAAGTAATGCCGCCATATTTTCAAAGCGAAAACTACTGCCGCTAACTCCAAGTCGTGCGTTGGATAGTTAACCTCATGCGGTCTTAGCCGACGGGGACGCATAGGCCACTACCTTCCCTTCTTGCATCAATACGCATCCCAAACCGCAGATGGGACGCGTCACGATAAACCATAAACAACTTTCCCGCCTCAGTCAGTACTCAAAACCGAGCTTAGTCAAAATCTTCCTTAGCTTGTCAAAACTTTCTTGTTGCTTCTCCGACCATACAAATGGAACTCCCTTTCTTAACAACTTAGTCAACGGCGCTACGATTAAAGAGAATCCTTCCACAAACCTCCGATAATATCCCGCTGCACTCAAAAGCTTCAATTTCTCGCCACTCGACCTAGGGGTTTCCAATCCAACACCGCTTCCACCTTGCGAGGATCTACTCTAATCCCTTCCACGACACCACATGACCTAAGAAAGCCACCTCTCTAAGCCAAAATTCACACTTACATCGAATTTGGCATATAACTACTTCTCTCTCGCATTTTGTAGAACTATACGCAAATGCATGTCATGCTCCTTCTCCGTCTTTGAGTAAACCAATATGTCGCCTATAAACACCACGACAAATTGATCCAAGTCTCTTTGAAACACTCTATTCATTAAGTCCATGAATGTCAGCTGATGCATTAGTCAACCCAAAAGGCATCACCAAAAACTCGTAATGCCCACACCTTGTTCGAATGCCGTCTTGTGCACATCAACCTCTTTCACCTTGAGTTGATGATATCCCGACCTAAGATCTATCTTCGAAAATACCGATGCACCCTTCAGCTTGGTCAAACAAGTCATCAATCCGAGGCAACGGATACACTGCTCTTGATCGTTAACTTGTTCAATTGGCGGTAGTCGATACACATCCGTATTGAACCATCCTTCTTCCTAACAAACAACACGTATATTCCCACGGAGATATACTTGGTCGGATAAATCCTTGGTCCAAAAGCTCCTGAATTTGAGCCTTCAGCTCCACCAATTCCTTTGGTGCCATTCGATAAGGTGCTATTGACACAAAGCCGCTTCTGTAGCAAGTCTATACCAAATTCAACTTCCCGATCCGGAGGCGGACCGGAAGTTCTCACGAACACATCAATAATTCCCTTCTTTGTTCGGACCTTCTCAACCGCGACTCCTTAGCTTCCAAAGCACAAATTCGAACCAAAAATGCCTCGCAACCTTTCCCGACCATCTTTTCACCTTCAACGCAGACACTACATTAGATAGGTAATCTCTTCTATTACCTATCATGACCACTTCATCACCCTCACCATCTTAAGAACCATGCGCTTAGCGTACAGCAATTCCAACCTTGCCTCGATACTTAACCAACGGTCCATACCAAGGATCAAATCGAACTCCCCAAACGGCGGTTCCATCGGATCGACCACAAACACGACCCCTTGGAGTTCTAGAGGTACATCTCTATATAGCTTATTAACAACTACAGAGTGACCTAAAGGACTAATTACAGTCATCTCCCTAGAAGCGATCTCAAGTCTAAGTTCATAGTCTCTACCACACTACAAGCAACGTATGAATGCGTCGAACCCACATCAATCAAAGCGGTATATGGAACACCAAAGATTAAGAACGTCACTGGTTATAACGTCCGGTCGTCCACCTTCCTCTCGACGCCTCACCGCATAGACTAGACCAGTCGCCTTACTTTTGTGTCGCTGCAGTACCTCTGCCGAAATTCCGCGACCTCGATTAGATCCATTTCCTCCTCTACCATTACCATGACCCCTCTGTGGTGGTCCTACATTCCTAGCCTGAGCACGGTTCTGACCCTCTGACAGATTCTTGGCTAACTTTCGAGGACAATCCCTTACACGGTGGTCCAAAGACCCACATTCAAAGCAACCCTTCTCACCGGTCCAACAACCTCCCAATGCGATTTGCCACAGCGATTCTGAAAGTGAGCGGTCTGCGTTAGCGACCATGGGCCTTTCTCGCTGATTCAGCCCACTCTGCCTCGCCCTTTTCTGAACATTACCACCCTATCCAGACGACCCAAATCCTCTTTTCTGCTTGTTCCTATCATAGTTCTGTCTCACGGACTCCTTGACCCATCTCGGCTACCTTAGCCTTTTCCACCAAGACAAAGAAACTCACGCTCCCGCCGCAGAGCAATCAAGCAACCTTAACTCATCCCTAAGTCTGTCTTCAAAGCGGACACAACGATCATGCTCCGTTGACACTATACCCTGAGCATAGCGGCTCAACCTCAAGAATTCTGCTTCATACTCCGACCACGCACTTATTTCCTTGTACCAACCCCAGAAAAGCTTTCCTCTGTGCATCAATGTAGCTTGTGCCCACATACTTCTTCTGATAAGCAGCTTTGAAGTATTCCCAAGTCAGATCATCTGCCGTAGCACCATCTCGAACCGTGAGCCACCATCGATATGACTCATCCTTGATAAGCGACACCGCTCCTTTCAGTTTCTCCTCATTCGTCAGATCTATCTCATCCATGATTCTTTCGATCGATTCTAGCCAATACTCAGCCGTATTGGGTGCTACACCGGACACACCTCGAAAAAATTCAGCTCTGTTAGCTCGAAGTCTCTCAGGTACCGACTTCCGAGCTCCTCCACCTCCACCCATTCCAGCTACTCTCTCTAGAACCCGCAGCATCGCTTGTGACACTGCGTCATCACCCGTCTGATCCTGCTCCTCAGCTCCAAAGGTTGGGGTGGTGGTGGCGGTGGTACCTCATTCTCAGATCCCTGACCCGATCTGACAGGTTCTGACACGGTCATCCTACCCCTTCCGCGTCCACGACGGCCACGTCCTCTAAAGCTCATTCTAACTATCGCGCTTTAATCTGATTAGGAAATTTTTATGAATTAGTACATGTTTCACTTGGTTATCCGCGAAGAAATTTTATGAAAAGAATTTAATAGAGATTCTTTCGATCAATCAAAGTTTTAAGTCTTCTGTCCTAATTTACATAGAAAAGTACATCCATTCCCTATACCTTTCATACCTATGCACTCTTCGGGCATTATCATCCGCTTTCTATCCTGTGGGTATTTTTCGTAATTTTGCCACTAGGGAAATTTCAGTAATTTTTGTAAGTTGAAGAATATTTTGAAAATTTTCCGAAAGTAAATTTTTGCTGCTATTGAAATGAGTATCATAACAATTTTTAAAACTTAGAGCTTTCACAAAACAGGGTCAATCCCTTTTGGGTTTTATTTAACGTGTTTAGCCTATGACCGAGTCCTCTTGGTTAGGGTGAACCGAAGCTACGCACCAGGTAGGAATCCCGCGAAGAGGAGGTGAGTCACGAGGACTGCTTAAATACCAAGCTCTTCCGGATCCAATCCTAGACATGCGCACTAATGTTACCACACCCTAACTCGACGACTTGGTCACGGGTTGGTTTTAATTAGGCCATTAAAGTCTTGTGAGTTTTGTTGGGGTGGACTAGTCCTAAGGTTCAACACCTATCACACTAACTACGTTCCCTACTTACCCTTCTATAATAATAATCCATACAAAAAGTTAGAGGTACTTACCGGGTGGATCGGTCTTGAGACTCGGTGCCATGCTTATTCAAAACCAAAATATTTCAAATAGACCTACCAAAACATTTTTGGGCCTTGGGCCCTACAGTGAGAGCTTTGAACCGGCTCGATACCAATTTGTAACACCCCAAACCCGCCCAAACATTACGACCGAATTTGGTATGCTACGGAGGAAAAACTTTTGAAAATCCCTTTTAAGTCGTTTTAAATTTTGATAAAAGATATTGTTTTGATTTAAAACAGTTGAGGTGTTATGAAGAAAGCATTACTTAATGTCATTTAAAAAATATACTAAGTTAGGTTGTTACAGTTTCAAGTGTACCCGATGGCACAATAAAACATTTTTACGAATTAATTTGAGAAAAACATGTGTAGCCATTTTAGTATCATAAAATAGTTAAGCAATTTATCAAAACATAAAATAATCCAAGTGCAAATTTTAGGATGCCTTATTACATCTTAAACCAAATAAATCAAACCCATATTAAAATAAAAATAGTTCCAAATCCACCTAGTCCATATTTTCATTGCATGGCCGCCTCGAGTTCATCCGGCTCCTTATCCGCAACTACGAGTCAGCTGAAAATGTTAAAGGAAAAAGGTGAGTCATCAAGACCCAATGTGTAACCCTTTTCCCGGTTTAATGTAACATCATACACAAATCATAATTAATTTAATATGCACAAGTTTAATATGCACCCAACCTAGCCATCCGTACGCCTTTCTCTACCCCGTGGTACCAAACCACTTTGGTGGTGCCAAACCACCGTGACGTATAGTCACGAAATCCGTCAATATTGTGGTACCAAACCACCGGTGACCCGAAGTCACAATCAAATGATGGGGCCAACCCATCGTGCGATACCAAATCATCGGCGCCAATCCCATATCTCAAATGTGGGGCCAACCCACTGGTGGTACTAAGCCACGGGGGACGAGACGCTATGAGGTGCCAAACCTCTCGAGGTGCCAAACCTCCGTGACCGTAGTCACAATGTGTTACCAAAACACCGTGTCCGCTCGACACGAATATCACTGCCCCCTCCACTCATAAAACCCACATCAATCAATGATAGTTAACGTAAATCATGCCAACATACTCATTTAGCAACATATATAGGATTTACCAATAATCATTTATAAGTCACATATACCAAATATGTCATGCTTCCCAAAAGCATCAAATAGCAAATCATATTGTCAAGGACTTACCTCAAGCCTTGCTATACCTTTATGGTATTAAACTCAAATCTACACAAATCCGATTAGCATACACATAATACTTTGCACGTTAATTAATTATAAAGTGTGTATGTACACACCTGTCACCAACGATAGTCTAAATCCCTAAGGAGACAATCGGCCACACAAGTTTCCCTTGCCTATATTCGCCATTACCCAAAGTTAGTACCAAGGCCATTCGGCCAAACCAAAATAATCTCGAGGGGTTATCATTTGAATCCAAAACCTCACCTAATCGCCTTCGAGTACTAACTACGGCAACCGGTACGTGAAACTGCTTCACTTCCCTACAATCGGCAACCATTAATGTAATAGCCTTCGGCTTTTGAATAATCAAAAGAATAATCCCTTAAAATAAATCCTTACCACCTTCAATATTCGACCAAGATACTTCTAAATGGAAGAAGAGAGTTTCGGCACACCCAAAGGAGTATATTTGGCTAATAAAGAAATTATTGAGAAGAAAAGAGAAATAGGGGATTCGGTTTTGAGAAGAAAAGAAAAGTAGTAGATGAAAGATAATGGTGTAGGAGATTCGGCCAAAGTTTAGAGAAAGAAAGAATGGTTTTTGGTTTTGATAAAATTTGAAAAGAGAATGAAAAGAATTGATCAAAGGAAGAAAAAGAGAAATGGAAGAAATGATATTCGGTCACCACAAACTTTACTAAAGAAGAAAATGCACAAGATGCAAAAATGTAGTTTGGTTCAAAAGACAAATGAGAGAAAGAAAGTGGTATTTTGTTTCCAACAAAATGAAGTTGTCATCAAAAGAAATATTTTTGCACCAAAAGTACCCTATACATTCGGCCAAAGATGAGAGCTTTTGGAGAGGAAAAACAAACACAAAATGATGCACAAAACAAAAGGTTGGTCAACATCCCCTCCAAGCTACCTACCAAAAATTCGGCCACTCCCCCCTAGCCTTACATGCCGTCCACATTCATGCATTAAGGCATAGGATTTCTTTCCAAAACATCCCCCACCTTCCATGCCTTTGTCCCCTCATTATACCATAAACTCAAGATTCTTATCCCTATCTTCAAGCTTTCCATAACAAATTTTCAACTTACCAAAAGGAATAGTCCAACCTATCATAAATAAGTTTGACCGTCCCATCAATGCAAGGATTCAAAAATAAACCTTCAAAATGTTAAACATGCTACTCGAACCTCTAACCCCAAGCTATAAGTTCAAACACCATAACCACTTTGCCACTAATTCCTCATGTGCTTTAATTAACACTTAAATTAACTTAAGTGCTAAGCTCACTTAATCCACTTCATTAAATAAACCATACAAAAATTTATTCTACTAAACCGAACCTACTCAAAGTCCATAATTAAGCCTTACCACACCACAATTAATAACACAAAAGTTCAAACACATGAAAAATAATTCAATCACAAATAGCCCCGATTTCAGGATGTTACAGTTCTACCCCCTTAAAATAATTTCGACCTCGAAATTACCTGATCAGAAAAGATGGGGTATTATGGCGTATCACATTCTCGGGTTCCCACGTCGCTTCCTCCGTACCATGGTTTCGCCATAATACTTTCACCAAAGGTACTGACTTCCTACGCAGAACCTTGACATCACGATCTAAGATCTGAACTGGCTCCTCCTCGAAAGATAAGTCTGAATTAACCTCAATCTTTGCCACAGGCACAACGTGCGATGGATCGGACCGATATCGCCTAAGCATTGACACATGGAAGACGTCGTGAATTTGCCTTAACTCTACCGGCAACTCGAGCGGATAAGCTACCGGTCCCACTCGCTTCAACACTGTATATGGCCCAATGAACCTAGGGCTTAGCTTCCCTTTTTTCCCAAATTGCAACACTTTCTTCCAAGGCGACACCTTCAGAAAGATTTAATTTGATATCTTTTTCGATTTCTAATTCCCTTTATCCTATTTTTCGTGATTTTTCCAAAATCACATCACTGCTGCTGAACAAACTGTTTCTTTACAAAATATGGTTACTACTATGAACATACGCACTCCCGAGTGGTCTCGGATGCCGGTTTCCGATTTCCTTCGGTATTTTGACTGAATCATAGAACATTTCATACAAACATCCAGAGAGGTATGAGATTACACACCATTTCAAACATATATTCGGAAGGGTACGGGATTACACACCTTGATTACGAGTTTTGCTTTCTACCGCTTTCAACACCACGAATGTGATCTCCTCAATGCACCAAAATTGATCCTACCTTTGGCTCTTTGAAATCCCGTCCTAACAATATTTGGTGAGCGAAAGAGTCGTTAGCAATTATCCCACCTTTGATCAAAACAAATCTTATAACAACGTTCTTACCCCACTTGCTTGACAAGTCGACGATAACGATTTGGTTAATACAAATCACTTGTGCTCCTTCACCTTGTTGAAAGCCCTAAATCCAACGATGGCCATATCACAGAAAAGAATGTAACTCACACCCAACGAGAGAGAAAGAAGAACACTCAATTATTAAGGAAAAACTCGGATGAAACAAAGTTATCGACAAAGAGAGAACTACTACTTACCGATTGTTAATTTCCTTGTAGCGTCACTCACTTAAATCACTACGAAAAGAGGATGACTTGATCACAAGGTAATGTCGAATTAAGAATAGAGAAAATGTTGATGAAAAGGTCAAAAGAAAAGAATGGATGGAGAGAAGAGTGCTAGATTTTTTTAGCTATCTAAGGGGAGATGAACAAAAAGGTGAGTGATTCGGCCAAACAAAGGAGAAAGATGTACACTCAAAGCTTGAAGATTCGGCAAGAAGGAGAAGGAAATTTGGAGAGAAAAGAAAAATGACACAAAAGTTGCAAATAGGAGTTTTTGGCCAAAACAACACCAAAACTTTTACCAATTGCCAAAGAAAATTCGGCTACCTCCTCTACACCCAAAACCGTCCACATTCATGACCATAATGGTCTAAAATTGGCCAACCAAACTTTCCATAACACTTCCCTTGAAAAAGGCCACATGTTCCCTTACTTTCCCTTTCTCTTGATTTCTTTCCTCACCTTCAACCTTTCCTATTTTCCTTAGTCATTTTGCCAAAAATAAAAAGTCCACCTTGCCTTATTTACATGCTTGGTCGACACTTAGGAAAGCATGCAAAAATAATAGTCAAAATTTGCACACAATGGGATTTGAACCTCTTCCTCAAGGTACTTGATGTGGCACCATATCCCTTTTACTAAATGCTCATTTATGCTAGCACATTACTCATTTAATTCCATAAACATTGAGGTCACTTACTATCTCTCCTTAAAGTGCTTAAACACAAAATTCTTCCTATAACTTAACTTGAACCCGGAACTTCCTAAAAACCTCGTAACTCTCTAAAATCACCTTCCTAATAAGTCCAATTTGAAATAATGCCGTTCTCAAATTCCCATGAATTTTAAAACGCTTTTACGCTCAAGGCCCAATGGGCCCAATAGGTCCAATTCTACTAGGCCCAATTTTGGGATGTTACAAATTGTTTGAATCCTTAGAACTCTTTGAATTAAATTATCCATGTATAAATTATCTATGAATTATGATAAAACATTGTTGATAGGAATTATGAATTATAGTGTAACACCCCAAACCTGGTCAAAACGTTACGACCAGATTCGGCATGTCACATAAAAGGGTTGTTTAAAAATTGCGCGTTTGTTAAAAATTTTGAGTTTAATTATGTATTCGCTTGTTATCTTTTTGTTAACATTTTGGAAAACGGTTATTAAGGGTTTAGGAAAATCTCGTATTAAACATTTAAGAATAAAAGGCAGTATCATATTAAAAGCTAAACCAAATAAAATACCAAATTTAAAGTTAAAGCGGCCTTATTACAAAATATTAACCCAAGTTAAAAATAAGTAAAATAATAAAGTCCAAAACTGCTCGTAGTGTGGCCACCTCCGAGTCCTCTAGTACGTCGAACCGCCTACTGAGGATTACCTAAGAAAAATTAAAAAGAGGCGGTGAGTTTACGAAAACTCAGTGTGTAATTCCCCTTACGAACAAAATCTGCAAGAACATGCATCAAAATAATTCGGGCCCTAGCCCATTAAAGTAACAGTGGCAATTGGGCATTAGCCCAAAATAGCCTCGGTTGGGCCTTAACCCAAGTCAAATGTCACATGTCATACATATAAATCGGGGCCTAAGCCCATCTCAGTAATATAATCCAGATAGGCAATGCGTTAATGCCCATACCAACCCTGCACTCCGTCTCCTTTCCAACCCTACACTCCTGTGGGGATTTAATCGACCCACCCATCCCTACACTCCTTATGTAGCACCAGCCATGCGGCACTAACTTATCGGTGCAAAACATAGCTTTCGGTGGCTAAAAAGCCTTCAAAGAATGTATTACAATTGGCACAAAGCCATCAGTGACTGTATTATATTTGGCACATAGCCATCAACGACGGTAATATAATCGGCACACAGCCTTGGGTAAATATGATCAACACAGAGTCATTGATATATAAGTTAGGCACATAGCCACGGTAAATACGATTGGCATAAAGCCATAATATCGGCCTGCAGAGCCTTCGGTATTGGCACAAAGCCCATAATTACAAAGACGGCCATATTAATGGCACACAACCCTCGAGAACATTATCGGTGCAAAGATAGCCGCTTCGGTGGCTAAAAACACTGCGGTGGCTATAAAGCCTTCGGTGGATCCACGATCGTCAGCGACCATGCGATCCTATTAGCACTTCCTCCGTATTAATAATCCCAACCCCATGCAATATGTCGTGTATGTCATGCTCAATCATTACACGTGTATGCAAAATGGCCATGCTCATTAACAATTATTTAAACATGTAATAAAAGCATATCACCATACAACCACAACCAAATTAGTCCACTCATTGCACAAGTCGATCATTTACCTACAAGGGCAAATCACCATTTTACCCTATAAGGGTATTTCAAGAATTCTACCCTACGGGGTAGTTCTGTAATTCTACTCATAACCAATCCATGTATGCAACGCATCTCAAACATAATCAATCATACAATTAACACATACAACGCTAGTACTACCACGAGGGTACAACGGTCATTTTATCGTTTAGGGGTAAAATGATAATTTCACAAACCGAGGGTATTTCAGTAATTTCACAAATCGGGGGTATTTCGCTAATTTTGCAAACTGGGGGTATTTTGGTAATTTCGCAAACCGAGGGTATTTTAGTAATTTTGCAAATCGGGGTATTTCAGTAATTTTACAAACCGGGGTATTTCAATAATTTCACAAATTGAGGGTATTTCCGTAATTTTGCAAATCAGGGGTATTTCAGTAATTTTGCAAACCGAAGGTATTTCGGTAATTTCACAAACCAGGGGTACTTCGGTAATTTTACAAACTGGGGGTATTTCAGTAATTTTGTAAACCAATGGTATTTTAGTAATTTTGTAAACCAAAGGTATTTCAGTAATTTCACACCTGCAACGGCCTTTCCAAAGGCCTAATGTCGCCTCGAGCGACTCAACTACCATTTTCGATCGTACTAGACTATTGGGCCTAAAACCCGATTTTGGCCCATTCGGGCCCATACGCTCGTGTGGCCCACCTAACACAAATCTAGCCATGTATATAAGATTCACCTAGTCTAGTTCACTATATACTACACCATCATACATTTTATTCAATTGGGCCCACGGGCCCATTGGGCCCACTTCGGCCCATCGTGGCCCAAGCAGCCTCAACCCACAAGAATACTACTGATGGCCTCAACTATCGCGTCGAAGCCGTGACCGGCACTTCGGCATTTGCCGCTCTACAACTAGAGTAGAGAGAGTTACACACCTGATAGGAATCTGGTGCTAATCCGCGCCCAGACCCCTCCCGTGCCCAAATGCCCTCCAAGGTATCCTTCCTCCTATCATAGAATGCTCAGATATAGCTAGCTTCTCACCTTCCTTCTTTGTATCTTTCCGATGTGGGATCCCTTCACGAGAGTTTAAATCCAACTCAAACTCTTGCCGTCCAATTCGCAAAATAAATACTCCCTTACTTTTCATGAGATTCGAACCTGTGCTCCTTCAATAGTTCAACACGCCACTTGCCACCAAGCCACAAGCTCCTCTTGTGTCTTAAACCATGCGCAACTAAATATAAATCTATAGCCAAATTCTAAAGTCCATTTAAAAAGAAAACCAAAATGCAAGAGCCAAGACTTGAACCTTGGACCTCCTTCCTTCCCTATAGCGTCACCCCATTGTCTCTTATGTGGCGTCACTTTGCCACTACACCACACACTCCACTTGTGTCATTTTTCTCCACATTTTATTCTTAAAGCCTACCTACCAACTCCCAGGGGTTTTTTCACCTAAAACCAAAATTTTCCTAAAGCTCAAGTTTAATCCCGGGACTTCATAGAAGCCCCCTAACCTTCCAAAATCACTCACCTAATAGGTCCAACAAGTCGTTCTCTTGTTCTCAAAAATTTTAAACGCTACTACGCCCAAGGCCCATTGGGCCCAATTCTCCTAGGCCCAATTTCGAGATGTTACATATAGAAAGTTCGTTTTAATTGTAAGTTGAGAACTTTGCTTGAGGACAAGCAAAAGCTTAAGTGTGGGGGTATTTGATAAACCGTAAAAGCTTAAGTGTGGGGCTGTGTGATTAGCCCGTGGTCTGATCTGACTTGAACCACTAATGTGTAGGGAACACACGGCTTAGACACACGCCCGTGTGTCTGTCCGTGTGGGCACTTAGAGGCTATCTACCAAGCCATTGCCACCTTAGAGTGCACACATACATACCTTCATTCAAAAAAAATACAACTCCTAACCCTTTTGCAAGTCTAAAAACTCATCCAACACACACAATATTGAAATGAACACAATTCATGAATTTCATCTTCATTAAACAAAAGAGTTTGCCAAGAACTTGTCTAACTCATTGGGCCATTTACAAAATGACTTACATAGCCAACACTTTAACTAACAATTACAACTTGACAAATACTTGATTCCTATACATGCCATACTCAAAACAAGTCTAAAATTGTTATACCAAAGTGCTGCCGATAGTGTGAATTTCTAAGCTCCTGCAGTCACGATCCTCGAGTTACCTTGGCAATACTACAAGGAAGAAGGGCAATGAAAAAGGGGTAAGCATAAAGCTTAGTAAGTTGCATGGAAATAAATAGCAATTCGTAATACCCATAAAAATAATTCATTCACGGTATTATCTAACCATACACAAACTCAAGGCCTCTTGCCATACTTACTTACAATTGCCCTTATTTGGCACATACCGTCCCACACATCGCGACCATTCTTCGTGACTCATTCACGAGTACCTGTATTCACTAATTCACATGACGTAAATATCATTCACTTCTCTACTTCTAAAATTTCATCTACATATCCCACCACTCACAAGAGTTAGTCAGAGACATAAGTTTATAGCAATTACTATAAATATAAAGTCAATGCCACGTCCTCGAGGTGGTCTTATATGGAGTCTTCTCTAAGTATCAATGCCATGTCCCGGACGTGGTCTTATATGGGATTACTTCTAGGTGCCAATGCCATATCCCGAATATTGTCTTATATGGGATTACTCTTCATGTACGATGCCATATCCCAGATATGGTCTTATACGATTTCCATGTTCATCACTGAAGCCATGTCCCAGATATGGTCTTATACGGGATCTCAACTCGGTACCGAGGCCATGTCCCGGACATGGTCTTATACGGGACCTTATTTGTTCCATATTTCAATGATAGCGTTTCTATAATCAACATGGCCCAATTAGGACTCCAACATCTCATTCACATTAACTACTCAATTTAGTAATGCATTATGCTTTAATATAATTTCCAAGCATTTCTCAACATACTAATATGAATATTGTTTAAGTCACATACAATTTACCTCGCTTTCAAAATGAGCTAGTTTCTTCTGCTTCACCCAAGTCTTTATTCTTTCCCGCTCGAGGCGAATTCTCGTCTCCTCTTGCTCTATAATAGCAAATTAGCTCATTTTAATCACTACATTAATACAAGCATTTCAATAACCACGCTTAAGCAAAATTACCATTTTGCCCTTATACTTTGGCAAAATGACCATTTTACCCCTAGGCTCGAAAGTCAATTGTAATCAAATTTCTACCTTTAATGAGCCTAGGTGAACATTTATTTCTCTTATGGCTATCATCAAAACCCAACATTCCACATGCTTACTACAAATTTCACAACCTTTACAAAAATGTTCATTTAGGTGTTTTCCTGGCAACAACCTTCACAAAAGTTGTTCATCTAACAAATAATACTCATTTTCCTCCATAAAAGTGCAGCAAATAAATTAAAATCTCTCATGGAAAAACTCTAAACTCTTCACCATTTAACAAAATAATCCCCTCTTTAGAAAGCTTAAGCTTTAGGGGTTCCAAAAGTACAATTTTTATCAAGGAATAATCACTAGAACACTTACTTGTAAGGAGAAGAGTGTGCTAAAATTTGGAGCATTCAAAACCCCTATTTGGCTGCTAATTTTCGGTGGAAGATGAATAGAGAAAAAGATGATATCTTTTTCTCTCCTTATTTTATTAATGTTGGTCAAATAAGTCACCAACTATCACCAACTTTGACCAACAATGTCCATCCTTGTCTCCCATCTAGTCTATGGCAGGCCAAGCACATATTGCGGGTGTAATTGCCCTTTAAAGACCTCCAATTAACATTCTAAGACTATTTGGCACCTTTATCTTATAGAATGAAACTTTCGCACTTTATGCGATTTAGTCCTTTTTCGCGATTAAACACAACATCGCTAAAATTAAAGCATCAAAATTTTCATGTACATATGCTATCATGTTCTAACTCATAATATATCATGAAAATAAATTTATCGATTTCTCGGATTAGTGATCCCGAGATCACTATTCTGACTAGCCCCTAAATTGGGCTGTTACAATTCTCCCCCTTAAGGATTTTCGTCCTCGAAAATCTTACCGGTGAAAAGATTGGGGTATTGGTTTCTCATCGATTCCTCGGACTCCCATGTAGCCTCTTCTATACCGTGCCTTTGCCATAAGACTTTTACTAGGGCTATACTTTTATTCCTTAACTGCTTGACTTCACGAGCCAAAATTCTAACTGGTTCTTCACCATATGTCAAATCCGATTGTATCTCTACATCTGTCGGCTCTATAACATGTGAAGGGTCTGAACGGTATCGGCGCAACATAGACACATGAAAGACGTCGTGAATCTTTTCAAGCTCAGGTGGAAAGGCTAACATATAAGCTACCGGTCCTATCCTTTCGGTAACTTTATAAGGCCCAATAAAGCGCGGACTTAACTTGTCCTTTCGGCCAAATCTAAAGACTTTCCTCCAAGGTGATACTTTCAAGAACACTTTATCACCAACTTTGAATTCTATTTCTTTCCTTTTTAAATCTGAATAGGACTTCTGTCTATCTGAGGCGACTTTCAAACAGTCACGTATCACTTTTACTTTATCTTCAGTTTCCTTAACCAAGTCAACACCGTGTATCTATTTCTCTCTGGGTTCTGACCAATACAAGGGCGTTCGACATTTACGCCCATACAATGCCTCATAAGGTGCCATCTTCAAACTTGATTGAAAGCTATTGTTGTAGGCAAATTCCACCAATGGTAAGTATTTCTCCCAGTTACCATGGAATTCCAAAACACAACACCGAAGCATGTCTTCTAGTATCTGAATTACCCTCTCTGATTGTCCATCAGTTTGTGGATGAAAAGCTGTACTGAAACTCAATTTCATGCCTAATGCTTCTTGTAACTTTTTTCCAAAACCGTGACGTGAATCTTGAATCTCTATCTGAAATGATCGACAACGGTACACCATGAAGTCTTACTATCTCAGACATATACAAATCTGCCAATTTGTTGAGTGAATAGTCGACTCAAGACCGTATAAAGTGGGGGCCGACTTAGTGAGTCTATCAACCACTACCCATACTTCATCTTTCTTCTTTGTAGTCAATGGTAAACCCGTCACGAAGTCCATAGCAATACGGTCCCATTTCCATTCAGGAACCATAATGGGCTGAAGTAAACCCGAAGGTACTTGACGTTCAGCCTTCACTTGTTGACAAATTAGGCATTTCGATACAAACTCGAAAATATCTTTCTTCATACCAAGCCACCAGTACCATTTCCTCAAATCATGGTACATCTTTGTATCGCTGGTGTACACTCAAACATCCGTTATGTGCTTCGTGCAAAATTTTGCGGATAAGGTCATCATTCCCGGGTACATGCACTCGATCTCGAAATGTTAGACATCCATCAAGATTTACTCGAAAGTCTCAGTATCAACGCTCGACTCACATAAAACTCTCTTGGCTTGCAAACTATTATCATTCTTCCGAGCTTCACAAATCTCCCGGAGAAACAATGGTTTAGCCTCAACTCTCGCTAAAAGCAGAACCATCATCTAACAAGGTCATCCGAGTATTCATGGCTTTTAGTGCAAACAAAGTTTTTTCTGCTCAAAGCGTCGCGACTACATTGGCCTTTCTCGGATGGTAGTCTATTACCAACTCATAATCTTTAATCAGCTCTAACCATCTTTGTTGCCTCAAATTTAATTCTTTTTGAGTCATCAAATATTTTAGGCTTTTGTGGTCAGTGAAAATCTGACACCTTTCACCATATAAATGATGTCTCCAAATTTTCAGTGCAAACACAATTGCGGCCAACTCTAAATCATGAGTCGGGTAGTTCTTTTCATACGGCTTCAATTGTCTAGAGGCGTATGCAATCACTTTACCCTCTTGCATAAGAACACAACCCAACCCGTTTAAGGATGCATCACTATAAACTACAAATTCTTTTCCTAGTTCTGGTTGCACCAATATAGGAGCCTCAGTCAACAGTGTCTTCAGTTTCTCAAAACTCTGTTGACACTTTTCCGTCCAGTCGAACTTTACATCTTTCTGCAATAGTCTCGTCATCGGGGTAGCTATCATGGAAAACCCCATGACAAAATTCCTATAATAACCTGCTAGGCCTAGAAAAATCCTCACTTCAGTTACGCTCCTCAGCGATTTCCATTAAATAATTGCCGAAATCTTACTCGGGTCAACTCTAATCCCTTCTCCAGAGACAATATGCCCCAAAAATCCCACTTCCTTGAGCCAAAATTCACTCTTACTGAATTTGGCATACAATTGTTTTTCTCGCAGAACTTGTAGAACCATACTCAAATGCTCTGCATGCTCATTCTCATCTCGAGAGTAAATCAGTATGTCATCGATAAAGACCACCACAAACCTATCCAAGTACGGTCAAAAAATGCGATTCATTAAATCCATGAAGATAGCAGGGGCGTTCGTTAGGCCAAAAGGCATGACCAAAAATTCATAATGGCCATATCTAGTCCTAAATGCGGTTTTCGACACATCAGAGTCCTTGACTTTCAACTGATAGTACCCTGACCTCAGGTCTATCTTAGAAAATACTGTAGCTCCTTTCAATTGATCAAATAGATCGTCGATCCTCGGCAACGGGTATTTATTCTTCACTGTCACCTTGTTGAGTTACCGATAGTCTATACATAGTCTCATGGAACCATCTTTCTTCTTCACAAATAGGACGGGTGCTCCCCACGAAGAAAAACTCGGCCTCACAAAACCTTTATCCGTTAATTCTTGCAACTGTGCTTTCAACTCTTTCAGTTCGGTTGAGGCCATTCTACAGGGAGCGATAGAAATAGGGGCTGTACCCAGAGCTAATTCAATCCCAAATTCAATCTCTCTATCCGGTGGTAGTCCAGGCAACTCTTCTGGGAAAACATCTAAGTACTCGCATACAATGGGTACTGACTCAACTTTCAATTCATTCTCTTTAGTGTTCAACACAAAGGCAAGATAAGCCTCATACCCCTTCCTTAGGTACTTCTGAGCTGACAGAGTCGATACCACTATCGGTGACCTATTAGGCTTATCTGATTCAGCACGAATAAAATTACCATTTTCATCTCTCAACTCGATATGCTTCTTCGCACAGTTCACAATTACACTATGGGTAACTAACCAATCCATCCCGAGAATGACATCAAATTCGTCAAACGGTAATAACATAAGATCGACCGGGAAACAATGACCCTTAATCATCAAAGGGCACCCTTTGCAAACTCTATCAACCAACACACACTTGCCTAGGGGATTAGACACTCTTAGAACGAATTCGGTAGGCTCTATAGGCATGTTCATGCTAGAGACTAATTTCATGCATATGTATGAGTGAGTAGATCCCGGGTCAATTAAAGCTATAACATGAGTATTATGGAGAGAAAAGATACCCGTGATCACGTCGGGGGAAGATGCCTCGTCACGAGCACGAATGTCATATGTCCTCGTCGGTGCTCTACCCTCAACTTTAGCAGCTTGCTCTCTGATTGGATTTTTGTTTCCCATCTCAATACCTGGGTTTCTCAATGGCCTTTCCCTTGTGGTACTTCCCGATTTCGCATTCTGAGGCCTTCCTTTCTCGTCCACCTCGGGACAGTTTCTGATAAAATGGTCTAAGGACCCACATCTGAAACAAGTTTTCTCATTAGCTCTACACTCACCAGAATGGTGCCTGCCACACCGAGGGCACTCCGGTCTATTTGGTCGAACGTTGCCCACACTAGAAACTGATGTAGTGTGCCCTTTTGATCTCGAGGGTCACTTGCTTTTATTTCGGGTTGAAAACCCCCCTGAAGTGACTGATCGAGTAGTGAAATCCCTCGATTTCTCTGATGAGGATAGGTGAGACTTGTTCAGTTGTCTCTTCCTCGAGTCACGAGACTCGTATTCGGCTCTTCTCTTCTCTTTAGCCAACTCTTCGGCTTTACAGGCCCAATCCACCAACACTACAAACTCCTTTAATTCAATAACTCCCACGTATAGGCGGATATCTTCATTCAATCCGTCCTCGAACCTCTTGCACACGATGGCTTCGGTAGACACGCACTATCGTGCATACTTGCTAAGTCTGACGAACTCCCGTTCATAGTCGATCACTGACATACGGCCTTGCTTCAACTCCAAGTACTCATTTCTCTTGTGGTCGATGAACCTCTGGCTAATATACTTCTTCCGATATTCCTCTTGGAAGAATTCCTAGCTAACTCTCTCCCTCGGTACCACCGACACCAATGTGTTCCACCATCGGTAGGTTGAATCTCTCAGGAGAGACACTGCACACTTTAAGCACTCCTCAGGCGTGCAGGATAACTCATCGAATACCCAAATGGTATTCTCGAGCCAGAATTCTGCTTTCTCCGAGTCATCATCCTTATTTTCCCGAAATTATTCGGCTCCTTGCTTCCGGATTTTATCCACCAGAGGCCTTTCTCTTCTCACCACCTCAACTACTTGAGGGGCTACAGGAGTGGGTTGAGGAATTCGTGGGGGCGGAGGGGGTTGAGCATTAGGTTTTGCTCGGGTATACTCAGTATACCAGTTGCTCATCATATGGAGAAAGGCTTCTCGAGTCTCTTCCCCCTAACTCAAAGTCTCAGGTCTACTATTAACTGGCATGGTCCCTTGAGCGGGAGCCGGCGCATTACTCGCAGCATCATCGGCTGTAGTTCGGTCTGGATCAGAATCCATCTACTACATAAAACACAAATTTATACATCAGGAGTCGTGACACTATCATTACTCTGACACTCTTAATATGGCATGTATAGCTAGACTCGTACTTATGCTACGTTAGTCCTAGAATCGACTAAACCGTAACTCTGATACCACTAAATGTAACACTCCTTACTCAGTTTCTACACCAGAACCGAGCCCGAGGCATTACCGAACTCGAACCACATGGTCGTTGCTTAGGCTTAACATAATTACTCTCTTAAATCACCTCTTCAACCCCATTCTTGACTTACGAGACCTCACTCATACACACGAGGGCTCTCGAGACTAATCCGGAACTTTTGCGATTAATAATTTTTTTTCTTTTATACAAGTCTTACACGCCCGTGCAAGATTAGACACGCCCGTGCATAGGTACACACGCCCATGTCCCCGAACCGTGCCTAAAAACCCAGTATTCTGCCAATTTTCCCACGGCCAAGGCACGCCCGTACTTCCCAACCGTGGTCGACACTGACTAAATCCACACGGCCTGGACACGCCCGTGTAACATGGCTGTGGGGAATTTATAATTTTATGAGTAAGGTGCAGGACTTCACACGGCGATGCACACGCCAGTGCTAACTGTGTGTCACACACGGCCTAAACACACGGCCGTGTGATTAGCCCGTGGTCTAATCTGACTTGAACCACTAATGTGCAGGGAACACACGGCTTAGACACATGCCCGTGTGTCTGTCCGTGTGGGCACTTAGAGGCTATCTACCAAGCCATTGCCACCTTAGAGTGCACACATACATACCTTCATTCAAAAACAATACAACTCCTAACCCTTTTGCAAGTCTAAAAACTCATCCAACACACACAATATTGAAATGAACACAATTCATGAATTTCATCTTCATTAAACAAAAGAGTTTGCCAAGAACTTGTCTAACTCATAGGGCCATTTACAAAATGACTTACATAGCCAACACTTTAACTACCAATTACAACTTGACAAATACTTGAGTCCTATACATGCCATACTCAAAACAAGTCTAAAATTGTTATACCAAAGTGCTGTCGATAGTGTGAATTTCCGAGCTCCTGCAGTCACGATCCTCGAGTTACCTTGGCAATACTAAAAGGAAGAAGGGCAATGAAAAAGGGGTAAGCATAAAGCTTAGTAAGTTGCATGAAAATAAATAGCAATTCATAATACCCATAAAAATAATCCATTCACGGTATTATCTAACCATACACAAACTCAAGGCCTCTTGCCATACTTACTTACAATTGCCCTTATTTGGCACATACCGTGCCACACAGCGCGACCATTCTTTGTGACTCATTTATGAGTACCTGTATTCACTAATTCACATGACTTAAATATCATTCACTTCTCTACTTCTAAAATTTCATCTACTTATCCCACCACTCATAAGAGTTAGTCAGTGACATTAGTTTATAGCCATTACCCTAAATATAAAGTCAATGCCATGTCCTCGAGGTGGTCTTACATGGAGTCTTCTCTAAGTACCAATGCCATGTCCCAGACGTAGTCTTATATGGGATTACTTCTAAGTGCCAATGCCATATCCCGGATATGGTCTTATATGGGATTACTCTTCATGTACGATGCCATATCCCAGATATGGTCTTATACGATTTTCATGTTCATCACCAAAGCCATATCCCGGATATAGTCTTATACGGGATCTCAACTCGGTGCTGAGGCCATGTCCCGGACATGGTCTTATACGGGACCTTATTTGTTCCATATTTCAATGATAGCGTTTCTATAATCAACATGGCCCAATTAGGACTCCAACATCTCATTCACATTAACTACTCAATTTAGTAATGCATTATGCTTTAATATAATTTCCAAACATTTCTCAACATACTAAAATGAATATTGTTTAAGTCACATACAACTTACCTCGTTTTCAAAATGAGCTAGTTTCTTGGGTTCACCCAAGTCTTTATTCTTTCCCGCTCGAGGCGATTCTCGTCTCCTTTGCTCTATAATAGCAAATTAGCTCATTTTAATCACTACATTAATACAAGCATTTCAATAACCATGCTTAAGCAAAATTACCATTTTGCCCTTATATTTTGGCAAAATGACCAGTTTACCCCTAGGCTCGGAAGTCAATTGTAATCAAATTTCTACCTTTAATGAGCCTAGGTGAACATTTATTTCTCTTATGGCTATCATCAAAACTGTAACATCCTAAATTAGGGGTTATGCGTTTGGAGCATAACTCGAGTGATTAGTAGGCTTTAAGTGTGGTTGGATATATTTTAGGAGTTTTTGGGAACTTTAGGTGAAGGGGAAAAACTTTGGAAAATATTAGAATTTTAAGTGAAAAGGGGAAACTAGGCAAGAAGGCCTTAAAAGAATTCTGTGGAGTTTAGGACACAAGAAATTAATTGGCAAAGTGGCTTGAGGCGCTAAGGTGCAAGGGAGTGCGGGGAGGGAAGAGGTTCGAGTAACGCGGTGCATCGAGAGACCTTTTATTTTTGCGTCAAAAGGGAGGCTGGGCTAAAAAGGCCTTAAGGGAAAAATCTTAGGCTTGTTGGCATAAAATCGGCCTTGGTAAAGTGGCTTCCATGCGCCACTTAAGGGCTGGAATGACGCCCGTCAAGGGCCTTTGTTCGAATCCTGTTAGCGGCATGGGCGTGTTTTTATTTTGCTTTGGCGTCGGGACAAGGGGGAGCTTGGGAAAGAGGTGTTAAAAGAAGTTCGGGGTGAATTATATCACAAAGAGGCGTCTTGGTGGAGTGGTCAAGGCGTTATCTGCAGTGAAGCTCCAGCAGTCTTGAGTTCGAGTGGGAGCAGCGGTTGGGTGTTTTAATTTTGGTTTTTAACGCCAGAAGGAAGGAAGCAATGGACGGCAATTGGACTTTTAATTGAAAGAGAATAAGGCTTGTTAAATCCTTTTAGAATTAATTTGGAAGGTAGGAGATAATGATTGTTTTATTCTATTTTAGATAATGGTAGGTTTATTTTATTTGATTTAAAAAAAAAAAGGTTATAAGAGATAATGCATGGGATTAATTTATTTTATTTGTTAAAGGGTAAGAGAATATATAGGAATTTGATAAGAAGTAAAGAGGTGATAAAGTATTTATTTTATTTTATTACTTTGAATGGGTGTTAAAGAGATAAAGATTAAGCTAGTTTTTGGTTTTGAATTAATTTGGGATATATCTTGGCTTTTATTTTTATTTATTTATTTATTAGATAAGATAGAAAGGGTGGCCTTATTTTAATAGGAGGAGTTCATCTTTTATTTCTTTCTTGATCTCTCCATTGCTTAGAAATTTAAAGCCAAGAAAGTTCTCTTTTCTCCTTTCTTCTAGTAAAGCCGAATCTTCCTTGCTACCATTACCAAATTCTTGTAATCTCTCACTTTCCTTCTTTTTCTTCCTTTCAATTCAATTCATTATATTTTTCTTGAATAGCCGAATGTGCCTTTGTTAATTAGGATTTTAGCAGAACTCAGTAAGTGCCATACTCCCATTTATATATATATTTTATTAAAGAGCCATAGCCGATTATTAAAAGTGCCTTATTCTTATTCTTTTGACGCAAGTCTCAAAAGCCGAATCATCAAGGAAGGTGTCGTCGACTACTTTCTTGTAGCCTCTCTTAACAAACATTGGGAGCATTAAAAGGAGTCTTTCGGGATTTGCAGAGATTAAGGTAAGCAATTGGTAATATTGGGCCAAGGGCCATTATTTTTGAAATCATGTTTTAGCCGATTTTAACATATGGAATATAGGGTTTTCGACTGACTACATAGTTAAGTGGTGATTCGGGATTTTCGTAAAAGTAAGGTAAGGAGGTTTGTACTATTCGGCCATAGGCCATATTTAGTGAAATAATGTTGACCGATTTGGATTATGGTCTTTAGGGGCGAACGACTATAGTAGCTGAAGCTTAGAATTCGATTCGTTGGTAAGAATATTTAGTAAGTATAGTTAAAATTTGGTATATTTAGATTATGATGTTATCGATGAACCGCTTGGTTCTGATTAAGATATCATTAATGGACATGGATGCCGGTCAAGAAAGTAAAGGGAAGTCCCTATTCAAGTTTAGGAAAAGATCTGTCTCGGCCGTTCGGGATTGGCCACCGGGGTGTGGACCAGCTTCAGAGCAGCAAAATAGGCAGATAGCCGTAGTATCACTTAGTGATAGCATCGATCTTGAAAGCGTAGTTCTACAAGTGATCAGGTGTGTGATTAACCCACCGTTTTCCGGGTTTTTGTGTTATATCTGTATGTGTTAAAATTGTGCTAACTAGTGCGGTGGAAATTGTGATAAGGATACCCTCAAGGGGTATGTCGATAATCCTAAGTACCAAACCTGATGATATGTGATTATTAATATGAATATGTGATAATATGCTTGATGAACATGCTCATGCATCATTACATTATATCATTATTTTATGTGGCATGAGCATGGGTTGGGATATGAAAGAAGGTACGGGTGTACTTCGAGTACGTGGTTTGATGTTAGCCTTGAGCTACATCGTGGATTGGCGTTGATCGAGGTCACGTTGTGGATTAATTGCGATTTAGTTCGCGTGGCTTGATGAGTGGCTATGTGCCTCATCGTGGTTGATATCGGCTATGTGCCATATCGTGGTTGATGAGTGACTATGTGTCCCATCGTGGTTTTGATGTTAGCCTTGAGCTACATCGTGGATTGACGTTGACTGAGGTCACATTGTGGATTAATTGCGATTTAGTTCGCATGGCTTGATGAGTGGCTATGTGCCTCATCGTGGTTGATATCGGCTATGTGCCATATCGTGGTTGATGAGTGACTATGTGTCCCATCGTGGTTTTGGTGTTAGCTACGGCTACATCGTGGATTGGCGCCGATCGAGGTCGCGTTGTGGATTATTGTGCTTAATTGCACGTGGGCGGCATTGATTGCCTTTTGGAGTGAAAAGGAGAGGGTGATTTGATAATCCTGGTGTGTGTGGTGGGCTTTGGATAAGGGGGTGTGTAGAGGATGGACCCTAGGCTGGGTTGGGCTTCATAATTGCATAACTTTGCATGTGAATATATGTGAAAATGGGCCAAGCCCAATATGTGATGTGGATTAATATGAAATGGGCCAAGCCAGTATATGAATGTGGATCGACAGGGAAATGGGCTAAGCCCGATATGTGAAATCAAGTGGTTAGTTACCTATTTATATGAATGTGATATGAATATGGGCCAAGCCCAGAATGTGGTAGTATGTGAATATGATACTTGATATCTGATATATGGGTTAATATGTGGTTAACACGTGGGTGGAATTCAGTGGTTTAATTACACACTGAGTCCGTGTGACTCACCCAAATATTTTATCAAACATCGCAGGTGATATGATGATCGGACCGGGTTGGAGTGGATACGAGGTGGCCCATGCAGAAGATAATTTAATTAATTAAGTATTTATAGTTTCAGTATTTTGATTAAGTCTTTATTGTAATAAGGCCCATTAAAGTATTTAAGGTTGTTTAAGTATTTTTCATTAAGTTTAATTATTATATTTATTATGGATTGACAATTTAAATATTGATTGCAAATGATTTTATTTTCTTAAGTGTGTATAATAAAGTTTTGAATCCGGTGTTTTCATAATAATTTAATTTTTACCTGGAATATTTTTAGTCACGAAAAGGTTTTATTAAAGGAAACAAATTTTTAACGATTTTTACTCTTAAGTAAGAATATTTTCGAACGTGTTCCGCAGTGGCATTTCAAATTCGGTCGTAGTGAATGGGCCGGGTTTGGGGTGTTACAAAAACCCAACATTCCACATGTTTACTACAAATTTCACAACCTTTACAAAAAAGGTTCATTTAGGTGTTTTCATGGCAACAACCTTCACAAAAGTTGTTCATCTAACAACTAATACTCATTTTCCTCCATAAAAGTGCAGCAAATAACTTAAAAGCTTTCATGGCAAAACTCTAAACTCTTCACCATTTAACAAAATAATCCCCTCTTTAGAAAGCTTAAGCTTTAGGGGTTTCAAAAGTACAATTTTTATCAAGGAATAATCACTAGAACACTTGCTTGTAAGGAGAAGAGTGTGCTGAAATTTGGAGCATTCAAAACCCCTATTTGGCTGCTAATTTTTGGTGGAAGATAAATAGAGCCTTATTTTATTAATATTGGTCAAATAAGTCAGCAACTATCACCAACTTTGACCATTAATGTCCATCCTTGTCTCCCATCTAGTCTATGGCTGGCCAAGCACATATTGGGGGTCTAATTGCCCTTTAAAGACCTCCAATTAACATTCTAAGACTATTTGGCACCTTTATCTTATAGAATGGAACTTTCGCACTTTATGCGATTTAGTCCTTTTTCGCGATTAAACACAACACCGCTAAAATTAAAGCATCAAAATTTTCATGTACATATGCTATCATGTTCTAACTCATAATATATCATGAAAATAAATTTCTTGAATTCTCGGATTAGTGATCCCGAGATCACTATTCCAACTAGCCCCTAAATCGGGCTATTACATTCTGGGTTAATATTAGTGGTTATGTCAATAAAAAGGGTTGTTAGGATTAAAAGGGGTTCACCAGGGGTTAATTATGAGGGTAGGCTTTTAATGGAGTTAGTGGGTTAAAACCTAGGTGCCTTAATCATCTCTGTATATCAAATCAAAGGTGTGGTCTCGATTTGTATAAAAGAGGCAAGTTCTAGAATAACAAATTGATAAACCGAAATAGTAACACATTTTAGGCCCACATTTAGCATACTTTTGGATGAATTATCCCTTGATTTATGTAAAAAGGTGCTCTTAATCCTTTCTTTTCATGACTTATACTCAGGAAAGCACCCAAGAATAAAAAGAACGAGAAACGGGCTCAAAACGGACCAAAATGGGCCAAAGAAGAAATCGACACGGCCTAAACTAAAGCCCACACGGCCGTGCCTCCTCAATATACTAGAACACGGCCTTATATCGATCTAAATGGGCATGTCCTCATTAGAAGTCCGAACACGACCTGACCACGATTCACACGGGTGTGTGCCATGGCCGTGCCTCTGCCGTGGAGAAGAGCAATTTCATTCGGGAAAGGATACTTAGGGGCAAAGAAACCTATTTCAAAAGCCTATAAATACACCCTAAGTATGACCTAAAAAGGGGGGCCCAAAGCCATCATTTAGGGGCGTCTTGCTAGGCCTGAGAAGGCAGATTTGTGGGGATTCACTCAGGGATAGCCAGTTGATCCATCTCTAGAAGCCGGAATTCTACTCAAGACGGAGGATTTCTTCTTCAATTCCTTCAGGGAGTTTTAGGGATTTCTTATGTTTTGTTTTATCTTTTCTTCTGAGATGTTTTTCTTTACTATTATGAACTAAACCCTTCAGATACCTTAAGGGGGATGAAACCTAGATGAATCTTGTTATTGTTTTCTGAACTATATGATAAATACTTGATTTGTTCTTAATTATGTGTGCTTAATTCTTGTGTTGATATTTTGCGGATATTAATTCAAGTCGAATGTGCTTAGGTGGTGGAGCAAAAGTCCCTGCTTAAGAGTAGATCTAGCATAATTAAGCGGAGTTGATCGCGCGCCTAGAGATAGGGTGACGAGATTTTACTGGATTAGGGTGAAACCTAATATTGGAATCCATAGATCGATTTACTGCTATTCTAGGGGGTTATTAATGGGAAAGAGATTTCAATTAATTAACCTAGGATTAGACGTTATTCGCCTCGATAGAGGGTTTAATATACGTTAGAGAGTCTTACGGATCAAGTCAAGTGAATACATCGTCTGGTTCAGAGTTAGATAACAAATGAAGTCTAGGTGGATTCTTCCTTGGGTGTCGTCTTAATCAACTGAGTTTTTCCCAAGTTATTCTACTGTTCTATAGGTGCACTTGCCTCAATCGTTGTCATAGTTAGTTTCCAAGTTTGATCATTCTCATTATAAATTTTAAAACTCTGACTTCACAGCAATCAAGTTTTTGGCGCCGTTGCCGGGGAACTAAAATATTAAGAACACTCTATTTTTATTACTTTAGCCATTTTTTATTTTTTTCAATTTAATTTTATTTCTTATTTTATTTGCTAATTTTTCTTCTTTTATTAATTCTTCCTTCCAGGTACCTCTAGTTTATGACTAGAAGGAACCCAAGAGGACCACTAGTATACGATAGTGATATTGAAGCTAC